>CM028131.1:360812500-361440000 GCA_016271365.2 Neoceratodus forsteri | reverse complement strand
TCTTTTCAGTCTGCCTTTAGTACATTCTACTGCCAGACAGAGAAATTAATACCCCAGTGACTGTATTTTAATTAAGCAATTTCATGCAAATTACAAATTTTAGATTGCCAAATAATATATTGAGCAAAAAATTGTTGGCTGGTTGATCTGATATGCATGGGTATTACTCTTCCAGGCACTGTGCATACATGGAAAATGAACAAAATGCTAATTTCCAATCTACTATGCAACGGAAGAAGATGCCCAGAAAGATACACATGCTTTTCACAGTACAGGTAAACATAGTTCTCTAATTTAATGCAACTGATGTGGGACAATTTATATTTTTAAATTTCACATTGATAAAAGTTATGTTTTACCAGTAAATTACATTTTTAAGCAAGTTATCTAGATGATGGTTCTCCTGAGCTACAATATTCGTTATCTGCTATGTTAAATAATAGTAAATCTGTTTTTTAATGACTCAGGAAAGGAATGTAATCACTCCTTTAAAATTCATTATTGTATCTTAACTTTACAACATCATGGGTCTGACCTTCCCTTTCAAGTGCCTTTTTGCCTGTGGCTATAGTCCTTTACAAAACAAGACTTCATAATGAACAACAACATATTACTGGAGCATAGAAAGGAAATCATATCTTTTCCACCCAAGTGCTTTCCCATAGACCCATAATTTTTCGTCACCTAACCTCACTGGTCACCTCTTCACATGGCCTCACCTTTCCCATAACAAATACCATGTTCTACTCTCCAGACTGATTCCCCATACCTCCAGAGGTAGGACAAGTTCTAACTAGGCCATCAGTAAGGGAGTGCTAAAGAAGTGTTGTGTGCACACATGGTGCATGACCTCATGTCCCATTATATATTAGGAATATGTAAGACAGCTCTGGTAACATGATCAACATGGGCCACAGTGAAGCAGGCATGCCACATTAAAAGCCACTTCTCTTCCCTAAAGGTGGAACACATCCTTTAGACATAATTCTCCCCTAGCAATCATGACTAGGAGCCTAGGCTTTTGAGTTTAACTCTGACACCCCCCGCACACACACAACACACTAAATAAAAAGCAGAATTGCCATTCTCTAGTCCTTTAGTCTGGCCTAAAGTAAGTCTTTTTTATTTCAAAAATACATATTGAGGTTTAAAAAGAAAAACTGGCATATTTTTATTGTTGTGCTGTACAGCTGCAATCTGCATGAACTTTTAATCTCATGTAACATACACTATATAATGTTGTTTATCCTTCAAAATAGAACTTTCTGTTACAGCAGAGACATATGCACAGATGTTAAACAGCAGACTGATATTTTTAAGAACAGTCACTTCTAGTGTAATAAACCTTTTTCTGCAATCATATCCATTGGTGATTATTTCCATTCCTTTAACAATAAATCATTTATTCTCTTTGTTTAGGACAGACACTTGAAATTATTGTATTTTGCAAATGAAGTAGGCTGCAAACAAAGCTTTGAGACTTCCTAGTTTTTACATAAATGCAGATGAAGGGACTTCAACACCCTTGCCCCCCAAAAAATTATATGCATATAGAAAACTGTAATATTTTTTTTTTATTTAAAGTTTGGTATTGAGTAAGACTCACTCAGCCAATGCTCATTACTAGGTGTGACCCAGCAGAGGAGGCACCAGTCAAAATCAATACTGTACAGCATACAATATACAGTATACAGGTACAATGAGAACAAGTAAGCAATACAGGAATCCAAAAACAGGGAAGTTACATCTTGAAGAGAACAATATATACATTAATAGTTTTTCTATCCTTTGTCTATCTCCTTTCTTTCTGTCCTACCCCTATCTGTCCTATCCCCCAGCCCCATCACTTCCCTTCAACTTCCCCAGTCTGTTTGTTCCTGCATTACTTGCCCTCAGATTTTCGCCTCATGGGAGTGCATCTTTCTGACAGGGTCTGGATCACGTTGGGAGGTGGGCATCTAGTCAGCCATGTGGGGTTTGGAGGGGCAGGACATTGTCCCACAGGTTAGGATTTTTTCACCATTTTATCTCGATGTTGCAGGTATGCAGTGGTGCACACATGCATGCACTGGTGTGAGGCAGTGTTATTGGCATCTGTTAGTGGTCTTTTCCATTTGGCACCTTTGCTGTGCTACCACCCAACTTTAGCCAGGTAGCAGATGAGCAGCAAAGATGGAATGCCCTCCCACCTGAAGGAGGAAAGCTGTCCTCAGGGACTCTCATCACTCCTTCCCCAGCTGGCACTACATAACTGGAGTATGTTCCTGTACCCAAGCCACCGGAGTAGTGAATGAAAGCACTAACACTGTGTTATATGTACACATTATATAAATCCTTATTAAAGCAAATAAAAGCATATAATATAAAAATTGTTAAATAATTCCTTCCTCCAGAAAGGGCAGCAAAGACAGAAAGATCATCTCTGGGGATGAGTGAGCTTGACAAAAAAGGTCACAAAGAAGAACGATTTACATTTACAGTATACAGTATGATTTATACATATTGTATTCCAAATCACTTTACAAGCAATTAGGGATTGGTAGTGAAGTGACTGTTAATGTGTAGTTCAGCCATTTCATGTATTAGTACGCACAGCCTAGGACAATTGCATGAATCAATTTTATGGGAAGGGAATGTTATCAGGACACGGGAAATTCCTCTACTCTTGGAAGGGGTGCTGTTGGCTCCTGATCCAAGATGGGGATTCTCCAATGGAGTAAGAGGCAGATGGTCATTTGCAGGCTGAGGGAGTTCTCCCCCTCAGTCTCCACCAGCGTTCAGGACAGTGAAGATCAGATGGAAATCATTTTAGTCTCCCAAGAGGATATTGTGAATGATGTGGATATGTCTGTGGTTATGGAGCCGATGCCTATTAGTCCTGCACTGGAGAGGCCAGATGTAGCAGCCAGGGTCTTACCTGATGGAGCCGGGATGTCCCAGAGAAGGTTCTTGAAGTGGATCTTGTTGCTCAATCCAAAGGGTCAAGCCCAACATGGGAAGAGAGTGAAGAACTGTCATTGGCTGGAGGGTCCTGCTGTTATGGGGACCAAGCCTGATGCCCATGAAGCTACATTGCCTGTGGCAGCACAAATTCAGGCCACACTTGGGTTGCAGCCTGCTGAGTACACCAGAGCAGTGGTCTCCAGATACCACACTATGGGTCATGGGATGGATGCAGAACCCTGACAGGGGTTGGATTCTGGACCCAGCATGGTCCCAAGAGGTGGACACTTTACAAGATTTACTGCAGGGACATTTACCTGGCCAACTTGTGGCTGACTGCTCACATTGGAAAGGTATCTCTATTTCTGGACCTGTAGCCATGTCTTCAGTGACTACTCCACTCACAGCTCTCTACTTCAGGCTGTGTAAGTACTGACACTTCAATGTGAGGTGAAGGCAGTGTTATTGAGTTAGCTTCAGAAAAGGCGGTAGAGCAGCGAATACAAGTGAGGCCCAATGCAATCACTGGTCCTGTCTGATTCTGGCCCTGTGGACCAAGGTTTGCCCAGTATAGATTCTACTGACCAAGTTCCACCTGCAGGTAGTGGAGAACAACTGCTGGCCATTACACCACCCTCCCAAGCCCTAAATTTTCAGATTTTTTCAAGAACAGACCTAAGGCCCTACCCAGGAAAAATGCAGTAAGAATTTGCTATGTTGGAGGCCTGGACATTAGGCCTGGTCGAGTCTTTGTGTGGAAGGTGCTTTTGAAAACTCCCTATATTTTGCACCTCCAAGGTTTTTGCTTTGATCAATATTTCTGGGGAGCAGAACTTTGACATTAGCTTTAACACTCCAACTGGCCATGAACACTTTTGATCTAGGAATGATGCTCTGAAACACACCTCTGTGGACACCCTTCTTGGCAATCCTCTTACAAAACCCTTGAGTAAAACTATGACAGTCATGTTCCTGAATGAGAAGATAAATATTGGTGATATCCACTGTTGGCTAAGTCACAGATGTGATATTCTGGAACCACCTGAAGCCATTATTGACTGAGTGCTACTAGACTGGGGATGGAAATTTAAAGTTTGGGTTTGAATGGGTCCTTCTGGTATTAGCCATATCCCAAACAGTTTCTTTCTGGGAGAGAACATGGGGTTTGTTTCTATGCGAACAGCCCAAGGCCTGCTATAAGTGTGGAGCATGAACACACCTTTCTAGTGCCTGTGATAAGTTATGTTGTGGTTGTGGGCTATGCGAGGGTTTGGGGCACATAAGTTTCATATGTACTGACTGGAACACTTGTAATCTCTGTGATACCAAGGGCATAATTTTCAAGATTGCTCCTTTGGCCACCTATAACAGACCTTCTACTTACAACCAAGCTGATTTGGTACAGAGGGCCCAGAAGGCCAGCTCCATGATCAGGCTGGAGGCTCCACCTCCAACCCCCTCCTCCATTTGATACACCTGGAAGAAGGTCCCAGCTGACCTTGAGAGATCCTTGTAGCCTGGCTGCTTCTACTTAATCTCGTTGGCTGAAGTGGTATCTCAGACTCCTATTTTACCTGTCCTTTCTACACCTACTGGATTTTTGGAATTAATTTCTTCTTCTACGGTCCCTGATACCTCCCAACCATCTTCCTCAGGGAACTGCCCCCTCAGCCGAAGATGTGTCTAGTATGCCCACACCTCATCCATTTGAATCCTTGCCATTGTCAACTAGACCCCCGAGTCAGGACACCCACACCATTATCTTTGGTTTAACCACTGACTTTTATTGGGCAGATTTGTACATTATTTTACATGTTTATTAATGCATTTTCTTAATACATTTTCCATACCACCATCAACAAGTCATACACATATTCATTTTATTTACAACCACAAACATGGAGAGTTTCCTTTTATTTACATGACTGATTTTCACACATTTACATTTTCATTGGCTCAGGTGTGCTTACCCAATGCCTCTTCATCCTGGCTCTTCTGGTTATTTTGCCTGGGTTCAGGTGTCCCACATGGTCCCCAGCTCTGCCCCCTGGGTGACCGCCCCATGAGGAAATCCTCACCCAGCCATACCTCCTTCCGGCTGGGCCTCACTTTTCCATGCCTGGCCACCACATTTTTCCCAAGGTCCTCCTCTCCCACCACTCGCAGACCTGTTGCTCTCACAGCAACCCACCTTCTGTAAATTACTTGTTGCCCTCACCCGCAACCTGTCCCCTTGGACCCTTCTGTCAGTTTTTGTGTGGGTGGGTGTGTGGATCTCCTGAGTAGCTGCAGAAAGAGGGGATCCTATCTGCAGCCCCTTATCTACCCCTTTTCCCTTCCCTACCTACCCTGCCTGCCAATGGCCAGTTGCCAGCTCATCTACTCTAGCCCTCCCCATCACCTCACTTTTCCTGTGACCTCATCGCCTCCCTACTGCCTGAACCCCACCCTTCCTTACTTTCTTCCTTATTAAACCCTCCCTGTATCTCCTACCCTCCCCCACCTGCCTCATACTGCTGGCCCAGTTATCTCAGGGCCAGTGACAACCTATATTACCATCTTTTAAATAGGCAACCCCTTATGTCAACTGCCCTCCAAATCTGAGACACCCACACCATTATCGTTAGTTTAACCACTGACTTTTATTGGTAGATTTGTACATTATTTTACAACTTTATTAATACATTTTCTTAATACATTTCCCATACCACCACCAACAATTCTTATACATATCCATTTTATTTACAACCACAAATATAGGGTTTTCCTTTTATTACATGACAGATTTTCACACAATTTACATTTTCATTGGCTGGGGTGTGTTTACCCGATGCCTCTTCATCCTGGTTCTTCTGGTTATTCTGCCTGGGTTCAGATGTCCCGCCTGCTTCCCAACCCTGCCCCCGAGGTGACTTCCCATGAGGAGCTCTTCCCCTACCCAGCCATACATCCTTGGCTGGGCCTCATTTTTTCCATTAGTCCTGGGTCGCCCCTGTTGGCCAAAGGGCTTCCACTAAAAACCAGGCAAATAGCCCACCGATACTCCCCCATGATTCAACTACCTCCTGCATGTCCCATTGAGCACTGAGTTCCCACTACAAACATGTGAACCTTGTCCTCCTGTACATGCCTAGTGTATCATATGTAATTAATCCATGTCTGATGGTCAAACCCCGGATACTCTTGCCCATGCCACCAGCTTCCTATTGACCATCTTACGAGCCCTCTCTGTGGTAAGCATATCCTTGGTCTGCCTCCTTTTCTTCTGGGAATAATCTCTGACCACTTCAATTGAACATGTGGCCACCATGACTTTATAATCTCAAAATCCATCACAATCATTCACAAAACACCCATGGGTGTTACCCATGTCATTGCCCCCACATGTATAATAATTATGTCCGTG
Source organism: Neoceratodus forsteri (assembly GCA_016271365.2). Classification (NCBI taxonomy): domain Eukaryota; kingdom Metazoa; phylum Chordata; order Ceratodontiformes; family Ceratodontidae; genus Neoceratodus; species Neoceratodus forsteri. The sequence continues at coordinate 361,433,651 of CM028131.1, read as the reverse complement.
TGGGCCAGGTTCACCTTTTTCATCAATAAGTGGTAACAGTTGTCTCCAGCCAAGTCCTCTTTGCCATGCCATTTCATCAGAGTCTTGTCCAGATCCTGTCCCAGATTCTGTCCACCCTTGTCATCAGCACCCATAGCTCTGCCCAATGAAAGAATGAATGTTCAGTAAGCCACACCACTCTGCGCCATCTGTCTCCTGGAAGCAAAAATTATGAAGTTAGCTCTCAATTCTGATGTATCTCCTATATGCTTGTGACATCCACCTCCCCACCTGATGTACTATGGAGGGCCCCCACAGTTTTTCCACCTCTGAAGTGGCCCCAGTCCTAGAGGAGTGTGATGCAAATCTCTTCGGGTCCTCGCCTATGAAGGCCATCCCTTTTTAGTATTGCAGTGACCTGGGGTGGGGATTGGTCCCCTGCCCATGCCAGAAAAAACACCCACCCCTGGGGTCTCACCCCATGTATGCCCTTATGGTGTTCACTATCCCCTGCCCCTTTCTCCCTCCTGCTTCAGGATCACTCACACCCCTTTCCTCTCTGGTTAGTTTTGGACCATCTGAGCCAAACGCAGACTGCTTGGTCTGACCAGGGACGCCCTGCTTCTGCAGGCCTCCCATTTTCATTCTTTTCTTTGGCAATCACCCGCTGACCTGAAATGCCCCAGGTTGTATCAGTTGGAATACAGCTGCAAACAGCTTGGCTTCGTGGTGCTGAAGAACACACGTGGTCCAGTCTGCCCATCAGCCTGCTTAGTATGCCCCGAAAATTGGCCATGCCCATCCACTCATTGCCTTTGTAGCCTTACTCACCCTTGTTGCATGCGGTGGATGGCAGGGGCCCTGATGGGGGTGCCTCATCCTTGTAGTTGGCAAACCATACCAGTCCTGCCAGGTGTATGCCGATAGTGGCACCCATGATTCCCACTTCCCACCTGTCAACCATACACCTAATGACCTGTTACTCTGTAACCGGGCCACTTACCTCCAACCTGGCTCTCCCCAAAAATCCTGGAAGCTCCTCCACACCATCTTGTATGCCCGAGAATGTGTTAGGAGCCCAGGCATTCTGAAAGAGGAGCTGGCTCAGTCCATCCAATCTGCCAGAGGTGAGGGGTACCAGCATTCTCTCTGCAGCTTCCCTGAGGCTCAGCAACTGAAACCTGTACAACTACAAATGTGCTTTGCCTTGAAATATGCATTCAGACTCAACCTTCCCAAATCAACCTCCTGGCTACTGGCAACACTTCCTGTTGATGACTAACACCACTGCTAAATTGTCACATCTAAATAGCACCCTTTTGTTTTTGAAGGCCTCCCCAAGCCACAATGACCACCATTATGGGGAAAGCCTCCAGGAATGTGATGTCCTGGTCAGCCCAACTCAACTCAATGATCAGGCCATTTTTCTGAGATCCAGTTGCCCTGAAAATACGCACCCATGCCATACCCCCAGCTACGCCTGTACAGTTCTAGCTCACTATTTTCTTCCCACTTATGTTGCTAGAAGGTGACCCCATTGTACTCCTCCAGAATCCTCCCAGGCAAGCAGGTCACCCCGGATCCCTGTGCTGATATCAACCCAATGATGAGGATTTTTGGCTTTTGTGGTGGCCCTAGCCAGTCACCTCGTTAAAACCCTACCCAGTGTTATTGTCTTGCAGGTGAAGTTCATGTGGCCTAGCACCTGTTGTACTACCTTCAATTAGACTCTCTGCTTCCCTTTATCCTTTTGATGAGCTCTGAAAGCTTGGCCACCTTACCGGCTGGGAGCCAGAAACACAGCTGATCAATGTCGAGCTCAATGCCTAGGATTTCTAGCTTTTACCAGGTCTTTTGTCTTCTCTCCCACCAGCGTACTTCCAACTCTTTGCACATAGCCTTGAAATACCTGAGCATACCCAGCATCTCTTCCTTGCTTTTGCCTATGAATAAAAATCATCCAAATAGTGGACTACCACCACTTACCATGCCTGACTGAAAAAGCCCACTGAAGCCAGGTACTAAAGACCTGAAATGTGGCATAGGCCATCAACACCCCATGGGCATACTGTAGCCTTGTCGAAATAGTATCTCCCTGAAACTGGAACCCTAACAACTCCCAATTTTCCTGCCTCACTGGCAGCAGCCAGAAAGCTGACTCAGTTTCAGCCTTTGTCAGCTAGACCTCTTTCCCTGCCCGGATAGCGTCTACCACATGGTCCAGTGTAGCATACACCACTGTGTTCCTCTCTGGTGTGATGTAGTCATTCACAGAGTTGCCCTAAGGATATAATAGGTGGTGAATTAAACAGTATTCCCTGAGCGTTTTTTTCAGAACTATGCCCAAAGGGACACCCTGAAACTTGAAAAAGGTTGGGCGTTGAATGACTCCACCACCCTACCGGCCTCTAACTCCTTCCTAATTTTCCTCTTCACAATAGCCTCTTTCCTTTAATGGATGCCAGGTTCTTAAACCTAGTGTTTATCCTAGTGCGTGATGAAATATAAGTGAACCCCACCCTCAAAACCCTCCCTTGGCATGTCCCTAGCCTCTTGATTGGATTAAAATTCCATCCAAACCTTTAATACTTCCAAGTTTTTGGGGATGCCACCTTCTGAAAGGTGCTCCACAGGCCCCCTTCCCCTGGGATCCTTATCTCCCACCATAACCTCCCCATCTGTTCTGCCACCTATAATTGTGCCCTTGTCTGCCAAGCCCCTCTGCCCCATGCCCTCCCTGAAAGGACTGTCCTCATGCCTGTAAGCTCCCATTGTCCCCTTGTGTCCTGCAACGTGTGACTGGGTGGTTACCCCACACCGGAACAGGCATGCTTAAATTTGAAGCTGGGCCAGGTGCAATTGGCTTTGTTATATGCCCATCAAGCTTTGGCCTTTGAAACTCCCATCCCCTTCTTCCCATCACTTGCACTCCTCCCAGCACTGATAGGGTTCTAACCATAGCTCGATAAGGTGACATCCCTCTCTAAACTTCTTATCGAGATGAGCCGCCATACTCACTCTTAATCCTATAGGCATCCTATATAATGGCCGAATAGGTCACAAAGTGCAGCCAACTCCGCTTCTTTTAAAGCATAATGGTGCTAAAATGCGTGAAACCCTTCATCCATGCCCCAAATGTCTTGCCCTACAGCTGACCTCCTTGTTGATCTTACACACCATGGCCAATGCCACCGCCATCTCTGAGTTGCCCTCTGACTCTTTCTGCTCGTGCTTTTTAGCAGTGTTCTTGTCTTTCAGGGCAAACATATCAATCTATTCCCTTCCAAATCTTTTCTTAGAGAGCTTGAGATGCATGGTATCCCGTGTCATCCCAGGTGGCCACCTGTATCCCTCCTTGTTTGCCCCCACAGTTCCCACCTCTTGCTCTTCTTTCTCCTCACCTTTCTTTTCAGCCTTCAATTCCTGCCATGCCTTGTCTACCTCATCCCAACATTTCTCACCTGTTTTGTCCATCAGACCTGCTAAGCAATCTTTAAAACTGCCCTCGACTGACAAGTCCACTGTCGGTACCTTACCCTCGCCTTGCTGCGGTTCACCCTTGTTCTCCAGGTTGCTCCTGGTCACCTTCTTCTTAGGCAGCTCTTTCTGGGGTGGCAGGTTCTTCCACTTGTCTGCCTGTGTCTCCTTCTCTTCTGCCTCCCTTGACTCCTTAATGATGGCCTAGACCTGGTCCATAAGTTCGGTAGTTTTCTGTCAGCACCTCGCTGGTCTTGCATTTTGGGGTCGCTGCCTTCTTGGTGGCTATCTTGAAACTGAAAGGACATGTATCAGACCTATAGCCTCTTTAACACTTCCTGAGTTGCCCCTACACCCCTTTTGGTCTCCCGCCCCAACTCCCTGGCCCCACCCCCCAGCTCGCCCCACTCTCTTGCTCTTCATCTTCGCTGCCTTGTTTACCTCTTTTTTAATTATATAAAGGCTAAAAAGAAAATTATACTGCATCGCTCCCGATCTGTACCCCTATCCCCCTTTCCTCGGGTACTGATAGCAGCAACGGAGATGCCCCCATTCTCCCCTGCCTCCTAATGTCTGTACTTATTTAGCCTTTTTATTTATTGTCCCTTAATAGGCCACTTAGCTGCAGTGTCCCCCTGCCCACCTGTGGCTATTGTAGGCTCCTGCCCTGCCCGCTACTCCTCCATCCCTACCGAAAGGTTGTGCCTATTGCTTTTTTTGTATTTATTACCTTGTGTTAATGTTTTCTTGTCCTTTGCACTAAGGCAGGTTGCTGTGCTTCGCCCTTACCTCTTGTTTTAGGCTGCACCTAAAATGGCGGCCGTCCCTGTCAGGAGAACCTGCCCTCAAAATGCCGGGTCTTCACCTGGCTATTAAGAATACAATGATGGTGTAGTCACAGGACAAAATGCTGTTTGTTATTTGCTGCTTATCACCACCATGTCCCCTTTTGTTTGCAGCCTGCAGCGTTCCAGTTCTCTCTCTCTCTCTCAGAGCTTCCGACCTTGTCAGCCAGACCAAAAGGCATGACCCTGCAGGAGGAGGGTAGCATTCCCAGGCCCACCTCTACTCGAAGTGCTGCAATAGGGCCGGGTGGCTGAGGACAAAAGTAGCCCTGCAGCCTCATCGCCTCCTCTCTGAAGATGTCTGCTGCCTGCTGACCCTGCCCACAACCAGTGGGTCACCTTGGCTGCATTCCTCTTCAGTGTACTATCTCTCTCTATTTTCTTTAATAAAACAGTACAGCAGCTGCTTACCATGTTATCAACCCGTTGCCTGGTCCTGGGATTTTTACCGAGGACTCCTCTACCCACCATGGCCCCTTTGTTCTGGGTGGCCCTGCTGACAGAGAAGTAAAATGCCCAGCACCCATGGCGTTTTCACCAGGCCCAGATGCTCCACCTGGTGGCCCATCTTCCCTCGGCCATTGCTGGTGTTCCCCTTTGGGCAGTATCACCCGAAAGCAAAATGCTCAAAATGGTGAAAACCCATTATTGTGGGCAACTACCCAGTCTTTGTCACCGCTCGCTCACACTTGGGCTCCTGACCCAAAAACAGATGCTACACATGGTCCCCAAACCCTCTGGGGCCTCCCACCAACCAGCAAACCAGAAATAATGCCACGCATCCCAGTGGCGTGCTTAGGCAACACCATCCAGGCCATTGGTGCACCTCTAAGGGCCACAAGGCCTCGGCCCACTAAAAGCTACCACATCTAAAGAAGAACAGGCCCTACCTGTGGCCACAATGAGTCAAAATACTCTGGGCCCCAGAGGCCCATGTAACAAATGTTGGCCTGGAGCGGCCTGTCCTGGCCCTGGTGCTGCCACCGGCCTCAGCCATGCTACTGGGACCTGCCTCTACTGATAGCAAACAAAACAATACAAAAACCTATTTTCTGCCATGCTGCTTTGCTATTCCCCATACAAACCTGCAGCAAATATATTACCCTCTGGAAAACAAACCTCAGGCCCTCACCACGTCTCTAGACACCAGTATACCACTCATCAGACATTCAACAAATAATTTGCAGAAAACAGCATTGAGAGTTAGCATCTAATAATAAATCAAACATCTTTGCTAGAGACTTTCTTTAAATATAAGCAAAACAAAGGTCCAAATCAGCAAGCTAGTAAAACAGCTTCTGCTGATGAGGCCTGGGACTGCCAGAACTTACCTCTTTAATACAAAATCTACCCAACTTAGTGGTAGTTTTGTTCAACTGAAGAATATATCTCTGAAGTAGCTGCAGAAAGAGAGGAACCTCTCTTGCAGCACCTCATCTACCAACCTTAGCCCCTCCCTGCCTACTCTGACTGCCAATAGCCAGTTCCTAGCTCACCTACTCTAGCCCCTCCCTGTGACCTCACTTTTCCTTTGACCTCATCATCCCTCCTCCTGCCTGAAACCACGCCCTTCCTTCCTTTCTTCCCTAATAAACTCCTCCCTGTATCTCCTACCCTCCCACCCCCCCACCTGCCTTGTACTCCTGGCCCAGCTAATTTCAGGGGCCAATGACAACCTAGGTTGCTCTTTAAAAGAGCAAGCTCTTTACGCTGCAGTTCTAGATTTGTGAAACAGCCCTCTTCTGAGCCTGGGTTGCCCCTGACAAACAAATATGAGGTACTGCAACCTACAAAAACTCGGGAGAATCAGATTGGGATGCTATGGACTCAGAATCATCTGCACACTTCATTCCCAAAATGAGACTAGCTGTCCTGCCCAGACTAGGAAGAAATGCAAAAGAGCATCAGGGCTTCTAAAATTGGGATGAGGGAGGTTACCTGATGTGGTTGCTTTGTTTTGATTTCAGGTGTTTTCCTTTTGCCTCTTTAACCCTCATGGACCAGTTGAGACTCACCTCCCTGAATGTGTGTTGCCTCAAAAATTATACAAAACAGTCTACCATTTATTCATATTTGTTATAGGGGAATGTTGACCTTATTCCTTCCAGGAAACCTTGATGGCTTCTAATTCTGATTTGAGTTCCATGAAAAAAGATTGGTGGTGGGGTCCCCATTTTGGTCATTTGGACAGGATAATGCAGATAGTCTTGGTATCCTCTTTCAGGGTTATGCTTTTCAGGTTCCTAGATTGATGGAGATTCTACTGGGAAGGGCCTTGCTGTTACATATTAGCTGGCACAATAAAACATTCAGGTGTATTAATGCTTATGCCCCCAAGTAAAATCTGACCGAATTGCTCTTTTAATTTGATTAAACCTTTTTAGCTACTTCCTTACCTCTGATTTTGGATGGCGATTTCAATTGCTCTCTGGATTTTTCCATTCAACATGAATAGGGGAAAAGGTCTATTGTGATGTTATAGCTCTAAAATCAATGGTGGATATGGCCGGATTCTGGATAGCTACTGGGCCCTTCATCCTACTGGGGTCTATGTATTATAAGGGATCCCTACATTCTAGGACTGATTATTGGTTTTTAGCCCCAGGTTTGCAGATTTCTTCTATAACCACATTACCTGGTCAGCTTTCTGACTACTTACTTTTACAAGTTGCATTCAGTTGGTTGTTAGGGCCTCCTCCACCTTAGAAAGGTGGAGATTGAATGTTAGTACCTTGGATCTTCCTATAATAATAATAAATAATAATCTTTATTTATTAAGCACAATTCAAATTATCAAAGTGTTTTACAAGAAATAAATATAAAAATTATTAAAACCAGTAATAATTAAAAATACTGACAAATCATAACAACTGATCAATCTCAAGTAATAGAAAAAGCAAGATTAAATAAGTGGATTTTCAGTTCCATTTTGAAGCTCTCCTAGTCTAGCATTCTCGAACCCAATGAGATAAAGAATTCAACAGGGTGGGTACTTAATCTAAATGATTGAGCCTCAGATGTCTCAATTGAACCCTGGGAATCTCTAGCAAACCTCATCGGTGGAGCGGAGTGATGGGGAGCAATAGGGTGAAGAATCTCTTCCAGGTAGCTCGGTTCCTGTCCATGTAGGGCTTTGTAGGTCAGCAGATCAACCTTAAAGGTGATCCACCATTGAACTGGCAGCCAGTGGCCTGTGCAGCACCAGAGTAATATGGCTAGATGTAGAAAACCCAGTCAGTAACCTGGCTGCCGATTCTGCACCAGCTGCAAATGGTGGATGCAAACCCTGGTAGCCCTAGGTAAAGGGGTTACAGTAATCCAGGTGAGAGGTCACAAAAGCATGGACCAGTACTGGAAGGTCTTGGAGGAACCAGATGCGCAGTCTGGGCCAATATTCCTCAGATGGTAAAATGAAGTCTTGATGATGGATGACACCTGGATTTCAGGGTCAATCCTTGTCAAGAATAATGCCCAGACTACGCACTCATTCATAGGTCCTCAGCTGGGAACCTCCCAGCACCAGACCAGATGCCAGCCCTGCCAAAGACCCTCTTCTTGAAGACCCGGATCCAAAACTAAAGCCTCAGTCTTGTCAGGGTTCAGCTTCAGCCAATTGGCACTCATCCAGTCTTGTATCTCAGATAGGCAGTTGTTAAATACCGAGACCGCAACATCCTGACCAGGTGCAAAGGACATGTACAGCTCTGTATCATCTGCATAGCAGTGAAAACTTAGTCTGTACCACCTAACAATGTCCCCAGTGGGCAACATGTACACTGTGAACATCATGGCGGAGAGTACCGAGCTCTGTGGGACCCCACATGGCAGCGAAAAGCATCAGAGGAATGAATCTCTGACACTGCTTTCTGAGACCTGCCAGTAAGGAAAGAATAAAACCATCAAAGGACTGTACCAGAGAGTCCACAGACCAATCACAGGTGCTCTAGCAATACCCCATGGTCCACGGTGTCAAATGCCACTGAAAGATCATGGAGGACCAAGATGGTATGTCTACTCCAATCTCTCGCAAACAAGGACATCATTGAGCACCCAAACAAAGGCAATCTGGCTTCATTGGGGACTGGGGTTCCACCTGGAGGGACATCAGCCTATACTGGCAGGATGGTCTGCATCTGTCCAGGAAGGAAACAAGTCTTTTGAGCAATCAGTTTAAATGCTTCATTGGCAAGCTTTTAAACTAGTCAAGGGAGGCACTGACAAGCAGCAGGAAAATCCCAGCCTCTCCCTACAAAACAGGGTACTAAATGAGAAAAGACCAAGGTAGAACGGTCAGTGGGGATGCTGCAACAGAAGGTAAAGCCATCAAAAATGGAGAGCAATGAGTACCAATGCCCGTAGTCTGGGTAACAAGCTTCCTGAATTAGTGGCCTTGGTGGAGGAGGAACATCTGATATCGTGGCAGTCACAGAAACATGGTACAACAAAACCATGACTGGGACATAAACATACCAGGATACACTGTCTACAGGAGGGACAGGGAGGGTAAAAGAGGAGGAGGAGTAGTTCTTTACATAAGGGAAGGAATAAAAGCAACAGAACAAAGGGTAAACAGGGAGGAGAAGAAGCACTGCTGGTATATTGTGGAGACAGGCAATGGCACCCTAATACGCATGGGGTTGTATACAGACCTCTTCAGGGGAGGAAATGGACAGGGAAATGATAGAAAGTATACTTAGAATGGCAGAAAAAGGAGATATTGCTGATGGGTGATCTGAATATGCCAGATATTAACTGGAGTGCAGTTGCAGCTGCCACTTCAAGAGTGCAGTTATTCTAGATGCCCTACAGGGGCATGCCTTAGACAACTAGTACTGGAGCCCACTCGAGAGGAGCAATATTAAACTTAATTCTCTCAAATGGAGATTGAGAGGGATCACAGATGTAGAAGTGGGTAGCCATCTGGGAACTAGCGACCATCGAACAGTATGGTTCACAATAAACACAGCAATAGAGTCAAGCCATACAAAGACAAAAGTACTGACTTTAGGAAGGCTGACTTTGCTAAAATGGGTGAGTGCCTAAGGAATGCACTAGCAAATGGGCAGGAAGGAGGGGTGGAAGAACAATGGGGAATAATAAAACTGCCATCACAGAGGTAATGAGCCTTGTGTGAAGCAAATAAACAAAACAAGACGATGTATGAAACCACTATGGTTCTCAAAGGAAGTGGCAGTGAAGGTTCAAGAGAAAAGAAAACATTCAGGAAGTACAAGGAATCGTAGAAGGAGCAGGACAGAGAACTGTATTAGTTAAAGCAAAAGGAGGTTGGGGAGGCAGTCAGAACAGCAAAGGCCCAAACCAAGGAAATGATAGCCAACTCAGTTAAGAAGGGGATAAAACCTTTATAGGTACATCAGGGAGCAAAGGAAGACCAAGGAAGGGATAGTGAGGCTTAATAAAGGGGAGGAAGGGTGGGCAGAGGGAGATTGTGAAAAGGCAGAGATACTAAACAAATATTTTTGCTCAGTATTTACAAATGAAGAGGGGAGGTACATAAAACAAACAGTAGTAACACTCTGGATACAGAAGTTGATACCAGTCCATTTACAGAAGAAAGGATTCTGAAAGAACTCTTAAAACTGAAGGTGGACAAAGCAATGGGGCCTGATGGGATTCATCCCAGAATTCTAAAAGAACTAAGGGTAGAACTAGTGACACCACTGACTACCCTTTTAACAAATCATGGGATGATGGGGTGGTACCTGAGGACTGGAGGAGGGCAGATGTGATTCCCTTTACAAAAGTGGGAACAAGGCAGAAGCAGGAAACTACAGACCTGTTAGTTTAACCTCAGTGATAGGGAAAATGATGGAATCACTTCTGAAGGAAAGAATTGTCGAGTATCTAGAGGCCAGAGGGCACAGGACCCTAGGCAGCATGGATTCACAGTGGGAAGGTCATGCCAGACAAATCTGATAGATTTCTTTGACTGGGTGACCAAAGTAGTAGATCAGGGAGGGGCTGTGGACATGGCCTACCTAGACTTTAGCAAGGCATTTGACACAGTCCCACACAAAGATTAATATACAAGTTAGCCAGCCTGGGAGTGGGTCCCAAGATGACAGCCTGGGTAAAAATTGGCTGGAGAATAGGACACAGAGAGTAATAGTAAATGGGTCCACTCAGAAGAAAGGAGGGTTACTAGTGGGGTACCGCAGGGTTCAGTATTAGACTGGTCCTCTTCAATGTCTTTATAGTTTACATTGCGGAAGGTCTGAAGGAAAGTATGTCTCTTTGCAGATGACACTAAGATCTGCAACAGAGTTGATGCACAGGGTGGGTGGAAAGGATGAGAAGGGACTTGGCAAGGTTAGAGGAATGGTCAAATGTACGGCAACTTAGATTCAATGCTAAAAAGTGCAAGGTAATGCACCTGGGAAACAAAACCCAGGGAAGAGTACACAATGGGGGGGAGATACTAACAACAACAAAATGGAAAGGGACCTGGGGTAGTCATATCAGATGACCTAAAGGTGGGCAAGCAATGTGAGAGGGCAGCAAGGAGGCTGGGGGTTACTGGGATGCATAGGGAGAGGCATCACCAGTAGAAAACAGGAAGTTATTATCCCTCTGTACAGACAGCTGGCAAGACCCCATCTGAGTACTGTGTGCAGTTCTGGAGACCCAATCTCCACAAAGACATAGACAGGATGGAAGCTGTCCAGAGGAGGGCAACTCAAATGGTGCAGGGTCTGCACTGGAAGACATATGAAGAGAGACTTAAGGAGCTTAATATGCATAGCCTCGAGGAAAAGAGGAGAGGGGACATGATAGAAACTTTCAAGTACCTCAGGGAATCAACAAAGTCCAGGAGGTAGCATCTTTCCAAAAAAGAGGTGTGCAAGAACAAGAGGCACAATTTGAAGATAGAGGGGCAGCTCAGAGGTAATTTAAGGAAGTATTTTTCACAGAGAGGTTGTGGATGCATGGAGCGGCCTTCCGGAGGAGGTTGTGGAGTCAAAATCAGTGGTGGAATTCAAGCATGCATGGGACAGTCATAAGGCAATTCTGGGGTGGGGTAAGAAGAAGTAGGCTGCTGGTTAACTAGGATCTGCAGCTTATCCAGTAGGTAGGGAAATGGGCAGACTGGGTGGGCCAAGCGGTCCTTATCTGCCATCAAATTCTATGTTTCTATGTAATCTCAGTACTTTGCCTTTTCCTAAACCCAACTGGAAGGGATCATAGATGTCATGGATGGCAAGATAATCCTCCTGCTACAGCACAACCACCTTCTCAATAACCTTGCCCACAAAGGAAGGTTAGAGACAGGCTTGTAGTTGGTGAGACAGTCTGAGTAGAGAGAAGAATTTTAAGAAGTGTAGTCACGACTGCCTCCTTTATGAGCTGGGAAACTCCCCAGTCTCTAGCGAACACCAGACTATCTCAGCCAGGACCGGGAAGATGACCTCCACATACCCCACAAGGAGGAGGAGGCTTGGGCTATAGTTTAGGGAGGTATTAAATTCTCCTTATGGCAAGGCTTTCAGTCCATTGCCTTTATGACTCTGCTTTTCATAGTGGGTAGATACAAAACAGGAACTAAAATGTTTTTCTTCTCTCATGGTAGATCAAAAGCTAATTCAGACTATTTTACATATTTGTCCCAATGGGCACATTTGTATTGTCTGCTATCCTAGTCTAATTCTGGGGCCTTGGATCTTTCTCAACAAATTCAAAGATTAAGTCTGAGATGAAAGGTACCAATATGATAAGGCAGCATCCTTGGAATGCAGAGTGGCCATATGCTGACCCCTGCCGGAAATGTAAAGAGAGGGTGGATGCATAGCATATTACTTGATTAAAAATGATTCGTGGACCTTATTTCGGACCCTATTGGTTTGGGTAAGCTGGTGGAGTATCACTACATGGATTGTTTGGGGCATTTCCTTGTGAGGAGATATGCCATATTGATTGGTTTTCTCACAGATTCCCTCCTTTCCTGGTTGGAGAAGAAAGGTTTATCTCTTCCTATCTCTGAGACTGAAGTCTTTAGTACTATTTCATCCCTGAAATCCAGGGCTTCTCACGGCTGGGAGGGTTACCCAATGACATTTATAAGGTGTTTCTTGCAGAACTGGTTATGCATCTGTTGGAATTCTTTCAGGAGCTTTTACATCTTGAGTCATTTCCATCTGTCTTCTCTAAAAGGCTTTTGATTGTTCTATATCAGTCAGGAAATAAAATGGTTTTGGATAATTGGAGACCGATCTGTTTGCTTAATTCAGATTATAAAATTCTTACCAAAATCTTGAATTCTAGATTATTGAAGGTTGCTCCTATGCTAATCCACACAGCCCAAATTTGCTCCATAACACCTAGGAATCTGAGAGAAAATTTGTGTGTTGTTAGGATATTATAGCTTATCATACAGTGCATTTACAAACAGGGGCCTGATTCCAAGTTGCAGCATGCCTGGCACAAAGAGAGTTATGCCAAACCACATGGTACAAATCGCACTGCGCCATGCATTCTGCAAGTCATGATTCAAGTGGCGGCTTGCACCATGTTGCATGCAGGTTGCACTAAAGGTGGGCTACACCATCACTACACCCACAACCCACTGTGGCGTGGCACAAGGTGGGTCCCTGTGCGTTGTAGTTAGACCAGCTCTAGCTGGTCTAAGGGCATCTCGTGGCATAACAAAGGATGTCCCTGCAGAGCCATGGATCGCACATTGCCATGCACCCTGCCACCCTCTGCTCAGTGATGCTCCACACCCCCTATTTTGGGGTGCTCCCGGGTCCATGGGGTGCCATGCCCTTTGTGGCTGTGCCAACCAGCTATCCCATAGCTCCCCTGAGGTGCGGTAGTGGTACAGCATGAGGGGGCTCCTGGGGGCAGGTAAATGTGGCCATGACTTGCGGTGCCCAGGGTCATTGCGCCATTCCTGTGGCACAAGCCTGCAGCTGCCGCCCATCATGGGTCATAGGTGCCAGGGACCCTGCCTGTCTTGGAATAGGGCGAGAGCCCCAGCATAGCACTGCATGGTGCAACTCACATATGCCCAGGAGTTGCACAATGCGACTCAGAATCGGCCCAGGGTAGTTACAGTTTCTTGACCAGTCAAAGCATTTGACCGGTTCAACATGATTTTCTATTTTATACCTTTGGTAAATATGGTGTTCCATAACCTTTGGTAAATGACTTTGAATTTCTACAAATCAGCTGTCTTGGCCTTTTATAATAGAGGTCAATAGGGACTGATGTACCTATTTTGATAGGAGTGAGACAGGGCTGCCCTCTCAGTCCCTTATTATATGTTTTCTTTTGACCTCTTATCCAATGTATTATGGCAACTCCATCTATGCAGGGCATCCCTGGCCCAGAGGAGATGGGGCTTTGAAAGTTTTGGCTTATGTGGTTGACATTTGTATATTTTTGTCCAACCCAAACAGTGGTGCTGCTTTGCTGCATATATTTACTGCATTTCTTCCTTTTAAGTAGCCTTGTTAAATGTGGTGAGATTTCGCTGGCAGGCTGGGATAGTTCTGTTACAGGGGTAGCAGGTATTCCTTTCATTCCCAGGCCTATTGAAATTTTGGGAATTAAATTTGGGGAGCGGGAGCTAGCATTTCTGAACTGGTATGAGAAACTGACAGTATGTGCTGCTAAGGTTTGAAATGGAAAAGTGATCCCTATACTAAGTTGAAGCATATATGGATCACTAAACCTTTTCTGCTCCTCATCTTGCTGTATGCTAGTTATGTTTTTCTCTCCTCCCAACTAGAGACAACTGCCTATAGAATTTTTCAAATGTTTTGGGGCAGTCATCTAAACCAATTAAGAGGATTTCCTTTATTTGCCCAAGATAAAGTATGGGGTGGCTATGCTACACCGATGATATTTTCCACACTATTTTTGGGTTTAGTTCCTTGGTCTAGTTTTCCAAGACACAAACTCAAACATTAACATTTGGTTAAAGTTTCTCCTTAATACTTGTTTGGGTTTTGGGATGATTTATCCCCTATGATTCTGGCTAGGTATACTGTCCCTAGTTTTTGAGACCCACATTGCAAAAATTAATTGCATGGAAGATTTCAAGGATTAAGATCAGGATTAGTAGTATCTTTGAACGGAAACAACTTTATGATGAGATTTTATGCTGCATTTGTGTTTAAGAGCCTGATTTTAAAAATTGTATCAATAAAGTGCCCTGGTTATAGACCAATTAATGAACCCTTGAATCCCTAGGAAGATGTGGGCTGTTGTATGGCTCTCCTCTTACTGTAGATTAAATGTGAGGGAACCATAAACATAAACCTTTGGGTGAATGTTCTTGCCCTTTCCCAGATTGTTCTGCACCAATTGGGTCAATTTAACATTTTCTTTTAGAGTGCCATTTTGCCCTAGGATTCTGGACACTGTCTTTGATAGTGGAGGAAGAAGCCTTTTACCTCGGAGAGACAGAAACTCCTCACACAGCACACTGCACAAGTCCTGCAACAAGTTAGGCCCAGCCAGACTGACATAACTCTGCAGCCTGTCAAATCTGATGATGCAGGTACATCTAAGGAGCTGCCACTAACTTCGAATGCTTCAGAGATTTTTGAGTCTGCCGCTCCTCTACCTGTAGTTCTGTCTTCTATTCCTGCCATTAATATTGAGGGATTTCTTTCCTCCAAACACTGTTGTTCAGGTTTCTGTTACTGATGCAGAATTAGGGTGTCAGTTGCCGACTGGGAACTCTGGTTTATCGGACTCAACCTTGGATGCTCCTTCTTTGATTGGCTGTGCCTCTGCCATAGATCCTGAACTGACAAAACTCAAGCCTCCTTTTATGTCACCCAAAAGCAATCTTCAGTAAATCTCTGGGAGTTCATAAGGGCAAAGGTGGAGCGCTCCTACAGACTACTCCCCACAGGACTGGTGCTGTTTTGGCACAGACTAGCGATGGCTGGAATAGAGATTCAATTAGACAGTGGTATCCCCATGTTCCTTTGGAACCTGCATCCTCCTTTGTCTTGTATGCCATTTCCTTTTCTCCTTTACTTACTGATATATTTGATGTCCCTGAAGTTCCCCATTATGATCTGAGTAATGTCTTCCTCTGCCTTTGGAGACTCTTGTTCCTAACCCCTATTCAGTCAGCTGTTTCTTTCTCTACATTACTCCTGTTTCTTCAGTGACTGATATTTCTGCACTTCATAATCCTGTACTTGACACTGCTGTGATTTATCACATGTGTCAGTATACTGCTGATATTAACTCCCTACTCAAGAACTACTTGACCATGCTTTGAATGTTGCCTCTGGGTGTACTAGCACTAATGCAGTTATGGCTACAATGGTTAAAGGCCTCATAAGCCCTGAACTTGCAATGGAAGGGACTAGTAGCTCCTGGGTGGATAGGGTTGAATGTGCTGAGACTGCAGCCTCCTTTTCTAGATTGATCCATGACACATAGGATTCTCTCAGTATGACTTGGCATTAAAATGGAAAATCTTCAGAAAGTCAGATGAGTTTTCCAATATGCCCACTCCAGCACAGAGGAGTAATGCATACATCCACTATACAAAGAAGGACTTGACCTACCTCCTGACAGGTCATATTTTAGAAAGCCTTACTCAAGGACTCTCTGCACTATTTATCAAATTAAATTTATGCCCTCATACATACTACCGTAAAATGTTCTTTGATCTTATTTTCAAGACAGCAGCCAACTGGGATCGTTTCTGGTCGCAGTATAATGCATTAAAACACTCCACTATGGCTGCCTTTTCAAGCAGTCCCTTTGACCAAACCTGAAATATGGATGGTCAGCATTCTCCTCAGAAATGATAGGGTCAATATCTATGATGTGAAGTGCTGGCTTGCTTAATGTTGTGATGTTATAGGGACCCTGACCCAATCATGAACACTGAACAAATAGGACTGAAAATTGGAGACTTAAAACTGCGACATGGTTTGAGTGGTTTGCTACATTTTCCCAGTGTTTTTATCTGGAAAGGGACAGAGGGCAATGCTTCTATCTGGGACAACCAAAAACTTGTTTTAAATGTGGCTCTGAAATCCATCTGAGCAATGTCTGTGACAAGATACATTGTAATCTTTGTCTTGAATTTCGACATGCTGTCTCACATTGCATTAATGACTTTTAGTGTAACCTTTGTGAGGAGGAAGGTCACTCTTACAGAAACTGACAGTGGGCCATGCATAATCATGAGGACAGGCCACCTCAGGATGGCCTTGTGAATGCAGCCCAAAGGTTTTTCTTCAAAAACTGCATCAGAAGCTGCACAACAATTTCCACTCGGGTGACACAACCGAGGCAGATGTATTGTGACTGTCAGTTGTTATGGACCTGCAATTTCCTGCACCATGTACTCTACCCATACCAGTGACAGATGCAGAGCAGCCTGGAGTTCCTAATGGGCAACAACCCCACTCCTGGCTGGTATGGATAATGCCATGAAGACGATTCTGTGGAACCCACAGGACAATTAAATTACGCCTACCCCTGACATGACTGTGGTTAACTGGAAAAGAACTTTAAGACAATTAAAGACTAAACCTAAACAGCCAAGATCTGCTTCCAAGCCCATCACTATACCTTTGGGAACCGATATGATGCCCTGGGTGCCAATAAAGTGGATTCGGATGGTAGCCTAGAGCCCAAAACTTCATTTATCTGTCATCCCAACTCCTTGCCCCATGGATACAGAAGATAACCCCTTACAAAACCACCAAAAGACAACAAAAACAATTTAAAATGGTTACCAGAAGCAGAAATGAGAATGACTATGGGACTTGATGGGTAGACTATGATATACCCTATCGTTATTTAAAAGCTCATTCCATTAAAGCGGCCTTGCCAAATGGAGACATCTGACTTTTTCTGTCTTAAGTTGCACCCTATTTGTTTTCTTTCATACTTTGCTCTTATCTGAGACAACACCTCAGTAATGGGAGAGTTTTTTTCTTTTGATTCTATTTTTCTCTCCTATTTTCCTTTATATTAGTTTGTGAATAGTTTGTATATTATTGCATTTCCTGATTATTTTGATTGCTGATTTCTGTATTGGCTTTGTTTGTCTTTCTGTGTTAATAAAATCCCTTACTTTTGTGAAACATGCCATGGGTTCTTTTACTCCATCTGGACACCCACCAAGACTGTACCAGAGATGGGCACAAGGGACTTTGGTTTAACTTCACATCTGAAGAATGGCACACCCTGACAGTACAGCACCCCTAGCACTCTACTTGGGTGTCAGTGCTTATGGTATGAGCCTAGTCCTAGTGGGACCAGAACCCATGACCTTCTGGACCAGAAGCAGATGTACTACCAGATGAGCCATGCTAACATAAACTCAGCAGTGTACTGTTTCCCAAGTTATCAGCACACTTCCAGTACATTGCAGACATTGGACACAAACCATTATCTTACAGTCTACCTAGAGTAAGAGTGCGCTATTTTGTTTTAAGATGAACTGTTAAAATGGTTGGAAGCAGGCAGTACTTTAAAATTCAATTTACATAATAAATGAGCCTCTTGTTACTCTCCTCACCAAATGACAACAGACAGTGGTAGTTCTTCAGATGATGTGCAAAGATGAACTAGAAGAAACAATACTTATTTCATTTATGTACCTTTTACTACACCCTGATCAATCTATTTGTCCTCACAGTACATATTGTTGTAGTTCTGGTTACAATTGTTTCAAGATTCTGATTCATGTCATTTTTTTCTTTTATCCTTTTAGTATAGAGGACTCTGTAAATCAGTTTCTGTTTAGTTGTAGTCATTTTATAGTATCCTGCTGTTTTCCATAAATCTGTTCCAATATTTTTGTTTCTTTAAACTTTTTTTTACTCTTGCTATTTCATCTTATAAATGCAAACTATAACTATGTCCTTTAATCAACAGCAGGAAAAGACTGATAACTTGGGAACCATGATCAACTCCTTCAGAACAGTACTTGGCAGTGGTTTGGATGCAAATGTTACCATTTATTGAATTTGGGATCCTCAAGCAGAAAAGGGAATCCTAGTGCTACTTTATTAGGAACAGGTCAGACTATGGCCCACATACTCAGAGCCATCTGCAAGTACAACACAGCCTATAGCGCACACCAAAAATAGTGCATGGTCAGCTCTGAGCTATATTCAGCCCATTAGTGCACACAAGGGAGCACACTAACTGACTAGCAGGCCATGTTGGAAGAGTGTTATGGATGTGGGATGCAGTAACATGACCCAAGGCAGAATATAGCCCACTGGATATAGTGCTGCCTGAAATGGAGAGCTCCAGGACTGCAGTGGGCCATCTTCAGCCCAGGCATGCAAATAAGCTCTTTGGGCATGCAAGGTGCTAAGTACTGATCTGCATGCCCATTATGGACTCATTGTTGTAGGCACAGCAGACCCCAGCACAGATGCAGGATGGTAGAGCTAACAATTCCCTGGTGTCTAGTGGACCCAACTCCTCTCATCTCCCCTATCATATGTGGTAATCTATTACCCTGGTAGTCTACTGGACCCCTCCCTGATCACACTGTGTCCTATGTTTATGTAAACCCTAGTGAGCTAACAAAGCACAGCCTCCACCTGAATGACCCCCAATGTGACTGATACCCACCGCCTGCCCACCCACTGAGGACCCTCCATCCCATACAACCTCCTCACTCTAGTTAACAGTCATTTCACCTGCCCAGGTCAGCGGACAGCACATTCCTCCATTCACCTCATTGAGCAGCCACTGTCTAAAGTCTCAGAGAGTAATTGCAAGTAACACATGATCATGCTCTGTCACCATCAGATAGTAACCAGTTGAAAAGTTCAGCTGAAGGCTGTGTTGCTGCTGATCTGACCTGCACAGTTGTGGTGTGGGTTAACTGGGGTTAGCGGGATGACTGTGGGGGTCCTCAGTGGGTGGGAATAGACAGTATCAGTCACTGGCAAGGAGGTTGTGCTCAGGGGTTTACATATACATGAGACCCAGGGTGATTGGGTGGATGGGGTTCACTAGACTACCAGGGAAGTAGATTACAAAATATGACAGTGGTGATCAGGGTCCACTTGTCATAGGGTGGGTGATAGCAGTACAGCCACCCTGCCTTTAAGGGGTAGGATGCTGCCTTGAGATGTTTTTCAGTGGTGGTGAATGGTGCTGCTCTGTCTGAAGCCATTTGAATATACCTCTTCACCACTATACATGAGGTACTCCTCATTTGCATTGGTGTGGCAGTATGGTTAGCACAATCGTGCTGCTGGGATTGGGTAGTCTGAATATGTCCCTGTCCAGCAAGCCAGTGCTATTCTAAGTTTGCAAGGGTGCTAACTTGGTTAGTCCCACACTAACTGTTTGAATATTGGCCCTTACATATGTAATGTTTTATTCCATTCGGGGTAGTGCACTGCACAAAGGATATGGGGAAGTGAGAGGGTGCAGTATAAGGTGACAAAGAATGTAACCCATTACTAGTGTCAGAAAGATAAAGGATTGTTCATTTTAGAGAGAGGAGACTGTGGGGCATAACCTACAGACATTTAAAGACATAGGGCCCAATTTTCAAACTAGTTAGAATGACATAAGGTACATGTGGTGACTTGCATCACAACTTAGTCAAATGCCATTTTCCAAAGCAGACTGTATCAAATCCTGATGCTGCTGCACAAAACCCTCTTGTACTGTGGTAGTGGCAAAAACAGATGTGCCAGGTTGCATGGGGCTTGCAGCATAAAAGGGCTGCAACATCCATTTTGGAGATTTTACAAGCTCTGCCATGGATGCAGGAAGGGTACCACTTAGACAAGCCAGGAGGTGGTCTAAGTGGCTTCCCCAGTAGGGAGGAATCTGATAATGGGCTGCTGAGTGCAAAAGGTGCACAGGAAGTGACATGGAGAGTTGGGGAGACAGCTAGGCAGCAGACAGAGAGATGGCACCCAGCAGGGTGTGTTTGCATTGTACTGTATGTATAGTATAGGCATTGCACTGTATCAGTTCAGTAAAAGTTTATTGTTAGGCATATTGTGTCATTACAAATTCAGACATAAATAACAATGTAAAAGACACATAATAAATTATACAAAACACTTAAACATTCAATTAAAAATACTTTAGACTAATAAATAATTACATCCGTGGCACCTAAAATTCTTATAACATCACATCATCAAATTTTGATTATTGCACCTTTTCTTAGCCAAACAGATACTGTCCTGTACTATAGGAATCATTCCTATTCTGGCCATAATTCCATATATGATACATTAATATATTCCATGTGCAACATGATTTATTTGTGAATAGGCAATCCAACATACCGTTACCTAAATCAGGGATTCACATGGAAATCTTTAAGTTCTATATATCTTAAGAAGGAGGCCACAGGGACAAGCACCCTTTCTTCCTGTGTTTTCAGTAGATATGTCAGGTTGGTAATCAAGTCGCTGAATTATATTACCCAAAAGTAAAGACCTCATTTTTTCATACAGTGGACAGAACATAACTACATGTAGTAAATTATCCTGACTTAACCCACATTTAGAGAACAGATCTACATTTTCTTTCTCAAATCTCCCTTTCTAATATTGCTCGAAAACATTCAAAACGAAATCTAGTAACTGCTTTCCTATATTTTGGGATTTCTAAGTATGATTCTAATTTGTGAGATCTTTTATTTTAGCCATCCATTGACATGCTTTAGACAGTCTACTAATCTCCAGGTCTTTTATGCAAATACATTTTTATCCTAGAGTTAACTTGTTCTCTTATTTGGGCTAAAGGAATCTTAAACAATCTGTAATCATTGACAACAAGCCAAATGGTTTAATTATTTCTTCAACTACTTTCATACGGGGAAAAATTATTCGTGAGTGAAAATATGTTATACCTTCCACCAAACAGATCATTGTACTGTATGTACAGTATAGGTATCATCCCTGGTGGTCTTTTGGCCCCCCTTCTCATCATGATGTCCCCTTAATGACAGATCATTCTTGGTGGAGTAGCAGACCCACTCTGATCCTGATGTCTCCTGTAACGAGTAGATTATCCTATGTGGGTTAGCAGACACCCCATCCCCAATGATCCCGTGAAATGGTTACATAACCACCCTGGTAGCTTAGTGCCCCCCAATCTCCAATTTCTCCCAGTATCACTTCCACAACATTCATTGGTGGTCTAGTGAACCCCCAACCCCTGCAGGCCATGCTGCACTACCCTGCTCCCTCCATCCTGAACCCCAGCCAGAGACTGGCATAGTCCCTCACTCACCACCATGGCCAGCCACCCAACTGATGTGGCACTGAGCACCTACTGTATATAGTACCCTCAGTGACAGATCAGTCAGGAAGCCAGCCGTGGTTGTGAGCAGAGAGCTGTGCAGGCCACTGGCTGGCTCAGAATGGGGCAGCAGGATGGTGGGGACTGCCAGCAGGGGTGGGGAGGTGGGAGTTCACTAGACCACCAGAGAATGTTGCGAAATTGATTTTGGGGAGATCGGGATCAGGTGGCCACTAGACTTCCAGGATGGTTATATAACCATTTCTGAGGGACATCAGGGATGAGAGGGTCTGCTAGTCCACCAGGATGATTTGTCATTAGAGGGAACATTGGGATCTGAGAGACCACTAGACCACCAGGGATGATACATATACTGTATATACAGTACAATGCCTATCCTGTTCATACAGTACAATGCAAATGCATCCTCCTGGGTGGCATCACTCCCTCTGTTGCCTAGCACCCACCATTCTGGCTCTGCAAGTGTTGTGCCAGGTGTGGGGGTTTCTGGATCCCTGCAGCAATTCCTGCCAGTCAGCCAAATGTTTGGCGCAGCTTGCAGCTTCGCGGCAAGCAGGGAGCTTGTACAGGGACTCTGCTTTTATAAAATTGGGTGCAGGGTCCCTGGTACACCTGGAGTTAGTTGCAACCCTTAGAGCAACACACTTGCATCACTCTAAGGGCTCTTTTATAACCGGCCCATAGAGTATGACAAAATGAGATGAAAGTATACTGTTCACTAGAAGTTGTAAGTTGAGAGCAAGAGGTCACACTTGAAAGTTGAGTGGGACATGTTCAAAAGGATATAAACCAGCATTTGTTTTCACTCAGAGGATAATAATGGTTTATAACTGACCACCAGAGATGATGCTTAGAGTAGACAGTATATACTACAGTATATTGCTTTTAGTCTAGGCTCTAACATTTCTGAAGGAACAGCAATAGTTCAGGTTACTAGCAACAAGATTATAGGCAGATTAACTAAATGACCAAGGGTCTTATTGAGTCTCACTCCACAGTATTCATAGAAACACATAATTTGATTTCAGATAAGGACTGTGGCCCACCTAGTCTACCCATTTTCCTTATCTACTGTTACACCACAGACCCAACTTGATCTCCAGCTTTACTCCCTCTTTACAACTAAGGTTCCCTTTATGCTTGTCCTGTGCATTCTTGAATCCCATACATTTCTGCCCCCACCACCTCTGCTGGGATCTGTTCCAGGCATCCACCACTCTTTTTTGAGAAGTACTTCCCAAATCTCCCAAGTTCTACCCCTCCAGCTTCATAGCATGTCTTATTTATTTATTTGTATTTCAAAATTACCTTTGAGCCAGAGGATCATTTACAGAGGTTCCACATCATTACAAAATAAACATGATTACAAACAGATCAGAAGATGACAGATTCCATACATATAAATAAGTTACAATGGGTATTTACAGGGTGCAAGTAAAATCACAATGTGCTAAACAAAATAATATGGTACAATAGATGGTACAGAGAACATTGCAAGACATGTTTTAACAACAGTTCTTTTGTCGAGGTACTAAATAGGATAGCATAAGCTAGGATGTTGAGTGTTGGAAGAAGAGTGTAATGGAGGGTAGGGTGAAGAGAGGAGGAGGTAAAGGTGAGATTAGGGGAGGGGCAGAAATTAGGCCTGTGTAGTGTAAAGATAAGGGGGATGGGCGTGTTGAAGGGAATGTACAGATACTGGAAGAAGGAGCTAATAAAAGGATGGGGAGAGAGGAGGAGAGGGTGAAGGATGTTCAGGGGTGAGGAAGTGGCAGAGATAGAATGAGAGAGGACAAAGGCAATAAAAGGCAGCAGAAATGGAGCGGGGACTTGAGTAGAGGAGGGTATGGGAAGAGGCAGTGGTAGATACTACATAGACAGGATGCTTTGGAGGGGCCAGCAGATCTAGGAGTTAGTTTCACAGTCACAGTTACTGGTGGATGCTAGAAGTGCGTGTTGATTTGACTTCAATGGTTCCAGTTTATTTTCTTTATAGAAAGTCTTCCCACGGAGTTAAGCCAGAGTAGTGCCCAATACTCAAATGAATGTTGGCCCTGAAGTAGGGCAGAAGGGATTTTAAGGGTATGGTTGTTTATGCCCTTAGTATTTCTGGCAGTACTGGGAGTGGTGAGGAGTTTCGCTCCACCTAGGCGGGTAATACCTTCGGGCGAGATGTTATAGCCAGAGGCAGTCCTGGCATTTTAGTCTACACTTCAAATTGAGCCAGCCAGATTGGGCGTATAAGGCACAAGTGTGAGTCAGCCTGTCTTCCCCAGCACAAGTCCACAGGCCTTGTTAAGTGTGATCTTAAGCTGTAAGAGCGTAGGGTGGTAGCAGCACCATATATTGCTAAGCTGTAGTCAATGATTGACAGCACTGAGCTGTAGACAGACATTTTTAGTGCTTCGTTGGTAAGGCAGTGCTTGTTACAGTAGAGTGTCCCAGTTTGGTATTAGCCATGTGAGCAACATTATCAATGTGGCGTGTGTATGAGAGAACAGTCAAGAATGCTATACAAGATATTTTAAACTTTGTACTATTTCTAAGGGGAATATGGGTTATTGCAAATTTGTAGTTCAGGATTTGTGTTTATTGTGGATAGAAGTGAACAACATGATTTTGGTTTTCTTGTAGTTAAATAGTAATTTGGGGGCTGGCCGGTGATGCTGAAGGTTAAGGCACTGGACACCACACCTATCTCTGCGCTGGTGACCTGGGTTCGAATGAGCCTGGACCACGGGGTTGGCAGGAGGAGAAGACTGAGCGACGGAGGATGGCCTCCTCTCCTAGGGTGGGTTCCGGGCTCCTCGGCGATCAGTAGTGACACCCAGTGGAGACTGGGTGTACTACCTGTGCCTGGAACGAAGGAAGGAGCACGGCAGAAGCTTACAGCTTCTCCGCAGGCGCTACTGCACATCCAGCTCCTGAGAGTAACAACACAGGAAAAATCCCCTGCACCTGGATATGTGACGGCTCCTATCCAGGACACGCCACACACCAATATCAGGCCTTGCCTCTGCCCCTCTCCCTCCTCCTCCTCCTCGGCTGGCACTACATTGTAGATAGAGCACTGGATGGAGTGGCAGGCCTGCTACAGGGGCACAGATCTAGGGGTTCCCGGTAGGGAGGTTAGTGGAGAGGTAGCATACCCTCTGAGGAGGCAAGGGACCAGGTCAGCAGTAGAGCAGCCAGCGACCAGAGACAGCCTGAGGGTTCCAGGATACAGGGTGCACAACTAGAACTGACAAAAAAAAGTGATAATTTGGATTTGAGACCATTGTTCTGCGGAGAAATTACACTGCATCTGACTTTCGAGCACCATAGCTGGAATAGAGGACAGCATTGTTGATGTAAAGTAAAACATCATCTTTCACTGCCATGGAGAGTTGTTAATAAACAAACTGAAAAGAAGCGGCCAAGAATTCAGCCCTGGGGCACTCCTGTAGTAATGGGCAAGCTATCTGAGGGTGTTGATTATATTTTCACTTTGTACCCTCTCTGAAAGGTAGCTTCTGAACCAGGATACTGAGTCAGCAGATAGACCTCTCCATAACAGTTGGTTCAGGAGCAGTTTGTGGTGAACAATGTCAGAGGCCTTGTGAGATCTGTATAGGTTGCCCCCACCAAGAGCCCTTGGTATAGCGTGTTGTGAATATGTCTACAAACTCAACAAGGGCAGTTGTAGTGCTGTGTTGCTTATGGAAACCATGTTGTTGATATTTGTCCATGTAGTCAGAGAGCTGGCCTGATACTATGTGTGTAAGTGCTTGGGGGGAGTATGGAAATGGGCCCATAGTTAGAATGGAGGTCCGGTCAATGTTTTTGTGGACACAGTGACTACAGCTGCTTTCCATAGACGGGAACTCTACCAGTAATAAGGGACAGATTCAGGATTTCGGTCAGAGGAATAATAATAATAATAATGAGGGTGAGCTTAATGAGCTTAAGGTCTAGCATGTCATTGTTGGCTCAGGTATTTCCAGTCGCTTAATGATGTACTTTTAGGCATAGCTGGAGTAATGATTTTCAAGTAGAAAGTGGTGGTGGTGGACTGGTGATGGGCATGGACTCCATCACGATATTGCCATTGCTCGGGGTTGGAGGAAATCATGGGGAGCACACTGCTGAGGTCAGTGAATGCCTTTTAAACATATTGGCAATGACATTAGAGTTCAGGGTAGGGTGCTGTCCATATTTAGTAAGTTGGGGATAGGTTTTAATGTTTTCCCAGAACTTTCAGCTATCTCACCATGAGTTAGTTAGTTCAGTTCTATAATGTTTTTTTTGCTTTCCTGATAGCCCAGGCACATTAATTCTGAGCAGTTTTGTAGCACTGGATGTCTGCTGGGGACCCAGTACTTTTAGCTTGAACACATAGGTGTTTCATCATATGTAAGAGTTGGGAAATCCCAGAATTGCAGGAGTCCCTAAACTTATGTTTGGTGTGTGGGTATAGATATTACAGGACTAGAACCTGAGAATGAACCCTTCTAAAGCGGTGTTAACATCCACTATGTTGTCTAGGAAGCTCCAACCTTGATGACTAAGGTGTGTTTTCAAGGCAGCCAGTTTACCTTTTTCAAAACTCTGTGTGAGACCATTCTAGTTGGTAAATTGGGTATACATTTGACCAACTAAATATAATGGGAGAATGATTGCTGAGACTATTCAAGAGAACTGTGGTGTGAATTATTCTTTCTGGCTGGTTGGTGATAATCCAATCGATAAGGGAACTTGTCCCCATATGGTAATTTTGGTGAGTGGGGAGTTCACAATTTGAGTCATGTTAAGGCCAATAGAGCATCTTTATAAGGTGCTACATCAGGGAAGCCCAGTTAATATTAAAATCCCCATCATTACTAGTTATGAGTTCCGACAGTGGTCAGCAAGGTAGTCTTGGATGATTTTGAAACCGTTGGGTTGGTCCTTGGGAGTGATATAAACTGACACCACTGTTATTGTTTTGCCGTTAATGTCAAGTAATACTTTTAATGCTAGAAGTTGGGTGCTACAGTTGGTGGCTATGGGTGGTAACATTTGGGCCTGTTGTCCCCTTGTCCTTGAGCATCTTTTCAGAAAAATGTTTCCCTCTTGAACCTTAGTTATACCCATGAGGTATTTGAAAGTCTTTGTCATATCCCCACCATCCTTTCCTGCAGCGTATACTGAGTCCTTTTGTCTCCCTCATAGGTCTTCTGATGCAGACCCTGCACCATTTTGGTTGCCCTCCTCTGGGTCACCTCTACTCTGTCTATGTACTTCCACAGATGTGGTCTCCAGAACTGAAACACAGTAGTCTTGGTGAGGTCTCACCATGATACATACAGTGATAACACCACCTCTTTCTCTTTCTGCTGGTGATACACCTCCTATGCATTCTAGGATCCCATTAGCTCCCCTGCTTTGTCACACTGGCTGGCCAACTTTAGGTCACCAGACATGATTACCCTTGGTCTTTTTCCTGTTCGGTGGTCATTAATACTGACACACCATTTTATTGTCTTCCCTGGGTTTCTGTACCCAATGTGCATGATTTTGCACTTCTTAACATGAAACTTAGCTGCCACACCCTTGACCACTCCTCTAGCTTTCTTAGATCACCCCCAAGGTGTCTACCCTATTGCAGGTTTTAGTGTCATTAGCAAAAGTCACACTTTCCTTCTAGCCCCTCTGCAATGTCATTAATAAAGACATTAAGGAGGGCTGGTGCCAGTACTGATCATTGTGGTACCCTGCTGGTCACCCTTCCTTCCTCAAAGTGAACTCTGCTTACTACCAAACTCCGTCTCCTGTCTCCTAACTGATTCCTTGCACAGTTTACCACTTTTGGACCCACTCATAGGCTACCCAGCTTGTTTATGAGTCTCCAATGTGAAACAGTGTTGAAGGCCTTACTGAAATCTAGGTAGGCCACATCCATGACTCCACCCTGATCTAATTTCCTGGTCACCCAGTCAAATAAATCTATCAGGTTCATTTGACATGACCTTCCTCCAGTGAATCCATGCATCCATGGATCTTGTTAGTCACTGGATTCTAGATATTCAACAATTCTTTCCTTGGTAGTGATTCCATTAATTTCCCTACCACTGAAGTCAGGCTGACTGACCTGTAATTGCCAGCAACCTCCTGCTACCACTTTAGTGAAGTGGGATACATCTGCCCGCCTCCATTCCTCTGGAACCACACCCATCTCCAGTGACTGGTTGAACAGGGCTGTCAGAGGTGTAGCCAGCACCTCTCTGTTCTCCCTCAGTATCCTTGGATGCACCCCATCTGACCCCATTGCTGTGTTCACTTTCAGATTTGCAAGTTCCTTCAGGACTGTCTCCTCTGTAAATGGAATAGTGTCCTTCTCCCTTCCATCAATGCTCTTGGCATGTATCTGTGGTCCTAACCATCTCCTTCCTCTGTGAACACTGAACAAAAGTATTTGTTCAGGATATCTACTTTTACTGGTTCCCTCCTAACACTCCCCTTCCTTCCTAAGCCTTACTATCCCTCCTGATCTTTCTCTTTTCTCTTACATGTTACCTGAAAATACATTGTCCCTTTTCTTACTGACAGAGATATGTTCTCCTCTGTTTGTGACTTTGTGGTCCTAATTGCTTTCCTGCCTCCATCTGTTTTCATGATACATCTCTATCCTCCTCCCTCTGTGTCCCTTATACCTCCTGAATTTTAACTTTTTGAGGTACCTTCCAGCCACCTCTTGAGAACCATAGCAGCCTTTTTCCTCTTGCTTTTGCTTACTTGCCTGATGCAGAGGTTTGTTGCCTTTACTATCCCTCTTTCAGTGTCACTGACTGTCCCACTAGTCCACTCATGTCCTCCCCCAGGCATCCCCAAGGCATTCTCCCATTTTTTTAAATCAGCCCTCCTGAAGTTCAGGACCCTTTCCTTTGTGTGGTTCAGTTCTGTCACAGTGCTAATATTAAACCACACTGTACAGTGATCAATGGTCCCCAGTTTGCCACCCACTGTGACATCTGCAACACTGTCCCCATTGGTGAGTACAAGGTCCAGTATTGCCCCTCACAAGTGGGATCTTTTCCTAGTTGCCTGAGGAAAGTCCCTGCAGGAGTCCAGGATGTCTCTACTCTTAGCTGAAGCTGCAGCTGGGATGCTGCAGTCTACATCCATCAGATTAAAGTTCCCTATCAGTAGCACCTGCCCTCATTTGTCATCTTTTGGACTGCTTCCACCAAAACCTTATTCAATCCCCCCATGCTTGAAGTCTGGAGATCACACCAGTGTGGATTGCAGCTCCATTCCCCATTTCTAGGGTGACCCACAGTAACTCCACCTCTGCCTGTATTCCCTATATCTCTGTTGCTTTTATGCTATCCTCATATAATGAGCCACTCCTCTTCCTTTCTTTCCTACCCTGTCCTTCCTGAATAGAGTATAACCAGGTATGGCTATATCCCAGTCTTGGCTCCCATTGCACCATGTTGTAATGGTGGCAATGTCCAGGTCAGCCTCTGCCATAATGGCCTCTAGGTCTGGGATTTTATTTCCCATACTTCAAGCTTTTGCACACATCTGCTACCACCCTGCTTGTCAACCCCACCATTTCCCTTTTGCCTTGTCTCCTTACCTCATCTGTTCTCATTCCCATCTCACTTCATTTCTACAATTTTTGTTGTTTTTAGGTACCCTGGGGATTTCTCTACCTTAGGGTTCTATCTATTGTTTGCTTTAACTTGTGTGTGGGGCAGGCTATGTCTCTGCTTCCTTCCACCACCCTTTGCTAGTTCAAGTGCTCGCCAATGTAATGGTTAAACCATTCACTGAGGACTGTTTCCCTACTGGATGAATGCAGGTCATCTCTCCTGTATAGACCCTTATTCCTTCAGGCAAGAACCTAGTCCCCAATGTAGCCGAACCCTTTCTCTGCATCACTCCTTCAACCATGAGTTGAAGCTCCTAGTCAGAGTACACTAGCCTCCTCACTGTCATAGTCAGACAGCATCACAGAAAAGGTCACAGAGTGTGTTACCTATTTAAGACCCCTCCCCAACTTCCTGAACTCCTCCTGCACTCTCCTAGCCTCATCCCTAGTCAGGTCATTAGTCCCTAGGTGGACAATGATATCCAGCTCTCCATCCCATCCTGCTGACCTAGCAATCCTCAGTATCCACTTCCCATCCCTCTGAGCCATGGTGCCAGGTAGGTACCTAACCTCCCTCCCACTCCTTGTTATCCCCAAATCTATACCTCTCACAATGGAGTCCCCACTAGGAGTTGCTTCCTCCTACTCTGGTGTCCTCTTCCACCCTCCTTGGGGTCTCCACTACTGAGGACCCACACATCCTCCTTGGTTGCTACTATGGGTGCCTCCATGGCGCAGTCCCACCCTGCCAGAGAGGTGTAGGAATTGTGTACTTGTACCATATGGGCAATGTGCCTCTGACCCCACCTTCACCCTTCCTGGGCCCACCATGGTCCAGCCGATCCTCCTCCTTTTCATCCTTTGAAGTAGCAGTCACAGACTTGAGTGGTCCCTGCAGGCGATGCCCCAGATCCTTGCCATCTTGTTCAGCCATTTCATACAGAATGCACCTACAGTATGTTCTGATAATATAATCAGTATATGAAACAGTCAAAAGCAAAGTCTTACTTTGTAAAGTACTTAGTCATGGTAAGTTGGTAATGGTGGGTGGGTGGCTGACTCTATCAGCATTTGCATTTGTCTGGATCCCAGTATTAAACTGTACTGTACAATAGTGAGCACAGTAGCACTGCCTTTGCTTCAGCCATTGTTCTAGTTGTATCAGTTTCCTACTTATGAACTGGCCTACTACAGGCTCAGAAGAGAAAGGTCTAAGACACTGGTGTCAGTAACTACAGTAAAAGTACTCCCAGTAGTTATACCTGGTGGGGGAGGATGGCTGAGTTCTATCTGGTTATGACTGCATGATTAATTCTATAAAGGCTAGCACAACTGCCAGTGCCATCTCCTCAGTATCATTTTTAGTCTTTTAACTCATCAAACTCTGCCTGTGTGCCTGCTGACGATTGGTTGTAAGATCGTGTTTACTAACACGACTAACTGCAGCCATCCTCAGCTTCATGATTATCTTTTACCTCTGCAGCACTGTCTGTATTCCCATGGGATGCTTATCAGAAACCCTTCCAAAGTTTGCATACACTATTGAGATGTCATAGGTGGTGGCACTAATATTACATGCTGCTGTGGCAGTAACATGAGCTGTCCTCAGCCTTAGGCTCAGCATGTTGCTGGCCCTCTGGTAGTTCTACACCGATCTCAAGTTTCCTAAAATTCTAGGGGTGGAGGATTTCTGAGATCTCTCTTTCAAGGGTCCTCAAGGCTCCACTATATTTAGGACTGTCTTGGGGTCTTCCTGCTGGTATCTGTATCAGAGTCCTGTCGTTCTATTGGCTAATACTACAACTGTTTCCATTGGTTAGAATACTGCTTGTGGTTGCACAAATCCATGTCTGTAATTATTATCTGTACCTATGCTATTATCTTGTAAACCTATACTGTAATACCCACCTATGTATCTCCCCAGGTCGCATCTGGAAACGAGTGGTTCCTGCTCAGTATGCCTGCCTGGTTAATCTCTTTAAATAAATAAATAAACCACTGGCTGAAGATATGTCTCTTTATAAGCAGGGCTAAGGCCCTATGTCTAACACTGTACTGGTAGTGGTTCCCACCTGTCCAAATGATTCATTTGTGGAGGGCTTGGGAAATTTCTCCTTCTTTCCCTTGAGTGTCCCACTAACTTATTTCACTTCCTGTTTCATGCTGTTAGAAATGTGGCTGTGCCCTACATAGTGCCAGATGAAAACAGCAGTGGTTCTACTGTTTGCTCTATGATCAGTCCTCATTGCATGTACACTTTCTCGATTCAGCCACTTACAGAGATATGTGGCAACTCTTTCAATCTTCCTACAGCTCGACAGTGGTGTCCCCAGGATGAAACCAATTCTGCAGCATTTTTCAGCACCCTGCAGAATGCTGCAGCAGATCTTCTGAATAAAACAATGCAATTTCAATGGCAATTAGTCCCTTTTCTCATTCAGGAAAATGTGACACTGCCAGGATGAAGTGGATGTTACAGTTTCCTGCATGGCAAAAGGACAATTGCCATTGAAATTACATTGCTTTATTCAGCAGGTCTGCTGCAGCATACTGCAGAGTGCTTTAAAAGTGGTTCATCCTGGGATGCTACTGTATATATTCTTTGTCTTTCACATAAATCCAGAGATCTGTGCTCAGACTCAGAGTCACCACTAAATATGCATTATTATGTAAGATAGATCTAAGCAAGGCTTAGATTCAATCAAGTCTTCAAAGCAGTCATAGTTCAGCATATTTCATTTCTCTAACACAAACCACTGTGCATTCTTACCCACTGATGATCCAATAAAATAAAGAATGAGCTTGACCATTCTGACAGTTTATTTTGTAACCACTATTTTACAAACTTCAGATAGTAGCAAACAACTCTAATTGCTGCAAAACGGAGACAGCAATAATATCCATAAGACTCATTGAAAATTCAATTTGTTTGACTGTTATATTGCAAAACTACTAAATTTCAAAACTCTTTTATGTGCCATGCTATAAAATTTGGAATGATCTGCCAGCTGATTTACAAAAGGCAACTAATTTATATCAGTTGAAGATGTATCTGAAGAAAATGTTATATTAATAGTCTGTATGCACTTGTTTATGAATGCGCTGCTTTTATTCATTTTATTTTATTGTATTTTTGTATTTTGATTTTAGTCTGTCATATTTTTGTTTGTTAGAAATGTTTTTGAGAGTTTTGACCACCCACCAGGTCAAGCCTGTAAAAGGGTCATGTCCAAGTGCTTTTACCTGCTAATCAAATAAAATGAAATGAAACGAAAAGCTCAGGCATATTAAAATTGTAACTTTTTTCCTGAAGGAGTAATGGCTTCCAAAACCCTGATGTTTGCAGGGAGGGTGTTCCATAAGCCTAGTTGTATAATAGGCACAGCATCTTTGCGAAGTTGTATTCATCAGTACAAAACTATATTTTATTGATTTAACACTGACAAACCATAAGTACATAATGTTTTCCTTGTTGCTACAGTATGTCTTTGATATCACTAAAATAAGATGTATTCTTTATGAAGTTGTTTGTTGTTACTGTACAGAAAGAAAACCCAGGCTTTTGTCACATGGAGGCTGATACTCCAAAATGTGCTACCTTTGTTTATCGACCCTCACCATTTGCAGTTGTCTGTCTGACCAAGAAGAAATGATCACAGTTTCAATAATTAGAATGGAAACCAAGTACTGCTTTTGAAATGAAATGGACATTTCAATTTGTGTGTGTCCTTAATGTATTCATTCTCCAGTTTCCAAAGATTTCACTTATAAAGTAAACCAGCTAAACTGGTTGTTAGAAACTATTGAGGGATGTGTATATCAGCTCATATTTTGTGAAATTGCTGGGTTTACCTATGACCCGTATACAAATTTGTTTAAGGAGCTCTGTTACTGAGATGGTATACATTTTATGAGACAATGAGCTAATGCACACACAAAAAAGACATAAAAATATGTTGTGCCATCCTCTTCCACAGAAGCAATTTGCCTTCTTGGTACTGGATTGTATTCAAAGAACATTATATACTAAAATAGTTCATTTGAAGTAACAATATTAACCCTTACACTGTCATGTTACAGCATTTTGTCATGCCAACTTTACAGTTTTCTGGTTTAATTACAGTAGAAGTGCAACATGCGCTGGTTTTGATCTGAAACCTACAGTACTTTGTGTAGGATTTTCAATGGGGTGAATGGAGCACTTCTGTCTGTATTTCAGATGCATCTTTAAGATTGGCTTTTATCACCTGAGCTACATTGCCCTGATCCAACACCTTCTACCCCTAAGGCCTTGACCTCACTGATACATGTTTTTGTCATGTATAGACTGGACTACTGCAATACCCTTTACCTGGGGCTTGCTGGAAGCAACCTCAATGGCTGCAGCTAGTGCAGAATGTGGCAGCTCGATTGTTGTTGGGCATGTGAAGATATGATCATATTATGCCCATTCTCTGCAGACTGCACTGGCTGCACTGGCTGCCTGTCAGATGGAGGATTATCTTCAAGGTCAGTTTACTGACCTATAAGACCTTGCATGGTCAGGGACAGTCTGCCTGCAAGATCTCCTCATGCTCCACTGCCCATCTCGGATTCTCCATTCTGCCGAGTCACCTCCTCAGTGTTCCTAGTTTGAGGCTTAAGAATTCCGTGATTGAGCCTTTTCAGTGGCCGCACCTGCCCTTTGGAACTCTTTCCTCTCAACAACTTTGGTGAGCATCCTTGGTGGAATCCTTTAAAAGGGTTTAAAACGTTTTATTTCACCAGGCATTTGATTGTTTTAATTATTATGTCATGTTAAATGATTTCCTGTATGTGCTGCTTTGCTCTGTACTGTATTTATGTATGGTTACTTGTTTGTGTGTTTTTAAATTGTGTTGTGAAGCACTCCGAGTCCCGGAGAGGGTGCTATATAAATAAAATATCTATCTATCTATCTATCTATCTATCTTATCTATCTATCTATCTATCTATCTATCTATCTATCTGTCTATCTGTCTGTCTATATATCTTCTCTCTCTCTCTCTCTCTCTCTCTCTCCTCTCTCTCTCTACCTATCTTCCACACAGATGTGTCCAGATGTCTACATCCTATTCACAGACATCTGGACACATCTGCAACATTCCCACAGGTTATGGCAATTTCTGCCACAACTGCAGGACTTATGTCCATATTCCTGATGCAACTGTCAAATTCCATCCATGGAGTTAGACCAACTTTTGTCGAGTAACTTCTTGGCAGAAATTCTGCACTTGCATCCTAAACACAGATGTGATTGTCTGAAAATCCTGCTCTGTATCTTTATGCCAAACATGCATGAAAACTAAGATAAAATGCAATCCAATAGTAGAGACCTTGTTGTGTTGGGTTGTGTACAGGCCTCCAGACCAGGGAGGACATAGACATGTTACTGTTAGAAGATATACAAAACATGACAGTTAAAGGGGAGGTTCTGATAATGGGAGACTTCAACATGCAGATACAGACTGATCAATACCAGCAGGGACATCTGCCAGAACTAGACACATGGTGAATTCCCTGCAGGGGAGGGCCTCACACAATGGGTACAACAACCCACAAGAGACAGGGCTATCCTAGATCTAATACTGACTAACAGGAAAGGATCACAGATCTCCAGGTAGAAGGTCACATTGGTGCCAGTGACCATCACATGGTATGATTCAATTTGGTCACTAGAACAAAATCATCCCATTCCAAGGCAAAAATATGGGACTTCAGAGGAGCTGACTTTGATAAGATGGCCAACAGAGTTAAGCTAGCCCTGACAAAAGAAATACAGGTGAGGGGTACAGGCAAAGTGGAAAGCTTGCAATACTTGAAGCAACATTCCATTGTGTTGTGAGAATAGGAAGTGCAAAGAAGAAGGAAACCACTTTGGTTCTCAAACACAGTAGCAGAAAAGGTCAGAGTCAAAAGGCTGGCCTTCAGAAAATATAAGGAATGCAGCAGGATGAAGATACAGAGGCATACCAAACTTCCCTAAGGGAAGCAGGGAAGGCAGTAAGGCAGGCGAAGGCCTAAACTGAGGAAACACTAGAACAAACAGTAAAAGAAGGTGACAAGACTTTGTATAGATACATTAGTGAAAGGAGAAAGTCCAGAGAGGGTATTGCTAAGATCAAAGGGGTAAAGGGATGTGTGAGGAGGAGGACCATGTAAAGCATCTATCCTAAA
This sequence comes from Neoceratodus forsteri, assembly GCA_016271365.2. NCBI lineage: Eukaryota > Metazoa > Chordata > Ceratodontiformes > Ceratodontidae > Neoceratodus > Neoceratodus forsteri. Next base: position 361,398,275 of record CM028131.1, on the reverse strand, counting down.
TATATACTTCTACTTAGTATTTACTGATGAGAAGGTAGGGCAGGGCCAACAGCTCTGCACCATGTACACAGGGGAGGATGTGTGCACTAGTCCCTTCACAAAAGAAAGGGTTCTACAGGAGCTCGATAAGCTCATGGTGGACAAGGCAATGGGACATGATGGCATTCATCCCAGGGTACTAAGGACCTAAGAGTGGAACTAGCAGAGCCATTATCAGAACTGTTTAGTGAGTCTCTGAACACAGGAGAAGTCCCAGAAGACTGGAGAAGGGCTCATGTGATTCCTCTCCACAAGAGTGGTAGCAGGAAATTACAGACCAGTCAGTCTTACCTCAGTAGTGGGCAAGATTATGGAGACACTCCTTAAGGGAAAGAATAGTGCAACACCTGAAATCCATAGGAGCACAGGATCCAAGGCACCATGGGTTTACAAAGGAAGGTCCTGTCAAACTAATCTCATAGATTTTTGACTGGGCAACCAGAGTGGTGGACCAAGGGAACAGTTGATGTTGCCTACCTTGACTTCAGCAAAGCTTTCAATACTGTTCCACATAGAAGATTGATTAATAAGCTGGTAGGCTGGGGTGGGTCAGACGTTGGTCAACTGGGTGGCAAACTGGTTGACTGACAGAAAACAGAGAGTGGTGGTAAATGGTATACAGTCAGAAGAGATGCAAGTCACAAGTGGGGCACCTCAGGGATCAGTTCTGGGGCCAGTCCTCTTCAATATCTTCATCAGTGACATTGCAGATGGACTGGAGGTAAGGTTTGTCTGTTTGCAGATGATACCAAGATCTGAAACAGAGTAGATGATCCAGATTGGGTGGGCAGAATGAGAAGAGATCTGGATAAACTAGCAAAATGGTTGGAAGAGTGGCAACTGGGGTTTAATGCAATGAAGTGCAAGATCATGGCATAGGAAGAGAAACCCTGAAGCCACCTTTTGGCTGGTAGGGGAGTTGCTGGCAGTCACAAGGTAAGAAACAGACTTGGGTGTCATCATCACTGATGACCTGAAATCATCCAAGCAGACCTCTAAAGCAGTAGGTAAGGCTATAACGATGTTGGGGTGTATTAGTAGGGGTCTCACAAGTCATAAGAGGAGGTAATAATCCCTCTTTACAAGACACTGATTAAGCCCCATCTGGAGTACTGTGTGCAGTACTGGAGGCCACACCTTCACAAGGAAATTAACCAAACTGAGGCAGTCCAGAGAAGGGCAACAAAATGGTGCAGGGACTGAATCAGAACACATATGAGGACAGATTAACTGAGCTCAATAGATGTATATATATATATATATATATATATATATATATATATATCCTAGAGCAAAGGAGGGAGAGAGGTAATATGATTGAAACATTCAAACACCTTAAGGGTATTAACAAGTTGAAAGAGTCTAACATGTTTCAATATAAGAAAAATAGCAGGACAAGAGGACACAACATGAGATTAGAGGAGGCTAATTAAGGGGTAATGTGAGGAGGTTTTTTCACAGAAAGGGTGGTGGATGCAAGGAACAGCCTATCTCAGAAAGTGGTGGATATGAATACCGTGCAGGGCTTCAAACAGGCATGGGATAGGTATAAGGGAGCAATACAGATGAGCATGAATAGAAGGCCATTGACAGAGCAAAGGCCCTGGCACATTCATAAGGTGGACAAAGAAATGGACAGACTGGATGGGCCTTGTGGTCCTATCTGCCATCAACTTCTATGTTTCTATGTTTCTAGAGACAGTGTATGACTACTGAAAATGTAGTCAACATGAAAGAAAAAGCAAATTTACAGAATGTTATTCTCTGAACTTAAATAATGTGTGCCATTTTCATTAAAATTAATTATCAATATATCCCAGCAATACCTCATTTTCATTCGGATCCTACTGTACACTGCACCCATTTATATAGCTGGGAAGACTTAAACACTGAGAGGTTAAGTAGTTTGCTCATGATCACACAGTTAATAAGAAGCTGGGGTGGCTTTTGAGCCATAGTCACCTGCTTTCCAAGCCCATGTTCAAGACACTGAACCATGTTGTCTCTATCTACTATAAATTATGTGGCAATCAAGCATGTTTGGAACCTTCAACCAGGAATATGAAACACTTTGCAATCAAGTGCTTTCCCAAGGTTACTGATGAATACCTAAGTAGATAGACAGCAATCAGCCATGTAGCTAAGGAGTACTTGATGTACTATCCATTTAAACATATCAGTAGTATCTGAGCTTAAAAGGTAGTGTAATCCATTCTGTGCTTACCTTGGCTTGTTTAATGTTATGTTGTATTCATTTACAGTCTGGTTACAAAAGAATAATAATACATTGGATTTGCATGTTTTCGAAAAGGATGATAGCCAAAGAGAGGTACTTGTTATAAGCAGTTTTGCTAGACTTGGAAGTAATGAAAGTTTAATGTGCATGGAGGTTAACCAGTCTGACTGTAAATCCCAATGCTAGTAAAATTAAAACCTACATATAAATGTAATAACTACTTATAACACATGAATTTTACATTTCATTATAAACAAATCTTTACACTGATCTACTATCAAGGTAATTCATTTATTTCAGCTGCACTGTTAATTCTTAATCCAAGGCAGTAAGGAATGATATAAACATGTATTTTCAGATATCTATTTCAGATTTAATAATGTTACTTATTAAAAGTGATATGCATTATCCTTTGTAATGAACCTGACACAATTAAAAGAAACCTGACACAATTAAAAACCTTCATAATAAAAAACTTGTTAAATTAATATACCCACTTTTTCTTGTGGCAATTATGCAGACTCTCAGATCAGAAATACTTAAATGAGACAGTAATTCTTTTTCCAAATAAAGGCACCTATGCTACTGTTTCAATAATTTCTTGACACACATTTAATAAAATAATTGATGAAAAGGGAATGCTGTATTCTTTCAGCTTATTAGTGGGAGGAAACTACATGTATGTGGTAAGGGACATAAAGACAATAATAGAAAAGCAGAAGTAATTTTAGGTATTTATATGCACTATTGTTCAAATATAACATTTTAAGTAAAGTTAATTGCTAAAACCTGAAATTAAGCATCTAATTGGTATTAAACGATTATATATTCTTTTTTCAAGGTGTTCTAAGATTAGTAAACCAATATTACTTAGTAGACATACACATATTTCAATAATAATGTCAGTGTTGTTTAATAGAAGTAGTAACTCTAGATTTTTGGTTTTATAATTACAGTTAGTAAATCTGTACTGATGTAGTCAGAGCTTATTAAATTATATGCACTGTTCAAATATCTTAAATCTAGAGATCGTGGTACTTTAAATGACTAAACAGAAATGAAATAATTTACACTATTTTCTGGAAGCTTAACTTTCAGCATAACATTGTATTAGTTCTGCTGCCTAATAACTTCTTACTTTTTAAAATCTTGAAGTACTGACCATTCTTCAATATACTTATTATTGACACTAGCAAGTATTGAAAAGCTACATTGTCAGATATGGTCACTGGACAAATCATATTCAGTTAGAAATGTCTAAACCAATATAATCACCTCAAACATTAATCAATTCCCTGAACAGTTGAGTTCGTATTGATGAATTGAGAATCCTTGTTCTGGCTGTGAACAACTACAGGATATAAGCACACTGGTTTGATCCTTATATCACAGAGAAAGACACACACAGTATAACTAGCACCCTGGATCAGATAATGTGCTAAAGAAAATTCACAGCAACAATTCTGACCCTAGTACGGCCAGCAAGGAGTGCCTGAAACCAGCTCAGCAATGAAAAGGCTGCAAAGCATAGTCCTTATGCTGTCATGCCAGTGCTAGAAGTATAACAATGACAGACTGATCCTCTGGGAATCTGCCTTATATTGATTTTCTATAAACTAAGTTTATCCAGCTGAAAAAAGACTGTATCCTGTAAACAGCCATCATCTTAATCTCATCAGAAAAGTAAAAAAAAAAAAAATAGCAACAGAATTGAAAACTAGTGGCTTTTTACTTATACATATGTTCATTTATAGCTTAAAGAAACATGTAAATTCACTATGTGCTATAAAACAGCAGTTCCATTGGTAGCAGCACTGTTGTTGCTATCATAGTACTGAAAATTGTGATCAGGAACTTTAATAGGAGTAAAGAGTGATGTCCAATCTCCATCCAGGCATTTAAACTCTGAAACTGTTAAAATAGAAATATATAAGGCACATTCCAGCATACAAAAAAAGCAGATACCTTTGTTTTCCTATTTTACCATCCATACTTTTCTCTAACCCGTTGTGTTCTCTAACCTGCTGAAATTCTGCTGCAGCGGTCCAGTGTATAAACAGTTTAAATAGGGCTGGATTGGGAGTGAAGTTCATTGCACTGTAAACACTTTGTCAGGTTGCATCATTCCTACAGGAAACTAAAATGTGTGTCTGACAAGGGTCTCATCTGTGCTAAAATGGCAGTATTTTAATAGTCACTGTTTTTAAGTCAAGGAAGAGTAATGGCCACTAATTCTGTAAGTGTTGTTCATTATTTTCCTCTCTTGCAGATTGTTACTGTAACATTCCAAAGTTTAACATTTGTGTTCTACTTTGTACTCTTTATTTTTTTCATTAAAGGGCTTTCATATGTCCTAACTATATTTAGCTCTGAGACATTCCAACTTATTGTCTTTCACAGTCTTATATCTCATGAATTTGACATGATTTGTGGGTGCAACTGCATATTTTTTAAATAAACGTAGAATCATTTCCTTTTCTTATATGATGAATTTTATTGTTAGATTATCCTTCATAATATCTGCAGTATTTTCTTGTTCACCTGGTTTTGTGATGCAGAAAGAAACACTGGAAGAATCAATGTTCCTGACAGAAAATATACCTGATCAGTGGGGAGGGTGAATCCCTTTGTTGGATGAATCTGCTGGGAAAATCAATTCCACCAGGCATTTCACCCAACAAAGCAAAGTAAATGAGATATTTACACCAGCTGTCTCCTACTGACAGGATCAAGAGAAAATATCAGGAGAAACAGAGGCCATAAGATCTGAAAATACTGGCCCCACCTTCTTTGCTTGGCATGTTTGTTGTCAGAAAAAGGGCCAAAGTGGCAGATAGGTGCTTGTAGAATGTTTACTCATGTTAACACTTGCTACTTGGAGAAAACTGATGGAAACCCTTTCATTGCATCTAGCAGGATTCTCCCATTCCCTTCTGGAGGAACTTTTTCATACTTGTAATAAAGTAATAGTTTTTCATATTATTACCTGCACAAATTCTTTATTTAGAGCAGAGTTACCAGTTAAATACTTGCTTGTGTAAATTTGTTATAATATGTTGGGACAGACATGTTTGGCAATCATACAGACCACATTACTAATTATACCCTGTCTAAGGACTAGGCACTGTTGCATGAAAAAAACATGTTTTCATGTGCCATGGTTATGAACTTTAGCACATGCAATATAGGACATACAGTAGAATTTCAATTATCTGAACAGCTTGGGTGACACAAATATATTCTTATAATTGAGAGTTACAGTGATATAAATAGGTATATATGAAAAAGAAACACTGTAACAGACTGTAATTAGGACAGAAACAGTACTGTATCTATTAAAGGGACACTGTCAACCTTTTTGCATTATATTATTTTTAGGTAAAGACCCACACTTTATGATTGCTTACTGCCTCTAAAATTCATTGATGTTGCTGGATGTTTCATCTGCCTCCTTGCTAATTAGAACAAAAATGTATACAAATGTATAGCTATGCCCAGCTTTGTTTTGCTTCAAGACATTGAACTACTCTTAGTGAAAACTTTCTTAACGTTAGAAACACCCACAAACAGTGCAGCCCCTCATAATACAATAGTCTCCTTTACTCACACTGTATAGTGAGTGGCTAGATTGTATTGTGGGTGTTCCTAGTCCAGGAATGATGCAGTGGAGCTAGTCAAGAAATGTAAACAAACATGTTTTGGTGCAGTAACACCAGTATGGTGGGCAGTCTGTTTTCACTTTTAAAATAAAAAGGGTTCTGACTCAAACTACCTACTGCATCAACAGTCTCTGAAAAATGTGAACAATTTATAACATGAGTTTTTAAACTATGGTCACTTTGAGGCCTAATTGGGTTGACAGTGTTTCTTTAAGCACTGAAACACTATGCAATTTGTAAAACAGTACAGTAGACAGATTTCATTTTTGTATGAAAGTCAATAAGAAATTTTCTAAAGGTATCATAAAATTTCTTACAGGCTCTCTGGCTAAGAGTTTGTAGTGCACATTGACTTACCTGGTCACAGGCACCCTTGCATTCCGTGTATAGCATGCATTTTCCAAAATGTTCACCAGTCTCTGAGTGTGGAGGTACTAACACAGGGTTTCTTAAGTTTCTTCTTGACTCTCACATTCAGTCTTGCTTGTTATCACTTCATGTCTGTCCTATACAATCTCCACAATTGGCTTGTTTGAGAGATGTCCGTGCCCTGCTCACTATTATCCTATTTGATCCATTCCATGACATAGAAACATAGAAACATAGAATTTGATGGCAGATAAGGACCGCTTGGTCCACCTAGTCTGCCCATTCCCTACCTAATGGACAAGCTGCAGATCCTAGTTAACCAACAGCCTACTTCCTCCTACCCCCACTAGAATTGCCTTATGTCTGTCCCATGAGTTCTTGAATTCCCCACTGTTTTTGACTGTTCGACCTCCTCAGGAAGGCTGTTCCATGTGTCCATAACCCTCTCTGTGAAGAAATAATTCCTCACATTAACTCTGAGCCATCCCCCTCTATCTTCAAATTGTGCCCCTTGTTTTTGCACATCTCTTTTCTGAAAGATGCTGCCCTCTTGGATTTTGTTGATTCCCTTGAGGTATTTGAAAGTTTCTATCATGTCCCCTGTCCCTCCTTTCCTCGAGGCTATACATTTTTAGTTCCTTTAGTCTTTCTTCATATGTCTTCTGATGTAGACCCTGCATCATTTTGGTTGCTCTCCTCTGGACAGCCTCCACCCTGTCTATGTCCTTGCAGAGATGGGGTCTCCAGAACTGTACGCAGTACTCCAGATGTGGTCTTACCAACTGTCTGTACAGAGGGCCAACAACTTACTGTTTTCTACTGGTGATGCCTCTCCCTATGCATCCCAGTATCCCCCAGCCATCCTTATTGCCTTCTCACATTGCTGGCCCACCTTTAGATCATCTGATATGACTACCCACAGATCCCTTTCCATTTTTGTTGTTGTCAGTATCTCACTCCCCATTGTGTACTCTTCCCTTGGGTTTTGTTTCCCAGGTGCATTACTTTGCACTTCTTTGAATTGAATCTAAGGTGCCATACATTTGACCATTCCTCCCACCTTGTCAAGTCCCTTTTCATCCTTTCCACTCCACCTTGTGTATCAACCCTGTTGCAGATCTTTGTGTCATCTGCAAAGAGACATACTTTCCTTCCAGTCCCTCTGCAATGTCACTTATAAAGACATTAAAAGGACCGCCCCTATACTGAATCCATGGTACCCCACTAGTAACCCTCCTTTCTTCACTATGGACTCCATTTACTATTACCCTCTGTGTCCTGTTGTCCAACCAGTATTTTACCTAGGTTACCACCCTGGGACCCAGTATCAGGCTGGTTAATTTTTTATTAATCTTTTGTGGGACTGTGTCAAATGTCTTGCTAAAGTCTAGGTAGGCCACTTCCACAGCCCCTCCCTGGTCTACTGCTTTGGTCACTCAGTCAAAGAAATAAATTAGATTTGTCTGACATGACCTTCCTGCTATGAATCCATGCTGCCTTGGGCCCTGTGCCCCACTGGCCTCTAGGTACTCAACAATTCTTTCCTTCAGAAGTGATTCCATCATTTTCCCTACCACTGAGGTCAAACTGACAGGTATGTAGTTTCCTGCCTCTGTCTTGCTCCCACTTTTGTGAAGGGAATCACATCCGCCCTCCTCCAGTCCTCAGGTACCACACCATCCTCCCATGATTTATTAAAAATGGTAGTCGGTGGTGTTACTAGTTCTTCCCTTAGTTCATTGGTAACACAGATTGGCAGGGATGAAGCAAGTTTCTTGTTTTTTCAGCCAAGGTTTCAGCACAAATGTTGTCAGTGTCTTTGATCATGTTTATGCCTTAATATCAGTCCTTGACATCATCCATGCTTTGTTGAGTGTTTAGCTTTAAATTGTCACACACTTATGCAAACATATATAGTAAATTGTTTATTTAGGTGTGATGCCCACAATGGTTTCATTCTATGGTGTTTTCTCTTTGTCCTGCCTTTACTTTATTATACTGTACCCTGGACTGTATTGCTACTGTATTTAAAAGTTCCTGTTTCTTTTGATGTATTGTAGTAACTTGTTTGCCTATTCACACTGTAACATCTTGGGTTGTACCTGAACATAGGCATTTAATTATCTGCTGTGCTTCCTTGTCAATAAAATGAAATGAAATACTTTGCAACAGTTATTTTCTATCATTTCTTTTACCAGTTTTGAATGGGCCTTGGTCACAAAACTGAAGTTTTGACATCATGTTGGCAGGCAGAACACGCACAAGATAACCCCATTCCTGATCTTGACATTAGGAAGGTCAGAATGCATAAGGAAGTTAAGTAGGAATGGCAATGCCTTCAGAGGCAAACACTGCACTTGCAGATGGAGTTTCACTTTGGGGATGACTTTTTAGGAGAACTAAAGGATCTCGATTGCATTGTCTATCCAAGTGCTCTCTGGTGCTAGGAATGGACTAGTAATTTTGACAATGAAACATATCTAAAATGCTTTGGTTTTCTGGTCTTCCATGTTAGCAGGAGATGGAATTTTTAAATGCCAGATGTATAAGCACATCTCTTTTAAACCTGAGATGTCCTTGTCTAAATCTTTGGGCAAGGTTTTTTTCCTGGCAAGCAACACCAATACAAGACCATTTCATCAGCATTATAAGTTTTACTTAAGTATCAGGCAAATATGGTGTCTTGGCTATCTCAATTGTTCCATGATGAGTACTACACCCTTGTCACCTGCACACCTCATTCCTCATATAATTTCAGCTGCCTGATCCCATATCTGTTTTTAAGTCAATTGAGCTAGTCATTGCTTGTTATGAATGGCCTGCAAGTGCTCAGCTTTATGTGGAAGAGAAGTGCTTTTTCTTTAGTGGAAGACCGAAAATGTTAGTCCCATTTTCCTTGTCTTGCTGAACCATTAACAGAGTGCCAGTTTGTTCTGATCATCATGACATGATTTCATGTTTTTGGTCACTGGCTCCAGCAGTAGTCTCCAATAACATGGCAAAGTCCCTTTTAGGGCTGTGGGCTGAGTCTACAGTCCTTCTGTCATTGATCAGACTATTGCTCTGAAACAGCTCATCTTAGAACTCCTTTTTAGACTTTTGGATGTATTCCTCCACAGCTGCAAAATAGTGCACTCACCCTCTGATTTTTCTATTTGTTGCTCTATGTTAAAGTCATCTGAAGGAGAGGGATGCTACTGTATTATATTGCAGGACTTCTCAGGATATTAACAAAAAAAAACTTTTTAAACTGCTGTTTCTTTCATCTGTCCAGCTCAGTCTACTAGATTTATTCTGTTTCTTTCAGCAACTTAGGGGTTAACTCATTATATCTTGTAGCATTTCCTCAAAGTGAAAGTTAGACTACAGTGTCAGATTACAGATTTTGCATCTGCAACTGTAAGCTACACACACACACACACACACACACACAAAAATAACTGGTCATTTGGTAGCTCTTCACAGCCCTGTCAGTTCTGGTTAACATCTGGGATGGGGGAGATGAGACTTTATACGTAATTGACAGAATTTAGGAGGAAATGTAGCACAGTGGTGTAAGGCTCTGAGCTGCAAATCTGGAGACCTGAGTTTAAATCTCACAGCCCCACCTGCATACTGTGTGACCCTGAGCAAGTCACTTAACTTCCCTGTGGTTCTAGACAGCAACCTATAAACAAGCTTTCAGCTTTGTGTGCCACTCCTGGTTAAACAGTTTTGGGGAAAATCCTGTCTGTTTTGCACTGATGGGGAGGGAATTGCCACTGTCTATAAGCACAGACTTCAGTTTTAGGAACAAAACCACTGACTCAAGCTCATTTGTAATGGAATCCCTTCTAAGAGTCCTGCATTTCTCAGTGTGGGTTTCTCTTTTGGATTTGTTACTTAAAGCAGCAGTATTTATGTCTGTTTCTGATTTGAGGCTGCAAGCAGCATACACCAACCTCTAATATTTAAACTGTGGCCTTTTAAAGATAAAAGAATATAAGCATTTAATTACATTTTGTTATTGTTCTTTGGTAACTGGGTATGTCCCACTAGGTACAGGTGTCTGTTTTATGGGGCTACCTGGGAGCAGTGAGGAGGTTTAATGACTTGCTCCAAGTCACACAGTATGCAAGTGGAGGTTGCGGAATCAAACTCAGATCTTGTGCTAGATGTATCAAGCTCTTTACTCTAACCTCTAAGGCTATATTGACAGCCCAAGACTTGGTTGGTGTATTCCTTGGTTATTGCATGGATCTGAAATCTATGTACTAGACTTTAATGTTTGTTTACAATTCTTAAATGTAAAGTATATTCCTTTGGTAACCAGGTAAGGCCAACTAGGCAAAAGTGCTTGTTTCTAGGGGCAACTAAGGAACACTGGGGAGAGTACGTGAAACAATCAGAGCCACACATTATGGAAATGGAGGTTGTGGGAATCAAACCCATGTCTGAATGCCGGATGTACAAAGCTCATTTTCAGCTCATTACTCTAACCTTTAGGCTATACTGCCAACCTCATAATTAGTGAACAATTTAGACCAGTGAGTGTTTCTGATACACACACTGCTGGCATTGACCATTTTAGAACAAGTGATCTTGTCAACAACTTACATTGTTGGTACAATGCATCTATGTTCTAATTTAGAATTCTTAGGTTCACAGAGACATAAACAACATCATACAATTTTATTGCTGTCTAATAGGATAATGTGTTATTGTGGCTTACTTTTTAAATTTGAAAAACAAGTTGGAACTGTTATACATGAGCTGAACCCTAATATTACATTTTAAATATTCTGATAGGGTATGAAGGTATTTTTAAAATTACTATTGTTGTCATAAATGTGCATTTACTGTATATTAAAACCTGGTTTGGAAACGTGCCTTTATAATGCAACAAGTGCCCTTTTTATCTCGGCAGCCTCACTTTTACAATCTTCTGGTGCCCTGTGGGCACACGCACACACACACACACACACACACACCACCACCATGTACTCAGACTAAATAAATTTAGGAGGACTGAATTAGCAGCATACCAGTTTTGATGATTGTGACTAAACAGCACTATATGGAAGCAACAAGAAAAGTTGGTCATTTGTTAGCACTTCACTGCCCTATCATCTCTGGCTAGAGATTTTATTTTCTTTAATATTCTTAATAGAGAGCCTGTGAAAAATTGCTGCAGGATGGTATTTGTCTGTGGCACTTCCTTTCTTGATGCCTGAGCTGGCAGGTCAGGAAGGTAGGCATTTAGACTCACATTAGGGAGGGACTAGGCAGGAGGGTAGAGGGATTTGGGGGACTTGTAGCTGTGGGGAGGAGCAAGAGAGTACTTAGCCAGGAACACCACTGTGCAGACACCTCTTGCTTTTCACTTTGGCTGGAATTACTTCTTTTCCTCCATTTCAGCCAGCATTTTGTATCCAGCTTCATTTCAGATACTTCCAGTAAGATTTTACTTCAAGTAGATTTGGCTGGGAGGGTTTCCATAGCACATTCTTACAAATCATTGATTTAATTAGTGCTATCTATGGTTGATTATTACAGGTTTATCTAGTTCATTCTGGCTGGGACTGTTGAGCAACCTCCTCACATTAGCTAGCCATGAAACTGCCTTTGTTCTTAGCTCAAGCTGTCCTTGTTCTGCCACGTTCTCCCACATCTCTGTTACCAACAGGGAATGATTCGTTAGTGACACGGGATGTTTCAGAGTCACATATAGTTATCTGAATTTGTCTTGCAATTTTCAATGTTTTCATTTTATGGTCATGTGACTGTTGCTAGAAATATAGGATCTGTAACTAAACAAAAATGAGCATGCTTTTGGGTAGATGGCAAAACTTGAATTGTAGGATCTTTAATTGGCAACATTTTGTGTAGGCTTTTGGTTAGAGAGATATCTGGAAATACAGGCATAAAGGCATTGTAACTGGCAATGTTTTGTGCGTGCTTTTTTGTTGTTGTTTAACCAGGAGTAGCACACTAAGCTGAAAGCTTTACAGGTGTGACCTGGGAGCACAGGGCAGTTAAGTGACTTGCTCAGGGTCACACAGTATGCAAGTGGAAACTGTGGGATTCAAACCCAGGTCTGGTCTGCTGGATGTCACCAGATTTACAGCTCAGAGCCTTCACACCACTGTACTATACTGCCTCCCTGCTTGGGGTATTAAAGACTAAGATGGAAATACAGAATCAGTAACCTGCAAAATACTGCTTTCTCCTTTGTGTAGAAGGTTAGCTTAAAACATGCAGAGGCCAGATATTTAAAACTTAGCCTGGGCACTAAGGAATGTTTGCCAATGCTAACTGGACTTTGCACCCAATATCTGTGGGGAGGGGTCTATATTCAGACACCACCACCACTGTGTGGGCAAAACCCATTAGTGCCAGAGTGCTAAGTTACCACTGAGCCAATGTAAATGAGAGGGTCCTCCTCAGTGTATGAGTGCAGTGGGATATTGAGACGCTTGCACAGGCAGTAAATGCCACCTGAACTGATGCAAGTTACTGCCTTTGCAAACCCAGACTTAATGGGCACAAGGTCCTGGTGGTGGGCAAAGGACTGGAACCACCTGCCCTGGCCTGCTGAACCAATGATGAAACTGGTATCAAGTGCCCCATCAGCTGCTGGTATAAGAAAGAATTCCCAGTGTCTAGTGGAACACCCACCCTCTGACCACCCTCTGCAGTAAAAATAAAGAATTCACTGTCCACACGAGATGCACCACCCTGCCACCCTCCTTCCTGAGACACTGATGCTTAGTTTGTTTATTTAATAAACGCTCTATTTCATTGCAACTCAACAAGTGAACAGATTTATATAAAACAATTAAAATACATAAAACAAATACTAATTAGATTGCTTTCCTAAATCAACTGACTCAGCTGGAGGGAAAGGCTTCTCTAAATAAGAAAGTCTTCAGCTCCCTTTGAAGGCATTCACTAATGGCACCTCTCTCAAAAAATGAGGAAGTGAATTCTCAGTATCAGTGCCATAAACAAAAATGCACAGGCACTTGATGATTTTAAGTGAACCCTGGAATCACCAAAGGCCATCATCAGCTGACCAAAGGGAAGGAATGGGTAATAGGGCTGTAGGAGGTTTTGCAGGTCTTCCAGTCTATGCAGGGCCTTAAATGGTCAGCTCTTTAATCCTGGTTATGTTTCTAGGATAATAAAGCACTCTGGGCCACTGCCGATGCCTGAGATTCAAGTGTTATGACACAGTCCAGTACAATGCCAGGATTCCTCACTCTGACAGAGATGAGCAACTAGGAGTCATTGGCGTAAGCCTGGATACTTGACCAGGTTGCACACAAACACTCAGATGACCAGGTTCCATCACCAGTACTTCAGTCTTATCTGGGTTTAACCTCAACCAGTTGGCCCTCATCCAGTCTTGGTGGCATGCAGATTTGCTTCAGAAATCAGCACAGCCCTCCTCTCTCTCCTCTCAGCCACTGTGTGCAATAAGAAGGAGCACATGTACTGTCCACAGTATAGGAAGCATGCTTCTTATACTGTAGACAGTATGTGTGCTCTCTATGTGACCAGCTGTGGTGGTGAGAGGAGGGGCTGTGCCAGTCACCGTGGAGGATCCACTCAGCACTGGTGTCTCTGGTACATGATCTGGAGGGGTGGTTTGCCTAATGCAGTCACTGCAGCGGTATGTTAGACACTTGAGAATTCTATATTATTACAGTAACGAGCAAGCGGATGGTGGAGGTGCCACTAGACACCAGGGACTTCTGTATTATCACAGTGGCGAGTAATTGAAGGTGAGGGTGCCACTGGACACCAGGGTATGTGTCATAACACTATCAGGGTTGGTGCTACTGGGCTGCTGTGCATCATAGACATAGGTCCATAATGGGCATGCAAATGTCATCTTAGCACCTTGCAGGCCCAATGGACTTATTTGCATGCTGCTGGCTGAATATCATGGCAGGGACTTCTGGCACAATCAGGTCTCAAGGCACTGCACCTTGCACATCCATTTGGGCTGCATTAAGCCCAGATCTATGCTGAGAAAAGGTATGACACAGAGACCTCAGCAGGCAGGTGCTACACAAGTGAATCCACTAAGGTATGACAGATTTTGAAAACTGGAGTTTTAAAGAATTAAAGACTTGCTGAGACATACATTTGAGAGTCCCAGCCCAAAGGGAAACACAGTGCCCAAGAACCAATGCACAGGAAGAAGGGGATTTCCTCCAGCAGGCTTCAAAGTTCTGGTGGGTCCCTGGGTATGGAGGTGGTACCACTTTCCCAGCTCCCTCAGCAGGGTCAGACCAACCAGCAGCCCTAATCAAAATTCAGGTGCAGCCTATTCCTTGGTTCCAGTGGCTCCACCTCTTCAATAAATGTTGGTTGAACCTTACTCTGAGGTTGCACTAATGTTGGATTAAAACTGGATAATGTTTACAGTTCTTACTAAATTGATATATAGATATATATATATATATATATATATATATATATATCCTCAGTATATGCTATTTATTTATTTTTATTTAAACTTTGTTAACCAGGTAACTGTTAAGAGCGAGGCCCTTTTTCAAACATGACCTGGGACCATATAAATTATGGTCAGGATGTTATAAAACACATAAAATCCAAACAATACAAATACAATTAGTACAATACAAATATATACTAGCAATTACGTACTAAAGAATCAATGTAAAATTTCCTTAAGAAGATTCTAAAACTATCATAAGTTTGTGAGAATTGTATGGAAGAAGGCAAATTATCTGAATATTTGTCTTTTTCTCCCTTGATTGTAACCAGGATCATTTTTTATGGTGTCCCTTGTAAATGAGTGCTTCTGCTCAATGGGAATTTTACCACGTTCATTTTGTATGATGGATAGATCATTACAACTACTACTACCTCTGGTGCAATCCCAACAACCAGGAGCCCCAACACCAACTCTTCCAGTCTGTTTCCACCTCCAGGCATCCCTGGGGATGTCACTGCTTGAGCAGAAGCTTGATAAGGTGGTGGCATTCTGTGAAGATAACACTTGTCTATTCTGCTGTCTTTTAAATGTTTTATATTTGTATTTATTATTGGATGTTTGTTGTTATATTTGTTATGTATTTGTACTTTGGCTTTCTGAAATGCATTATAAATAAATACTGATTCAATTTGATTTGAGGTACAAGAACACAAGCAGCTGGAACCCAGCCACTAGAGTCGGTGCCAACAGTGGCCCAGAATGTGGTGGTATCATCTCCTACACTGGTGGTTCAAGATTTAACCTGCCAGAGGTATGGGCTGTGTAACCCTAAAAGGAGTCAATGGGCTTGCACCTCTCTGACAAGATTAGGTGACAGATAGGCAAAGGGTATATGTGGATGTGTTCATCTTCATTAATAGTCCCAAAGAGCTATAGGACAAAAAGAAAAAGGGACAAGCATGAAGGGCTGGAAGTTAAGAAATGGGTCACTGTAAGTTGGACCTAGGAAAACGAGTTAGCTGGTTTTGCAATTTTGTAGGCATTTTTTCCTAGGTTAATTCGGTCAAGTTGGATGATCTATGGTATTATAGCCAGATGATGACTATGGACAACAACAAATGGGAGGGTGGGGCTGGCTATGGTATCCCAAAGAATTTTGCAGCACACAACAAAATATCACAGCCTGGAGCAGGGACATGCTGGACCTTACACTGTTGTGGACCATTGATCTCAATGGGGAGCTTCAACATTTGAGCAGTGGCTTTCCAGTCAGGAGACCACTGTCAACAAGAAAGAGGGGACAGGGTACCAGCAGGAAAGGGACAGGGTGGGGTGCTATTATAATTTTAACCATGGGTTGTTTATAGCAGAACAGTGTAGGTTCAAGCCTGAGGACATGGCATGCGACGATCACACCCATTCATCCAATGCAAACTTGTAGTGACCATGCTAAGGTTCTTTCGAAAATGGTGCTCCTGGCCTCCCAATGTTAATAAGAGTGCATTACATTGAGACTTGGTTGAATGCTTAACCAGATTCAATGGATGTTTGTGACCTGGCAGAAGGCTTTAAGGATGATTTTAGAATACCATGCAATGTCCTCAAAGTCATATGATACTGATAACTTGAAGACTGATAGGAAATGACCAGATGTGGTCTGGGTTAAGCTTGAAGAACAAGGTTGAAGACTGAAGGATAAGTGGGCCATTCACTGCACCTTAGGGTATTACATCATCCTGCTCCCCAAGAAGGAGCTGGGAGAGTTTATGAGGTTTAATCATTGTCTTACCCAGGTGGGGACTTGGTTAATAACCACATTAATCTATATTACATGGCAGTGCTTTATGCACTGTTCGATGGTGCACTCAAGGTGGATCAGGCCTTGAGGCATGGGGCTCTGTTAGCTAAGGTGGACATAGACTCCATGTTCTGTAGTTTGCCAGTACACCAAGATGATAATGATTTATTGGGATGAAATTTGAAGGATAGTACTATGTTGACAACTGAATGCCAGTGGGGTGTGTGGTGGTATTCACTGTGTTTGAGCAGTTTAACATGCTCTAGTACTGTCAACCACATGCAAGGTGGCTCATTCTAAGGCAGTACACTACCTGGATGACTTTCTGTTTGTGGGTAGGCTCAGATCCAGAGATTGTGTGCACTATCTGGGGTCCTTTCAGTCTGTGTGTGCCAATTTGGGAGTGCCCTGCACAGGACAAGACAGCAGCACCATGCATCATGTTATTATTCCTCAGCATTGAGATTGACACTGTCACCATGTAATGTTACCTATTCACATGATATGATGGTAGCATTGAGGCAGCTGTCAGCCAGAGCAGCCAAAGGTGCAAGATCACCTTGCACGAACTAAAGCAGATGATGGGCAACCTCAGCTTTGTGTGCAAAGTAATTCCTATGGACAAGACATTCCTGCACCATTTTGTGAAGACAGGTATGGGATGTCAAAATCCTCTCTACAGGATCTGAATGACTAAGGGTGGAGAGGACCTCAGGGTCCAGCTGGCTTTCCTGAGCTGTTTCAATGTGATGTCATTCTGACAGAAGTAACCACCAGCCAGAAGTTGTTAGGTCAAACCTGAAAATGGACTGTTACAGTGTCCTTATTCAGGTAACAAAGCAAAAATTAAAATGAAAAAAAAAAAGCTCAAGCTAGTTATGGATGATTTCAGAGGTTTTGACTCTGGAACTTATTACATAGAAACATAGAATTTGATGGCAGATAAGGACTGCTTGTCCCGACAGGGATGGATAGGTAGTAAGATTGTTTTGATATCTGTCACAGTTCAGCTTAGACGTTTTAAGGTATGTTGTATTTTTTTTTATAAGTGGTGTTTAACTATATTTCTCATTATGTACCACCTATTCACCCTGTTTTTGAATGTTAATAATGTTTACTTAATTTTTATTCTCTAAGCATGGGCTCTAATTTCAGTATTCACTTTTGAGGTCACCTTTCCTGCTAACCTGACCTCATTGGTGGGTCTCCAATTCATTCTAATACTGTTAATATGGTAAATGATGATGTGGCAGTAATACAGTACACTGAAATGATTGGCAGCTGTTCATATACAGTATATAGTGAAGAGTACAATTCAAAAGAGAGGTGAAAAAGTGGGCATCATACAGCTGTTTTGTCAGTAATAAATTGGATTCAGAGATAGGTGGTGGTAGAGATCAGAGCTGAAATATGATTCTTTACTTGACCAATTATAATCAAAGCCTCTTAATGCACACACACACACACACACACACACACACACACACACACACACACACACACAACACACACACACAGTATACAAACAGGACTTGTTCACTGGAAAGAAATGTAATCCTGTTACTGTTTTCTGTTGTATGTTTTACACATTATATTAGGTTTAATATTTACACTTCTAGAAAAAAGTAATAATATTGCACTAACTAATTACAGTACATGTGACTTGTTCTTCCCCAGCACTGAATGCAGTACATACAGGCTGCATCAAACATTCTTTGTAAATTCAACTTTAAAGTATTGTGGACAGTTCCAGAAGTTATTTAAGAAAACAGAAGTGCAAATCTATTTTTAAAGAAAAAAGTACTTTTTAAGTAATGAGTGATAGAAATTACTGCATGAGCTTTAGAGCATCACAGCTAAAACAATCAAAAGTGCTGCTCCAGTCTAACTGATGGCTATATGTTCACAGTAATCCAGACATGAAAATCAATAGAAATGTTTAACTTTTGACCTAAGAGAAATGCCCTACAGACAAGACTGATTGATTAAAACTGAACAGCCCATGTACTGTATAGGGTGACCACAGGAGAATTTGTGTTTCTAAATAATGTTTAGTAAACTTTTAAAACTGAACTAGTTTTAATATACTAATTTATTTTAAAAATAATGAAATAACATTGCTTTTTATTCAGAGAGAAAATATAGCATGCTGAATAGTTTATACTTACATACACTTAGTGCAAAAGGTATAGTTTTACCCTGGTGATGATAAGAGTGGCATAATATAACAGATCTGTTTTTATGTATCTTTTAAGTTGATACTACTGCACATGCCACCAATAAAACATTTACTTTTCCAACCAAAGGAAGTTTTAGTTCCAAACAATTTTGAAATCCCATCTGTAGACAAAAGTTAGTATGTTATACAAATACTAACAAATGAACTGGATAGCACAGCTGCTGAAAAATGAGATATTGTGTAGTCATTTTACCCAGCGAGGATTTCCAAATCTAGCTGGAAACCACAGGAAAAAAAAACCTTCACAAAACTATATCCCTCTGAGTCAAATACCTACAGAACCATCTTAGTTTTGCCAACACAAACAAACTGCTGCAAAGGCTCATCTAAAATCAACTTGTGATGCATTTTCCTTACAAAACATGCTCTTATTTGTGCAATCTGGGTTCAGCCCAAACTACTACACAAGCAACAGACTGCTGAATGTAAGGAATGACCTGGATAATGACTGCACAGAAGGTGCAGCGTAACAGGACATTAATATGGCTTAATAATATAAATGAGAAATACTGTGGATAGATGGATAGATAGATAGATAGATAGATAGATAGATAGATAGATAGATAGATAGATAGACAGACAGACAGACAGACAGACAGACATGCAGACAAATAGATAGAATTCATTTCATTTGCATTGTGCCTCCCTTGGTTCCACATTCAATACAGTACAGAATATATCAAAACAGAATAAAATTAAAACAAAAAGAAAAAAAGTACAATTTTCTTTGTAATCTACATTTTTGGCCCCTGTTTTGGGTAGCTGGTAGGCAAGCTCTGCACCACCTTCGGGGCTCACATCAGTTCCCAGCTGGTGTCCCCATCACCAGGAATGCCACCAGGACATCATGGAGCCCACCAGTTCTGTTTTTCTTCCACCCATGCCATGGCCACTTGTATGTATGTGGAGACATGTGCACACCATGGTTATGCAATGCTCACCCTATTCATGCCACCCACTCACCTGCACTACCTCATGCTTCCAACTGAGAGCAGTTGTACTGTGGGGTAACAAGGACCCTCCTGAGAGAGAAGAGCTGCTTTGTGGCTGCTCAATCCCACTCCCTCCCTCCCTCAGCTGACCCCTGACAAACCAGGCTCACTCCTGAACCCGGGTTGCCAGCATAGCATGAGTGGCATCCAGTGCCTCAACCCTCAGTGCCACTGTGCCAGCACTAATAAGTACAATTTTCAACATCAAACCAGTGAACAAAACTTGAATAAAATATCTAAAATTAATTAATTTTAAGAGTAAATAATTGATAAAGTTCAGATCCCTAAACAGGCAAATCTAAAGAGCCTGTGTTTTATACCAGACTAAAAAATATCTACTAAGAGAGCAGAATGGATGGAGCTACAGTAGCAACTGAGTTCTAGAGCTGAGGGGCAGGCACTGCAAATACCCATTCTCAAGCAGATTGCAGGATTAAAGAGAAACTGACAAACTTTTTTTTTCATTTATTTAGTTTTTAACTGGGAAAGAAGGGTTACATAATGCTCTTTTCAGCCTTGTCTTGGGGAGGGTGTGTGAGGATATAAATGAAAACCAATTGACATGAAACCAAATTAGGTTCTTGGTGGTTTAATGAATGGTTGAATTTTGGCCAGGACACTGGGGAAATTCCCACCTCTTTTCGAGAAGTGTTATGGGATCTTTAACGTCCACTTCAACAATCATGTGAAACAGCAGACAGGGCCTCAGTTTGATGTCTTGTCTGATGGACAGCAAACCTGACAGTATAGCGTTACCTTAGTATTGTACTCTGTGTTAGCATTCATGATCATTACCCAGTCCTGGTGTGGGACTAGAACCCTTGATTCAGAGGCATGGGTGACTGAGCTAGAGCCCTCCTAGAGCATTCTGAACATTTTCTGAATGTGTGTGTGTGTGTTTGGGGAGGGGTCCATTATGGTGTTAAATGTCAAAAACAAAATTTTAAACTCTACCAACAATTGCACCAGAAGCTACTGCAGATCAAGCAATGCTGGAATTATATTTTCATATTTAGATACACCAGTCAAAAGCCTCACTGCATTATTCAGTATCTGTGCAGCACAATGGCTGAAAGGCCAAAGTATAGAGCACTGCATTTAATCAATAATGAGGTAACAATACCTTACACCAGTGAGTGCAGGTCATCATGGCTAAGATATGGATGCAGCTAGCAATGTTTTCAGATAACAGAAAACAGACTGGGCAATGGCTGCTACTTAAGAAGTTAGAGTTAGCTCACTGTCCAGACATACAAACAGGTTACAATCATCCTCCTTCACCACTAGCTCAGATCCATCATCCAACCACAGAATGATGGAGGTATTTCCTAACAGATAACACCAGATGATTTGCACCCAACAGAAGCAACCTAGTCTGGCTGGGATTGAGTCTCTGTCAACCGGGTACCATATAGTACATTCTCTTTCTCTTTAATCAAGCCTTACCTTGAGGATCAAGTTATAAAATGCCAGACTGGTACACCTTTGGGAGGAGGTGATCATAACACCATATTCCTGGAGATCGACAAAATGAACTATATGGTTACTGGAGCAATGAAAGTTAAGAGTTTAGTAGGGCAAATGTTACATGAATGAGGTATGCTCTGTAAAGTTGGGATTGGAAGACAGAGTTTAAGGGTTTGTACCTACAATAAATGGGGTGTGGATCATTTCAAAGCACATATCATGTGGATTTTTTTTGTACCAGAAAAAAAGTACAACAAATATGGAAGGTTCCTAGATGGTTTAATAAGGAACTTAACAAAAGATTAAGAAAACATACGGCATATATGTGAGCAAAATGTGTGATAATCAGTCAGCTTGGGACACATACAAATAATCAGTTAATGATTGTAAAACTGCTGTATGTAAAGCTAAGTCATGTCATGAGTTAAATTTAGCAATAAAAGTCAGGATAATTATAAATCCTTCTATACTTACATCAATGCTAAGAGAATGTGACTCGGTGGGACCAACATGCACACCCAGCAGGTAACACATATTCTGAAGCAAAAGAAGTCACACCAGTAGTCAATCTGGATGTAAGGGAAGATCCTTAAATAACCATTAATAAGGAAGATATGAAAATAGACTAAAACAATTAAATCCCAACAAGGCACCAGGCCCAGATGGCATGTATCCTAGGATAATGAAGGAAATGTCAAATGTTCTTGCTGGACCCATTACTTGTATTTTCCAAGCCTCTAGATAGTGGAGTTGTAGTTCAGGACTGGAGATGAGCCACAAGGACTCCTAATTATAAAACGGGTTGCAAAACACAATGAAGGAACTATCAGCCCATTAGCTTAACCTCTGTACTTGGCAAGAATCTGGAAAATATTATCAAAAGGAAACCACAAACCATATTGAAATCAACAATATTTTTATTTATTTTTTATTTATTAAAATTTTGGATTACAGTACTTTTGAGCCAGAGGCTCATTTACAAAGATTCCACATCAATGGGTTGATGATACCAACAAGCATATTCAGGATGGTAACAGTACAATAACATACACAGGTTACTTAACAAACAATAGGTTACCATGTGTTACAATAAGACTGATTATTGTTTACAAACACTGGTGGTAAGACAAAATCAACATAGCAAACAAAAATCTTCATATCAAACAATTTCAGTATCTTTGCAACCAGAACAGCTTTGTCAGAAGATGGGGGTAAGAGGAGGTCTAAGGAAAGGAAGGAGAGTTAGGTGAGATTAGGCATGTGAGAGGGAGGTAGGTGAATAAGGGTGGGTTGGTAAGGGCAGGAGCAGTGAGGTCATAGCTCCTAGCTACTGGGAGAGTAATGGGATGGTGAGATGAGGTGCCTGAGGGTATGGGTAGGAGAGAGTGCCAAGGAACTAATAAAGCATAAAATGTGTCACCAACAAGAGTGTCAGGTAATATTACCAGGTAACTGAGTTTAGGTCTGAGAATCACAGTAGGTAATATGGTAATATGGTGGACCATACTCAGCAAAGTTTTGTTAAGGGCAGTCCTATAAGACAAACCTGCTAGCCTTTATGTTGGGGTGAGTAGGGCATTGGACCAGGGCAACTCAGCGGATGAGGTCTATCTGGTCCTGAGTAAGGCATTCAATAAAGTTTGTCATAAAGAACTAGTGCACAGATTAATTAACATTGGATTAAATTCCGTGTTGATATCATGGTTAGATTCATGGTCGAGGAACAGAACTCAGCAGATGGTACTATGGGACATTGTATCTGGATGGGTGGCAGTAACTAGTGGGTCCCACAGGGCTAAGTTCTGGGTCCATGCTTATTCAACATCTATATTGCAACACTTCAGGGTACTGAGGAAATGTGGTAGACCAAGTCTGCTGACAGTACCAAACTGGGCTCTATTGTTAGCAATAACAACGGATAATCAATCTACAGCGTGAGCTGCTAAGGATTAAGCATTGAGGCCCCAAACATAAATTGGAATTTAATATTGAGAAATGTGCTATATTGCATTTTGGTGCAACCAATAATAAAGCATCATATTTTTTGATGGGGTGGTCCTGAAAACAGTGACTGAATTAATGACTAGGAATTTTAGTTTCCAATAGTTTGCAAACCAAGGGACACTGTGACCAGGTCATAGGAAAGCTTTCTGGACATTAGGATGCATCAAGAAGCATTTACTGTAACTAGTACAGATAAAGAGGGATCTTGCCACTTTATAGCATACTATCTAGACCACACTTTGACTACTGTGCAAGATGCTGGGCTCCATCAACCCAAAATTACATCTATAAATTGAACTTGTAAAGTGGAACTACCAAGTCAATACAAGGCATGAGATGTTTGAGTTATGAGGACAGGCTGATATGTTTGAATTGGCTCACTGCAGAATACCATAGGATAAGAGGGATTTGTCTTTGGTATTCTGAGCTTTTAGCAATGTTGAGCTGTGGCATAGTGTAGGTCTAGAATTAAATGTCAGTCAATACCACACATGATCACATGAGCTCCTACTCCAAGGGTGTGTACATCGACAAAGAAAAGCAACTTGATTCTCTGAGAGAGTAATTTCAATATGGAATAAGCTACCCCTGAAATAGTAGGTAGTAGAACAATAAATGAATTTAAAACAAAGCTTGACAATTATTACAGTGTGAATAAAATTACTGGCAATGATTTTTAAAGCCTATCGGGCATATGAGGACAATCTATCCACCAGTTTGTAATATACCTATGAACTTATGAGCTTATTTTATCTCCCACTTGCCTCATCTGCACCTACCAGCCTTGACACCAACCTACCCATGGAAATACTGATTATCCACTGTTGCCCAGGACCACAATAATTGTGGGTTGTCTGCCATGTTAGTCATGAATGGGTCTGTGGTTGTGCAGGTGCAAGAGTGGACCTGTTTTTTTTTCACCATCTTCTGGTTTCCCATAAGGGTATAGGTGTGCACTGATGTGCTTGCATGTGTGTGAGTTACATATGCATGCTTAGTGTTTGGCATCTGCCCCTCAAACCTTCAGTGTGTTCCTGCTGTGCTGTTGCCTGGCCTCCACCAATTGGCAATCAAGCAGTGAGATGCAGAGTCCCCCTTACCTCTGGAAGAACTCTCCTCGGATGCTGAATCCTGTCTTCCTGGCTGGCCCCCAAGGACCTGGAGTCTGTTTTCAACCTGGGTCACCATCATAGCACGTTGAAAGGCTACTGCATTGCTACAGGGCAAGCCCTCATTATCCATGCTCTAATGTCTGAAATGGCATTCTCAAACACAAATACCAAGTTTCCTTGCTCAAGTTTAAATTAAAACTACAGCTCAGTATCATTTGCATAGCAGTAAATGCCTAAGCTGTATTATCAAATCACATCTTCTGGAGGAAGCATGTATACTGTGAACAACACCAGTTATATGACAGAGCAATGTGTAACACCACATTTAAAAGTGAAAGGGCAGAATGACAATTGCACATAAATTCCACCTGTCAGCCATTTTTCAGTAATGACCTAAACCATTTCAGAACATTTCCAGCCAGGCCACAGAATCTCCATAGATGATCAATCAACTTCCAATGGTCCATGGTATCAAGCACTAGTGACAGGTCCAGGAGAACATAACAGACAGCTCTTTATGATCTTTTGCAAGAAGCAGATCATTCATAACCCAAACCCCATCTCCATGCTGTGAGGAGAGTGGAACTAGACTGGAATGGCTTGAAGAGCCCATACTCCTCCAGCTGTCTATTGAGACAAGATGTCATCACTTTATAATGTTACCCACAAAGGCTAGGTTAAAGATGAGCCTGTGGCACCACATATTACTAGCATATCAAGACACATTCTTTGCAGGCGTTTCACTACAGGCCCTTTTAGGGAATCTGGGAAAGACCACACCCCACAGTAGTGTTAGTATTTTCTATGAACACCTCCATCAGCACTCGACATCCTGTCCTCATCAGTTGGGAAGAAACAGAGTCCAAAGTGCAAGTGGATGGACATAACTTAGCACACCTGTGGAATTTCACACAATCAGTCAGCACAAAATCACTCCACAACAACCTAGATTCAACCATGTCAACTCCCAGACTACTATACACACTGTAAGTACAATATTTAATTCTAATTTCCATAAACTTGGCCAAAAGGAATTAGCAAACTGTTGTTATATCATCCCTGAGACCAGTTCCATTCTGGTCAGTATCCAGTGAGGATAGCGACTGAATATTGGTGACTGTCAAAATGGAGACAGATATTCAGCACTTTCCCCATGGGCTACCATGCAAGGATAGTGACCCTATGTAAAAGTGAGCTTAGGGAAGGGTGACTGGAAGGGGGATAGCCAGGGGAAGGGAAGGACAGGAAGGGTTTCTGGGGACTGGTATGCCTGCTGCCACCAAGCTAGCCATGTGGTGTGGTGGTGTGGGTGGCTAGCTCTGGTGCAACAGGTACTGGGTTCAGGGCTGGGGCCGAGAGCATGGAATGTTGCCGCTGCCTGTGGCTGCGGACTTAATTTTGCAGAATCGGATTTTGCCCTCCCCAAAATGCACCCCTAGAGTTGAAAATCTAAATTCAGGGGTGCAGGGCAAGGGGGAGGCACAGCCCCCCATAAATACATCTTTTAATGTTCTTGATGTCGGGTCACCTGGATGTGTATACTGCCGATTTGTTATTTAGGGATATACACTCACCATAATAGCATGTTTTGAGATCGCTAGTATGACATGAAACCTCCTGGTCTTGAGAAAAGCTGGACTAAGAATGTTATCAACCAGTCTGAAGAGAGTGGCAGGGCTGTTTCTTCTGGCTGCAGTGATCTCTGAGTAAACCTAATCAATATCTCCTGTTGTCCCAGGAGAAGTCTATCAGCAACAGTATGCAATCTCCTCCACCTGAGCTCTATCCTCATCTCTGTCCTTTTAACATAAAACCATGGTGTGCTGCAGTGGTGAGTTAGAGGCTTAGAACAGACTGACACCTTGGAATTAGCACCATCAAAGATAGCATTATTATATGCTTCTACCATTGTACTGTAGCTCTCAGTGGATGTGGCCAAAATCCCGGAAAGGCCCATGTGGATCCAAAACCATCTACAGTATATTCATTTCTTCCACATATGGAAGTGTGGTATCTCTGTAAGTGTAAAAGGACAAAAGTCCAAGACCATCATCCTGACCTGGAGTACAAACTGATCAGATCAAGAAACATGTTACATGAATGCTTGGGATATATCACTCCTTAAAGAAAATAAGTGGTTCAGCATGTGCCTGGCTACATAGGTGTCAGCTGATACATTCTGGTAAAATCCTATACTCCATTAATTGTTGGAGATCCACAGCAAAGGGACTAGACTTGAGAGTCAACACAGGTGTTGAAATTACCCCAAACAATAAAACTGGGGTACCTAAAAAAAAAAAAGTAAGAAAACACCAATCCCAGAAATTCTTGATGACTTCACCTCCTGCCACAGGAGGACAATAAACCGAATATTAATTAATTAGTTTATTTATTTATTTGAAAATTGGTAACCAGGAAAGAAACACTGAACCAAGGCTCATTTCAGGTGTGTCCTGATGGAAAAGGAATACAATAATAAAGCATAGACAGTATCAATGAAATGGTACAAATTAAATTGCAAACAGTAAACAATTTAACATGGTAGAAGTGCAATAACAATAAAAGGAGCTACACAATGGTACTATGAGCAGCTTTGATATGGCAATAAAGTTACCAGAGCAGGTGGAAAAATGGAAAGCAGTAGTAGTTTGGAGTGACTAATTCAGTCAGTGGTTGACTCTGGAGGAGGCATAATAAGAGGGGTGTTAGGGCTCTATATGGGATGGTCAAGTAGAGGGCTGGCAGGAGCAAGTGGAGGTGAGGAGAAGTTTGCTGGTGCCTATGGGAGATGGGGAAAGGACAGAGAGAGGAGGGACCAGGCTCAATAGGGAGGGAAGGTAAAAGAAGAAGGTGGACTGCCCAGTAGAGGAGTGTGGATGGGGAAGGGAGAAGATATGAGGATCCCTGGGGCAGAGGGAGTTAGAGGCAGAGGAAAGGGAGAGAAGAGTGAGGATAGGTAAGAAGGTAAAGAACAAAGCTAGTATTGTGAGATGAAGGAGGTGCAGTGGGAGTGCTGATGTGAGGGTAAGGGAGGATGGAGGAGTAAAGTGAGCAGTGGTGAGTGTGAGGGGTTGTTATTAGCAAAGTGACAAAAGACATTACAAAGGAGTCCAATAAGTGATGAAAGAGGCAAGCACAGTGCCATGGATTGCAACCACATAGTCAAAGATTGGGAGAACTATTTTGATAACCAGCTCCTGATGGACCTGGGAGACAAGCAGTCCTTGTTGTTGTACAAGGCACCAAGTTTGGGGTACATCTTGGAGTGCATGACATTGATGTGGGAAAAGAAATCAAGCTTACTATCTAGTCACACACGAAGATACTTGAAGGAAGAAACCATACCGAGAGGAATGCTATCCAGGGTGGAGAAAACAGACAGGGGAGAGCTGGGACAATTTCTGTCTGATGCCAAAGGTCATGGACACTGTTTTCTTAGCATTGACTGGGACATGGTTTGAGTGAAACCAGTGAGGACATTGTGAAAGTCTTACTGAGCAAGCTTTCATCACCGCTGATTACGTGGTCGAAGGTGTAGATAATTGTGTAATTCACATACATATGGATATACAAGTTAGCACAGACAGAGGAGAGGTCACTCAAAGACTGGAGAAGAAGATGGAGCCCTGTATGACCCCATCATGAATAGCTAGGGAAGTGATAGAACACCTCCTACATGTAGAACCTATTAATGGCCCACGAGGTAGGCATGGAACCAGTCAAGAATGGCGCTGAGAGGCTGACAGAGCTCATCTTGTCCAGGTGGAGTGGATGGGCCACTGAATGAAAAGCTTGGCCAAATCTATGAAAATAGCTAGCATGATATGCCGCTGATACATCCCATTGAGGATGGAGTCAGTGACCCTCAGCAGAGAGGAGACTGTGGAATGGTGCTTCTGAAAACAGATTTGAAAAGGGAGAAGTTCGAACAGTAGAGAAAGTCAGCAAGCCTGGAGTAGACAAGTTTCTCTTGCAGCTTTGCAAAAGAAAGAAGAAGGAGATAGTATGGAAGTTGCCAAGGGAGGAGGGGTCACCCTTTATGAAGGGAGATCTCTGACAATCTTCCGACTGAGAATAGTGCAGAAAGAGAAGCTGAGGAGGTGAATAAGAAAGGAGATGATGGCAGGAGCTGAAAGATTGGGAAGTTTAGATCCAGTCCATCAGGACTAGATTAAGACAGGTTGAGTGAAGAAAAAGGCAAGCAAGGTTTCCTGGATAGTAACAAGGAGGAAATTAAACCCCAAGAATGGGTGGGGCAGAGACAAGGGTGGAGAAGGGAGAGCAACCAGGACGAGGTAGAGGGAGAGCACAAGTAGTGAAGAACTTGTCAAAGTGAGCAGGTACAGAAGGAAGATCAGAGGCAGGTGAACCATTATCTTTGAGGACTGGAGGAGTGGACTGGGCAGGGTGGTCAAAAGGTGTGCATCACCATCCAGAATTTGGCCGTGGAGTAAAGGCTATTCTGAAGGTTGGCCTTAAAATAAAGGGATTTAGCAGCATTAACAGCCTTTGTCATATATTTCTAAGCTCTCTGTAAGACAGGAGGTCAGGCATGGAGCAAGATAATTTGAAAGTGGCCCATGCTTGATCACAGGACTTGAATTGATCAAGGAGTTCAGGAGTAATCAAGGGTGGTAGGAAATTTTAATCCTGGACTTCCTGGGGGCTGCTCATCCCATATGAAAGTAAATTTGGAATTGAACAGGGAGAGGTTCACATCAATGTCTGGGGCAGAGAGAGAGGAGCCAGTCTGTTGCAGAAGGGTCACTCAGGAGAGCATTGAAGATAAGCACCCAGAGGACCCTTGATCAGATGTACTTGAGGGTGCCATATTTTCCTGACACAGAAGATCATGCAGTGGTTGCTGAAGGCCTCTGGCAGAAAAACCGCTGCAACAATACACTAAGGGATGGGAGAAAAGAATCCCAATCCAGAAAGAGCATGATTAGAGGTCAGGTAGAGCAAGGTGGGCCTAGAAATGAGTTGGTGAAGATTAAGAGATTCAGTCTATAGGAGGGCAGCCTGGAGGCCTGGAAAACCAATTAATGCTGAAGATCCAAGGAGGATGGGTTCACCCAAGGAGGAGTCTGAAGTGACAGAAGAGAGAAAGTCAACCAGTGGGAATAGGGATGTTTAAGATGAAGCATAAAAATCCCCAGTGAAGATGGGTAAGGTGAAGGAAAGGAAGCTTAGCAAGGAGAAACACATGGACGGAGGGTACAGTCCCTGAGACCAATGGTGCAGGACAGTCTCTGGCAGACCTAGAGGTCAAAATCACCACCACATTTGCCAAGGTCCTGCCTAAAGAGGTGGTAGTCAGGGAGGCCCAGGCTAGAGTCAGGAATTCTGGAGGAGTTCTAAGATTCAGAGATACAGAGGAGGACAGGAGAATGTTGGAAACCTAGACATTAACGACATCAGTTTTAGGGAGAAGGCTCCTAGCACTGAGGTGTATGTATATATTCTTTATTTGTTCAATCATAAAAAGATTTTGCAAACATAAATAATAGACAAACATTACATACAATATTACATTTAAAATGTGAGACATAATAGACTATGCAAAGTATAGCAGAATAAATACATTTTGAGTATTTAGAATTGTATAGTGCGTACCATCCTTTTCCTTATCTTTTGTATATTACATAGATACAGAGCTGTCTTTTTATAATCTGATCAACATCAGTAGCAAATAGAATCCTTAAAATAATTTCATTGGGGCAATGCATCAGTGAGGCCAGAATAGGACTGATCCATTTACATCTAGCTGCACAATACCACTGACAACTCAGCATTACATATTCCAAATCCTCTTTTCAGTTCCACCACAGAAGCACCAGGCAAGCATTGGATCCTTAGTTTTATCAAATCTGCAACAGCACTGAGGTGGAAAATGCTAAGGCCTTTGACAGTTGGTGGGGAGGAACTAGTATTAGTTTCCACATTTCCAGAAAGGAGGAGGAGGAACAGGGTAAAGAGAAGGCTGGAGGGACTCACACCCCTTAGGGAGGGGGATGGTGAAGGGACAGGATAGCTTTATAGAGTAACTCCAGGTTTTGGGAAGGGGAGGCAAGGAGAAAAGGATGTATGGAGAGCAAGAGAAGGAGAAGGGAGGGTGGGAGACAAGTGGAGGGAGAGGAAGGGGAGAGAGTGAGGAGGGTTTAGAAGGATATGGCAGAGTGGGGATGGGGTAGAACAGGGAGAAGTAAAGGCAAATAAAGAGGGCAAGGAACATAGTTGACAGGTAGGAGGGTTCAAAATTACCAAAATTACCTTAACAGCAGTAGTATTGACTGACTAGAAAAGCTGGCTAACAAGGCTACGTGAAACTACACAAGAAGGACTAGGACAGAGTAACAAGACTATGGATTTAACTGTAATAATAGGGATGTCAAAGTTGAGAGCACCAGAGAAGCAGAAGAGCCTACTTTAACAAGGAACAACCCATAGCAGCAGGCATACAGTGGTGAAAACAACTGATAAAACTGAATTACAAAAATTAAGTGAGGTAACTATAAATAAGGGTATACCAAATAAGGTGCGTTACAAACCTGATAATTAAATGGACACTGTCAACCACGTTAGGCCTCAAACGTCCCTATTTAAAAACATATAATTGTTTGTATTTTGTAGAATGTGCTGATGTGGCTTGTAGTTTGATTTGGATTCCTTTTTTCCTTTTAAAAGTGAAAAACAGACTGCCCACCATACTGGTGTTACCACACCAAAATGTATTTGTTTACCTTCTTTAATCAACTCAACTGCACCTTTCCTGGACTTTTGAACACCCCAACACAGTCTAGCCACGCAAGATGCTGTGGAAGAAGAGGAGACTATTTTATCATGCATGGTTGCACTTTAGGGTGTTCTTAATGTTCAGGAAGTGAGTAGTAAGTGTAGATAAAGGATTTAAAACAAAACAAGGTTTGGTATAATTACATAATTGCTATGCATTTCACTTCTGCTAAGAAAGGAGGCAGATTAAACCACCAGCATCACCAATTAATTTTTAAAATCTAGATACAGTATTTGCCATATTGGTCCTTGCAAGAACAGATCCAGAAGCAAATGATTTGATACCTTTAATGAACTTCAAGCAGCACTGTAAGGCTAGTGCAGTAAGTGGAGATGAAAACTTACAGTCACAGGAGAAGACCAGAGGAGACTTTCAGATGGAAGACTTGGGGAGCAGCATGACCAGCTGACAACTAACTCACAACTGTCTCCAGGCAGACTGCTCTTTGACACTGCCCTTTGTACTGCAGTCCCTAGTGTTCTGGACCACAGCATGAAGGACCACTAGAGGCTGAAGCTTTGTGGAGAAACGTTCTGGGACTGTGGAGCAGCTGAAACAGGACCTGACTGGTGTGCCAGGCAGCAGAGGTGTGGCTTTCTGAGGAAGTGCTAGGATTGGTTCACACTGCAAATCCTTGATTGTGACCTACTGGATGGTTTTGTGTCCCTGGCTGGAGCTCCAGGCAACATGGCAGGGGAAGGGCACTCTGCCTGGTGGAAGCCCTCTTGACCCCTGGGTGCTGGTGTCAATCAGCAGTGGCTGTGAGCAACAAGGGATCATGGAGTCCACTGTTATATATACCACTCCAGATGCTATTCAGAACAGTGGAGCAGCTGAGGTATGCCCTGATAAGTAGGCCAGGCATCAGGAGGTGTGATTTTGTTGCATAAGCACTGGGATTGGTTCAGACTGCAAGTCCCTAATGCTGAACTCCAGGATGGCTTATCATCCATGGCTAGAGCTCCAGAAGATGGCGGCATGGCAGGGGTGCTCTGGCTAGTGGAAGCCCTCTCAAAACCCTGGTGCTGCTGCTATCCATTGGAAATGGCTGTGAGCGGTGAGGGAGCATGGAGGCAGCTCTCATGTACACCCGAGACACTATTCAGAACTGTGGATCAGGTGAGGTGGACCCTGATTAGTGGGCCAGACAGCAGGAGATGCAGTTTTCTTGAGGAACACCAGGATTGGTTCATACTACAAGTCCCTGATGCTGAGCTCCTGGACACTTCTCATCCCTGGCTGGTGCTCCAAAAGCAGCAGCATGGCAGGGTAAGGCTGCTATGACTGGAGGAAGCCCTCTTGACCCTGGATGCTGTTGTCTATTAGTGGTGGCTGTGAGAAGTAACCTATTTTTGCACTGCCAGGCTGTCAGAAGTAACTGTTTTACTTTGTTACTATATTCAACCAATGGCAACCTCGTTAATTACCAACATTTGTTGAATTTTTAATTCAGATTTTTATGAAATTTGAGATCAGATACAATAACAGGAATACATAGGTACCTAGACACTGTCAGCAGGTAAGGGCCTATGGACCACCCAGTCTGCCCATTTGGGCTTGTAAGTTCCCTTTACATTTTTCTGTTGCCCTTACCACTGATCTCCAGAATTCCTTATGTCTATCCCATGCATTGTTAAATCCCCATGATTATTTCAGCCTCCACCATTTCCTCTTGCAGGGTGTTCCACTTGTCCACCACCCTTTCCATGAAGAAATTCTTCCTCACTTTTCCTCTGAATCACCTCCTCCAACTTCATCTTATGCGCTCTAGTTCTGGAACATTTTTCACTGGAAAATAGTGTATTCCTGCAACCTGTTTCTCCCTGTAAGGTACTTGTATGTCTCTATAATATCCCCTCTTTCCCTCCTCTTCTCCAGGGAGTACATATTCACGCCCTTCAGCCTGTACTCATAGGACTTGTAATGCAATCCTTACCATCTTTGTTGCCCTCCTCTGAACCTTCTTACCCTGTCTATGCCCTTGCATAGGTAAGGTCTCTAGAACTGTACACTGTACTCAGATGAGGCCTCACTAGTGTCTAGTATAGTAGAATTATGATCTCCCTTTTCCTGCTGATGATGCCCTGCCTATGCATCCCAGCATCTTATTTGCTTTATCTGCTGCCTGACCCCAAGGTCCCTTTCCTGCTTGGTGCATGCTATGTCCTCACCCACAACTGATATGTTGTTTCAGGATTTTGTGCCACATGTGCATTATCTTATACTCTTTGCATTGAATTTCAATTGCAAAACCCTTGACCATTCTTCAAGCTTCTGCAGGTCCCTCCTCATTCTGTCTACATCCTCTGGCATATCCACTCTATTACAGAGCTTTGTGTTGTCAGCAAACAGGGAAATTCCGCCTCTAATTCCTGCACAATGTCACTAATGAAGACGTTGAATAGGACCAGTCCCAGCACTGATCCCTGTGATAGCCCACTGGTCACTCTTACCTCTGTGGAGTGACTGCCATTTACCACCATCCTCTGTGTCCTGCCACCCAGCCAAATACCCACTCACTGCACCATGATCCTGCCCACTCCCATGTTCCCCAGTTTGTTTAATAGCCTTCTTTGTGGCACAGTGTCAAAGGCCTTGCTGAAGTCCAGACAGGCCACATCCACTACCTCCCTGAAACACCTCCTGTGCCACCCAGTCAAAAAATTCAATAAGGCAGGTCTGGCATGACCTCCCCGGTGAAACCATGCTGCCTTGTGTGCTGTAGTCTGTTGGCAACCAGATGTTCCACCAATCTCTCCTTCAGTAGTGCTTCCATGATCTTCTCCACTACCAAGGTCAGGCTGACTGGTCTGTAGTTCCCCCTTCCTCTTTGTTCCTGCTTTTGTGCAAGGTGACTACATCTGCTGTCCTCCAGTCTTTGGGTACCTCCCTTGTTTCCAGTGATCTGCTAAACAGGATTGCCAGAGGTTGACCACCACCTCTTAGTTCCTTTAGGACCCTGAGGTGCACCTCATCTGGCCCCATTGCTTTATTGATTCTTATTCCTTCCAGTTCCTTTAGGACCTTTTCCCATATAAAGGGACTTGTGTTCATTTCTGAGCCATTCTCACACCTTGTACTCCTTTACCCTCCTCTTACTCAGTAAAGACAGAGCAGAAATATCTGTTCAGTATGTCAGCTTTACTGTTGTCATCCTCCACATGAACCCCATCCTCCACTTCAGTCTCACTATCCCTCTCTTTGCCCTTTTTTCACTTATGTACCTGTAAAAGGTACATAATAGCATAATGCAAATAAGTAGGAAGCTATAAATAGTTATATTAGACCATTACTCATGAATAATACATTAACTTTACATACAGTTAAAATGTGGTTTAACTCAACATGTAAACAAGCAAAAAAAACAATCATTTGATAAAAGAGTACAACAAACAACCTAATAAAATGAAATTAAAAGTATTAAATGAAAACAGAAAACAATATAAAGAAGTATTAAAACTTGAAAAACAGACATTTCAATGCAACATGTTGATCAAGCTAAAAATGTTAAAATAAAACATTAAAACATTTTGGTCACTAGTAAGTTACGATTCTCTCAGTATTCTAGACAAATAAAAACTTCCATAACTCCCAAGCAATGGGAGGAAAATTTGCTTCTTTGTATTACATGCAAAACAATAGAATACAATACACACAAAAAAATGCAGATATTAGAGAATATCCCAGACCATTTATGTAGAAAAACAGAAAATCTGGTCAGCATTAGGAATTATGGCCTCAAATACTACCCTGGACCTGCAGATATATACAGCGCATTTCTTAGTTGGTAGTTGCCACTTTTCACTACCTTTTCAATAAATATGTACAAGGGAACAATTCCTAAAATCTTGGTTGGTTAGTAATACAGTATACTGTATGTCCCATTTTAAAAAAAAGTAATATCAGTGATCCTGTGATGTATAGACCAATACATTTACTGGACTTCTCACAAAACTATTTACTAGAATTATATTAAATCATTTGCAATGTTGATTAGATGCAAAAAAAAAAAATCCTATGTGAATGGCAAAACAGATTTAGGTGCAAAAGATCCACAATTCAGCACTGTTTTGTATTGTCCCATCTCATATGGAAGTATGTAAAGATTAAAACTACAGACTATTTTGCTGCTTTGTAGATTTGAAGACAGCATTTGACAGCATTTGATACAGACAATAGATCTTTGCTATGGCAAAAATTAATACAGTATGGAATAGATTCAATTTTATTAGACATATGAATTGAATTCATCAGGAAACATGGCTTAATGCAATCAAACAGGCCCTTTTTCCCAAAATCATTACAAACCAAGGGTCAGACAAGACTGTAGTCTGGCACCAGTGCTTTTTAATCTTTATATAAATTCAATAATGGAAAACACTGAACATCCTGACTTTTACTCTTCAGTAATACGTAATAGAATATTCCTTATTTAGCATATGCTGAAGATACGGTACTGATCTCCACTTCATTTATCGGGTTGCAATGAAAGTTCAACCATTTTGTTAAACAATGTGAGGAGAATAAACTGGTTATTAATAAAAGAGAAACCAATTTAGCGATATTTGTAAACAGGAAGCAAAGGTACCCTCATTATACATTAACTAATCGAAAATCAAAACAGTAAAATACTATGACTACGTGGGAATTAGGTCACTGAAAATATTACTTGGAACAAACACATACTTCAGCTTAAAACAAAAATAAATGTATCCTATAATGCTTTAAATGGTTTAGTGGCAAGGTAGGGAATGGTAGTATTTTAGGAATATTAAAAGTAATCAATGTCAAATTAAAGACAAGTATTCTATATGGGGCAGAAATATGGGTGCATGATCAACTTAATCCCCTCAAAACTGTAATAAATAAAATGTATAGGTATATCCCATGAGTGTCAAATTCAGTTTCAGGAGAAATTATTTGCAAAGAGCTGGGACAATATTCATTAACATCATTGGCCTTGAGAGAAGGATCAAACATGTACTGAAATTATTTTTAATCCCAGAACATGGTCTTCATAGAATTTGTATGGAAGAAGCTATTGATTACAATCAAAGGGTTTTGTTTACTCAATAATTAAAGAAATAAGGGATCATGTTTTCCTATGGGCTTAGGCCCTCTTTTCTATGAGATCTACCAAAACTTTTCTGGAAATTAGTGAAAAATTAAAATAGGAGTAAGGATACTGCACTTCTGAAAGATAATATCAGAATTAGTAGTTTAAAAACTTTAGGTGGTTCAAGACTATGAAATTGGAACATAACTTAGAGCCATACTTAATGAAACTAGTCAAATCAGAAGATCATATATTAGTTACAAGATTTTGTATGGAACTTTACTCAGCTAATGACATTTATCATAGAGAAGAGTAAAGGTTTCCTAATACAATAATATGACTGTGGTTTAAATAAAGAAAATTACTTAGAACATATAACACTACATTGTCCACACTTTGAAGGAAAGAACATTTTGGTTGGGTCCTTTATTAGCAAATGATAATTTACCTCCAGACAAACTCATATTAGAGCTTTTTGCAACCAGGGATAAGATAATCTTAGAGTGGTTGGTGAAATACTTACAAAGTATAAAATTATAGGACGTGAATGTGAAATAAGAATACTGGAATAATAAATCTGTGAATGGTACTAAAGTAATTCATCATGATGTATTTTAACTGAGATGGGATAAATTTTAATAGCACAAATGTTGATAATAGCACAAATGTTGTACATGGCCACTCTTAACTGGAAGTATTTTATTTTATTAAAACATAATTATATTGATTGTACATGAATGTTTTAATCCTGTGGTTGAATATGAATGTATTGTAATGACATTTTGTTGATCAATAAACAAATCTTTGTACTTGTAACATAACCAGAAGAACCACAAAATACCCAGCACTCTCCATGGATAAATGTATGCACCTCATAACTGGACCTTAGTAAATGACCACTCTAGCACCCCTACTGTATAAGAGGGAGGGAATGACTCATGGCCTGACCTAGTGGAATCAGCCATGTGAGAACAGAACCAATATTATTTGGAAATGAGCTGTTATAAGCTCAGTATGTCTTTCCCTGTAAACATTTTAAAATAAATAAATAAATAAACAAATAAATAAATAAATAACTTATTCTCCAACTAGGACCCGTTCAACAAACCAGTTCATCTTCTTCAGATACAATAACGTTATGGATAACAGTCATTTTATTAACTACTAACCAGGCATTTAACACCATTACCCTCCTCTGAGAGGTATTGCAACTTCACGCACCCACCAACATGGAATGCTTAGAGGGTATTTCAATCTGACAGAGCTTACCTCTGCCATAAGTGGTCCATCTCCTTACCCTTTTACTAGCCATCCCAATCCTACTTCTCTTATTCTTTCTAAAATCTGCAACTTTCTACACACAAGTAAAACAGCTCCTTGTAAGGATGGCATAAAGCCCTCAAAGGACCATACTGCAGCTGTCAATACATATTAAAACAGAAGCTTCCAATTTCCACTCATCCCACTAGCACACACCAATTTCAACACTAAACAAAGTTATCTGCTTATACGCTTAAATGTTACACACTTATGCCAGCCAAGGACATGGTGGGCTGAGGTGCTGGCCATCTCACCTCCTGCCACAGCAGCAACACAGGTTCAGGAATGGACCAGGCTTGGTTGGGGCAGATTTGGAGACTGAAGACTGAGCATTCATAAATGACATTTCTCCTTCATAGTGGGGAGATCACGTGTGATGCTGCTTCATTGCCACTCAGCAAAGTATGCAGCATCTTCATACCATATGCCCATGCCAGTGCATGTCTACCAATCTCTGAAACAGGGCAAGAAAACCAGTGAAAATCAGGGGCTGTTCACAATGGAAGCCTGCTCATATGCTAACATCCACACCATCACCACTCGGGGCCCTAAGGAAAATGGATCCAGACCAGGGGGAAGGATGGCGAACCACAGGGGAAAGCTGTTGGGGAATTCCAGGTCAGGTAAGTCTTGTGGGAAGATGGTGTCTGATTGAAGAGGTGAGCAGCAGGAGTTGAAGAGCCCAGCCAGCACCCCAAAGTAAGAAACAACTCTGAGGAAAAATAAAACATGCACACTCTGAGATACATAGTATGATAAATAGTGAGTCAGTGCAGAAAACAATATCCATGTACCTGTGGATTTCAGTTGAAAGTGAAAACATTTTGGGAGAGAGGAGTGAACAACTTTCATCAAGTCACAGAGCTAGTTCCAATTAATTTCACCAGCTGTTATGCTATACTGTAGTAGTAATGAATGCACAACAGAAAAAAGATATTAACTCTTTCCTTTGATGTGGCCATTTTATGTCAAAGTTAATCAATGGAAAGTTTGGACTTGTTTAGTTATTTTTATTTATGTATTTAATTATTTAAAAGTTTCGCAGGAAGGCACATTGAGCAGGAAGTCTAATTTCCAGTTGCATCCTGGGGGATGGGGAAATAGTAACAAGAGATGTACATTACAAGTTAGATTGGTGAAGAAGTATGCACTGGGTCATGGTGCCAGGATAAGTAGATAATAGTCAAAAATGCAGAATCCTGCACTCACCACCCATATAATAAAAGAATGCTCACAGGCTGTAAAGGTGCTTCATTTTATTTTCAAAGTGCCAATATGCAAAATAAACTCCAGATGCATTTTGGAATGCTCTGATTCCTTTATCAATGGATCTAGTTCACAGACTAAGGAGTGTCTAAATTTATACAGCTCACATCTGTGACATCATATGTGATGTCATCAACTGCTGCCAAAAGTAACTAAACAGGTGGTAGTGCAATAAAAGTGATTCTAGACAAACATACACATTTATATTTCTCAGTATGTACTGCAATTTCTCAATAAAATAAATCATACAAAAGTTAAAACCATGAAGTGATGAAAATCAAATAAAGGCCCAAAGACTCAGGTCCATTTTTCCTTCAGACCTGTTCTCCCATCCCTCCATCCAAATAGTACAACAGGACCCTGTGCTCCCATCTGTACATTGAGATAGTAGAACAGTATCCATATGTCACAATGGAACTGCAGGATCCTTTGGAAAATCTCCTCACTTGTTAAAATGGAACACTTCCATTTCCATAGACAGTACTTGATAACATGCAAAATTGGAGAAAATTGTTGAAAAGCATCTTTTTTCCAGAACAACATGAAAATGTTCAAAATGGTCCCTTGCTGCCAAAATGGGATGCTTCTATTTCCGCAAACAGTATTTCATTTTAAGAAAAGAATTCTCATTTTCACAAATAATCCATTTTGAAAAATGCTCCATTTTGGAACAAAATGTTCCATTTTCACAACAAATGCCCCAATATTGAACATAATGCCCTATCTCTGTAAGAAATGCCCAATTTTCTGAACAAAATGACCCATTTTCAAAAACA
This sequence comes from Neoceratodus forsteri, assembly GCA_016271365.2. NCBI lineage: Eukaryota > Metazoa > Chordata > Ceratodontiformes > Ceratodontidae > Neoceratodus > Neoceratodus forsteri. The sequence continues at coordinate 361,358,697 of CM028131.1, read as the reverse complement.
ATGCCCATTTCTGAACAAAAATGATCAATTTTGCAAAAAATGGCTCATTATTGAACATAAATGCTTCATTTTGCAAATAATTCCCAATTTTGAGCACAAATGCCACATTTTACAAAAATGTCCAATTTTTGAACAAGGCTGCATTTTGAAAAAATTTCAAAGTTGCAAACAAAAATTCCCATTTTCTCAGAAATTGCAAAATTTTCAAACAAAAAGGACCAGTTTATGAACAAAATGCCAATCGTCAAAAAAAAAAAAAGTTTTGAAAAATTCCATTTTCATGCTGAACACTAAACTTTTCCTCTAGGAAATAATGTGAAATTAAATGTTTAATAACTTTGAATGGATTAATATTTTTCACCAAAGCTTCAAAAGGTGCATCTGTGACCAAAATTCTTCCTACTCTGAATATTTCAGCCAACAGCATAAAGTCACTTCTGAGATCCAGGATGACAAAAAAAAATGCCAAAAATCTTGATTTTTCTGTTTTTGCAACACTTTATATCTCAGAAGTCTCTCAATTGATTACTACCAAATTTGGCAGGTCATGAGACCTATGCCTAGACATTGTGCGTACCAAATATTATCCAACTATGTTGAATTGCTCCAAAGTTATTAACCCTCAGAATTTGAACTTTAACATAGACATGCACTTCACTTAACTATTCTGGTGTGACTGCACCAGTATAATATATATATATGCAATAGATAATCCATTTTTAGGTGGCAGTTGTGTTCTGATATATGCATGCCTGGTGTGTGTTGTATGCATGAGGCCTGCTCAACCACCAAAGGCATGCATATATCAGAGCACGACTGCACATCATAGAGTGAACATACGAACATATGAAATTTGCCTAGAGGTCTATCAAGTCTTTCGAATGTGCAACTAGCACCTCTTATTCTGCAGCTGCCTCCTTCCACCCTTCCCCTTCATTGACCTCTCCTTGTCCTGTCCCATCCCTTTGAAGCAGTCCACTGTTCTACTGGATACCACTTCTGCAGGTAATGCATTCTACTCAGCCACCACCTCTCTGTAAAAAGTGTCTCCTCATCTCCCTCCTGAACCTTCCTCCTCCAGTCTCATATCATGGTCCCTGGTGTTCCTCCCTCCCTTACTTTGAACAGCCCCACTGTACCTGTCTTGTTTATTCCTTTCATGTTCTTAAAGGTTTCAATGATGTCGCCCTGTCCCTCCTCTCCTCCAGTGAGTACATGTTCAACTCCCTCAGCCTCCTCTCATATGATAAGTCCCCAGCCCCTTGATCATCTTTGTAACCCTGTGTTGCACCCTCCAGTAACTTAATGTCCCTCTTCAGATATGGCACCAGTACTGCATGCAGTACTCCAGTTGCAGTCTAACTAATGACCTATACAGTGGCAGAATCACCTCCTCTCCTTGAGGATATACCCCTTGCAATACAACCCAGAATTTTGTTGGCCTTTGCAGCTGCCTTCCTACATTGTGCCGAGTTGCTCATTGACCCTGTAATGAGCACCCCCAGATCCTTCTCCTCCTCTGTCTGGGCTAGCTGCACTCCCACCTGCTGGTAACTCCTCCTTGGGTTCTTCATCCCAAAATGCAGCACCTTACACTTTTGGCATAAAACCCCAGTTGCCAGGTGTCTGACCAGGTTTCAAGCTTTGCCAGATCATCCTGCAACCCCTGCCACCCCCTAGGTCATCCACCACTGCTCCTACCTTGGTATCAACAGCAAACAGACTGATCTTGCTCTTGATGTCCAATGATATCTCTGCAATGAATATCCCAAACAACACTAGTTCCGAAACTGAGCCCTGTGGGACACCACTGTCACTACCCTTGGGTGTGAGAGCTCTCCACCCACCACCACCCTCTTTGCCTTCCTGAAGCCAGTTCCCTACCCATCTCATCAGCTTTGCTCCTGCCACTGTGTCTGCTAACTTACTTCCAGCATTCTATGCAGCACCGAGTCAAATGCCTACTGAGTCCAGATACAGGACATCCACTGCATGGGTCCTGTCCAGTTGCCTATTTACCCAGTCATAGAACTCCACCAGGTTGGTTTGGCAGGATCTGCCCTTGTGAAGCCATGCTGTCTGCTGTCTTATAGTCCTTTGGCCTCTAGGAGGGCCACCAGCCTTTCCTTCAGGATAGTCTCCATTAGCTTACCCATGATGGATGTGGAGGCTCACTGGTCTGTAGTTTCCCAGTTCATCCTTGGGGTCACTGTTGGGAGGGCACCACAAGCCATCCTCCAGTCATGATGTACACACCCCAAATGAAGTGAGGCATATCAGGTCTGCCAAAGGTCCTGCAAGGACCTCTGCCAGCTCCTTCAGTACCCTGGGGTGGATGCCATCTGGGCCTGGTGCCTTATCCACCGTCAGTGCCTTCAAACCCTCCTGAACTCTGCCTCCATTATTTCCCATCTGTCACCCCTCCCCTGTTTCTACCATTTCTCCCCCTTGGGTGACACCCCTCTTCTCTTTAGTAAATACTAAGCAGAAGTACTCATTTAGTGCTTCTCGCCTTATCGCTCCTGCTTCCAACCAACCTCCTCCTTCCTAATCCTTACTATGTGGTCCTTACAGCTCTTTCTCCCTGATGTACCTAAAGAAGTCCTTCTCCCTTCTTAATACCTTGTGCTAGCCTGAGTTCTGCAGATGCCTTGGCTCCCTTACTGCCCTTGTCACCTCCTTCGATTCTGTCAAGTCCTCCTCCCTCTCCCTGTTTTCTTGAACTTCCTAAAGGGGCTCTTCTCCTCCTTATCTTTCCATGACCTCCTTGCTCAACCAGCTCAGTTTCTTAGCCCTAGCCTTCTTGCTCTGGGCCTAGCAGCAGGTTTTGGTTGCCTCCAATATCCCCAGCTTTATGAGCTCCACCTCTGGTTAGTGTCCATACTAGATTGAATTCTGGCCAGGTATCCTTTTACCCTCCCCATCCTCCCAAAATCAGCCTCCTGAAGTCCAGCACTCTTGTGCCAGATTCCACTCCTTCCTTGCCCATATCCAATGTGAGCCATACAATGTGAGTGGGTTATCTATCTTATAAAATGGCAAAATTGTTTTTAGGAGGTAAAAGTGCAGGTGTGTGGTCACACTCTGATATACGCATGGTCATGTGATGTGATCCAACAAATCAGCAGACATAATTTTACCTACCCATTTTATAAATATATATATATATATATCTACAGTGGTAATCGTGCAAAATGTAATGATAGTGCAGAATACCAAGTGCAGCAAACGCGGCCCACTGAATAAAATGTATACCGCTACCACATGGTGAAGTTAAACTTGCATAACTACCACTGTGTATATGTATATACACTGTATAGCAGATATTATTAGCACTCTGAAAATTTTAGCGCTATTAGCGCAAGAGAAAAATTACAAATTTAAATGCCCGCCATCAATATCTCTGCACGCTGCCCTGTGGTGGCACTCTAGCATTGCCTTTTATGGTGAACCCCAGCTTTTTCACTTGCTGGCTGCCAGCTAAGCCTTATGCTACCATCACCTTACAGAACCACACTCAGTCTCCAAGGTTACCTGTAACCCAACTCACCAGGCACCAAGTGAATTTTGTTGTCCTATATCCCCTTTCACCCATCCCTGAGATCATCTCATCTCACATACCATATAATCAACAAAACTCGATTAAACAAAAGGGGAAAAATAATGCTGAAGTGGCGCGCTTGCACACGGGAGCAACAGCTGCAGACAGGGCAGGGAGAACCAGGGTCGAGGATCAAGAGCATGAGAGCCAGAGACAGGATGTGGCAGCAGGCATGGGACGCTGAGCAGGTAAACCATGAAGAGGTAGGAACTGTGTGAACTTTCAGAAAAGCTGTGCTATAGAGCCTGCCAACAATAGGAGAGCAGGAAATCGTTGCAGTAGAGGGGTGCGAGGATGCAACCAGTTATTAAAATGACCTCGGGGAACTGCTGTGACTGCTGGCATAGAGAGCTCTAAATATATCAGGCACTAAATTTCCAGGCATAGCAATCTGCTTAAATATATCAGCCGCCAATAATACCTGCTATACAGTATATATATCTATTTCTATATCTATATCTATATTTATATTTATATCTATATCTATATCTATATATATATAAAATTAACAGTAAAAAAATGTGTTAATGCATCAGTTAGGGTTAAAGTGACAAAAGTTGGAAATAAGATGTTAGGGTTGAGTCCTAACATCCCACTACCATCCTCCACAGACCAACAGATGCCAGGGTGTCCCATGGGGTTGTCAAGTCCAACTCTCACCCCATTCCATGTGTAACCAGGTTGACATGCTACAATAAATGAGAATCAGGTGAGTTAGGCCTGACGGCCGCATGGCACACCCTGGCATCTGTTGGTATGTGAAGGATGGGGTGAGTGGTGGTGGGGTTATGGGCTCAATCCTAACATCTCATTTCCCACTTTTGTTGCTTTAACCCTAACTGATGCTTTAACAACTTTTTTGCAATGAATTTCCTTACTTTTTGAAAAGTATATAACTAGTAAATGATATGTGTTCGGCTCCACACTCCCATCAAGCTCCCCATTTGTGCATAATGATATGCGTATGTGGGAGTGTAGGCCCTCCAGGCTCTGCACTCCAACTTATACATAACTATGGAGCCAATAGTAGCCTTTATAGGGCAATGAACACTTGGTAACACTAATTTGCCAATATCTCAGCAACTATAGCAGCTATGGAAGAAAAATCAAGTGTTGTAGTCATGACAGTAAAGCTCTCTCACAAGATAAGTTGACTACATTCATATCTCACATCATTTCTGAGATACAGGCACCAAAAGTACTTTAGGTGTTGCAATGTTATCCCATGGGAACAATTTTATCTTTGTTATGGCCTATCTATGGAACTGATGACATTTTTACACCTAAACAGCATAACTCACATTTCTGGGGCATCCTCTTTATACTCTGCACATTTCAAGCCAAAAGACCAAACCGTTTATTTACAGTGTAATGTACCTGGTAGCTGGTGTGTGTTGGTGGCAGCGTGGCCTCAGTCCCTGCGCTCCCACCAAACTGCCCATTGTGCATAATGATATACATCTGTTGGAGCACAGGCCATCTGGGCCCTGCACTCCCACTTACATATAACATTGAAGCCATAGTAGCCCCATAGGGCTGAAAAGGAACCCTTGTAACACTAATTTGCCAATATCTCAGTAAGTGTACAAGCTATGAATAAACTTCCACTGCAGTTGTAATCATGACTTTGAAACTTTCATAGAAAAATCCATATCTCGCATTGTTTCTGAGATACGGGCACCGAAAGTCGCTGGGGCACTGCAATGTTATCCTATGGGAGAAATCTCAACTTTCTGATGGCATATCTATGGAACTGAATACCTGTTTTACACCTAAACAGAGTAATTCACATCTCTAGGACACTCTCTTTATACCCTACAAATTTCAATAAAGACCAAACCTTTGTTTGTACTGCACCAACAAAGTTTTAAATTCCTAGCTCATGAGGTGGCAAAATCCCCATTTGCAAGGTCAAATCCCAGTTCATGAGCTGTCAAAATCATCATTTAGGAGAAATCTTGATCATCAAATTCTAGCTATCTGGTCTAGAAGTTACGATCAAGGATTTTGTTAGCATGCTAAAGGATCGGGTCACAAACAGAGTTTTGACACCTTGTGAATGGGGATTTTGTCAGCTCACAAGGGATTCAAAACCCAATCCCTTTCATGAGGTGACAAAATCCCCAATCACCAGTTGATCCCTTTCCTGAGGTGTCAAAATCCATTTGTGAGCCAATCCTCATTCATGAGAAGGCCATCTGGTCATGAAATGATGATCAAGGATTTTGTCAGCTCGCAAAGGATCAGCTCACAAAAGGATTTTGACACCTCGCTAAAGGGATTTGTCAGCTCACAAAGGATTAAAACCCAACCTTTCATGAGTTGACAAATCCCCTCTAGGAGCCGATCCCTTAGCAAGCTGACAAAATCCCTGTTCATGAGCTGATCATCATTCGCGGAGATAGGGCCATCTGGTCCCTAAGTCACGATCAAGGATTTGCTACATCATGAAAGGGATCAGCTTATGAACAGGGATTTTGTCAGCTCATGAAAGGGATCAGAAGTGAGTCATGAGTGAAGAATTTCAAAGTTTAAAACAGCCATTTGTGGACAAAATGAAGGAAACCAAAGGCATGAGTTTGCAGAGGTATCACCCTGAGTAAAACTCATGCTGCATTACAAAGAAGTCAGCTGTGGGGAAAACTGCAACATTTTGTTTGGAAGAAAAATGAAAACAATAAGGAATTTTTCTCATGAATGGTGATTTATAAACCCCTTTCGCGAGGTGACAAAATCCTTGACCATGAGCCCAATCCCTTTTGCAAAACATACATATAAATGTTGAAGTGAACTGAGCATGCTCAGAACCCACAAATAAAAAATTAAATAACTTTGGAACAGATTTATATTTTTCATCAAAGTAATGCTGGATTGTTCTTGGATCACAACTCTTTCTACCCTGAAATTGTCAGATCAAAATATTGAATGGTGTGGCCACAGCACAATGAACAAAACTCAGTGAAAAAGTGCCAAAAAGACGAAAATGAGTTTTACAGCACTTTGCTGCATGAAACCACAACCCAACCAAAACAAAACTTGGCAAATCAAGAGACCTACCATATGAGACCGGGTAATCTGAACTTTGTGCAAATCTGTTAAACAGTTGCAAGATTATTAAGGTGCAACATTTGGTGTTTAACATTAAACTGCCTACTCAACCCTAACTATAGTGGCGCTACCGTATCACTATAAAATATATATGTACAGATATATATATATATATATATATATATATATATATACACACACACACATAGATAGATCAATAGATAGATAGATAGATAGATAGATAGATAGATAGATAGATAGATACTGTTTAGCAAAGTGGATGTATCCAGTAAGACATGGGGGTGGGGGATATTTGTGCTGGTGTTTTTGTAGGATATGTTTTCTGAAACTGGATGTTTTTGTATGCGTACTCAGCATAAAGAATTGTATTCCTACTTAACCCCTAGCCCAAATAGAGCCACGTCTCTCATACCTCTTACTCAAAAGTGTGTTATTAGTTCAAGTTCCTCAAAAGGATGTGATGTCAAACCTTTCATTTTAACCTGTGTGTTTATAGTTACCCAATGTAAATCCAGAATGCTTCCTCTCAAGGATGTGATTGTTGAAATCTCCCTATAGAATTCTAAATACTTTCTCAATGTCTCCGAAACAGAAAGTATCGCCTTGCTGGTATTTTGTACCATATGAAGTACTGTTGCATAAGTCAGGTCACCATTTCTAATGGCCATGACCTGTCTGAGTATCCCCTCATTAAACCTATTCCTTAGTTCACCTGCTACACTCTCAAATGAACTGTATTGCTGTAGTTTCTTTTCAGTCTGAGTACCTGACCTTTTAGAATGTTATGTATTACATGACTGGGGTGACAATGGGATGCTAGAAGTAATGTATTTCTGTCACATGGCTTCCTGTAGATATCTGTAGTTACATTGCCATCCTCATTCCTACTGATACATAAATCTAAGAAAAATACACTGTCGTTGCTTGCTATATATGAAAAATGTAAATTTGGGTTAGAAGCATGTAAATACTGTATGTTATAAATTTCCCTAACTCCATGATGTTGCTATTCCAAATGATAAAAGTCTCATCAATAAAATGCTTATATATAGTGTTTATGCTCCAAAATATGCATTGATATATGGGTCTCTAATATAGGTATTTTTCAGTTTCCATGTACAGGTTCACTATACTGGGGCAAATATCACCCATTGCAGTTCCTTCATTTGTAAGTGGTAGTTCCCTCAAAAGAAAAAGTACTGAACTTTAAAACAAATTCTGAACTTTTAAGGAGGAGCTCAGTACAGGGTTGTGCATCCTGTTCTCCAGAATGCAGATAAGCAGCTAAAGAGTACAGGGCCTTTTCTAGTGGAATGTTGGAGTATAATGCCTCCACATCCATTGTTACAATTAATGCATCTTCCCTATTTCAATCTCCCCAAGGATATTTAGAACATCCATTGTGTCCTTGATATATGATCCCAACTCTGTCACAAATGTTCTTATATATTAATACACATATTGTGAGAGGGGTTCAGTGAGGACCCTATCACACTCACAATAGGTCTACCTGTGGGAGGGGTTCCAAAATCCTTGTGAACATTTGGTAAAGTGTAAAAGTGGTCCTGATAGGAAATCAACTATCAAGAAATTTTTACATCACTATGTATCCAACCCTGCTGTAATGCATCCTGTAGGAATTCATCTATACGATGTTTGAAGAAGATGGTTGGACCTGTTTCCAGCCCTTTGTTAAAGGCAGTGTTAGAAAGTTGTCTATTCACCTAATAAATATCATCTTTGGTGCTTTGTAACACCACAGCTCCACCCTTATCAGTTTGTTTAATCACAATTGACTGATCTCTTTTTAGATTCTCAAGTGCTTGTCTCACTAGTTTAGATAAATTATCAAAATTAATATAGGGTAAATTAGTAAACAGTTGTTCTAGTTCATTTCACATACTTTCTGAAATGTTAAAATTTTTATTAATGGCCTTTGAATATTTGCAGGAGAACAATGCACATATGCATCCCCATACAGATAATAGTCATTCACACCAAGGTCAAATCTGTGATAGAGCTGAACACCTCTCTATAGTTAAATTTCGATAAGACTTCGATAAGACTTAGGATTGGATGTGCACCAGTGGGTTGCTCATAAATGCGCAAACACCAAGGCAATATTTTCACCAGTAAACCATCATCTAAAAGCTCGCTGTAAACCATCTTCTGACAGCCCATTATGCATCATGACAAAAACTGAATCCTCTCCAGAGAATGTTGCCAACTTCAAGTATCTTGGGATTGGTTGAACAAAAACTATCCTTTAATGATCTCATTGCAAAATCTGTCGAAGTGTGCACAAAAAACTGGGTTATTATATCACATCTACATCTACCGATCTACAAAAATAGGAAGCTGGCCTTCCATCAATTGTTGCTACAAGCATTAGCATATGGAGATATTTGAAACAAGACATCACCATACTGCATAGTCTTGGGTCTTTCATGCTGCCTTAATACAGATCCAGAGGGTGGGCAGAAGGTGACCACAGGCATGGCACTGGAATGCTGTGTTGCCCATCTCTGGACATACCAGTACCTTGTGGGAGCACATCCCTTTACACCAAGGGGTCAGTTGTGTTCTTTGACAGTGCTTGGAAACAGAAAACATAAAATACATAATTTATGCAGTGGGGCACTCAGCTTACACTAGGGCACTCTGTCATGAAGTGGGGAGGACTGCCCATCTTGAGGGAGGTGCTACATGGAGCTATGTTAGTGGCTGTGTAAGCAGAAGCTGCATCACTCTCCCCAGTCCTCTGTGATTCTTTGGAGTGTTTTTCATTTGACTTCTCTAGATTATACACTAAATGACTTTGAATTATCAGTAGAAAATCTGGCAACACTGGAAAAAGGGATTGTAAACTCTTTACCACCTTTGGGATAATGGCTTCAAGGAGGAAACCCAGGAAGGTAAATGCTAACATGAAAAATAAAACTGCTAAAACTACAACTAGCATGGCAAACCATAAACAGCAAAATTTAAACACCAAAATTCAGCTTAATGAACCTACAAAACAAAATGCATTGTGAGCGGTGGCAATACCTTTCCCATATTCCTTCTCTTCATCCCGAGAAAAATGCAGGCAAAGCTGAAACCCAATTTAAAATTGGAAACTTAACTGAATCAAATATCTCCCCTGCGACTGAATCAATTCTTATTTGGAGACCAAACAGGTTATATTTTTAAAAAGTAGAGGCAATGGCACAACATTTTGTGGAGGGTTAAATGGGACAGAGACAAACCCTCAGGAAAATGACCCTAATCAAACAACCAGCTGGCTCTGAACAAAATATTTCTGAGCTTTCTATCAAAGCAATGCAAAGGAGAAATGTACTGTGCGAATACAGACTGCATTTCAATGCCCTGAACAAGCAGAGAAGACCAATGCTGAACCTGGCTGGGAGTTAATCAACCAAGCAAACACAATTGTAAGAGGTGGCAAGCAGTGCAGAAGAGAAACTTTCTGAAGCGGAGGAACAGAATGGAACTCATCAAAGAGATAAGGAGATGAAAACTGCACAATTGAATAAAAAAATCATACTCAGCTGTAACCTACTCCAGAACAAGAACTAAAAGGGGAAAGAGGAACCATTCTACTGTCTGACAAAAGGCAAATCGATAATGAGATTACGATAATGGCTAATAAAGATATCCCATAAACTGAAGATGTGATAAACCAAGATAAAAACAACCTATCAACTTTGATATAGTGGGAAATAGGGATAATTTAGAAAGCTCATATGAATCATGCTCTGTGGATGAAACTGCGATTGAAATGTCTGATCTAGAAGGGGACCCTCCCTAGCTAAGCGGCTCTTTGTCAAAATTAACACTATAACCAGTACTTTAGATATGATGTTAAACGCCAGACCCAAGTGGAACAATACTTGTTGACTCAAGAACTTATCAAGGAAAATATAATAATAAAAGTGATATCTTAGACATTAAAAAATCTGAATCAAATAACAGAAGAAACTGTACCAATGACTAATCAAATAAAATCACTAGAACTAGTTAATACTGAGCTGAAAGAAAGAATTTTGGATCAAGAAGCAAGATCAAGATGAACTAATGTTAGAGCATTGGGAATACCTGAAGGCTGGAACAATATTAGATCTTTACAAGAGTCTTTAAATATAATTGCTGCATCTTATGGATACAGACCCTATGAACTATACTTTGGAAATAATTCTTAGAGCACTGTGGACTAAAGGAACTGATAATGCCCCACCTAGACCAGTCATACTGTGTTTTTGAACTATGCAGACAAAGAAAACCTATGTCCTTTGTTTACAAAAAAAAGAGACAACTGATATTTGAGCAAACATAGCACTGCATAATGATTTACCACATCAAATTATACAAGAAAGAAAAAAATGTTATTTTAAGAAACAAATTATGGGGACTGAGATATAGAGCAGTAATGCTTTATCATGCTAAAATGTAGGTGATTATTGATGCCAAAAGTTATGTCTATGAAAATGTTAACAATGCCTGGGCTGAGATATGAAATTTAAAATCAGACCTAAAAATAAATGACCCAGATATGTCAGGTTGAAAAGGGGAAAAATGAAAACATGCTTTTACTAATTGAGTACATGGGGGGCTGTGTGTATATTCAGTCCATAGGGATGTCCTTAAAGAAGAAATGTCATTTTGTTTTTATTATTTGGGGAAAAAAGAATTTCCTTGTATGTTTATGAATTGTGCTAGAATAACTTGAAGAACAGATGTTGAAATATAGAAAACATAAGATAGTAATGTTCAGGGAAGGAAGTCAAATAAGAGAAAATAAGATTGGAATAAAAGAGATAAATGGATAATGTGATAAAACCTCATTGAATGTTAGTGGAATTAAGTCCCTCATGAAAGGAACATGACTATTATCCTATTTCAAGAGATTAAAAGCACAAGTAACACATTTATAAGAAATTCATCTGAACGAGAAGGAGATTTCTAAGTTAAAAATGAGATGGTAGAATAAATATATTATTCATAAGGTACTAAAAAGCAGGGTGTTGCAATATTAATAAAAAGGCAATGATATAAAGGTATTAGAAGTTTATAAAGACAATCAAGGGAGAATATTGATGTTAAAAGTTAATATAGAAAAAGAGAAATGGTGGTTGGAACTATATATGCACACTTTGATAAATATGCAGATTTTCTTATTTCTTATTTATTTATTTATTTATTACATTTTGGTGATCGGGTAGGCCCACTGAGCCCGAAGGTCCCTTTTTCAGGGCGACCCAGGATAACAATACATGTTTTGATGCAGAGGAAACACATTAGGTTACAAAATTTATTCAGGTTTACATGGAGGTTACAGCCATGGTTATCAACATGACACAGTTTTACCTCGTAACTTGTATTAAGGAGGGTTCTTATGCCTCCATATATCTATTAGCTATTAGCTGTTAGTTTGCATTTTTGTAAACCTTATTTCAGCAAGAAATAATTGTAGTTACCTAATATTTAGTTTTTGGCTCTTAAATTATACCATTCTTCCTTATGGATAAATACAGGGTAAATACAATTATTTCTTGCTGAAATAAGGTTTACAAAAATGCAACTAACAGGGTTATATTGGTTGGAGACTATAATGCCTGCACAACCCATTGCAAGATAAATCTACCTCTCCAAATAAGGAAATAATAATATACCAAGAAAGTTAAACTCTTTTTAGAACAAGAACAGCTAATAGATACATGGAGCATAAGAACCCTCTCATTACGAAATATACTCACTTTGAAAACAGTATTAAATATTTACAAGGATTGACTACTTTTTATAACCAAAGGCCTGGTAAATATGACCTTGACAGTTGTGATTGATAGTATTTGTATTTGAGAACATGCTGCAATACTACTTAGTCTTAATTTACCAGATAAAGACAGAACTATTACAAAAATATTGACACTTAATAATATATTGTTAAAACAACCAGACTTTGTATAAATAATCAGGAATGCAATTAAAAAGACCAATTGTAGAGCTATGGGATGCCTTTAAAGCAACAATTAGAGGACAAATAGTTTCATATCAAATAAAATTATATACGATTAAAAACAGAATGGGAAACAATAACAAATAGATTAGATCAATTAGATAAATTAATAATAACAGATTATGAGAATCATACGGAAGAATGGTATAATTTAAGAGCCAAAAAACAAAATTATATACATCAGGAAACAAGAATATAGCTTTCTTGAAAAGTATAAATATTGCCATATGGACAAATCAAGGACACTTTTAGCAAATCTACTTAAGGCATAAAACAAAAAAACTAAGTCTAAAACTAAAATCATACATACAACAGATGAGAATATTGCAAAAATCTCTTTGATACCTATAAAACGATATATCAAAAGAATTAACCCTACAAAAAAGATATGGACTCTTTTGATAAAGTCAATATAACCCCAGCCCCTTTGATGATATACCAATTACATCTCAGGAAATAAAAGAAAAATATGATGTCATTACTCAGAAATAAAGCACCAGGACTAGATGGCCTAACTAGTGAGTTGTATGAGGTTTTTGCAGATAAACTTGAACCTGGTTTAAAAAGATAATTGAAGAGTTATTAGATAATAAAACTCAAAAACATATACCTTGTTCCATGCAAATAGCAAAAGTAGTATTAATACATAGAAGACAAACTTATTGACTCCACAGATAGTTATAGGCCGATAACACTACTTAATGTAGATTACAAACTAATTGCAAAATCATCAATAATAAACTTCAATGGCATTTAAATAAATATATGCATGCTGATCAATATGGTTTTATGCAGGGAAGAACATTACATCAAGCAAATAAAAAATCAAACTATAATACACCTAATAAACTCAGATAAAAAATATGAAAAGGAAATCTTTTATGCTTTAGCCATAGATGCTAGCAATGCTTTTGACTTGATAAATAGGGATTTACATATATTCACATTAAAGAAATGGGGTATACCTTCTCAACTGATATTATTAATAGACACTATATTACAGGACTGCTGATTCCTAATCAACAGATATTTAACAGAGGAATTTCCAATGTTGAATGGAGTAAGACGGGTTGCCCTTTCACCAACCCTTTTCATATTAGCAATAGAACCATTTTTGTCTGCTAATAGGGTTGATAATAGGATTAAGTGCTTTAATTATCAAAATTATGAAACTGAAATTAGTGTGTTTGCAGATTATCTTTTATTACTAATTAAAGAAATAAATACTTCCTACTTTTTATTTTTGGAATTGGTTGAGCCCTTTTCTAATATATCAGGATACCTGTTAAATAACAATAAAACAGTTATGCACCAATCTTTCTAAAATTGCCTGGAGTGTGGGAGGATGTTTGTGTGCAACCACATAGAGAAACTTAGAAAGGAGATCGAGGGTCTGCAGGATGAACTAAGACATGCAAGGCAGATTAGGTGTGGGTTTAGCCCAATACTGGAGGGAGGAAGAAGGGGAGATGAGGGAGGGTGATTTAAGCCAACAGGTGAGGAGAGGGTCAGAAGAAGAAGTAGAGACAAAGGGGCCCAGGCCAGGAAGAACGATTGCTGGGAAACCAGGTCAGGAGACAAAAGACAAATGGAAGGAGGAGATAGGGACTTGTGAGGGGTGAAGAAGTGGCAAAAGTAATGGAGTGGAAAGGAGAGAACAGGTTACTATGCAGACAGAGGGAGCGGGAATTTGTGAAGGGTCTTCAGAAAATAGTTTTGCACACGCTGAGAGGAAGAAGGTGAGGAGGAAATGATGAAATTAGAGGAGTAATTGATAAATGCCTGGAACAAACTGGAGCAGGGGAAGTTCTGCTGGAGAATTGCAACAGTGGCAAAAAGGGAAATAATGTGCAGGAGGAAGAAGAGGAGCTGTAAATGAGAGAGGGAGAGGAATGGAAGCAAGCAGGGAGTAAGAGTGGTGGAATCTTAGTGCAGGTGGACTCAATACTAAGAGGAGTCAGGTGGGGTAGCAAGGAGAGAGGCATAGTAGCATTTGGATGGAGGCCATGCCAGAATAACAGCGGAAAGGGTGGGACAATCTGTTCTGAAATATGCTGGAAGGGTAGGGACAAGCCTCATTTAATTATACATCTTGGGACAAATGATCTGGCTGACAAGGCAGTAGATATAGTCCAGGGAGGTTTGAGGAACTAGCACATTTATATGAGGGAGCAAGAAGATCAGTATCTTTTCAGAGACACTTCCAGTGCCCAAGGCAAGCACAACAAGAAAGCTGAGAATAGAGGAATTTAACAGATGGCTAAGAACCTGGTGTTGTGCTAAAGGGTATGGGCTGTTGGGGGGTGGGAGGACCTGGGAGAACAGTAGTCTCTATGCCAGGACAGACTACACTTGAGTGAGGAGGGAAAGAGTGTTAAAACAGAGGATGGAGGAGTACATAGAGGAGTTGGGCATATAAACTAGAAGTGGAGGGTGGCAATTGGGCAAGAGATATGCAGAGACCACAGGCTTGGAAACCATATGAGCTACCCTCCATAACAATGACAAAGGACAAATGGCAAGTACTATTGGTGATGCTAGGAAAGAAGGGCAGGATGGGAGGGGGAAGGGTGGAAGTTAGTTACCATTAATGCTAGGAGCCTTGGAAGGAAAACTGCAAAGTTACAATTGCTCTTGGCAGAGGGAGAGGTGGACATTGCAGCCATCACAGAAACATGGGCCACCCAATAAAATGACTGGGACCTGTCTGTACCAGGGTACAGGTTATTTCATAGGGACAGAGTGATTGGGAAAGGAGGGGTGTAGCACTATATGTGAAGGAAGGACTAAAGTGTGTTAGGGAGAAAGGGAGGAGGGTAGTACAGAGTCACTTTGGATGCAAATCCAGGATTCCAAGAATAGGATTCTTAGAATGGGAATGGTGTACAGGCCACCATCTCAGATGGAGGAGTTAGACAGGAACTAGCAGAACAGATCAGGAGGACCTGCAAGAAGGGTAGGGTGGTGATTGTGGGGACTTCAACATGCCAGGAGTGGACTGGAGTACCCCAACAACCAGGAACAGAAGGAGCAGGTACTGCTGGATGCCTTCAGGACAGCTTCCTGCTGCAAATGGTCAGTGAACCAACCAGGTTAGGAAATACCCTTGACCTGTGCTGGCGAATGGGGACTTTGTGAGAGAACTTACAGTGGAGGAACCACTGTCGGGAGTGACCACCACTCAGTATGGCTCACATTGGATATGGGCAAGGAAGTGTGGAATCAGGCAAGAGTGCTGGACTTCAGGAGGACTGGCTTTGGGAGGATGGGGGAAGTGGTAAAGGGTACCTGGCCAAAATTCAATCTAGTATGAACACTAACCAGAGGTGGGAGCTCATAAAGCTGGGGATAGTAGAGGCAACCAAAACTCTGCAAGGCCCAGAGCAAGAAGTCTAGGGCTACAAAACCAAGCTGGTTGAGCAAGGAGGTCATGGAAAGGTAAGGAGAAAAGAGCTGCCTTTAGGAAGTACAAGAAAACAGGAGGGAGGACAGGGAGGGAGTATGACAGAATCGAAGGAGGTGACAAGGGCAGTAAGGGAAGCCAAAGCATCTATGGAACTCAGGCTGGCACAAAGGCATTAGAAGGGAGAGAGGACTTCTTTAGGTACATCAGGAGAAAAAGGAGCTAAGGACCACATAGTAAGGATTAAGAAGGAGGGGATTGGGTAGAAGCAGGGTGCGATAAGGCAGAAGCACTAAATGAGTACTTCTGCTCAGTATTTACTAAAGAGAAGAGGGGGACACCCAAGGGGGGAAATGGCAGAAACGGGGGAAGAGGTGACAGATGGGAAATCATGGAGGGCAGAGTTCGGGAGGGTTTGAAGGCCCTGAGGGTGGACAAGGTGCCAGACCAGATGGCATCCACCCCAGGGTACTGAAGGAGCTGGCAGAGGTCCTTGCAGAACCTTTGGCAGACCTATTTAATGCCTCACTACATTTAGGGTGTGTACCTCAGGAGTGGAAGATGGCTCATGTGGTTCCCCTCCACAAGAGTGGCCCCAAGGATGAACTGGGAAACTACAGACTAGTGAGCCTCACATCCATCATGGGTAAGCTAATGGAGACTATCCTGAAGGAAAGGCTGGTGGCCCTCCTAGTGGCCAAAGGACTACAGGACAGCAGACAGCATGTCTTCATATGGGGCAGATCCTGCCAAACCAACCTGGTAGAGTTCTATGACTGTGTAACTAGTCAACTGGACAGGGGCCATGCAGTGGATGTCCTGTATCTGGACTTCAGTAAGGCATTTGACTCAGTGTCGCATGGAAGGCTGGGATGTAAGTTAGTAGGCACAGGGCGGGTGCAAAGCTGGTGGGATGGGTAGGAAACTGGCTTCAGGAAGGCAAAAGAGGGTGGTGGTGGGTGGGGAGCTCTCACACCCAAGGGTAGTGACAAGTGGTATTCCACAGGGCTCGGTGTTGGGACCAGTGTTGTTTGGGATATTCATTGCAGACATATCATGTGACATCAAGAGCAAGATCAGTCTGTTTTGCTGATGATACCAAGGTAGGAGCAGTGATGGATGACCTAGAGGGATGGCAGGGGTTGCAGAATGATCTGGCAAAGCTTGAAACCTGGTCAGACACTTGGCAACTGGAGCTTAATGCTGAAAAGTGCAAGGTGCTGCATTTTGGGATGAAGAACCCAAGGAAGAGTTGCCAGCTGGGGGAGTGCAGCTACGCAGACATAGGAGGAGAAGGATCTGGGGTGCTCATTACACAGTCAATGAACAACTCAGCACAATGTAGAAGGGCAGCTGCAAGGCCAACAAAATGCTGGGTTGTATTGCAAGGGTATATCCTAGAGGAGGGAGGAGGTGATTCTGCCACTGTATGGGTCATTAGTTAGACTGCATATGGAGTGCTGCATGCAGTACTGGCACCCATATCTGAAGAGGGACATTAAGTTACTGGAGGGGTGCAGTGCAGGGTGACAAAGATGATCAAGGGCTGGGGACTTATCATATGAGAGGAGGTTGAGGAGTTGAACATGTACTCACTGGAGGAGAGGAGGGATGGGGACATGATTGAAACCTTTAAATACATGAAAGGCATAAACAAGACAGGTACAGAGGGCTGTTCAAAGTAAGGGAGGGAGGGACATCAGGGGCCATGATATGAGACTGGAGGAGGAAGGTTCAGGAGGAGATGAGAGACACTTTTTACAGAGGAGGGTGGTGGCTGGGTGGAATCGTTACCTGCAGAAGTGGTATCCAGTACAGTGGACTGCTTCAAAAGGGATGGGACAGGACAAGGGGAGGGTTAATGAAGGGAAGGGTGGAAGGGAGGGCAGCTGCAGAATAAGGGATGCTAGCTGCACATTCGAGAGCAGACTTGATAGACCTCTAGGCCTTTATCTGCTGGCAAATTTCTTATGTTCATATAAAGTTATCCAAATCAAAAGATGAGAATAATAACTACCAAACTACTTTTAGAATACAACAACAAATTCAGTATTTAGGTATTTATCTTTCTATTAATCAAAGCCAAAATAATAAAGTCAACTTTGAAAGAGCAAAAGAAAAGATAAAATATTTATTAGAAAACTGGAAAGATCTTACTTTATCTGTATGGGGAAATAGATACCATTCAAATGATGGCAATGCCACATTATATATTTGTGCTTAATAATATTTTGGGGCACCAGAGTGAAATGGTTCCAAGATATTAAAAGAATATTTCTTAAATTCCTCTGAGAGGAGGCAAACCATGAATACCATGGAGTTTATTGATAACACCTCAAGCTGCAGGAGGGTTGGATGTCCAAGTCCATTTTAATACATGGAGGCTAATATAGTAGCAAATTACTATCAATGGTCCTTTTTCCCAATAAAGACCAATATTTGTATCAAGCTATGATGTTTCTCTAAGACCAATACTAAGTTACACCAAATATTTTGATAATGAACTTTATCATTATAAAGATCATATGTTGGCCATGTGGTTCCAATATGTTAAAAGCATAATAATAGACCATCTAAATTGCAGTTACCATGGCTGTTTTTCACATTGACTACAATAAGAAGATATGGGATAACTATATTTGCTTCACTTTTAAGTTTTGCAATTAACCACATTGATAATTGGCAGCAATTATTACTTGAAGGAGAATTTTCAACTTATCGAGACTTTATCAAAGATAGAGATGGGAAAGGGTGGAATCAATTATTCCATTACACACTAATGATAATGTTTCATAACATGAATAAGATATTTAATAACAAAAATAAAATATAACAATACAATTAAAACAAGAAAAAATAAAATATAACAATACAATTAAAACATCAAGAAAAATATTACAATTAGGTATAAATAAATTCTTAGCCAGATTTAATAATGTATTGGTAAATTCACCAAAACAAAATATTTCAAACAAAAATGATTCTTGGAATCACGAGGCCAACATCAAACTGACATATTTGCAGTGGGACTATTTAAGAAAAGTTAATAAAAGGGTTATGTCTCTGCTAGGAATAAAACAATACAAGCCAAAATAATAAATAGAGCATGTTGTACCCCATCACTATTAACAAAATAAATCCAGAGTACTCATATAAATGTTGGCATAAATGTGGACAGAAGGAACATTGACACATTGTTTATGGTCTTGTCTGTACAGTATATATACTGCTGGTGGGTTAACTTACAACAGATAATAAAATCAATAATTGGTATAGAAATACTAATGAAAGTGGATGGGTATTTATTTAACAACGTTTAATGTTATATCCAAGATCAAATCTCTAGGAAGATATTCTATTTAGCAACAATAGCAATGAAACATATGATACTAGAGAACTAGAAAAAATTATTAGAGTTGGACTACTATAAATGGTGGTACCAGTATACTTGAAACACTGAGATATGAAGAATTAGTTATGAATGTTGATCCAAACTTTGCGATCCTGAAGGAAGTTCATGGAGAAATAACAGATAATATGCCTCCGACAAAAAGCAAAATTAAATTTAGAAAGAAGCCTCCTTTTCTTTTCTTTTTCTTTCCTTATCTGAACTTTGTATAGTTCATCTGAACTTTAGTGTACTTTATAGTAATATAATTATATGGTAATTCTAGTTAATAATTCAAAACTGAATTGTCTATAGCATGCAAGATTTAGCTGTTGGGAGAAGGAGGGACGGGAGATTATAAAGGATAATGAGCAAATTATTTATGTCATTGAAAATATTGTGAAATATATACTCTGGCATTATGTATTTGAATTCAGATGTCTTATCTTTGTATATTAGTGAAATAATGTGTGCTTATTGTAAGAAATTGCCAGATTATGGAAAATCCTTTTTATAAATGTGATATAAATAAGATAAATAAAGATATTGAAAAGTAAAACATAATTTATGCAGTGTGTTACTTCAGGAATTATGGAGCTCTGATCCCTTTGGTGAGCAGTCAAAATCCCCACTCACAAGCGATCCTCATTTATGAGATAGGGCCATCTGGTTCCTAAGTCACGATCAAGTATTTGCTACCTCGCGAAGGGATCGTGTGAATGGGGATTCTGTCGGCTTGCCAAAGGGATCGGAAGTGAGTCACGAATGAAGAATTTCAAAGTTTAAAATAGCCATTTTCAGGCCAAAATGAAGGAAACCAAAGGCATGGATTTGTAGAGGGTGTCACCTTAAGCAAAAGCATGCTTCATTTGCAACAGAAGTCAGTGCATAAGCTACAACATTTTGTTCGAGGAAAAATGAAAACAAGATGGTGCTTGCAAAAGGGGAATTTTTCCTCATGAACAATAATTTATAAATCTCCTTTGTGAGGTGACAAAAATCCTTGACTGTGAGCCCAATCCCCTTTGCAAAACATACATGTGAATCTTGGAGTGAACTAAGCATGCTCAGAACCCAAAAACTAAAAATTAAATAACTTTGAAATGGATTTATACTTTTTCACCAAACTAATGCTGGATTGTTCTATGTCCAAAACTCATTCTACCCTGAAATTTTCAGATCAAAATACCAAACATTGTGGCCACATAACAAAGGACAAAAATCAGCAAAAAGGTGCAAAAAAAGGCAAAAATGCATTTTTGGCACTTTGCTGCATGAAAACTGCAACTCCAACCAAAAGAAAACTTAGCAAATCAAGAGATCTACCACACAAGACAGAGCTTTCCAAATTTTGAGCAAGTCCGTTTAATGGTTGCAAAGTTATTAACATGCAAAATTTGGGGTTTAACATTTAACACTAAACTGCCTACTCAACCCTAACTATAGTGCCACTTAATACATATATATTGTTTAGGAAAGTGGATGTATCCAGTAAAGACATGGGGAGGGGTTATTTGTGCTGGTGTTTTGTTGGATATCTTTACTGAAACTGTATTCCTACTTAACCCTAGCCCAAATAGAGCCATGTCTGTAATACCTCTTACTCCAAAGTGTGTTATTACTTCCATTTCCTCAAAAGGATGTGGTGTCAAATCTTTCATTTAAACCTGGGTTTTATAGGTACAGAGCATAAATCCAAAATCCTTCCCTCTCAAGGATGTGATTGTTGAAACCCCCCTCAGATTTCTAAATACTTTCTCAATGCCTCTGAAAGAGAAAGTATGTGCCTCCTTGTTGGTATTTTGTGCCACATGAAATATCTACATGAAGTCAGGTCAGCTATTACTAATGGCCCTGACATGTTCTCCTACCCTAGACTTGACATTTCTTTTAGTTTTACCCACATTCAGTGTACCACATGAACATGCTGCTGTACAGATGACACCACAAGTGTCACAGGCTATAAGTTGTTTAACCTGATATGTCCTATTGGAATGTGTGTTCCTAAATTCCTTACCAGCTGCTATGTAAGGGCAGTATTTACACTTCTGGCATCTGTGGCATCCAGTACTGGATTTCAGCCATGACTGCTCGCTCGGCATGATTAATCTACTATGCACTAACTGGTCTTTGAGGGTTAGAGCTTGTCTATATGACATCCTTGGAACTGTCTCATTGTAAATCAGGTGTGGGTCTCCCCTAATAATATTTCAGTTTTACCTAATGATGTCAGCTACCTTATTGACATGAACCATATAGGTTGTTACAAAATTCAGTTCAGGGGTGCACTGTTTATTGAAACTGTTGTATCTCAGAGCTCTGGATCTAGGAATGTTCCTTACTTCCTGGTAGGTGAACAAAATGTGTGTGTCTGAGTATCCCTCTCATTAAACCTATTCCTTAGTTCACCTGCTGCACTCTCAAAATTATCTGTATTGCTGCAGTTTCTTTTCAGTCTGAGGAAGTGACCTTTTAGAATGTTATGTATTACATGCCTGGGGTGACAACAGGATGCTAAAAGTAATGCATTGTTATCACATGGCTTCCTGTAGATATCTGTAGTTACACTGCCATCCTCACACTTACTGATGCATAAATCTAAACAAAATACACTGTCATTGCTTGCTGTATGTGAGAAATGTAAATATGGGTTAGAAGCATGTAAATACTGTATGTTATAAATTTCCTAACTCCACGATGTTGCTATTCCAAATGATAAAAATGTCATCACTAAATGCTTAAGTAGTTTATGCTCCAGAAATATGCATTGATATCTGGGTCTCTAATATAGGTATTTTTCCAGTTTCCATGTACAGGTTCACTATACTGGGGCAAAGGTCACCCCATTGCAGTTACCTTCATTTGTAAGTAGTAGTTCCGCTGAAAAGAAAAAGTGTTGAACTTTAAAAACAAATTCTGAAAGATTAAGAAGGAGCTCAGTACAGGGTTGTGCATCCTGTTCTCTAGAATTCAGAAAAGCAGCTAAAGAGTAAAGGGCCTCTTCTTGGGGATTGTTGGAGTATAATGCCTCAACATGAATTGTCACAAATAATGTATCTTCCCTATTTCAATCTCCCAAGGATATTTAGAACATCCTTGTGTCTTTGACATACGATCCCAATTGTGCCATAAATGGTCTCTTATAATAATACACATATTGTGAGAGGGGTTCAGTGAGGGACCCTATCCCACTCACAGTAGGTCTAGCTGGGGAGGGGGGTTTCAAAATCCTTGTGGACTTTTGGTAAAGTGTAAAACATTGCCCTGACAGGGAAATCAACTGTCAAGAATTTTTTACATTACTATTTATCCAACCCCGCTGTAATGCATCTTGTAAGAATTCATGTATACCATTTTTAAAGAAGACAGTTGAATCTGTTTCCAGCCATTTGTTGAAGGCTGTGTTAGAAAGCTGTCTATTCACCTAATAAATATAACCTTTTGTGCTTTGTAACAGCACAGCCCTACCCTTATCAGCTTGTTTAATCACAATTGACTGGTCTCTTTTTAGATTCTCAAGCGCTTGCCTCTCTAGTTTAGATAGATTATCGTAGCAGTCACAGAAACATGGTACACAGAGAACCATGACTGGGATGTTAACATACCAGGGTACATAACCTACAGGAGAGACAGGCAGGGGAGAAGAGGGGAGGAGTAGCTCTCTATGTAAAGGAAGAGATAAAAGCAACTGAACAAAAGAGTAAACAGGGAGGAGAGGAGGCACTGTGGGTCACCTTGAGACTGGAAAGGGCACCACAATCTGCACAGGGTTGTGTACAGACCCCCATGTCAGGGGAAGGAATGGACAAGGATATGATGGAAGGCATTCTTAGAATGGCAGAGAAAGGGAGATACTGTTGATGGGAGACCTGAATATGCCAGATGTTAACTGGAGCACATTTGCTGAAGCCACATCCAAGAGCAGGGCCATTCTTGATGCCCTACAGGTGGCAGGCATTAGACAGCTAGTTTGGAACCCACTGTGAGGGAGCAATCTTAGACCCGTACTCTCAAATGGGGCAGTGAGAGGATCTCAGATCTAGAAGTTTACCTTCTGGGGACAAGTGACCATCAAACAGTGTGGTTCACGTTAAACTCAGCTACAGAGTCAAGCCATACAAAGTGAGGGTACTGGATTTTAGGAGGGCTGACTTTGGCAAGATGGGAGAGTGCCTCAGAAAAGCACTAGCAAACAGGCTAGAAGGAGTGTGGAGCAACAATGGGGAATTATCAAAACTGCCATCACAGAGGTAACAAGCCTTTGTGTGAAGCAAATAAACAAATCAAACAAAAGAAAAAGCCACTATGGTTCTCAAGAGAGGTGGCTGTGAAAGTCAGGAAGAAAAGACAGCATTCGGAAGTATAAGGAAACACAGAAGGAGCAGGACAGAGAGCTGTACCAGTTAAGGCAGAAAGAAGCAGGAGGGAAGTCAGAATAGCAAAGGCCCAAACTGAGGAAAAGATAGCCAACTCAGTTAAGAAGGGGATAAAACCTTTTATAGGTACATCAGTGAGCGTAGAAAGACAAAGGGAGGGAGAGTGAGGCTGCATAGAATGAACAATGTGAGGAAGTATTATTTCACAGAGAGGGTAGTGGATGCATGGAACAGCCTTCCTGAGGAAGTTGTGGGGTCTAAAACTGTGGGAGAATTCAAGAATGCATGGACAGACATAAGGCAATTCTTGTGGGGGCAGGAAGATATAGGCTGTTGGTTAACTAGGATCTGCGGCCTATCCTGTAGGTAAGGAAATGGGCAGACTAGATGGGCCTAGCGGTCCTTATCTGTCAAAGTCTATGTTTCTATGTTTCTATGTAAAATTAATATGGGGTAAATTATTAAACAGTTGTTCTAGTTCAGTTTCACATACTTTCTGAAATGTCAAAATTGCTGAGCTTGCGCTGGATAAAAGTTGATTGCCCTCTATAGCATTTAGTATCCTGACTTATATTGTGTTAAAGTTCTCACCTAGTGTGGCAGTTCCAACCTCTTGTTCAGTAGACATAGCACATCAATGTCGTCCTCATGCTTCAAAAATTACTTCAGACTAAGGTTTCTGCAAAATATCGGTAACTGGGAATATCTCATATCTGTTAATCCCAGTAGTGGGGGCAAATTAAAGATGCTTTTCTAAAACTTGGATTTCCAAATTTGTGAGGGTCTATCTGAGAGATTAATCATTTTCTGTAGTTCCTCCATGGTATCTGACGGAGGTTGATTCTTCCTGTAATTGTTGTGATTCAGTCTGTTGTCAGGGTATTGTGGACTGGCAGGTTGTTGCAGCTGTTGTTGGCTCATGGGGTGGGGATATGGGTGGATGTTCATGGGTGTAGATTGTGGTTGTATCTGCCTGTCCTGTGGCACATTCCATTGGTGCATCTATTCTGCCCATCCACTTAATTCTTCTGCCCTTTCCCCATCCCATTATGTTGTTGCCCTGTCTGGTCCACTCTGTTGGGGTATCTGAAACCCCAGTATTTGTTTGTTCGAGCACTTCTCCTTGGTAAAGTTGCCTCCGGGGATATGTACTAGTGTTGTCAAATGAATCTTCACCTGAAGTTAGAGCCTCTTTTTCACTGCAGTTAGTACTTAAAAGAAACTTTTCTTTCCTCTCTTGAATGCCTTTTGGTTGGGCTTTCTTCCAGGTGTATACCTTATTGTTTTGGTAATCTTCCAAATCTTGTTTGAATTTTATCATTTTTTCCTTTTAATTCAAAATCAAGTTTAGCCAGTGTATCTTTCAGTTTGTTATTATATTGCACAAAGTCATCATTCTTTTCAAACACTAAAATGTTCTTTTCTAACTCTTTTGCTTCTTTTTTCAGAGTTTCACTCACCTCTTTACCATACTCTGATCAGCTTCATTAATTTACTCGAGGCCTCATCTAGGATCAGTCTCCATTGTTGCAGAAAGTGCTATACTTCTAGGCCAAAGGCTGGTTCTTTAAGTATGCGTAATCCCTACAGTATCTGTTTGACTTCTAAATAAGCCTCTAAATTAGTAATGTTTAATTGTATCCTGCACACTTTAAGGACTGTTTTTCCAAGTTTTGAAATGTTTCCCATAACAAACCATCCATTACACTATCAGCTCCTCCATTTTCTGTTCTTGGATCTCTGCTCTGAGGACATGGAAGATACTGGAATCAAAGGAAGCCACATGGACCTGAGCCTTTGGGCCTTCATTTGATTTTCATGACTTCATGATTTTAACTTTCAATAGCTTATTATAATTTTCCTGTTTTATTGATGGATTTTGTAATACAATGAGAAAGATAAATGTGTATGTATTTGTCTAGAATCACTTTTATTATATTAGGTACCTGTTTAGTCACTTTTGGGCAGCTGATGACATCACATATGATGTCACAGATGTGGGCTCTATAAATTTAGTTGCTCCTTAGTCTATGAACTAGATCCATTGATAAAGAAATCAGAGCATTCCAAAATGCATCTGGGGTTTATTTTGCACATTGGCACTTCGAAAATAAAATGAAGCTCTTTTACAACCTGTGAGCAGTCTTCTATTATGAGTGGTGAGTGCAGGATACTGCTTTTTTTTGTATTATCTTTTTTCCACCCTCCATGTGCTGACACTCTCAGGCACTCCTTCAGGGTGTGCCAAGGCTCACCCAATCCATCCTGTTCCCAGCCCCATCCCTCACATTGCATAAATCCCCAGGGTAACTCAGACGTAACCCTTCACTGGACAGGCCCCTCCTCTGAGGGGAGAGGCACCAGAGGCAGGGAAAATGCAATACTTGGCCCTGGGTACTGCTGAGGGACGGATGGCTCGGGACATTGATGGAATCTGACTGTCAGGCGGCCATCATCCAGGTTGAGTGCAGAGCAATTTTCCATTTTCTGGTAATGTTCCTCCTGCGCTGCATCTACATTACTCCCAGTCTCCACCAGAGGTCACTGCAGAGCAACGCACTCCCACAGCCTACACCAGGAGAAGACAGCAGTCGTGACAGAAACTGAATCTCTCCTTCCCTGCCGGTCCCCAGCACCCTGAGTCCATTCCCAAACCAGGTTGCCTGTGTGTGGTTTGGGGTAATGTGCCAGTGCCTCAGCCCTCTGTGCCACTGGGCAGGCTAGGATACTGCTTTTTGACTGATGTACATCACAACAACACGGATTAAACAAGTCACAGTGTCTGGAGTAAATTACATTTAAGTATGAGCAAAATAAGTTCATATTGTTGAGGCAGTTGATCAAAGGAGATAAGATTTAGCATAGGAGTAGCAGACAGAGTGCAAAGAAGGAAATATGACAGATGGGGAGGTGGGGTAGGGAAGTGCATCAAGACAGGGCAGAAGATGCCATAATTGGTGTAGGTTTGGAGGAATGAAGGTGGTAGGGATTAGGATATGAAGTGTTGGTGAGAAATTAGGGGCAGTTGCAGGTAGAGGCAAAGAAGGTAAGTAGGAGAGAGGAGAGAACATATGGGGAGGAGGTGAAGATCAGCTGTGGAAAGGAAACATAGAAACATAGAAACATAGAATTTGACGCAGATAAGGACCGCTTGGCCCACCCAGTCTGCCCATTTCCCTACCTACTGGATAAGCTGCAGATCGGAGTTAACCAGCAGCCTACTTCTTCTACCCCACCCCCAGAATTGCCTTATGACTATCCCATGCATGCTTGAATTCCACCACTGATTTTGACTCCACAACCTCCTCCGGAAGGCCATTCCATGCATCCACAACCCTCTCTGTGAAAAAATACTTCCTTAAATTACCTCTGAGCCGCACCCCTCTATCTTCAAATTGTGCCCTCTTGTTCTTGCACACTCTTTTTTGAAAGATGCTACCCTCTTGGACTTTGTTGATTCCCTTGAGGTACTTGAAAGTTTCTATCATGTCCCCCTCTCCCTCCTTTCCTCGAGGCTATACATATTAAGCTCCTTAAGTCTCTCTTCATATGTCCTCCAGTGCAGACCCTGCACCATTTTAGTTGCCCTTCTCTGGACAGCTTCCATCCTGTCTATGTCTTATGGGAGATTGGGTCTCCAGAACTGCACACAGTACTCCAGATGGGGTCTCACCAGCTGTCTGTACAGAGGGATAATAACTTCCTGTTTTCTACTGGTGATGCCTCTCCTATGCATCCCAGTATCCCCCAGCCCTCCTTGCTGCCTTCTCACATTGCTTGCCCACCTTTAGGTCATCTGATATGACTACCCCCAGGTCCCTTTCCATTTTTGTTGTTGTTAGTATCTCACCCCCATTGTGTACTCTTCCCTGGTTTTTGTTTCCCAGGTGCATTACTTGCACTTCTTAGCATTGAATCTAAGCTGCCATACATTTGACCATTCCTCTAACCTTGCCAAGTCCCTTCTCATCCTTTCCACCCCACCCTGTGCATCAACTCTGTTGCAGATCTTAGTGTCATCTGCAAAGAGACATATTTTCCTTCCAGTCCTTCTGCAATGTCGCTTATAAAGACATTGAAGAGGACTGGTCCTAATATTGAACCTCATGTACCTCGCTAGTAACCCTCCTTTCTTCTGAGTGGACTCCATTTACTATTACTCTGTGTCCTATTCTCCAGCCAATTCTTTACCCAGGCTGTCATCTTGGGACCCACCCCAGGCTGGCTAACTTATATATTAATCTTTTGTGTGGGACTGTGTCAAATGCCTTGCTAAAGTCTAGGTAGGCCATGTCCACAGCCCCTACCTGATCTACTACTTTGGTCACCCAGTCAAAGAAATCTATCAGATTCATCTGGCATGACCTTCCCTGTGAATCCATGCTGCCTAGGGTTTTGTGCCCTCTGGCCTCTAGATACTCGACAATTCTTTCCTTTAGAAGTGATTCCATCATTTTCCCTATCACTGAGGTTAAACTAACAGGTCTATAGTTTCCTGCTTCTGCCTTGCTCCCACTTTTGTGAAGGGAATCACATCTGCCCCTCCAGTCCTTGGGTACCACCCCATCCTCCATGATTTGTTAAAGAGGGTAGTCAGTGGTGTCACTAGTTCTACCCTTAGTTCTTTTAGAATTCTGGGATGAATCCCATCAGGCCCCATTGCTTTGTCCACCTTCAGTTTTAAGAGTTCTTTCAGAACCCTTTCTTCTGTAAATGGGCTGGTATCAACTTCTGTATCCAGAGTGTAACTTCTATTCAGAGTGTTACTGAGTGTTCCTCAGTTTCAGAAAATGGTGAGAAAATGCAGTCTGTCCAGCAGTGAAGGGCCTGGGGAGACAGCCATGATGTGAGAGTCATGGTTGCTAAGGGAGTGGAGGAGGGATGGAAGTGTTCAAGAGGAGGAGGAGAGGTGCGTGGGTAGGGTACTGTACCAGAATATTGACATGAGGTTGGCACAGTGGAAGCAGCACCTGTCATTGAGGGATGGAAGGAGACAGACTGATAGAGAATGCAGTGCTGGGTATGAGGAGGGCAGTCAAGCGTAAAGCAACAAAAGGAATGAAAATGAGAGTGCAGTCTGGCTAGAGAAGTCTTAGGAGTGGAACCATAGACTACATCCCCATAGTCAAACACCAAGAGGATCATTTCTGGACCAGAGCATGTCAGGCCTCCAAGAAATGCACCCACACTTCCTTATAGGGCAATTAGTTTGGGTGTAGCTTTTGGAGGATATTATCAATGTGACAACAAAAGTCAAGGTGTGGGTGAAGCTAAACCCCACGGTACCTAAATGAGAGGTATCCTCGAGTGTAGCCCCATTAAGGATAAGAAATGTGGGAGAGAGGAGCTGAGAGAGTCTCTGCCTTGTGCTAAAGGTCATGGAGACCGCCTTCTTGGCATTGAGTAATAGGTGATTTGAGAGTAACCAGAGATGAACCTTATCAAAGTCATGCTGGAATCTGGATGCCACATCAGTAGGGGAGGGACCAGAGGTATACAGGATGGTATTGTCAGCATGCATGTGGATAAAGGTGGAGGAGCAGATCACAGGAAGATCATTAAGGGAGACAGAGAATAAAAGAGGACTGAGCACAGAGCTCTGATGGACCCCGTATTGACTGGTAGGGGACGAGATTGAACATCAGCAATCCAGATAGATTGTGTTCTTCCTGTAAGGTAGGCCCAGAACCAATTTAGGGCAGTGTCAGAAAGACCTGCAGCCCAAAGTTTGGCAAGATGGGGGGCAACAGTGTCAAAAGCCTTTGCTAGGTCAACAAAGGTGGCAGAGGTGATGTGGCCACGATCCATCCCAATAAGGATAGAGTCTGTGAGCTTGAGGAGGAGGTGGTTGTGGAGTGTTGCTCCTGAAACCAGACTGAAAGTATTATCAGAAGAGATGAAAAGTCAAAGTCTAAAAAGCTAAGCAATAAAAAGAAATATCCATTACAATATCTTGCTGCTTCAGACCAAAATTCAGAGTTGTCTGAACATATAGTCTGAAATAAACTCCACACCTCTCTGTGAAACATTTTTTAGAAATATTGCAAGATGAAGAAATTTCCACTTGTGACTCATGCAGAACCATGAAAGAAAATGGCTCCCTACACATGCATTAATAACACTCATTTTGCAAACTGTCCTGACTGGGGCTCTTGACGATGCTGTTTGACCAATAGTTCCAGGTACAGTATTTGAATTCAATGGAATACTCTCCTCCAAGATCACTCAATCAAAGATTACCCAGGGCGCCATATCGGGACCCCTACTGTTCAATCTGTTTATCAATGACCTTCAAATATCTGCAGGAGAACAATGCAAATATGCATCCCCATACAGATAACAGTCATTCACACCAAGTCCAAATCAGTGATAGAGCTCAACACCTCACTATAGTTAAATTTCAATAAGACTTAGGCCTGAGTGTACACCAGTGGGTTACTCATAAATGCACAAACACCAAGACAATATTTTTCTCAGTAAACCATCATCTAACAGCTCACTCTAAACCATCTTCTAACAGCTCATTATGCATCATGACAAAACTGAATCCTCTCCAGAGAATGTTGCCAACTTCAAGTATCTTGGGATTGGTTGAACAAAAAACTATCTTTTAATGATCTCATTGCAAAATCTGTCAGAAGTGTGCACAAAAACCTGGGTTATTGTTTCACATTCATAGCTACCTCACCTATTTATTTATTTGTACAAATCAGAATTATAATCCTTTGAGTCAAGGACTTATTTCCAAAAGCTCCTCGTCAGACAAAGTACAGATCACATACAAACAGAACAACATATAGTTACAGAGGAATATAATAACATAGCTTCATATGGTTACATAGGTACATGAGCAGGCAATGCGTAGAAAGGGTATGGCAGATTGCCATATAGAGTGACTGAGGTACAGTACAGAGGGAAGCAATAGAGGGCAGACATGTAGGGACTTGGTAAAATAGTGGATTTCTGCTGGGGGATATAGAGCAGTAGTGCGAAATAGATGCTCTGCAGGGGGTGACAGTTAGCTGTCCAAGAGACATTGTCGGGGGCATTGTCGGGGGCAAAAATAGGAAGCTGGCCCTCCATCAATCGCTGCTACAAGCATTAGCGTATGGAAATATGTGAAACAAGACATCACTATCTGCATACATGATTCAGTCTTGGGTCACTCACTGGTGCCTTAATACAGATTCAGAGGGTGGGCAGCAGGTGCCCACAGGCATGGCGCTAGAATGCTGTGTGGCCCATCTCTGGACATACCAGTACCTTGTGGGAGCACATTCCTTTACACCAAGGGTCAGTTGTGTTCTTTGACAGTTTTGGAAATGAGAAAACATAAAATACATAATTTATGTAGTGTGTCTGCCTCAGGAATTATGGGAGTTCTCCAAGATGCTCAAGTGCTAACCACTATCAAAGGACATTTATTCAAGAAGCCCAACATAGCTGAGATGGATCCCAGGGAATGAGCTAGAGGATACCCAGAGACTTGGGCTCTAGCATCTCCTGCCTTTCTCCAAAACTGTATTTGCCAAATAAAGAACACAGCCCCATTCATAACAGCAGAAAGCTAGGAAAATGTTTAAAGCCTTTCAACATACTTTCCCTCTTGAAACCCCAAAGACAGAAAACAGGATACTTACACTGATGTGTTTCTGATTAAAATAATTTATTTACACTAGCATATGCACAACCTAGTTGTTAGGACTGGTAAAATAGGAGAAGTTGTTAACAGGCTCTCCCAAATAGGCCCTAGATATATTTTTATTTCCAGCACCCCAAGGCAACTGGATCACAATCACCACTCAAATAAGGTGGTCTCTTTGAATTGGCAAGAGCACAGGGATTTTTCTTAAGAGATGTATCTATGAATGAACCCAAAATGGAAACCAGCCATATTTACCTAAATATTTACACTATCATTCACATGCAATGCTAAGGTAATTTTCTAAGAGTTTTACCCTCCCATGCTATATCCTAGCAGTACCCAGTTCAGGATGGAACAAAAGGTCAGATTGTACAGGATATAGCTTACCCACTTTCCCGCTGTCCTTTCCTGGATGTACCCTCAATCTGCAAAGGCCCTGGCACTTGCCACTTCAGGAGCATTCCTCTTTGGGGCCTTAGATATTTTCATGAAAATAGTATACCAAAGTGTGACATGGAGATCAAATTTTGACCTCGCAATAGATCAAATTTTAAATGTATTTTGAGATACCATGAAAGAACCAGTGAAACGTGTGCATGTGGTAAGATAATTGCCTTAAAGGCACCTCAGAAAAATAATGTTCACCATGCCATGTGTACGGTGGACATCAAATGGTCATGATGCATGTACAAAGGACACCAAACAGTTGCTGTAAGTTAAAAAAAAAGTTGACTATTAACAATTCAATTAGTAAAATGGCATGGCAAATCTTAAGAGTGGTATACATTTACAGGAATAGATAATTGCCTTAAAGACACAGAGAAAATAATGTTCACTGTGGCATATGTACCTGTGGACACCAAACCATCGTGATGCGTGTACAAAAGGACACCAAATAGCTGGTGTATGTTAAAAAAAGTGGATTTGTAACAATCAAATTAATAAATGGCATGGCAAACCTTGAAAAGTGGGATACTTTTACAAGGATGGATAATTGCCTTAAAGACACTGAGAAAAAGAATGTTCACTGTGGCATATGTACCAGTGGGCACCAAACGATCATGATGCGTGGTACAAATGACATCAGACAGCTGCTGTAAGTTATAGAAAGTTGACTAATAACAATCAAATTGATAAAATGACATGGCAAACCTTGCAAAAAGTGGTATACATTTACAGGGATGGAATAAACTTTCAACAATAAATGTAATTGGCATTTCTTCCATAAAGTAAGCTATTCTATATTTTACTGCACAGAATCCTTAACATTTTGGCCCTCAAAATTTACAACCTCCATGCCAAATATTAATTATCATTCTGTATCCTGACAAATTTAATGAACCCACAATCTGCCAGCAGCAAGTCATGTCATGAAATAGCATACAGTACGTTGGTTTGTGATGAGTGTACAGGAGACACCAATTGCTCTCAGTGTCCTCTTGTAAAATCCATTACAAATTGTCTTATAGGGCAATGTTCTCCCAGGAAATCGTTAGCTGAATTCTGATTTTGTTTTCACCCAGGCAGTTGTAGTATTGTGCACAAAATGATTATTCACTGTGGCATTCACTACCTCGCTGGTCCTTGCGGTGCTTGTACTGAAGGTACAAGAGCACACCAAGTGGATCACAAAAGCTCCACAATGAGAAAAGGGGCCTGCAGTAGAAACAGCTGCTTTTAAGCTGCAAGTTGGAGCTGCCCACAGTGATGATACTTTGGGAATCCGTAGTACATCAAAGCACCAGAGCAGATCCCTGTCATGATGTTTGTACATACATCCGTGAGAAGATGACACCACCTGGAGAGGGGAGCAAGGTCAATCATGCTGACTCTGGGAGCAGTGTGAAGATGGGGAAAGCAAATAAATGATTGCCAGGAATGGGAGGAGGAATGGGGACAAAAGAAAGGGCAACAAAAATGGCAGATAAGCTGCCCAGTGACATTTTGTGCAGACACCAGTTATGGACACTAAACAGTATGAACATCGCAGGGTTCTTAATTAAATTAGTTAGCAGTGGATCATAAAGTAAGCAGTAAAATAATAGGACAATGCAAGAGGCAACACAGAATAATATTATTATAGTTGTTATTTAAAAGATAAAATATGAAAAACATAAAACACAGTTATAAACTGAGTGTAGTTCTTCATGTCACATGTTAGCCATATAAAATTGGAGGAAAAGAGGTGGAAAGTCAAAAAAATATATACCTGTTTGTTCTTCCGTCGTATATTTATTTTGTTATCCCTACATGTGATAAGCTTCAAAACAATATAAAAATAAGTGGACAGACATCTTTTACTGAACTACACAGGCTGTAGAACATTTTGACTACATCAGTGCCTCCTTTTCATAAATATATGATCCTCTGCTCATTTGGGATCTAGTAGTCATTAGGCTGCATGTCTTGAGTATGAACCACTAGCAAGTCCTCACCATTCTACTGCCAAATCTCACATAAAATCCAGCCTACAGAGGCTTAGGCTGCAGAGGACAACAGCCACCCCAGACTAGTAACCCTGACATCACTTTAAGATGAGAGACCCTTTCTGGCCTGTCGCAACCTAAGCTATAGTATGGCAGGGAGAAGACCTCATCTCTTCTGGCTGAGTCCTGTACAAAACCTCTTTTCAATCAACCAGCAACACCACTTCACATGGATGTTGGCCACTGAATTTATGCTGAGGCTTGTGTTACTCTGGGCAACATGGGGCCTGGGACATTAACAGGAATAGAGTGTTTCAGGAAATGTACAAGCCTTGATCATACAGGATCTACAATGCAGTAAACATCTTTGCAAAGGATAAGATGTTAATCCTGCAGAGAATTTTTGGGACAGGATAAGACTGTCATGGTCCTGAGCTGAATGAGAAAACACACTGGGCTCAATTTTCAAATGTTGGGACTGGTTCAAGGAGCTTGCAACAAGAAGAAATGCACCTTGCACCAATCCTAATCCCAGTTCTGGAAGGAGCAAGCACCAGTGGGGTGGCACCTGCACCAACCAGGCTTGCACTGTCATTGTGATGGCTGTACCAATGATCCATGGTGGAATGAGGCTAGCACCATGGCAGGAGTGCAACATCCCATAAACTCAGAGCTTGAAAGCCCCACCATGGCCGCACCTCATGGCTGTGCTTATATCAGTCAAGTGCTAGTCTTACAGCCCTTGCAGCAAAAGTCAGACCTGTGCAGGGGAGCACCCTGCTACCAGCATGGGACCCTTAGCAGAAACCTATGGGAGTGCCTTAGTGAGCATTGTGTCACAGATTGCAGTGCCAGGGCAAGCGGTGGCACCAGACAGGTGTGCCCGCATCTGGCTCACAGACATGCAGACAGGGTAAAGCATAGCCAACCTTACTGTACAACATGCAGTAAGCCTGAATATGCAGTATCTCATCTGCAGTCTTTAATCCTGATGCAGACACACCTGCCTGGTGCCACCATTTGCCCTGGCACTTATGTTTGTGCACACAGCACTCTTCAAGGCATGCCCACAGGTCTTTGCTCAGTGTCCCATGTGGGTTGCAGAGTGCCCTCCCTACACTATGCTGCTGTTCTGGTGCTGGCTCTGTGTCTGGGGTCATTATGGAACCCTTATTCAGACTCCCTCCAGTGCACCACCTGTTTGGTGCAGCACCTTGTTTGTGACAAATCTGGGACCATGGCACAGAGACCCCTGTTGTTCAAGAATCCAGTGCAGGGTCCTTGGCACACTGAGGGTTGCCACAGGTGGAGGTTCAGCACACCTTTTGCTGCTCTAATGATGCCTTCAAAATTGAGCCCCTGCTTCCTGGTATGGGGGGTCAATGGCACTGCATAAGGTAGATGCTGCATTTAATATTTATTGATTTGTTCTAGACAGTGACAGGCTAACCTTTTCTTGCTGTACAACAGCCTAGGCATCTAATTACCTGACAAGAGGAGAGATAACTCAGGTGGATTCCTTGATCTACAGGTACTGTATGTCCATAGTCTATACCTTGATTATTTTGGTAACTTGCTAAGAGATGCAAGTGCAATGTATCAACATAGATCTCTCTCCAGACATGTTCTTGAGGCATCCATGACTCAAAAAGTAACTGAAGACAAACCCTTCCCTTTTTCTGCCAAGAGCAGTGGAATTCACTTCCATACAACATCAAAACTCTAGGGCAACTGGAATTTTCAAGACAGCTTTTCACAAACACCTCATCAGTCCCTGCACCTGCTGAGCAGTATACATGCAATGCAAAATAATTAGCTGTCCCAATTCTGTTAGCCTTCTCTATCTTGCTCTTCCTTCCCAATGCATCTTGCTTTGTTCCATAGCATCTACTGTGGATGTATCCTTGGTTTGTATGTTTTACTTTTTTAAACCAGGAGACTATGCCCAGTGTACTCATTAGGGTGAATGGAATGTGGAATTTTGTAAGTGGAATTTGTACGGAATTGCAATCATGCATCTGAAGCACTTTTCACAATTTCTTTTTAATTACATGTAATTCCAGAAAGCATTTCCATGGGGAACGTGGAATAATTTTCAGCAGGTATCTTGATATACATTTACATAAAAATGGGAATGTAGATATAACACAACATGGGTTCACGCATAAGAGGTCTTGTCAGACAAATGTTATGCAATATTTTGACCCAGTTAGCAAGACCTTGGAGGAGGGACTACCGGTGGATGTTATCTACCAGGATTTTCAAAGGCCTTTAATCTATTCCTCACAGGAACTGATTCATAGATTGATCTAACTGAGGGTGGATCAGAAAATTGTTATGTGGATTTCAGCGTGACTAAGAGATAGGAAACAACGTGTTTGTATAAGTGGGTTTACATCTGATTGGGGGATGTGACTAGCGGAGTGCCCCAGGGATCTAGGTGCACCTGCAGTTTATGGAGGATGGTGAATATGGCATCCCAAATCTCGCTGTAACATGCGTCACGAGATCTCAGTCAGCACAGTTTCACTTAGCAACAGTCCCAAGAAGCAGTACATAGAAATTGAAATGAGTTTGTGCAGTTTTTGCTGATAAGTTGGTTTTGATCATTACTCAAGTGCAGAACTCAGAGAGTGGTGTTGGGAATTTATACCTCGGCATCACATTATCTGCCCTCTGGTGCCGGAGGGCTCGGCATTGTCACCCATGTTGTTTTGTAGTGTATATAATGCCATTAGGGATATCATAAGATGGTATGGCTTGAGTTTTCACTGTTATGCAGATGACTCTCATTTGTACCTGTCTTTTGTGCCTGAGCAGGAGTTAGACACTGTCTCGGTGTTTAACAACTGTTTAACTGAGACATAGGATTGGATGAGTGCTAGTTGGCTGAAGTTCAACTCAGGGAAAAACAGAGGTGTTGGTTGTGGACCCTGGTGGTGGACCGCCAGGGTAGAGGGAGGACAATTCACTGGAACAATACTTGGGGAACCCCATTGTAAACTCCAAGCCAAGTGAGAAATCTTGGCATGATCTTGGATGAGAATTTCTAAGAAATATCACCAGAGTGAAGCACCTGGTCCTGGCTGAGGAACTCCCACACTGGTCCATACCTTTGTAACCAGCTGGCTTGACTACTGAAACGCCCTCTACCTAGGGCTACTGGGGGTAGATATCCACCAACTGCAGCTGGTGCAGAACACGAAGGCCAGGTTGTTAACTGGTACTTCTAGATCAAGCCACTGTCC
Organism: Neoceratodus forsteri; assembly: GCA_016271365.2. NCBI lineage: Eukaryota > Metazoa > Chordata > Ceratodontiformes > Ceratodontidae > Neoceratodus > Neoceratodus forsteri. The sequence continues at coordinate 361,321,525 of CM028131.1, read as the reverse complement.
CTCCCATGCACTCTGATCCACCAGTGAGGGATTGCTAGAGATTCCCAGGGTATGGCTTAAACATCTGGTGCAAGATCTTTTGCCTTTATGGCACCTACCCTGTGGAATTCTCTACCTCACCAGATATGAGATAGCCTGACCATTGAGAGTTTTAATTCTAGCCTTAAAATCCATTTGTTCCATCAAGCTTATAATGGGTCTTGATTTCTTGCTATTTATTGACTGCTGATATAGTTATAATGTTTTTATGAACATTGTGCTGGTGCCCTGAGCTTTGGAAGAGCACCTTATTATAAATAGAAGGATGATGATGATGATGATGATGAGAAGTTGTCATACAGCAGTACTTCTCATTCTTTCAGTCAAATACCTGTTCCCTGAACCCATTCAATTTTTTTTTTACAAAAATTGGATTTTATTACTATTACCATTGGGGGCTTTGCCCCAACATCCCATACCAATTCCAAAACCTTACCCTCCACGCACCCCTCCAAACTATTGTTTTTTCTTAAATTAGATTTCATTTATCATCGGGGACTCTGCCCTCCTGCACCCCCGCACAATTCCTAAAACTTAATCCCTCTCACCCCTCCAAACTGTTTTTTTTAAATTAGGTTCCATTTACTGTCATCACATGACAGAATACTATGTCATTCTATCCCGAGATCCTGTCATAGAAGATTCTATACCTGTAGAGTCATCCTCATAATGCAGCTGAGCTGGGATCTGCCTTTGGCCCTACCCTTTCTAATTCATTTGTATCATCAAGTCAAATGTCAACTAGATATTGGATGAGTAAGTTTGCAGGTGATTGTAAAATAGGAGCAATAGTAAACAGCAATCAAGCTTTGCAAGATCTCCAAAAGATCTAAATGATATTGGGGCATGGGCAACTGAGCATAAGATGACATTTAACATTGACTAATGTAGTGTCATGCATTTTGACAAGAAAAAACATGTAAAAATATTACTTAGATGGAAAAGAACTCAAAAGTACAGATAGTGAAAATGATCTGGGTGTACTTATTACAAATGATTTAACCTTCCAACATCAATGCACAGAAGTTACCAAGAGAGACAATAAAATGCTTAATAGCATACTTAGGAACATTCATAGCAGAGATAGTTCTGTGTTGATGCCATTCTATGGGTCCTTGGTTAGGCCATTGATGGAGTATTGTGCTCAGCTCCAGAGCCCATATCATAACAGAGATGTTAGATGGCTGGAAGGAGTGCAGAGAAAGTGATCAGAAATATATACAAACTTCAACATCTTAGTTGTGAAGAAAGATTACTGGATTTAGTATTATTTACAATAGAGTATAACAGACTAAGAGGTGACCTATGCCTAGTATACTCAGCCTTTAGAAACAAGGACCTATGGGAATGTCTAGGATTAGAAGCCAGCCCTTACAGAAATAAATAACATGTTTTCATGCTGTGCACATAAAACTACCTATGTGAAATGCATGCTGCAAGCATGATTTAAATGTAAATTGGAATCAACTGCATACATGTGGCATGTGTGCAGCAAGCAAGTGTAGAAAGCATGCTTTTATGTTAAATTTGAACAGACTGCATGCACGTGGCATGTGTGAAAAGTAAGTGGTCACTGATGACAGCGCATATAAAAGTTAAGTGACTTGCTCAGGATCACACCATATACTGTATAAATAGGGGTTGATAAGATTCAAACCAGCTCTTCAGGTCTCCAAGTCTCCTGGTTTGCAGTTCAGTGCCTTTAACCACTAAGCTATACTGCCTGCCCACATATGTGTGTGTACTTTGCTTGCTTGTACTGCAATACAAATCTGCATATAGTACATCTGCATGCATGTGTCATGCTTATAGAAACTGTTATACTTTTTAGTTTTCATGTTCACCCTCATCTCAGCTCAACAGCTGAACTGTAACACACATACCAGTGGAAACACATGTGGTTTTTCTCACCCACAATACACACACTGTTCTACAAAACTACTTAATTACTCTGACTAGCCTGTACTCCTACTATTTTCTCTCCATAGTTTTGAATGCTTTCACACAAGCAGACTTTAAGGGACAAACACACCAGTAGCAAAAACTCGAGATCCAACCGCATGGCCAGTCCCTCCCTCCATGCACACACACTGTATCAGGTGCTGCCATGCTGCTACTAACAACCCACAAAGTATACATATAATTTGAGAGTCTCTTATCTGAGTACTAGTGAGCCAGAGGCAGGAGTCTTTAAGAGATAATGTCCATGGGTCAGAGTGCTGGGGCATACCTCTGAATTTTATGGAGTTATTTTTATCACTATTTTAGACATTATAATGGTGAGTTGGAGAATAATGAAGACTACTGTTCTACTAACTAGGCTCTTGTTAGTCGAGATGGCCTTCATCAATCTCCAACTCTCTATCAATAATGTATAAAATAGTAATAAAAAGTACCCCATTCATTTCAATGGTGCATGCCCTGCAGTCTCCATTGCCCTATGTCATAATGTGCCTGACCATGGGAATGTGGAGGTCAGCTTCACGGGGGGCATAAGCCTGACCATAGTAGTGCTTCAATGGTCTGTGCATACCATACTGCTCAACTGTCCCTGAACGCAAGGGATAGCCCTCATTTTACCCCGAAAACTGTTCTGCTCCTCATCCATCCCTCATGGAAAACATGCTGCTCACAGAGAGGATGTCCTGTAAATTTATATTTTATAGTAGGGGCGCCATTTCAGATTTCAGCAGGGGTAAGCCAGCAACCAGTGAATGCCAGGTGCTAGAATGTCTGAAAAGTCTCTAAAAGGGAAAACTTATTTGTTGTAACTGAAAGTGATATGAAAATCAGAAAAATTCAAATGAATAAGATTCATCTGAGTTAGAACCCAAGCATAGTTTTAAGGTTACCCAACTTCGACATGTGTTAACCAGAGCCAGTTTAGAAAAGGAATCGGGGACACAAGGAGAATTTCTCAGTGGTATGAAGGGCTAGCTACAGCAACATGCTGTCTCCGGTATTTATTCCACCATAGCAGAGAGGGCTTCTAACACTGAAATTTCCTCTAAGTATTGGGAGAGGAATTTACAGATCATTTTTAAGTGGGATGCAATTTATGATGACATGCATAGATACTGTATATGTCTCAATACAGATTGCGCTTAATGCAATATCAGATTATTCACAACTTATATTATACACTGGAGAAACTAGCCAAAGTGGGTACAGGGGGTTGACACAACTTGCAATCGATGCAGGTCAGGGATAGGATCACTATTTCATATTTTTGGGAGTGCCCAAGATAGCACCACTATGGTCTCTAATAAAGCAACAGGCAGACCCCTATTAGGTATAACTGAACATATGGACCTATAACCTGCCTTATAGGAGACTACTCAGGCATAAGGGTCACAGAAAGGAAATTTCATTTAAGCATAATTGCAATGTCAGTCAAAATCTGGTACTTAGACATTGGTTGGATGGGGAGGAAATAACGTATACTGGAATGGATCAAGGAACTTCTATTTAACGTGTCAGTGAAAGGAACTTAGCTAGAGTAAATAACTCGTATAGCTACATTTGAGAAGTACTGGGGTAAATTGCACACTCTATACTCTTGTAGTACATGATCTCCTAAAAGAAAGGATGGGGTTGAAAATGGATAACTGATTGATGCTTATGGACAAGGGGGAGGTGGGGAGGGACTTGGATTTATGTCATAGTGTGTATTGTTTTGTCATGGATGGTATGTATTGTCTTATCACTAGTTGTGTATGTATTGTTTTGTGGAAAACAATAAAGTTTAAATAAAAAAAGATTCATCTGTCTATACCCTGGAGCAGTGCATCAGATTTGGGCTTAAACCCACCCAGTTACTAATCAATCTTTTTCCTGGCTGAAGTTCTGACCTTACCCCAAAAAACATTGTCCTGATTTCTCTCCTCAACTCCATTCCATTCAATAACCATTTTATATGGGTTGTGAAGCTGCCCATAGGTGCAGAAATGTGAAAAATACATCAATATTTCAGTCATTCCTCCTTCCCGAATCTCCCTATAAAATAATTATTTACCTTTACTTACCCAGCAATCTGGCCAGAACCTGTGTCCTGGCCAAGTGTGCTACAAGCCCAGTTTTCAGTCCATTTCCTCTGCTGTCCTTCTACCTGAAGCTGTATGCTAGAACCAACCATTGCAGGTCCCCAACATGTTCTCTGGCCAAGTCACCTCACCAACCAAACACACCCAACCTGTGTTGCTTGCTTGTTGCTTGGCTACTTCTGTGTCTGTTGCCGACTCCACTGACCAAGGCCTATGAAGGCCACCCACACTGCTGTCACCACTGCTGCTAGGCTTAGCTTGCTGCCATGGGGGCCTGTGCTGTTTTGTGAGATGAGCCTAGTAGAGGTGTAGGTAGCCTACTCTTGAGTGAGCTTCTAGCTCACCCTCTGCCCATTCAGTCACAAGGGAGACGGAGACTCACTAAGAGTAGACCAAGAAAAATATGCTGCCACAACACTGCTATTGAGAGTTCAGTGCTCACTGACTCCTCCAAGCTGTAGTGTGCAGTCTGTCTACTCTGTGGCAGAAAAGACAGTGTGGCACTTGCGTGACTCTATACTCTTGCTTGGCTGGATCTCTTTCATGTCACCTGTGATGGTGCTGCTGCTAATAAGTGGAGAGAGTGACAACACAATACAGACAACAGTTGAGTCAAGAGTGCACTTACAGCGTGACAGGACACAGGCCAGGGTCACTTATTGTGCAAAAGATTAAATCCAAATGTAATGCCATTATTGCCACACCATAAGAACAACCTAGGCACAAATGTGGTGTGGTGTGGGGGCAACTGCCCCTCTGCCCTTCCTAAATGACACCCCTGCTTTATGGTAGAAATTCATTCTCAGGTGTTAATATCGGTACAAGTAAATACAATGGCTTCCACTGTGTTCTGAGGTGCTGTATCTCCATGTTTCAGGATGTGTTCTGATCATCGTGAGGGTTAGTGTCTCTCATTGTGCCTCATTTTGAGTGTCCATGTCCCTTATTTCTGTGACAAAATATGAGGCATGGTGCATGCTTAGAAGACTCGTCTCAGCACAAAGAATGCTGAGCATGTCCATAGTGTATATGCTCCATATGGAATGACAAAGGGAAAGTAAGTGAGCTGAAACAGTCATGATGAAACACATTTGTAACCCAAAATATGCATAAGGGATTTACATGGCTCCAAAACAAAAAATCAGGCTTCACAATACAGAATCCCTCTTCACACATCTGGAATGTGGGATGTTGGCTGACTATATCCTAAGCATTTAATGCAGTAAGCAAATAATACTTTACAAATTAATGGCAATGTAATGACAAAATCAAACTCCATTAACCAACTTGCAAAATGATCAGAATGAATCAGTTTATCTAATTTTAATGGGAAATCAATGAAGAATGTATTTTAATGGCTCTCATTGCTAAGTAGTATGAGAACTAGAAAATTATGTGTTTTCAGATGAGATTTGCACCAGCTTAGCTGTTGCACTCATGTCAAGCATGCAGCATGCAAACCTGATGTGATTTTTAGAAGATGTTCACACTAGCTTACCTGCTGCACACACATTAAACTTGCAGCATACAAACCTGATTTGTTTTAGACCTAGTTCTCATAGGTTCACTTTGTGTATGTGAATGACATGCAGACATTGCACAATGAAACATATAGCTTGCATTCTACATGTACACAGCACATTTATATTTCTGAAAGGGGTAGAACCAACAGAGCTCATGGCTACCAACTCAGGGATGAAAATTACAAGACCAATATATGAGGGGCCTGGATAAACCAGAGGGTGGTGGGCCACTGGAATGGTCTACCAGAAGAAGTAGTATTAAGCTATACAATTGATATCTTTAAAAAGAAATTAGATATTTAGATAGGAAATACTACTTTCCATTAAATAATGGTGAGTCTACTATATTTGGGGCAAGCTATTAACTTGTATCCATCCTACTAATCCTATGAATCCTATGAATAGCACAAACTGTGGAATATTTTCCACAGATTGCAGAAAATGAATCTGCAATTTATTGCAATACTGGCAACAGATGGACAGTTTGATCAGTTCACTAATTTTATTTAAAGTGCTGTAGAGCAGACAGTTAAAGTGCTGTACAAAACATAATGCAGTTCAGTACACATACTGACCTACCAGGTGGTGGCAATCATTAAACACACATATGAACCACCTGTACCAGAGACCAGACTGGTTTCAGCATGGGCTTTTAAAGAATCCTGGATATATGAAAGATGTACCCTGTTATCTTTATTCATTAAAATGTTTCACCAGGAAGGGCACACTGAACAACAAGTTGCTTGTTTCAAGGTGCATCCTAGGAGAGAGTAAATGGGTATGGTGCACAGAGGCAAGTAATTTATACATTGAAAACACAGCAAAATTAGACATTGAAATCATATCATAGTGCTCATTGTGTAGGTAACAGAAAAATGATATACATCATACGTGCTATACCTATAATTAATGCTGAGTAAATACATAATATGAACAAAAGCATTGGTGTTAAGGAGAGTTAATGGGAGCAAAACCAGTGCTGAACTTTATTGAAGTCATGCTGGATTCTGGTTGCTACATCATCAGGGGACTAGCGAGGTGAAGAGGACTGTGTCATCAGCATACATGTGGACAGAGGTGGATGAGAAGGCTGAGGGAAGGTCATTTAGGAAAATGGAGAATAAGATGGGATCTAACAAGGACCCTGCAGGACACCAGTATTAATGGGGAGAGGGATAAATGGCATCAGGTATTCTGACAGACTGGGGCCTGCCTACCAGGTAGGCCCTGAACTAGTTTGTGGCAGATGTAGTTAATCCAGCCATGGAGAGGGTGTTTAAAAGTAGGGTGTGGGAAATAGTGTTGAAAGCCTTGGCTAGATTGACAAAAAATAGCAGAAGTGATATGGTCACAATCCAATCCCTGTGACAATAGAGTCAGTGAGCCAAATCAAGGAGGTGGTAGTGGAGTGGTTCTTCCAGAACCCAGATTGGAATGGAGTGAAAAGTTAGAATCAGAGAGGAAGAAGACAGCTGAGAGAGGATCAAATGTTCTAGTAGTTTAGCAAGGGTAAGAAGGAGAAATGGGATTGTAGTTCTCTGCAGAAGAATCAACATCCTTATCGGGGAAGAAACAACGGCATGCTTTCATGCAGATTGGATGGAAGCTGTTGTGAGGGAAAGGTTGAGCAGATCAGCTAGTGGGGCAGAGATAGTGGGAGCTGATAAGTATAGCAGCTTATGGTCCAATCAATCAGGTGAGCTGCCCTTGGAAGGACTGAGAGCCTGTAATTCAGCCAGAGTATCTGAGGTGAAATTTTAGAGAAGGAGAAGATGTTTGACAGGAGGGTGAGCTAGTAGGAGAGGGTGAGTCAGCAGGTGGGGATGATGGTAGTGCTGATAGGAGGGCAGAGGCACAGGAGGTGAAATAGGAGTTGCATTCAATGGCTACGCTATGGTGATCCAAGACTTGAGTGTTGTTTTTATAAGAAGTGGGGAAGGTGGAGTAGATGGGGAGTGAAGAGGGACTGTTTAAATGCTACTGCAGGAACTGAAGTGCACAAAGTGCACAAGGTTTAAAATGCTACTGCAGGAATTGAAGTGCACAAAGTGAACATTGAAAACATTGTAAAATCTAATCACACAAAGGGTTAGTACACACTTAAATAAAAGACAGTACAGTGGTGATGAAGTACAGCCTCAAGCAGATTTGTAAACCTCTTAGTATTATAGATATAGTAGTTGCCCCAGTGGGAGTCCATGCTCAAGGTCTGAACATACAGATATTTTATGGATGCATTTTGTAATAAAGCACACCAGCAGTCACAGTAAATGTAGTAGAATAACCACCTGCAAGACAGAATTATGTATTCCAGAGTGGAATATTCACTTCTTCCTAATCAGCGGCATCAGATCAAATTTTGCATTTAGGCCAGTCATATGATGCCTTCCAGCTGAACCATCTACATGGCTTTGCACTTTATAATTAGAGCACCCAAGTCCCTCCCCACTTTCTAAGACTATCTTTCTCTAGATAACAAAACATTCTTTTATGGTCTTCTGGTACATGCTGGGACTAAGCATTACAGGATAATTTTTCAGGATGGCCCTAGCATTCTCACCAATTCTGATTTAAAATTTCTCACAGTATCTCCAATACAAAATCCCCACATGAACATGTTGCCAAGTATACAATGTTGTTATTGTCACAGTTAATGAAGTATCTTATGTCAAAAGACTTGAGTATATTAATAGAAATAAAGTGGCTAGTGTTTCCCATTCAATTGCAGTACTTGCACTGCCCACATAGAAAATATCCATGTGACCGTTTTGGTAGCCAATTACCACTTGCTGATCTAGATGTGTGTTGTACGCTATTAACAAATCTGTCTAATAATTGGGGGCCCTTTGTGGTCCATAAAGGTGGATTATGTGCAACATTTTGTAGGATAGGGTCCAAGGAATAATCTCTCAGTTTTTAGCCACTGTCTCTAATGGCACTGATTACCTGCCAGATGTCGTGACCAGGTTAAAGAGTTGCTCTGTGCTTTGGACCCTCTCTTTGACCATGGGAAGGCTAGATCAATCAGTATTGATAACTTGTTTTCCTGTTTGTTCCAGTAAATCTACTCAGTAGCCTCTGCTGGAACCTCTGTTTCATATACTTACTCTGTCACAGAAAATCACCTTCCTCACTGCTGTTTCATCTCACTCTTAAGAATCGGACTTTGGGACATTTCTAATCATGTGCTGAGCCCACTAATGCTCTATTGCAGCATGTAAATACACAGCATATACTGTAAGACCATAAGTTTAAGTTTTGTGGTCTAGAGAAGGTGAGTCTGGGAAAGAGGGAAGGTATCTGGATATTAGACCATTCTAAAGCATGAAGCCTTGTGGATTGTTCAGCTGGGAAGGACTCGTGCCTGAACCAACTGAAAATGTAATATGATGCCACTTATTAGGAATAAGTAAATATCTTACTCTGTAATATGTAATTCTATCCTGTAGGAGGTTATTTCACTACATTTATTGTTGTAGGAGGTCATTCCACTACATTTATTGCGACTACACGATGCGCTTTACTACAGTATGTTGCAGTTAAAATATTAAGTCTTTTGTACTGTTATATTGTTATCTCTATATATTTTCTTTTTTTTGCAGTTTAAAGTTTATTAACATTATTTTAATTTTACAGACAAGGCAGATATTCATAGATAAACACAGTATACATTAGTCATGGATTACACATGAATCCACCCTCCCCTTCCTTTACCACCCACACCTTCCCTTCTTCCCTCTTCCCCATTCCTTTTCTACTAGAGCAACAGGTAATGTGACATGTGATGTTGAGCACTTATTATAAATGGGTTAATCTTATGACAAAATAATTCATACTAAATGTGTCTCACCTTATAGTGAATATGGAGTGTAAAGGGGTCCCATATTTTATAAACCTACTCATTGTATTATTCAAGCTAGCAATGGCTTTTTCTGTGCATAAGTTAGCCAGGATTTCTGTTAACCATTCATTATAGGAAGTTTCCTGCTGATCAAGCCAATGTCGTAATACCAGTTTCTTGACTGACATGGCAATAAGAGTCACATAATACCTCGATTATGAACCCTGATTCCTGAGAGGTCACCCATGAGACAAATTTCAGGGTAAATAGATCCTTAAACCTTAAAGGGGATCCAAAAGTTGTTTAATATTATGCCATAGTGGGGAAACTTGAGCAAGACCAAAAGATATGGTATAATGTCCCTTCCTGCTGTTGACATCTGACACATAATGGGGTAGGCTTTAAACCCAACTTAGCCAGTTTGCAGGGTGTATAGTAAGCATTATGTAGAATATATAGTTGCAGCAGTCTTAATCTATCTTGTGTAATTAATTTGTGGCAAATATGCCAGATAGCTGCCCAGTCAATATTATGGCCTGGAAAGAAAAGATTCCCAAAGACGGGTTGGTCCAAAGCTATCTGGGAATTTCCAGAGATATAATGTATTGTAAATTTTGAGATTGCTTTGGGGCTCCACTGAATTCCGCTAATTCCTTTCGGAAGGGGATGGGTTGAGTTGTCTGAGACTTTGCCAAAGGATTGTATTAAAATATGTCAGAGTTGAATAATGCTGAAGGTATGCCTGCTTGAGATACCTAATTTAGCTATGATTTCCTTTACTGAAAACCATGTAGCGTTACTTTTAAGAAAATAGGTGACATTCAAATCCTGTAATGTTGGGAAGCCAGGATGGGGAATCGGTTTTCCATCCATTTTGAGGTGTAAGTTTCCACTATTGGTTGTCTGGGGTCATTAATATGATCGAACTTGAGGAAACGACAAATCTGTGCAAGAATTTTTAAGGATATGGAAATTATCGAGTTCTTAAGCTTTAAAGGAGGAGACTTTCCTAATATGTAGCAATCCTTAGGATTTAACTACATGCATGTATAAAGGATAATTCAATTCTGAGCCAGGCTGGGGCGAATATGTAAATTTTCCCTGGGATAACCATCTCAGGTATTTATTAATATGAGATGCCCAATAATAAAGTCCCACATTTGGGAGTCGCAAGCCCCCTTATTCTTGGGGCAGCCAAAATATGATAGGCTATTTGGGAGGATTTATTACACCAGAGGACTTTGGCAGAAGAGGGATAGTAGTTTTTGAACCAGGACAAAGGAGCCAGATATTAAGCATAGAAAAGGGGTATAAGAGCCATGGGAAGACATTCATTTAGATTAAATTTATTCTACCTCACAGTGAAATAGAAAAGAGGCCCATCTGTTCAGATCTTGAGAGATGGTGTTTACCAGAGAATCCAAGTTTAACTTTATAATTTGCTTGGGGTTTCTAGATAGTTCTTTACCTAAATATCTAAGGGAGTCTTGTTTCAGTTAAGTCCAAAGGGTATTATATCTGGTTTGAAGAGTTTGTGATTAAGTGGAAATACTGTAGTTTTACCAACATTTAGTGTATAGTTGGACATTCTGCCAAAGGTATCAATGATGTCTCAATATATATGGTATGAATGGACCAGGATTGGAAAGTTGAAGGAGGAGATCATCTGCATAAGCAGATACCTTAATTTCACAAGGATGAATAGGATCCCTGGATATTCTGACAATTTTATGTTTCTGATTAGCGGTTCCAGGTAAAGATGAAATAATAATGGAGATAAAGGGCATCCTTGTCTGGTTCCAGAATGAAGGATAAACCTTTCTGAGATCACTCCATTTCCTGCTACCCATGCAGAAGGGATTTGTATAGTGCCGGATCCACCTTACAAAACCAGATGGGAAACCAAAACTTCCAAAACCTGAAACAGATACTCCCAATTGACCCTATGGAATGCCTTCTCGGCCGAGGAAATTAAAGCAGTGGGAAAGGTGCATCCTTGAACCCGAGCAGACATGCGAGAAGGTTCTTAAATTATCAGAAGAGGATCTACCTTTCATAAATCTGACCTGTTCTGGTCCTATCAGGGTGTCCATTACCGTATTAAACCGAGTAGCCAGCAATTTAGTTAAGATTTTATATCTTGATTTATTAACGATATGGGTCAATAGTTAGCTACACAGTCAGGAGATTTATCTGGTTTAGGAATCAGGACAATCAGTGCTTCAAATAATGTGGATCTAAATCAGCACCTGATAAAATTTGTTGATACAAGGAAGAAGCATAGGATTAATTGAGCCTGAAATTGATTATAAAATTGGGCTGTGTAACCATCTATCCCAGGGGTTGTATTCATTGGCAAATTTCCAATAACCTCTGAAATTTCTGTACTATTTATAGGAGACAAAAGTCTATTTTGCTGCTCCAATGAGAGCCGGGGTAGGTTGGCCTCCTGTAAATAGGGTACGCAATTGTTGCACCATTGGGGGCGTAGTATAGGGCCATACAATTCTTTATAATATGCCATAAATTCTTTTATAATTTCTTCTAAATGAGTTTTTAGGGATCCATCTTGTAATGAAGTTATTGAGGTCACATTGCAAGATGAGTCCATTTGTTTAACCCTGAGTGCCAAGAGGCGACCCACTTTTTCCCCTTGATCGGTATATGAAGCCTGGGTTTTCAGTATGGAATAATCTGCTTTCTCCCAAAGAATTTCCATATAAGCTGCTCTGAGTTTAATCAATTCCTGCCTGACAGCCTCCAGTGAATAGGGAAAGGTCTCCTTCTAGGATCCTTATTTGAGAGAATAGACAGGACATTTTGAAGCTGGAAGTCTTTTTCCTATGTGTGGCCATGCTAATCAGAACCCTCTAAGATATAGCTTGAAAGGATCCCCATAGCATATCAGGTCTTCCCTGGGGATCAAAATTAAATTTATAAAAATTGTCATTCTGCTTCTGTATATACTTAGTTGAAGAGGCATCCTTTAGCAATAGATCATTTAGTTTCCATCTGGAACCTCTTTTGGTAGTGATACCATCGATATCCGACAGGAGACAATAGAATGATCCAAAGGGGACCAGGTAGAATCAATGCTTCCAGGGTTCTGGGTACTAAGGAATGAGACTGAAGTATGTAATCTATCCTCAACAAGGAAGAATGAACTGGGGAGACAAAAGTAAATTCCCTGTCTAGGGGTGTAATATCCTCCAGATATCACACATTCCAGTCTGATCCATCAGCTCTCTGAGTGCCCTTTGAGCAGGAGAGAGGCCCGCTCTTCGACTTGACCTGTCCATCATTGAGTAATGTACCAGGTTAAAATCCTCCCAATAATCATAGGCATAGAAAGGTATGGTTGTAAAATCTGAGTTAGTTGAGTAAAAAATCTGGAGTATCATGATTTGGTTCATACTCACTACTTAGTATTATCTCTTTATTGTAGAGCAAGCCCAGGACAAAAATATATCTACCCTGTGGATCTTTTATCACATTAGTTTTGATAAATGGAATTTTCCTATGAATAAGGATCATAACCTCACAACTATTTGTCATTCCTCTGCTGCAAAAACTGGCTAAATTGTTGTCTCAAACTGGGATGCTTCGCATCCAGAAGATGTGTTTCTTGAACATAAAAATGTCTATGTTCAATAACTTTAGGAGATTTAAAACCTGATATTGCTTCCTTCTTTTCTACCCTCTTTGATATTCCATGTGGCAATACGAATACAGTTAGCCATTTTTCATAAGATGTAAATCAGCAATCCCCAGTTCCTATTCAAGGAATAATATATATGCCTGAAACATACCTGTCTTATCTTATTCGTTGTGCTCATAGTAGTTGTTATACCCTCCCTCCCCCTTCCTATCTAGTGGTATACCATAACGATATTTAACTGATACCTGGATCAGATTATCCTAGATTCCCCTTCTTGTTATTGGAATGCTATACAGCTGGTCCTGTGTCAGTTCCTTGTTTCCCTCCTCCATTGCCCAGATCCATGGAAAGATAGCCTATCTATCTAATAAAACTAAACCAAAGCTACAAACACACAAAAAGTAAAAACTATACCCATACTTTACTTAGAGGTTCAGTAAATCAGGCTGAATTGCTACACCTGAAAACTCCAAATTATAGATCGCCACTATTCGGCACTTTTCCTTTGATAAAAGTATCCAGAAGGCAATCATTCTGGGTTGTCAGCACAGTCATTACAATCTATTCCTTAACACTGTTAATGCATTCCTCATTAAGTGCATAACCTTTAGAGAGAGCCCCAAAATAACATCTATATGGGTACTGTTACCACACCAGTTCCAACATTTGTTAGCAAGGAGCACCCTCTTGTGGCAAGTCAGCATCTATACTTTCCCTGTTAGTACAGAAGTGTAATCCTTATACACAAACCTACAGTCTTCCTTTTGCCATGAGCTCTTGTATATCAGAGCGATCGTGACAGTTTGCAACCTGCAATCTAAACAAAAATTAAAAGAAGAAAGAAGTGAATGTCTGAGCGAGTCCTCTCCTATATCTTGAGATCCATGTCCTGTACTTTCATTCTGTAAATCCCACTCGAAAATCTAAATCAAACTATGCGGCTGTCCTTTCCACAAGGATACTCTTACCCAAATTATGTCTCTGCTTTTGCAATAATCTGTTTCTTACTGATGATCTAGCCCTCCATTGCTTTTTCTGTTCAATTCCTTCAGCTATAAGAAAACATCAGCACCTTCTTCTCATGATCACAGTTCCTTTTGTGAGCATTCAACGAGCGTGAAACAGATCAGAATAAGCCTTCTGTAGTGTTGTTAATGCTGGCTCCACTTCTTCAAATGACGTCCAAATACCTGAGATCAATACCTGGAGATGAGCCGGATACTCATTCGGAATTTTATCCCCACGGCTATCAACTTTGTTACTATGGGTGGAAAAGATCTCCTCTGTCTCACCGTAATGGGGAGATCCTGGGTTATTCAAATTTTGTTCCATCCCAGAGTACTTGTTCTAGCTCCTTTATTTTCCAGGAAAAACTGCTTTTCTTGATAATTAAGAATTTAAACATTAGTGGTCAGGGCAGTAGGCCTGGGGCTGGACATCGGTCTCAGAGCTCTGTGAGCCCTCTCTGTTATGTACAAGGCCTGAAAGGAGGGGGCCAGCTAGCTTCTCAATCAATTTCTGGATGAACAGGATTGTATTGCTGCCTTTTCTTCGCTCAGGAATTCCTAGGATCACCACATTATTTTTCGACCTCCCCTCAAATCTTGATTTTCTGTTCCAGTTCTTAATTCTTTGTCAGTTGTCTACCATTGCATTTTCCACTTGGTCAGTTTTTTCTCCATAGAAATAAGCTGCGTGCTTCACTACCTGACATTCTATTCGATAAATCATCAAGGGCAGCCGACATCTGCTTCATTTCAACCACGACTGATTTTAGGTCATCCCTAAATGGTTGCAGCTCTTTTAGAAATAGTTGAAGAGTGAGGGGAGTTGCCTCAGGACCCAGAACAGGGAGGCCGTTGTAGTGAGTTGCTTGCCGCCAGGTGACTGGGCCTTGTATCTTTTGCCAGTTGTCTCCGGAAACCAGATGTATATGTTGGGGTAGTCGGTTCTCATTTCTGTTTCCATTCCTGGTCAGCAATACTGTCCAGCAGTTCCACTCACTTTTAAGTTATTAAGAAATAACTAGTAACTTGTTTAAAAGCTGTTAGATTGGAGAAATAGCCTTGGACAACAGGAGCTGGATCCAAA
This sequence comes from Neoceratodus forsteri, assembly GCA_016271365.2. Lineage (NCBI taxonomy): Eukaryota > Metazoa > Chordata > Ceratodontiformes > Ceratodontidae > Neoceratodus > Neoceratodus forsteri. Next base: position 361,306,330 of record CM028131.1, on the reverse strand, counting down.
TGCTGCCACATAGTCTGCTGCATCACGTGGTCTCTGTCTCTGTATATTTCCCTTGTTCTAGATGCATCCTTTCCAAAGAGTCCAAAAGCGATCAAGCGGAACAGTCAGTCATATCAGTCTCACTGGCAAGCCATCAGATGTATACAGCAGTATCTTCAGATCTTGAGATGGGCTCCACTAGGATTGGTATCTGCATACTTAGGGACTAAGAAATCTACTTGGACTGTAATTCACCCTACAATACTGTCATTTACTGAAATGTATATTGACCCCTTGTAGGGTTAGATGTTCCATTGTTTTTAATTTTCACTTTGTTTACTTTAATTCCTGCTCTACTTTTTAAACTTCTATTATAAAAGGGAACAGCTTCCTAATATACAGTACTTTTGAGAAAGCCCACCATGATAGTTACATCTATAGTATGGTGGTTTGTATGTGTTTAATTGATTGCCAGCATCTGATAAGTCAATCTCTGTACAGAACTGCCTTCAATTTTGCATAGCACTTTAACTGTCTGCACAGTAGCACTTTAAATAAAATATGTACATTAATGAAACCCTCAGTCTGGTGCTGGTTTTGCTTGCTTGTGACTGTCCCTGTTTACCTGGCACATATTATCTTCATGGAGCAGCTCAGTGTTTTTTCTTCTTAGTTAGTTTTTGCCTGCTCATATAGGGAAGTAGATCAATTTCATATATGCATGTTGATCAATGGCAGTTAGGCAGTTTTGTATCTTTCTGCAGTTTTTCCATTCCAGGTTTTTCTAGCATTTTGGAAATTTCCATGTGTATGGATTATTTTTCTTTTTATACTTTGTATTTATTATATTTTCATTTAAAACCATAGGACAGTTTTTACAGTATATAAGTTAAGACAGCACATAATTACATCAGTCAGGTATATAGCAATACATTATTCAAAGGTCTCAGGACAACTTACATAATTTATGAAGCAGTTCATATAATGAGCGCTAAGACATTTACAGAAACCATCATCAGGGTCAATATATTTCTAAGGTACAAAGTAGGATCTAAGGATGAAATATATATAATCCATTTCCTCCATTTAAGCTCAAAGGTAGACCATTTATCTGTACATGTGCTATTAATCTCTCTAATATATACATTTCTCCCATTATTCCCGCCACCTCTGAATGTTTGGGAGCATCTTCTTTCCCAGTTTCTAGTAATTGCTTTTTAGCTCCCAGTATATACATGATTAACAATGATCCTCTGGGTATTGGGAGATCCTCTGGTGGGAACTGAGAGTAATACTAGCTTAGGGGTCAATAAAGCTTCCACATCTACCATTTCTTTTAATGCCTCTAAAATATCTCTTCAGAAACCTGCTAACTGTGGGCAGGCTGAAAAACATGGAACTGATCCAGGATATTTCTCCACAATCTCTCCAGCAATAGCTTGGTGTCCCAGAAGAGAACTTGGTCAGCCTTTCCGTGTATAGAAAAATTTATGTCTAGCTTTCCAGGCAAATTCTCACCAATAGGGGCTCCCAAAAGTCCCATTGAGAATTTAGTATACTTTTCCCAATCCTCCTTTGATACCTGGAGTGAAGCTCTTCATTCTAGGCATTCAGAATTCCCTAAGTAGAATTTTTGATAATTCCTCAATCCCTATATATTAGTCCCACAAAGTAGGGCCACAGCTGCTCCTCTCCCCTGTGGCGTAGCTAAGGTAAGTAATGAAGGGTGGGATCCGGGAGCCTACTGTAGGCTAGTCACCCCATTCGATGCCCTCTCTTAAGCTTGTATATATTGGAAAGTCTTGTTGTGAAAGACTGTAAGTTTCTTGAGTTTGGTAAATGAGAGGACCCCTCTGGTGTCCACCAAGTGGAATAGAAATTTAAAACCATTTTGTCTCCATTGCGCCAAAGTACCCTCCTGTTCCAGAGTAAGAGATTGGATTCTGAAATTTAGTAGATTAAGATAGGCACCTACTGGTTCTAGCTCTCTTAAATGGATGAGTTTCCCAAGTCTCTATAGTAGAATTTGTACTATAAATAAGACTAGGTCTTTTATTTACTGGGGTATACATCAATTGTAGAAGGTCGTCCCCTCACCCCATTAAGGGTAAATTCCAGGTTCTTCCAGGGAATGTCATACATTGGGTTGTTTCAATTAAAACTCTAGCTATCATAGTGGTGTTAGCATACATCTGCCATGTGTATGGATTAGACAAATCCCTTCCTTGAAGGGGTTCACATTGGGAACTGATGACAGCAACCTAAGGGACCTCCTATTTGATTCCAGTGGGGTGAAAATATTGTATAGATGAACTCCTACTAGTAGAAAGTGGGAGGCAAGAGAGTGTTCCCGATATTCAAACAGCACTCACTATTGAAAGAGCAGTCAGTGAACTGCCATTTAGAATGAGTGGCACTCAGTGCTAGATGCCACTTCTAGAATAGAACATTATTAAAGGCATATCTAAAGTGGGAGGGTTCCTAGGGCCTCTGGTTACCAAATTACCAGGCTACAAACAGGAACACAACCCCTACTTCACTAATTTAACACCAGTGTTGCAGAATTGATCCACTGCACTGGTGGAATTTAAAGAAAATAATTTTACACACTGCAACCAGCTCTGCAAGTGGAACTCAACAATAAAGAATTGCAAGTCATTAGGTCAAATTTCTTAAGGACTATGCTAGTTTTGAGACTGAATAAGAACAAAAAACAAGACACATTTGTTGCTTCCCAGGAGAAGAACTACATTGGGTCAGAACTCCTTCTCATACCGATTTACCATACACTGGAATGACCTTACTCTTGAGATTGTGAGTTTGTTTTGTCATTCAAATTTAAGCTGCATAACTCTCTCTGAAACTGTATTTTGTAAATGCTTTAAATGAATTGCCTTTAACCTGTGAAAGTAAACTTTATCTACTACATCCTTCACAATGGTTTAACCTTGTGACTTCAAGTAAAAAATTCAACCAGGTATTCTACTATATTACAAAAGGAGGATTATAATACCATGGACTCAACAAGGCATCTATTAAAACTCCTGTGTAGAGAGGGGTCAACAGCACAATGCATAAAATGTAGAACGTATCGCAGAAAACTGATAATTACAAATGCTGAAGTTTACAATTGCATGAATTGCCTAGCCTATAAAGTTTCAGAGTCAAAAATGAGTAGCATGCTAAATGAATTAAGAAACACACTAGAAACATAGAACATGGAACTGAATCTTTAATGCTACAGTGGTGATCGGACTTAAGGGTGGTTTATCTGTCCTTTCCAAGGAGAGGCAGGCACAATAGTTCCAGTTGTAAACAGACAGTTTTTATTGTGGCAGTCACTTGTTACAGTGCAAAAATATCTGGTTATTCAGTTGCAGTATAAAAGGCACTTACACTGATTGTAATGCACTAATAATTCCATCTAAGGAGGGCAATTATATATGGGTAAGATACAATAGATATACAGGCACTGAGTTGTATATACAGATATATAATGTAACACTCTAAAAGGGTCACCTAGTGCCCTACATCTGCAGATGCTACTATTAGCAGTTCAACTGATACCAAAACACCTTGGCCAAGGGTAACTAGCAGAACCAGTCTATGATACAACAGTCCAGTAGGAGGAACACTCATTCCAGTGAGAAGCAAGTGGTGGCTAGCTAGCTTGGAGAATGGTCAGTACAGTACCTTATTGACCGATTGGTCTTTTGGTTGGCAGGAAAAAAAAACAGCAAGATGAAGAGGATGAAGGAGATGAAGAAGATGAAGGATGAAGGCTGGTCCAGAAGCTGAAGAGGCTGGCAATGAAGGAATGGAAGCTGGTTGAAGAGATGTCCTTTTGCTGCAGTGGATGGTTCTTGGAAAGGTAGCTAATGGGTTGCTGCCTAGCTGAAGAAGGGGCTATGAACACCTAGGAAAAGCAAAATAAAACTGGGTTACTTTCTAACCACAGTACTGAGAGGGACCTTATTACCTTGAGCCCTGGAGGCTCCTAGGCTACTTCAGTGTGGGACTAACTACCGCTGCTCTGACTACTGCAGTCTTCGATGTCTTCAGAGGTCATTGGTGGGCTGGGTGAAAAGCATTGGAAGCTTGGCCACTCAAAATAGAAGGTGGATCCTGAACTCAAGGGTGCAGGCAATTGCAGTCTGTCATACAGCAAATAGTTTAGGAGGTGGACTACTGTAGCTGGGCAGCCCATCCGCTTCCCTGAGGCAACAGTTCAGTCTGGGGAGAGTGGACTGATACAGGTGATTGCAGAAGTTTGTCACGGTAGACAGTTTGGGCCCCAATATGGAACAATTCAGGAACCAACTGGTCAAGGTGCAGGGCAAGCAAGTTGAGCCCTGATGCAAATAACAGCTTTTAGTGGGTGAAGAGCAGGATATTTAAGCTCTACTGTACTTCAGTTCAGGCCCCAGGTTAAAAGTCCAACCTTCCAGTGTAAATTGCATCCCAGGGTACAAACCCAGTTGACACATTGAAATTGGCAATTACAATAATAAATAATTTTAGTACAATATGCTGTGTTCACCTATGGCCAGAGTCCAGGTGGCAGGCAGTACAGTGTCAGCTTGGCCATGCCCTCGGTCTGCAGGCATACCAGTTGTCAGCAAGCAGTCCAGGGAATGAGGTAGCTGATAGGGAGTGTTTGAGCTCACATTGTCAAGGCTAGAGCTCCAGGGTGGCATGTCCAAAATCCAAAAATAGGGTTGCTGTCCCTTTAAGTCCTGAGGATTCCTCTGTAGGCCTGCTAGGGGCTATCTGAGTCCACCGCCCCTCCCTAAATATGTATGAAGGCTAGGCCTGGATGCATAGTATGACCGATGCATCTCCACCTCCCAATCCACAAAAGATAAAGGCCTTCCAGGGTGTCATCTGTTAGCACCCTTGCAAACTGTGTGAGAGGCCTTTCGGCACCATGCATTCTGCTTAAAGTTGAACCAGCATAACATTCTGTGGTGATTGCATATGCAGTCCATGATGCTTTGCATTGTGTGGGCATGTGTGATTTTGTATTTTCTTGAAACTTGGCTTCCCAGCCAAATGCCCTTTAGGGGTAACCCTTGCCTCAGTGTTTGCGCACAGAGGTTCTTTGTCTGGCGGTTATGCCCCACCCCTAATAAATATTAATTTGGGTCTGCAGCCTTTTAGTGCAGTAGGCCTGGGCTTAACCCTGCTTCCTCTGCACACAAATGTGAGGGCTTTGCTCTTGGCCCTGCCCTTGCCCTTTCAGTGCAGATTTGGGTGCAAACCCCTCTTTGCTCACTATGCTCTCCCTCCCACTCTTCCTCTTGATGGAGGTGCTGATTTGGTGCCACAACAACATTGTCTAGGGCTTAAAACTCACAGCGCCTATTACATATTCCTGGTGAGCGCTCTGCCCACTTTTGCCCTTTATACCCTGGTTCCTTTTCTGACACCTGTGTTTGGGGTGGCAGCCAGGAGCTGTGCCCCACCTGGTGGGTCTGCTTTTCTCCTGCAGCTGCAGACGGAACCCAAAACTTGGGGCAGCCATTTCCACAAAGGCACACTTTGTGATATCATACCATGGTCTGGGCTCCAAAACGATCCTCTTCCTCTCATAGCATGAGTTGTCAGCTTACTACAGGAATGGCTGCTGCATCCTAGCAGCACAGGAGGGTGGGAGCTGCTCAGAAGAATGAGGGATCCCACTACTCTACCAACAATCTTAAATGAAGGGCTCTGCCTCGATTGTGAGTCCAGGAAAGCAGAGAAGAAGCAGATGAGACTGGGGGATCTAAAGGAAGTTAAACCAAGTAATGAAGAAAAGGAAAAGAAATAAAGAAAGCACAACAAAATAACTCAAAAGGGCCCTCTGGAAGGATCAGACCCTATGACTACCACAAGAGACCAGACCAGGGGGAAGCAAGAAGCCAGCAACCAAACAGTAAATTGAAAAAAAAGGAAAATCTCTAAATGGAAGGCAACCAACCCAGCCAGCAGAGCAGAGCAAAGAGAGAGCCTGTTTCTCAGCAGGTGGTACTGAGGCCAGCAACGGAAAGGAAAAGGGACAGGAGTCTTGGCAGGGCAATCCCACAGGCACACCCCAGCAAGAGGACCCCAGCACTACAGGAAAAAGGAAGAGACCAACAGATCCCAACTCAAGACACTCACCCAGCTCCTGCTGGATGTTGGGAGGACTGCTGGACCTGATGTGGAGCTGGAGGATGACTGCCTGCTGCTGCTGGAGACGCTTGGGACCACTTGGTACAGAGGAGCAGCAACCAAGGAGCCATGGACCTGAGCTTCAAGTAAGTCTCCAGGCATCCACAGCTCTGTGTTCTCCACTTTGTCAGCCACCAGTCCAGAACTACCCTCTGGCTAGCAGGAAGACCCTTTCTAGCCTAGGGAGTTGTCCTGGTTTCTGGCCAGATGATGGGTCCCTTGGGCTTGGAGCAGTCCCTTAGACTGATTTATGGCCCCTTAGGTGTTGGCTGGAGACCTGGCCTGGCCAGGACAAAAGATCCAGTGCAGGAAGGCTCCAGGGCAGGGGAGGAATAGAGACAGGACAGGACAGGAAGTAGTCAGCAAGCCTGCTTGCTGTGTATGGGGTGGGTGGGGGTTAACCCTTTCCTCCCTGAGATCTCCCTGGTCTGCTTGCTTTGCTTGTACTTGGGCACTGCCCTACAAGAGATGCAAGTAAACAAAACCAAAAATGAAGAAGAGATGATGAGGGTCATAGTATGCTGTTATACACAAAAGATGGGCAAAACAAGAGGGATAAAGAAGGGAAAAAAGGCTCTTAAGACACAGAGTGGTGCACATTAAAACACAAAAGCAAATAAGAACGGTACTGTGGAAGGCAGTCATTAGCAGTAAGTTATGATTGACAGATACAGCATCTTGCATAGTGAGGATAATGTGGAACAGATTGAAACCAGTAAACAGGGAAATTAATATATGTGTACAAAGGCAAATTGTGGTTCTATGTGATTCAATAATAAGGAAATGTGACTTAGTGATATGTAGGACTGACAAGCAGAATAGAATGCTATCATGATTCCCAGGGCAAGAATTTTATTTATTTATTTATTTAGGATTCAGATCATACATTTGAGCTCTTTTACAAAAGTTCCACGTCAAACAGTGACAATGACAACAATAACAAACAGTTTATATACAAAACTTGAATAGTAAGTAGCTAGTATACAATAAGGTTATGATGTCATTCATAGTACCAAATGTGATAGTACAACGTCAAGAGCATTCAACTACGGTAAGGACAGTGTTTGCATGTAGCAAAGGAGATAAAGAGGTGGACACCTAGTGTGAGAGTCTCAGGAGGAGGAGGAGGAGCCAAGGTGAGAGGAGAGGAGATTGGGGAGAGTGGGCAGCCAAAAGAAGTGGCTTTGTCTAGGAGGTTGGGAGGTAGTGGCAGTAGGTTGGTTATAAAGTGGATCCAGTGGGAAGAGGCAAAGGAGAGGAAGACAGAGGATAGGGCAAGGGGAAGAAGGGGGTAAAAGGAAGGGAAGGAGAGAATGGGTGAGCAGGCATTATGGGCGTAGAGTCCTAGTATCAGTCACAAACTGTCCTAGCAAGAAGGTGCTGCCTAGGCCATTTTTGAATTGTGAGATGCATTGGGAGTTTAGAATGTGCACCGGATTTCATTGATCCATTGGGGGCCCTATAGCTGAAAGCATGTTGTCCCTGGACAGTTCAATGGAAAGGTGTTGATAGGGCCCCTCATCCTGCCTCTGGTGGTATAGCTGGCAGCACTTGGTGTTAGGATGCTAGAAATGCATGGGGGTTACCCATTAGCACCTTTTTTCCAAGGAGACTTGTTTGGAATATAATCCTGTTCTTCAGTGGTAGTCAGTTGGTCTGCTCATATAAGGAGCAGGTGTGGGTATTCGATCTGTAGCCATTGTGAGCCTACCTGCCTTGTTGAGGGCAATGTGATTCCTTTTTAGTGCAGTGTCTGTTGCTGTGCATAAACCACCAATCCATAGCCAATGGTAGAAAGGATGGAGCTGGAGACTGAGAGATGGAGGGCCCTGGAGTGAGATACCTTTTATGCCTATAGAGTACATCCAGCTTGGTGTTCACTGTCTTCACCCTGTGTCAATGTGTTGGGTGAAGGTGAGGAGTCATTAATGGTGACCCTAGGTATTTGAAGGAGTGAGCTTGTTCTAGGCGGCTCACTGACTTTATTGGAGATGGTGAGGGAGGGAGCTTCTTTTGTGCTGTGGTCTGGCTGTGAGCATCACCTTGGTCTTTTGTAGTTTAATAGAAGTTTATGGCTACAGAACCAGTCTTCCAGCTTGTAGAAGGATGCCTGCAGCTCAGAGTGGAGGGCGACTATTGATGAACTGCTGGTGAGAAGTACAGCGTGCCTGTGCATGAAGTATCAGTTTAGTGTCACAGGCTTCAGGAAGATTATTTAGGAAGAGGTTGAATAGTAAGGGCCTCAGTATTGACCCCTGTGAGACCCCTAAAGATACTTCATTGAGTTAGATAATGTGTGCACAGTTTTTACATGTTGGCTTCTGTGTGTTAGGTAGTCCTTGAACCAGCAGACAACAGTGGCTGCAACCCCAGGTTCTGTAGTTGAGTCAGGAGGACAGAGTTATTGACAGTGTAGAAGGCTTTGGTGAGGTCTATGAAGACTGACCCCACCAATTTTCCTTTGTCTAGTGCCTTGTGCGAGCAGTCAGTGTAGTCCAGCAAAGCAGTGGAGGTACTATAATTCTGCCGGAAGCCATGTTGGTTGGGACATAATAGGTTGTGCTTGTTGAGGTAATCTGTGAGTTGGGTGGCCACAATCTTTCCAGGGCTTTAGATAAAGGAGAGAGGATGGATATTGGCCTATAATTGGCAGTGCATGTCATATCACCATTCTTGTGTTCCAGATCCCGGGAATTGTGCAAGAGCCAGCAATTTGTTAAATAGTTTTGTAACTGACACGCTGATGACATCCAGTGTTAGGGATAGAATTTCATATCAACTCCATCACTCCCCATTCTGGTCTTGCCTAGTAGTTTTTTTGTGTTTGTAAGCCTCCTTCATTGACACTTTTTGAAGTAGAAGACAGGGTTGAGCCACCTTGAGGCATGCAGTTGGTTTGTTCCCCAGCAGGGTGCAGGTATTCAGGGGGTAGCACTCCAGTCTGGTCAGTAAATGCTGTGTTGAGAGAATCCACGATGTGCGTGGGTCAGTAATCGTGGTGTTGTTGATGTTGAGCGAGCGGGGATCTTCTTCATCCTTCCAAGAAGGTTTTTGATGTTCTCCCAAAGCTCTTCCCATTGCCCTAAGTTTTATTAAGCTGCTCCTTGTGGAAGTTGGCCTTTGCTTGGGTGGATTAGGTTGGTGCAGTGGTTTCTTGCAGTTCTATAGCATTGGAAGTTGTGTTTGCTGTGAGAGGACCTGGCTTTTTCCCAGAGGTTGTCCCTTTCCTTCATCTGGGCGAGGAGATCCCCTATGATCCAGCCATTAACTAACTCCAATGTTTCTTTTCCTCAGTGGTGCAAAGATATCACAAATGTTGTTGAAACCCTCTATAAAGAAACTTAGGGCCTCAATAATATTAGGCGCATGATCTATGGGGACCAGTTATGCTGGGAGAGGGCAGAAAAGGACCCAAGCTTGCCCTTCTCCAAGACCCTACTATTAATTATGATAGGCAGGAGCTTTCTCAATTTGTTTTACCATGTGAAAGTGACTGGAGAGTGATCACTTAGCAGTCAGGTAGGACCTGCTCAGAGATCCGAGAAGGGAACTCGAGAAGAGCCAATTGAGAATAAAGGCTATAAGTAACAGAGCACCTGAATTATTGAAGAAAAGTTTAAAACGTCTAATAGTTGCCATTCATGTGGGGACAAACAACATAGGCTTAGACCATGATAAAATACATGCAATGACATTTTGAAATGGACAGAAACATTTAAAAATGGTGACCGTTGTACTAATCTCAGGCATATTACCAATTCCAAAGGTTGTCCTAGAAAAGAATCAAAATATAATAAGGGTAAACACAAGGTTAAGGAATTGGTGTCTTAAGGAAGGCATGAGGCTTATTGACACATGGAAGTATTTTAGTATGAAAAATCATTTGCACAGCAAATATGGATTACACCTAATGTTTATGGGGCAAATATACTGTATTGGGAAACTTGATTATATGACATGGAAGCTATTCATTTAAACTAACTTTGAAGGGAAGGGTAAAATCTTAAGGGATAATGGTGGACCACTAATACTAAAACTTAAAAGCATTACAAACCTCATAGTCCGAATAAAATAACATCATGTTTGCTATGTAATGTAAAAGTTTAAATAAAAAAAAAATGGGAGAATTACAAGCACTCAATCAAACTCTGGGCAAGAAGTAGATACCATCCTAATAATTGACACTTAGTAGTCAGAAGCTGACAGATGGGACAATAATATTTCAGGTTGCTCTTGTTTGATGTCATTAATGATCCACACCTCTTTGCGGAGATGGGATTTACCTATAAACAGTACACAGTGGAAACTAAGGGCATCCACTGCAAATACGAATATCTAAATAAAATGCAAATACAAGAGGGTCATATTTCTTGCAAAGGATGATAGTTTGAATAAACTACTGCTAGACATGATTATTAGTGAGAACAAAGTCACATTTAAAAACAGACTAGTCAATTGGATTATCAACCGGAGAAACCAATTTGGTTAGGGGAGAAGAAATGGAAACTACAATGGGCATTTTGCTCCAGTTTCTCACAGACCGCAGTACGAACTGCAGTATAAAGGTTACTATCTAATGAAGTTGAACAGGAAAGGAAAAATGAGAGGAGGTATTGCAATTTATATATCTAATAACATCATTGAGACAGATATCTCTGCAAAATAAAGGGTTTAAATTCTAACACAGACTATCTGGTTAAAGTTTAACACACAAAACTCAAAAGATTTTATCATAGGCTTATGTTACTGACCACCAAATACTGATGCCGAAAGTAATCAGGAAATTATGCAAGAACTGGTAAAAGCAGACAACACTGGAAAGATGTTGTTTGTTGGAGACAAATTGCAGTGACTTAGAGAAATCAAACTGATACCACAAGACTGTGGGCCGATATTCAAAGTTTTGCGCATGAGCGCAAATCCGTTGTGCTGGACTAGCTTTGAATTTTGCCACGACAGCTATATTTAAAGGACATTTAGCACCAGTGCTGGGTGTTAGCGCCAATGCTAAATCATAATGTATGCCAGGGAGGGACTGAGGAGGGCCCTGAATGCTAGCGACAGGCATATTCAAAGGTATAGCACCACGCTACAGGCATTAGTGCAACCTGTAGCGTAATCCGAATACAGCTGAGAAAAGGCCGGTGGTAATATGCCGCAGTAATGTGCAGCAGTACCCCCCAAAAACATGATTCCCGATCCCCGTGCAAACATTAAATATAAAATCTTCCCTGGTAGTCTAGTGGTTCCCCACCCCACACACACACCTACTCCGACCCCGGTGCACATATGTAAACTAACAGTTTCCTGGTAGTCTAGTGGCCCCCCCACACATGTATACTGACCCCGGTGCACATATGTAAACTAACAGTTTCCCTGGTAGTCTAGTGGTCCCACCCACACACGTATCTCGACCAGTGGTGCACATATGTAAACTAACAGTTTCCTAGTAGTCTAGTGGTCCCCCACCCCCACACATGTATCCTGACCCCTGGTGCATATATTTAAAATAACATTTTCCCTGGTAGTCTAGTGGTCCCCCCACCCCCACACCCGTATCCGACCCCGGTGCACATATGTAAAATAACATTTTCCCTGGTAGTCTAGTGGTCCCACCACCCCATGCACATATCCAATCCCGGTGCACATATTTAAAATAACATTTTCCCTGGTAGTCTGTGGTCCTCCCACCCACACATGTATCCGACCCCCATACAAATACATGACATATCCTTTCCTTGGTAGTCTAGCAGCCGCCTCCTTCCAGCGGTGACACCTGCTCATCCAAATAATCCCGAGAACAGAGCGGTGACCAGCTCAGCCCTCCTTTCACCACCAAGGCTGGCCACCAACTGAGGTAGGAAGGAGCACTCCTTCCTACCTCAGTCGGCAGTTAACCATGGTGGTGAGAGGAGGGCTGAGCCAGTGCCGGCTCTGTTCTCGGAGATTATTTGGATGAGCAGGGTGTCACCACTGGGAGGGGGGGTTCTAGAATACCAGGAAAGGATATGTCATGTATTTGTACTGGGGGTCGATACGTGGTGTGGGGGGTAGGGCCACTAGACTACCAGGGAAAATGTTATTTTCAATATGTGACTGGGATTGGGATACATGGGGGTAGAGGGTCACTAGACTACCAGGGAAAATGTTATTTTAAATATGTGCACGGGATCTGGATACATGCGCCAGGGGTGGGGGGTCACTAGACTACCAGAGAAAATGTATTTAAATATGTGCACCGGGATCAAGATATGTCTGTGGGGGTGAGGGACCACTAGACTGCCAGGGAAAATGTTATTTAAATATGTGCACTGGGGTCGGATACATGTGTGGGTGGGGGACTCACTAGACTACCAGGGAAATTATCTTACTTATTACTTGCTCTGGGGGTCGGGGGTTGTGCTGGGTGGTGGGGACACTAGCCTACCAGTGTGCATACCCACTCCATTGTCCCTGTTTATGAGGGACATCCCTCATTCTGCCCCTTGCAACTGCCCTGTCCCTCCTCTTGGTGACCACATATGTCCATGTCCTCTTTTCAGTGACACAAGAACTGAGGGGTATGCCAGGGCATGTAACAGGCACTCATGTGCACAGTGACCATGATGGCAGGGAAGGAATTGCCCAGTCCAGCCAATCTGCCATGTTCCTATCTAATGGATATGCTGCATATCCTAGTGAACCCATGGCCTATGGCCTCCCGTCTCCACCAGGTTGACCTTATGCCTGTCCGTGCATTGAGTCCCTCCACTGTATGTCATCCACTACTGCAGTGGGTACCTATGTTGTTGGGGGCATCCTCCAGGCATGTATGGCTACAGTGGCCACAGGCAGTGTGTCTGTGTTTAGCTATCGATCTATGAGTTTGTGTGTGTGTGTATATATATATATACATAGAGCAAAAACTCCGTTTAATGCATTAGTTAGGGTTGTTCCACAGCGACAAAGTAGAGAATTCGCTGTTGGGTTGAAAACCCTAACTCCGAATCACCCCCCAGCACCACACACACACAGACACACACACACATATGCAAGTATGGGGAGGACCAAGTCAACACAACCAATGACAGACATCCAGCAGCAGGTGACAGAAATAACAAACAATTGTCTAAATGTACTACAAGACATCCCCACCCACCTGACCAGGTACTGCATGCTCAGTGGAGATCAACAGCAAACTGAGGCCATGTACACCAAACGTCACATCCCTGATTGCAGCTGCACACAACGCATTCACACTTAGTAGTTGCATGGCCTTACCTACCGATGCCCCACACCACACCACACCACATGTGGTGGGCCACCTGAGCAATAGAGTTCAGCAAAACCAAGGAGTTGTACAGGTATAATATCTCTGATTATAACAAGGGTTTGAGAAATGCAGCTTTCTAATTGACTGTAAACATTATAACAGCCTTATGTTTAGTTTTTATTAACATACATGTAGAGCTTAACCATATGATGAACATGGGTTAATGTTGTTTAAAAACAGTTTTATTATGATAGCAATAAGCCACTCCCAGGTATTATATTAATGGTCAGTTTATCACTGTCTAGCGACATGTGGCACTCAGCTATGCCTCATTCAACATTAAACCCCTACAGGGTGATTAACAGACCATTTAACATAACTGTTGGTCATACCTTATTGCTTAATTGTCTTTATGAGTAGATACTCTCCCTCTGCTAGGCACTGCAGCAGCTTTGCAACACAGTGTCCCACCCAGTTACACCATACACTGTCTAGTTACTGGAGAATGGCTGTGAATATGAACTCATGAAGATGTACAGTGTAACTTGATCATTACAGTCATCGAAACCTTAGTGTGATTATAACTGACAGAGTCAGTGATAGAGAATAACCCCTGCTGTCCTAGTACACTTACCCGTTGTGAGTTAAATCAATACTAAAAGACATTCTGTTTATATCTACACTATACCTACTTGATTCCTGTTGTACCACAATTAACATAGTTATCACTTTGATAGCATCAGTGACAGAAGTGTGGAAAACTAAACACTAGGCATACAGCCTGAGTATGAAACAATTGTTAAAAAAAATTACACTGTGTCCATAAGTGGCATAGATCACTCATTGCAACAATAGTAAATGTATTAGTATTTGAATAAGTTAGTCATCACAGATGCAATGAGATTGTCTTTATCAGGTACAACATACTCAGTAAGTGCCTACAGGACAATCTATCCTATATACATCTCCGATACAGGTACGTCATTGTTGGCTCAGTAGTGCTATGATATTTAGAAGTTGCTTGGCCTAATCCATGCAATTACACTGTTTCTTGCAAAGAATGCTTACTCATATTTAGTATTGAAACACACTGAAGGTCTATGTATGTACATCAGCAGTACACCTTCATCAGTAAGAATGCATCTGATACTGGCAGTACAATTTCACAGCGTTGAACAGGCAATGCTTTTCCATACGTTTACAACAGCCTCTCTATCTTGAGTAAACCGTTGCAGTAAATGTACTACTATGTAAATCACATACTAAATGTAACACTACTTTTATCTTGAGCATGCCAGTGTCTTGTAGTTAATTTATGTACTTCACTTAATTAATGTATACTCACTAGTGTTAAAACCTTTCTACAACTGGCATCATGCACCTTCAGCATTTATATTGACTAATAGCACAGTACCAGTTGTGGTGTGGTGTGGGGCATCGGTAGGTAAGGCCATGCAACTACTAAGTGTGGTACGTTGTGCAGCTGCAATCAGGGATGTGTACATTTGGTGTACATGGCCTCAGTTTTGCTGTTGATCTCCACTGAGCATGCAGTACCTGGTCAGGTGGGTGGGGATGTCTCGTAGTACATTTAGACAATTGTTTGTTATTTCTGTCACCTGCTGCTGTATGTCTGTCATTGGTTGTGTTGACTTGGTCCTCCCCATACTTGCATATGTGTGTGTGTGTGTGTGTGTGTGTGTGTGTCTGTGTGTGTGTGTGGTGCTGGGGGTGAATTCGGTTAGGGTTTTCAACCTAACAGTGAATTCCTCACTTTTGTCGCTGGAACAACCTAACTATTGCATTAAACAGAGTTTTTGCCATGAATATCCTGTCTTTTTCAGAACTATTACTCACTATAGTACATGATTTATAGTTGTAAGAATACTGCACATACATAAAAAATGTTCCAATATCAGGAATACTTCAACTCTTGTAGTTGCATTTACTGTTATTAACAGTAACAATAGTTCACCGTGAATCATATTGTTTTAATAACTTTATTAATTGTAATTTGTCATTGTTATTCCATGTAATATTTTTATGTAGAGTATCTTACTCTTTTCTTTGTGACACATATATAAAGAAAAAGATGTACATAAAAAAAGACTATATGACATGACATGGACACCATTAGTTCATCTACTGAACAAATGGATATGTTACTGTAGTAGCTTGAGATTTGATAGACATTGCTTGTACTACCAACTGAGGTGGTAGCACCAATCATGTGAAGAGAGGTGGAAGAGTTTTGCTGGTACTGAATACATAACTTTGTTGTAAGTATGCCAACACAGACATTTCACTGTTGTACTAGCAGTACATACTCATCTTCATCATGATACACATACACATTCTGTAGCACTAGGTGTATAAAACAACAACAGTGTGCCACAAATAGTGTAAGGTAGCATTGTCACACATCTAAGTTACCTCTATGGAGAATCCCAACTCTAATACCACAATAGTGTGGTATGATCTTTCAACAAATGAGAAAATCACAGTTGTATAAATCTTGTTAAAACTATTTCAAGAAACATCTCCAGTGCATGCATAACACACCACACACAAGAGATAAATTCACTTTTTTACTATTAAAATATTTTAGATATAAAAATGACAAACAAAAATATTTTTCTTTTATGAACAATACAAAATATATATTTACAAACATAATATGTATACACAAAAAAAAACACTTATTAAAGTGTGTATTGCCTTATACACAAAAATAAATATTTAATAAAAATATTTTTTTACATTAAATAAAAATATAGAAAAATTGTTGATTTTTTTTAAGTTTTGTGCAACACTTGCTAGAGGTGTATGCACTGCTTGAGGCAATCCAGGCTGGAAACTGGATTCGATGTGGGCGCAAAGGAAGTGGAAGCTGTTGCACCTCTGGAGGAGATCCTGGACTACTATGAAGGGTGGTCAGTTTGGCCCGGAAGCTGCAGGAACAGATGGCTGAGGAGGTGAAGCACTGCTACTGGCCACAGCACCGTCAGCCACTGCTACAACTGGCTCGAGCACGAGGTTGACAGTCGCTGTTGTGTGTCCAAGAGACTGGTTTCTGTCCAGCCTCTCAAGGATCACACCTTTTGCTCCGCAGACTGCCAACCTCGGCGTGAGCCGTCTGTAGCAGTGGCAGTGGGCTGTGCATTTCGCAGTCGCCGCCCTACAAAGATTTAAAAAGTAATGATGAATATACAACACAAATTAAACAGTTATGACTTTCAAATATTTAACTTCAAATATTTCTTAGTTACTGCAATATCATAAATGCATTCATTTCAAAGTTATGATAATAGTTTTAACTATGATGCTAAACTATTTTGCTATCTTATTTCTGTCTCTGTCATACTTTATTATCTATATAATCTAATGAGCTGACAACATAAAAAAATGTATAGTTCGTTGTGCTTACAATGCTACTCTTATATTTTTTCAGTAGTCTTAAATATTCAGTATGTAACATACTTTTGCATTATCAACACTATTATACCATACAATTGAAATAGATCCTCATCAAGTGTGAAATTTTTACTTCACCATGTCTGCCTATAATGTCTAGTCATCTCTGCAATAAAAAACAAACTACCTTGACATTAACACTATCATAATATACTTTTCATGGGTACACAATCATGATCACTTTAATGATAGTTTGAAAGCAAACAGCTTTTCAGCCATATTTCAGCCCTCAACACCGTCACTATTGTAAATAATTAAGTCACTGATATGACATGCGCTCCACAAGCATGCCAGAGATCTTCAAGTACATTAAGAACATAAATGACAGATTTCTAGGTAGCATAACTATAAGACATTCAGACAACTAACCTAAAACATAAACTGCAGTATGGAAAATCTAGTCAAAATAAACACATTTAATTCATTGCTGTACCGTTGGATACCCATAATGTCTATATCACTGTGCTTTTACTGCCACAGGTAAATTCTTCAAAACAATGTGGCACAGCAGTAATAAGGTTGTTCAATGTACTATCTGACATTTAAGCAATAATGCACTCCAGGGTAAGTGTTGTGCTGGGATAACATTGCGCCTGGGGTCATTAGACAAGAGGCCACAGGCCAAGTGCAACTAATCACCCCAAAAGTAACATTTTCCAGCACAACACACACCCCAAGTACATTATTGCTATTATACAACGGCTTGTTGGTACTAATAAAAGAAACATTTTACAAAAAGTCTTAAAAAGTATTTTTAAATTTGATTTCTCAATGGTCAGGCACAGTGAATAGAGAAACAGTCCCATTGTAATGTTATTGTGTGTCTGCTATCTCCTCCTGCACCCACCCTCTCCCAGTAAAGTACAGCAGTCCACACACTAACATCCCAATATGGAACTGGGTATATTTTTTAATTAGTATTTATGTTTTTTAATGGCTTTAAAATCAACCGAGGGGAGTTGAGGAACCGTAATAGCGATTCTACGGGTTGTTTGTGCTTAGCGATTGCCAGGAATGCAGGACATTTTGGGTACTGCCTATTTGAATGTGACTGTCATTTTATCGATAATTTGTTTCATTTCCACTGTTCGTGGTAACACTGCAGGAGTCCGAGCGGCGGTAATCACAGGACTGTGGCAATCTGAAAGGCCTCGTGCTGCTGCTGAGGGAAATTGAAATGATGTCTAAAATGACATATTTTTTTTAGTTAAAACATCTGTTTATAGTCAGGGATAATTTTGGTGAATATTTGTATGTGTTTTGCCTGGCAAGTTGTAGACAATTATTGTGCTGATGGACCAGCGGACACGGATATTTAAATGCCGTCTATAATGGCGTTTGTTTTTGGGGAAAATGGACACACTGTGTGTCAGAGGGGGTCAGGGAGTTATTTCACTATGTTTGCTGGGAAGATGAGCAACGTAGGGACAATTTGCACTGTCATGGGCAGTGGTCACTAGCAGAAGAGTCAGAAGCACTCACAGTAGGTTAAAGGTGGTTGAGAGTGTAAATGAGAAATGTGGGATTGCACTGTCAAGCAGCTACATGTAGTGACTTCTTGTTTTCCAAAAGTTATGTGGTCACCCTGGTGCTGGGACTAGAGCTGTGATGTTGTGCTGCGATAACATGACAGTTCCAGTCCCAAGTCATCAATGGGATCCCAGGATTTATCTTTGTCATTGTATAATATGAAATTAACAATTATCAATAACAATTATTGATTTGCTATCATTAGCATTGATAGTGTAATAGTAATAAAGTTTCTTACTGATGCCAAAGCACTTGCACCTGCAGAGGATGACAGGCATTAACGTGTCCCTCTGGCTGTTAGATATAGCAGGGCAGAAAAAGATGTTTTTATACTGCAGTGAGAAAAAAACAGCTGTACAGTACATTAGCAGGTGAAAAAATATATTACAGGGTTAAACATTTTGTATATAAATACACAACATTTTCAAACCTACTACAGTGCATGGGAATATCTAATACCTGATTGCAATGATATAATGTAATGCTCATCTCACAACAAATGTTTTAAATAGACATATTACCACCTTTCCTCCACATACAGTCTCACTGTTATGTCCTCACACTGTACCAAAAAGTGATTTAGCATAGCAACCACAGCATCATATTGTAAAGTATGAAAACACAGTTTGACAGTATAGGTGTGCATAAAAGTGTGACACTGTGTGTTGCAAGGCCATGCAGCATTGAATAATGTCGCAATGTAATGTCTGTGGCCCAATATTGAACAGTTTCACTACTCAAGAACTTGTTTGATAGCACCCAACCCAGTAATAGGCAGCGTGATGTAGTGGAATTTGCACCACTGCAAGTAGTCAGAGTACTGCATTTTATATGTGGTGAGACAACTTCCATAGTGCTATATAAATGTATCGATATTCATAGTGTGACACACAAACAGTCCCATTATTCACTGTTTTATTACTTTTATCAACATTCCCTCACTTCATGATCACCTTTTAAAATACACATATGTGACAGTGCACTGAACAGCATCACACTGGACTGTAGAGTAAGTATGAGGTTGGCAAGGCTGAAGACAGACACACTGCACAGCGATTGAGTTTAACTGGGAAAAGTGGGTCAGGAAGACTACAAAGGCACATTTTGAACTTGTACATTGAGAAAAACAAAAAATCATAATTGGACACTTTCTGCATTGCACACCATTTAGGTCACTAGAATATCTTCCACCATGTTGTGTTTTTTGGGGGTTGGGTATGTGCTGTCATCAACATATTGCCACCCTTGCAAGGTTACAGCAGCAAATAAAGTCAATAATGTCACCAGTGATTGGGTCCCACAACAAACAAAAGAAAGTGGTACTGGCTCGGCACCGAAGGTGTATTGTTCCACCAGACAATTCAACATTTGGGAAGTATGCCAACAGACAGTCGCTCCCCTGTCACACAGTAAAACAGCAAGGTGTAGTTATCAACAGGAGCATTGATCACCACGAATGTTGACAACCATATGGTACTTCTCAAGCATGCAGATAATAGCAACAACAGATTTCACTTACGTGGTGGGCTGGCACGACTTGCCTGCTTCACCTCCACTTGTTCAACAGCAGCAGTTTCCGGGGCTCTATTAAAGCAAACAAGTTAAAAATGATCACATTAATAAATGAAATATCAAGATAAAAGTCTTTTCTTTAAAGCATCAATTTCTAATACTACATCATTCACACAACTATCATATGAACACATATCTCTTTACAAAACAGCTGTCTCTCCAGCAAGATGTATGTTCTTAAGTCAGTATTACATGCATATAACAAGTCTTCTCATCTGCAAAAAGCCACACAAAGTTGAAATAATGACACCATGTATATCTTTTTCCAAGACAAATGTCCATCAATCCAGAACACTTAATATAAAAATCCATTTTTTCCTGGTGCTTCCCCTAACACTGTTTCTTCAATAACGTTTTTCTGAAAGAAAACTCAGAAATCTATTATTGGTAGTATGCAGTGCAGAACAAGCAGTGCCTACCCATCAATGGCAATAGTTATAACATTGTCATAATGCATATTTGTTAAACAGAAACATCCTAAAAACATTACATGTACCTTCAATTAACACACATGTACACCTAACTATATGACGATCTGTTTCTTAAACAGTTTTAAAAATGTGTTATTATAATAAGAACACAAACATAACTATAATGTTACTCTTCACTCAATGACCCTCTAGCTGAATATGGCAGTTGTTTATGTGTTATTAATCATATTACCCTACAGGGCTATTAAAACACATTAACAAACATGTAGATACTCTATGCTGTCAATTAATAAGTATAACAATAATAAAAATGAAACATTGGCAGCAGATATAGAACTACTAAGTTGAATAAGATCTAGGGACATGTCGTATTAGCAACAGATAATTAAGCAGCACACCATTGGATACCACTGAGACACCTACAACATTACAATTGGTTATCTATTACTCATTGTACATAAAACTCCACCACCAAAAGTAGCAGAGGAGAAGACATCCCCCACAACACCACATGTACCGCTATGGACATACATCCATTGTCACATTTATGAAGAATAGTATCCCACTCACATGTGTAGTAATACCAGTTTGTTATGCTAGTACAGGATCTTGTGCCATGCCTGCACATTCACTAGAGTTGGTTAACACCTTTTTAAAGGTATTTTGGTGGGATATTCAAAGGGTTGCACCATGCGCAATAGGGGTTGCACATGCGCCACTCCGAAATTCGCCATTCTGCGATACTCAGTAGGAGACAGTTGCTCCACTGAAAACAGGCTGAGCAACAGCAATGCAAATGAATGCATGCTCAACTGGAGGAGGAACAGCCATGAACTCCACAGCCGATATTCAGCCGGGCTGTGCAGAGTATAGGCGCAACCCTGAACCTGCGCCTGCATGACTTGGAGGCAAAAAAGAGGTCTAAGTCGGGGCCACTCACAGGTGAGCTGCTGCATTGCAGGCGCGAACACAGCAGCTGCCACCTGTGCCTGGCTAACCCAATCCCTGTGCCCCCTGCAGCCCGATTGCAGGCAGTGGACTGTAAATCCCCACTGGCCCGACCGCGGGCATGAGTGCCTCCCCCAACACCAGCCCGATCGTGGGCAGCGCAATGTAACTCCCAGACGTGTCCCTGGTGGTCCAGTGTGCGAAATGGCGATCATGGACAGCAATGTGGCTCCCCACGAACATATCCCTGGTGGTCCAGTGGACCAAAATGCCCGATCGCGGGCGGTAAGTTAATAACCCCAGCGTCATCTGGTGTTCCAGTGGACCAATAATGCCCGATTGTGGGCGATGGTAAATAACCCCGAACATATCCTGGTGGTCCAGTGGACTGAAATGCTCACTTGGCCTAGTAAAGCGACACTTTCTGACATAGCCCTGGTGTTGGTGTTCTCACCCCACCCACCCATCTGACACGCCCCGCCCTCGCAGGTGGTGAGCAGGCATCCTTTCTCTCCTGCCGCTTCTACTGACTGACTGTTCAGACACATCATTGGTTAGAGCTACGGGCATGCAGCCCATATTGTACATGGCAGTCTGTGATTTGTGGAATGAATTCATATTCATTCAAAAATCTGGACTGTCATAGACGGTATAGCTGCATGCCCATTGGCTCTTCTCTACACCACGGCGCAGAAGCCCACCGGCAGTCATCCTGGCAGGCGGCGGTGGATGCTGCCGCCCACCGGCCGGGGAGCGGGTAGGGCTGCGGGTGGGTGGTGGGTGTGCAGCAGCCACCAGGGCTGTGTTCGGGGTTAAACTTACTACCTGGGCTCTGGCTTTTCGCACACTGGACCGCCAGGGATGTTCGGGAGGAGGGAGGTTTTAACTCACGCTCCATGACTGGGCTTTCAGTCCACTGACCACCAGGATATGCCTGGGGGCCATTGCTGCCCGCGATCAGGCTGTTGGGGAATTGAACCGCCCGCAATCGCCCAGAGGCCAGGGGTATTCACACTGTTTGTCCATGATCTGGTGCAGGGTGTTGTCGATGGTTGCAGCTCGTCAGGGACCAGGTAACCTCGGGATCGGCGCATCTGCTGCGCTAATGGCATGCAAATCACGCATTATCAGATGCAAATGCCTCTGCACCTGTATGAATTATAGCCCCATTTGCATGTCACCTTTGAATATCGCAATTTTGCACATGGTGCACGTACTGCCAACGCAGTTGGATACTTCATTCTGTCAACCTGTGGTGGCGAAGTTCCACGCGCTGCTATTCTGGTTGTTGGTGCTATTCAAAGGATTTGCTCAATAACTCCTCGAATATCACCCCAGACATGCCCCGCGAATCCGCTTTGAGCAGCATTAATGGTCATGAATGGCGAGTTTAATATCCATCTTTGTGTCAGAAGAAACCCGTTTCTTATTTGTAAACACCCACAGATTTGAATAATAAACTCACATCGTCAATCAATAACACTTTCTGTAACCTCACTGACCACCCTCCACCTTCAGTCTGTGCTGGTACTACTTTTGAGAAGTGGGGAGACTACTTTCTATGTTAAAAAATATGGGGTAGTGATGGGAATCATACAGTTTTGTAAATATTTGCAATAACAGTAAATCAGCGATATACATAATATTGCTTCAATTATACAGACCATGTTAATATAGGCTCAAGCATATTACAATAACAATTGCATTTTTGTGTGCGTGGGGGGCACAGCACACACCATTATCATAGTCTGTAACTGGTGACAGAACACTGGTTGATATGTACATTTGTGTATGTCTTCTGTGTATCGGGTATTTCAGTCCACTGGACCACCAGGGTATACGTCAGAGGAGGGGTGGGTTTATTACAATTTACTGCCCGTGATCAGGCACATTTCTGCCCACTGACCACCAGGGATTTCTCGTGAGGTAGGGTGGTTTATTACATGTATTACAGAGTTTTATAAGTTTTATACCACTACAATAATAACTAAGGTGTTACATATTGTTCTCACTAACATACCATAGTAGTAAGTACGAGTATGTATAAATGTACTGTTTCTAAGTATGGCTATCTTTTAGCAAGTTGTGTTTGTGACTTGAACAGCAGCACAGTAAATAAATGGAAGAATTGTACATTTCATAGTACATCCCATATAGTATTACGTTTTAAAAGAGTGTAAGAAATACAGCTTTCGATTGGTAGAAAATATGATATGTATGTCAACTTGATTAACATATATGTGGAGACTAATTGCATGCAAAACAATGTTCACACTGCAATAAAATATTGGTATATAATACTTATAATGACTTCAGTTTTGTATTAATGGTCACTTAATCACTATGGGGCTGTAGCACCTTTTCGGCTGTGCCTCATGCCACATTACACCAGTAAATGGTGATTTACAACATTAACATCCCTGCTCGTTTCTGTTGCTTAACATGATACAATTATTGTTACAAATTCTGGAATACACGACATCCATTATGAAAAGTTGTGCTGATTTACTTACTGTGAGTAAGGCGCCTCAAGAGCTGGCTTGCCAGCTTCCTGTGCCTATATGCAGAGTATTAGCACGATCATTGCTCGTATCCCGCTACGTTTCAAAACGAAAATGCTGAAGCAATAGCTTCCTTCCGCTTTTGCGTTAATAGTCTTCTTTTTACTTGAAACTATGTGCAAATAGCTATTTATGCGCCCACATCAATCCAGTTTCTGTCTGACTCTCATCAATATCTTTTGATTACTCTAGCTTGGACTGCCTCAAGCAATGCACACACTCTCAAGGTCCACTGCCCATTACTTGATTTTAGGATTGTCTGGTTCTGGAATACAAACAGAAAGAAACATCCACATTAGTATCATCTAACAATATTAATCATTTCAAACTAATTTATATAATACGTATTAAATTAAAAAGACCACATGTCCTTCAACATAGCAGAACACACCAGTAGCATTAAGTAGGGCGCCAAGAAAAGATTCAGCCACCTCAACAGTAACAACAACTGTTGCTACACTATGGTGTGCCACCACTATGCCATCCTGTAGTCTCGGGGTGGGGGCTACTGCATTTGAACATGAGATTGGCACACCACCACATATCCATGTCTACTACACTGAACTGTTCACACAGCATAGTAAAGTGATGTTAAACACAGATGAACCACATATCGCAGAACCAGCACACCCAGAAATACACTTAATAAATGTGAAGATTGCCAACAAACCGATTGAAAGTTAAATAGCATGATAATTCTGTTGTGCATTCATGGTAGCCTATATACTAATCACTACCCATATCTGCTACATTCAAACAACTCTATTTCCTGACATACCAGTAAAGAAATGTATACATTGAACAGCACCACTGTGTTTTTATTGTTGTTTCACATACCATACTGCAACAGCGACAATACTGTAAGACCACAGTAAATGCTACACTCATTTAACATACTCAAACTATATACAATTATAAAAAGGTTCTCAGAAATGCTGCAATCTGATTGGCTGTTAGGATTCCAACAGCCTTACATTAATCCATGTTATACTGTCATGTACAGCCTGATCACCATGGCACATCGATTCTTCCTGTCAGCATTCGCATCCTCTAGCACAGCTGAATGTGTGGACTGATGCATTCTGATTATAGACCAGCATTCTTAAACTGCTGGTGTAAGAACTATTTTATTAAAATCTCCTCTAAATGAGGAAAACATTCATAAAGGATACTTTTAACACTTTTGTTTTGAAAACATTTTATAATACCTATCAGGCACTCCCATGAGTTAGATTAACAGTCAGTTAATCCCCCTAGAACAATATGGCACTCAGCTGCCCTGTGCCCATTACACCCCTAGGGAGTGATTAACAGACTGTTAATGTAACCTGGTCATACTTTTATTGCTAAATGTTGAGACATAACAACATCATGCAACTGTGAACTGACAGCAGAGGGTAAAATACTATTGCTGTGTCCCACTATCCTAATATAGCAAGCCCATATATGTGGCATGTATGGAGTGATACATGCAGTTGATCTATTTTTTACCAACATTAATATGGTTCTGAAAGAACCTTTGTGTATACTGTAATATTTATTCAAGTAGTCTGACAATCTTAAAGGACTTTGAGGATTCCATCTCGAAGGTCTCCCAGAAAATGGCAATTGCCAGCATGCAGTAGAAATGTACACCGTCTGGTAGGAATAGCCAATCATTACAGTATTTTTATTTCGGGTGATGTATAATATGCATTCCATGCATGCATAGAAAAGCAGTTATCTGTACATTTGCTTTTCTGGAGCTCAGTCAATCAGATACATATGATGTTCTGCTTGCCAGACTCTATGCTCTGTAATATCTGAAAACATGATAATACAGGCAGGCAACATAGACATAATAGAACAAGGTCCAATTTGCCTCTGTAACTAAATCTACCTAGCGTTTTAATCCCAAATCATTGCCTCTGAGATGTATAGCAGTATGTCAGGAGGAGAGTGAGTTACCAAAAGTCTGTGCTTGGTTTGCATAAGATGTTCCCATCTCGTGCCACCATGACCAAACCATCTTGTAGCAATTGGGGCTGCAGGTCCCTCCCAAATTACTATGAACTGCAAACTCAGCTGCTCGTCTTATGTAACTGCTTCCAACTATCCACAAAATCCTTTTGCTATTTTCTGCCATTCTAAGTTTTAAAATTCAGAACTGTATAGAGAGCTAGAAAAGAAAGTTAGTGTTCACCCTGCAGTGACCAGACAGCACTGAAACTCAAACTGATATTTTCCTCCTTATTTCAAGCTAGCTTCAGTGGGTTCAGACAAAACACAAAT
Source organism: Neoceratodus forsteri (assembly GCA_016271365.2). Classification (NCBI taxonomy): domain Eukaryota; kingdom Metazoa; phylum Chordata; order Ceratodontiformes; family Ceratodontidae; genus Neoceratodus; species Neoceratodus forsteri. The sequence continues at coordinate 361,280,117 of CM028131.1, read as the reverse complement.
CAAATAAAAACATTCCCTGCTGTTCTGGCTTCATTAACCAATCTAACGGATGCATTCAGTATTACTAGACCTATGTTCCTGCAAAATCTGCAACCACTGACAACTGGGAAAATGCATGCTTTTCAGGCAGTTTTAAACAATTACAACATCAGAAACAAGTCTGATTGGTTCCATTTTTCATAGAACTCCACGTGCACCTTCCTATCTACCTCCATTTGCAGCTGTATCTGTACAAGTTAGTACTAAAATGATTTCTCACTTTAAACTATTTTCTCTAAGAATATAGCCTGCTAAACAATAACAAGTTACATTATGAGATTCAACATAAAAAACATTTTGATTAATAGTATTTACATGTTGTTATAAGTTTTTTAATACTAGAAAAAATATTTTTGAAGATAGACTGTACTTACAGTTTCAAACTGCTCTCTCAGCAATATTGAAAATGGCTGCTGTCTATTTCTTTTCAGTGTTGTCCATCTCTGATTGGTTCCTCAGAAATGGCCTGACAAATCTTAAATTACATTGGTAGAGCTAGCTGTCACTCAAACACACTGTTTTCTGATTCGATAATGAATGTTTCTGGCACTCCCAAGTTGATTAGACTTTACTGTCGAATGCTATAGTACATTGCAACACTTTCGATATACGACAGTAAAATTTGTGAATGTCGAAGTTCGGCATGTACTTTTGACCATACTGTCGAATGTACGAAAGTAACTTTGTGACACTTTTGAATGCACGAAAGTACTTTTGGTAAACTTGCGTGCACACAAAGCAATTTCCCAAGACTGTCTATTTATTCCCACTTTCAGATTTCATGGTAAAATAGCTCAATTTTCAATTATAAACACATTATCTCACTGCGTAGCTGCTTCAAACTCAGTGCACTTCAGATATTTAACATTTGAACATTCCAAGCGTGCATAACAACTGTGCAACGTGGACTTGTGAAACAGTTATTTGTTGTAATTTGCACACCAAATGTAAACATAGCTATTTTAAGACCTCTGCTCATAACAGTGTCACTACGATTTTTATACATTTGTAACATATAATCATTTCTCCATCAACTGATCCAAAATGCAGCACATAAGCAGAAACACAGTTTTGTCAAGATGTGAGAAATGAAATCTGTACTATTCATAAGGTTGTGTAGTGTTAAAAGAAAAATTTGTAATTCTCAACTGAAAAGTATGACAATACAAAACTTACAAGTGTACATGTGAACTGCACTGTGCAAGCTTGTAAATCAGAAATGTTTCAGAATTCTTCACACCAATTTTTTTAACATATTCATTTTAAGTCATCTGCTCATAAACACTGGCACTGTAATTTTGTGACTGTGCCCATACAGTGATTTCATTAATCAACTGCAGCATTGCACAGCATACATGTGCATAAAACATTTTTTTGCATGTTGTTAAAATAACAGCCCATAGTCAGTACACTGGCGTACAAAACACAATGTTGATAATATGCAGCAACTATATTGAAATTTCATTAACATACAAGCATACATAGCAACTGTGCTAGGCGCAGGCACACAACAGTAATAGTGCCATGTTCTCCTCTAATTGTAAATATACTATTTGTAACAGATTTTGTAAGTGCTACTGTCTCTCAGGTTTTGGGTCTACCATATAGTGAATTAAGCATACTGACTATGCTGCGACACGCTACATGGTGAAAACACATTTTAGGTCACATGTAACCAAGTACACACCTATCTTAATCATAAGTACAAATGGGACAAATAAGCTTTTAAATGTGGGCTAGAAATATTGAGAATGCACAACTTCTGATATTACGTAGAGCTATGATGCACATTCATAAAAACTATTGTTTAGTTACATTTTACCAAATTGTAAACATACTTAACTACAATTCTATCAATACACACTGTTATAGAAAATGTACCTGAACCTATTCTAACACTTTTTTCTCTGTGTCTCATACAGGTGCCTGATACTTCTTTAAGATTGCTTACTGTCACTGTCAATCATAATAGCAAAATATGTCAACTAAATACAGGCGTAGATGTGTCTCAAAGCAGGAAGCGGTATAATAGTACTACACTGTTGTATAAGGGCAACAAACAAAACAGTAAAGGCACACCAAAAATTAACATCGACAGACTTTACTGCAACAGTGACCCTACATCAAGTCACTGCACAACCAAAGAAATTCTTTAACAGAAAAGAAAAATGTATACCATCACAAATGCTGTGTAGATCTCTGAGACGAAACACAACTATTTTGAGTGTAACCATCAAGAAGCGCTCAAAACAACACTATAAACTCACAACTGCTGATTTACAACTCCAGAAAGAAAGTATTTCCGATCACTAGCAAGTAAAGCTGAATCGAAAGACTTATCGCTGCTGTGCTCGGCACACCATGAAAATAGCAAGTCAGCTTCTCTGATGAATTACGTCTGAAAGTCACGAACTTTTGTCAACAGAGCACTGTTTTACTACAGCGATTGTGGCGTAAGATGTGTCATGTATTTGAACAATCAGGAAACTTGTATATCCAAAAAAAAGGCTTCAACAGTATCCCTGTTTGACTGTTGACAACTTCTGTCATGTTTCACAGGACAGTGGCTGCACACACAGCACTCAGAGGCATATTTCTGGGAAGTGTCTTATCATTACTAACAAAAGAACACATGTTCGGTATTGATGAGGTCAGGCAAATAACAATGTCCTCAGTATCTCTGATGACAATCAATTGGATACTGATGATGACTGTGATCCAACCACAGTCTTCAATAAATGCACTGTCTGGCATGACCATGTGATGACACCTGCAACCGTGGGCAATCGTCATTTGAAAACTAGAACAGTTTGTAAACCTATTTGTAATAACAGATCACAAAGACAGACATAAACTGTTTACAAAATTGACCATTGTGAAATCCGGCCACATACTGGACTCATGGGTCACTCACTTGCATGTCTCGATACTGATGTTTGTGATAGTGTTTTTCACAACATCGGATGCTTACAGTGCATCAAACAGGCATGCAAAACTTTGTCTACAGAGTATGAAGTACAGCGAGCTGTACATCAGTAACTTGTTTAAATGACTTATTGCAATCAGGTGACATGCAGGTGCCATCACTTTCCTAAAAAACTGCAACATATTACTTCTGTACCAGAAACAACTAATTTTCAGTGTAACACTTCTTAGAAAAATCTGTTTCAGTGTTAGAAAATGACATTCTGAAACAGTACGGGAAGAAATTGTGAAGTTTGAGGTTGCAAAGTCTCAGAAGTTTGATTCTGGTATGTGTGTCATGCAACCATTTGTGTACACAAAACAAACAGTCACAGTCAACCTAGAAACCTTGTCACCATACAATGACATGTGGTTCTGTCTACATTCTTGCTGCTGAAATCTGACTTTAACTTACAAGACACCATTGTGCTATGCAAACACTGTTTTCAAAAGTGAAGTGTAACACTTTGCCAGCAAGGTCAATGCTGAATAACATGGAAACAGATGTTACACCAGGTGAGATTTCAACATTGAATATGTTTGAGGCATTCTAATTCAGACAATGAAACCATTCCAAACGATTCTACGTCTGAACACAAAGACACGAACATTCCACAGAAAGAGCTTTAGATCTCTAAAGGGTTCTGTGATGTATCTACCACTTCCTCTACAGGAAAATGTTCAAGCAATCTCAACTGAAAATAGCTTGGTAATTCTTGTAAATGGTGTACCTACAAAGGCCGAGGTCATCTGGCAAGATGTTGTCAATGTGCAAAAGGTAAAGCTTGCTCTTGCTTATTTAAAGAGTAACAATCCCTTTATACAGACCTTGACATAGATCAGATGGCCGATCTCTCTGTGCAACATGCTCTATTAGAAAAAAGTAAGCCAATCATTGAGAAGGTCAGTACACAGACAAGTGACAATGTGTATGACAGTACACAATTCACCCACTACATGGCAGAGATCCATTAGGAGACAACATTGATCTCTATCAAATGAAGCAGGTGGAAGGTGAGCCTATCAGCATTTGGGAGGCAACACTAGAAGCACGCTGTTTCCCAGACCTATTTCCAAAAGGGTCAGGTGGACGCCTAGATGAAGAAAGTATGTGTACAGGGTGCTGAGTACCGCACTAGCAGTGTCCTCAGCAAAGATGGCAAATTCAGAAGTAACATACAGTACCTGTTCCATCTCCTCTGGGAGAGTGAACTTAGTATCTGTCTGCGTCTATAGCACATACCATTCGTCTAACAAGTCCACTAGATGGAAAAACAGCTGCTCAATTTCTAGAGAAATTAAAGCAGAAAGATGAAAATGTGCAAGTGAATCTGTCTTCCATACTTTCAAGTCTCCGTGGCACCAAAGAATATTGGTATCTGCAGACACTCTGAAGTGATGACAATGCTTGTGAAGTATGGTGCAGCCACATGGTTTGTCACTCTTAGTTGTGCTGAATATGCCTAGAATGAACTCATTGAACTGTTGAAGTGTGCAAATTCTGATGTTGAAGGTATCTCATCAATGACTGTCGGAGAATGTTCATTCTTGATCCTGTGTCTGTCACAAGACATTTTTGCAAGCGTTCCATGACATTCTGACTTTCATCTTGTCAAGGACAATCCTCCCTAGGTATTGTGGAACATTACTTTTTGAGGACAGAATATCAAGCACGAGGTGCCCCTCATATCCATATATTATTTGTGGATCAAGGGTGCTCCACGATTGGTGAACATGAAGCAGCAGAAGTGCTATCATTCATCAAAAATATATCACTTGTCACATTCCGAGACAAGTATGACAGTCTACACTATGGAAGTTGGTACAAAGTTCCAGCAACATATTTGCGCAAATATTGCCGCGAGTAGTAAAGAACAAATCTAATTGGTACACCACGATGTCGCTTTGGATTTCCTAGACGAGTTTGTCAGAATGGTGCCATGAATGACTTTTCTCAGCAATGTGACACCACTTGAAGGCAAAAATCAACCAAGAGGGTATACGAGTTACCCAGAGATGAAAAAGAGGTGTACATCAATGACTACAACCCAACTCTTCTCCTAATGTGGCAAGCAAACATAGATGTTCAGTTTGTGGTTGATAACTCACTGGCCCTGGTTCGGTACGTCACTTTGTACATAACCAAACATGAACAGACTAGCTTGCAAGATCTTTGGGAAGATATTGCCACTTCAAGCAAAGCCTGACATCTCAGCTGTGGTCATTGGGTTTGAAGATTCTTTCACACAGAGAATGTGGAGCTTATGAAGCCAGTGACCAGTTAATGGGTACACATCTGTATGGGAGTCTGATGCTGTCGTTTTCTCAGTGTAAACTACAAAGAGAAGCGGAACGTAGTACTGATTCCTCATGCGAAATTGAGGAGCTCGCTGTCAATACACCTTCTTCAAAACATATCTTGAAGAATAACCTGATAGACACATACTACCCACGTAGACACTCGACATGAATGATATGTGTCTCTTTGAGATTGCTAGAGTGGTATGACTACAAGACAAGTGCAGCACCTGACTCAACACGTGAGATTTACAAGGTCAAGGGACTAGATGGCTGTCTTGTGAAGAGACACAAGCCATGGCTTACAAATCACTGCAAACTGCATCTAGGCACATCAGAGAGCACAGAACATTACTACTTTGCTCTCCTATTCCTATTTAGACCCTGGAGGACTGAGTCTGAATTAAAGGTGACTATGACACATTCAAAGAGCAGTTCAATCTCACTTATGAGAATTTCCAAACTGAGTACTCACAGACATATATACAAAGACTAGAAGCTGAGAAAGAACAGCTTGAGAAGGCAGAGAAGCAGCTTCAGGAAGACACTCCAGTTAGTTCACAAGACAACCTTGATCCAGAAGGACAAGGTGTTCTAGGTGACCTCTCTGCCCTTAAATGCCCCAGAAGTGTTAATGTCAGAAATTGAGACAGCCATGGAACATGGCACACACTCCATGAGTCAACCCAGCTGACTTAAGAGAAAGACTAAATCAGCTGCAGCATACAGTGCACTGTCAAGTAGTTGAAGCTGTCCAACATGGTATACTACATGAAACAAAACAATGTGACTGCACTGACTACAAGCCACTACTAATGTTTGTTAGCAGTTCAGCTGGCACAGGAAAGAGTTTCCTGATTGAAGCCATCACTGCAGAAGTATGGAGTGTGACAGGCTCTTCAATGTCTGTTGCTGTAACTGCTCCCACAGGACTAGCAGCATACAACATTGGTGGAGTTACATTACACCATCTCTTTATGTTGCCAGTCGAACATGGGAGAACTGGAGAGTATCGTAAACTGTCATTTGAGGTTGCATCTCAGCTCCATTCCATGTTCACAAAGATGCAGTTACTCATCATTGACAAAATCAGCATGGTCTCAATGTCATGCTTGCCTATATTCATCTACATCTACAGCAGATCTTAGGTACTGATGATGGAGTGCCATTTGGTGGCAAAAGTATACTTGTGTTGGGAGACCTTTACAACTTGCACCAGTCAATGCAGAGCATGTATTTACAACTCTAACTGCCAAACAAGCTAAGAATATCCGTGGCTGCATTGCAGGCTATAACACATGGGAATTATTTAGCTATGTTGACTTGTCTGAGAACATGCGCCAAACTGGTGATCTAGCTTACAAATCACTTTTAGATGAAGCTCCTACAGGTTCTCTATCACAGAACATGTTTGTATGTTAAATGATCGAAAATCACAGTACATAGTGCATGCATAGAAACAGCATGTAATGTTTTCAGCGATATATACTCTACTGGCAAACACGTGGTGTGTCTTGTGCCATGACTAAAGAAATGCACTGAATTCAACAATCTAGTGCTGCAGAGAGAAACCAAGAGATTCTAACTCTGCATGCAGTTGATACAGTTGATGGTGTTATTCTTAGTCGAAGCTAGTAAAAGATGACTGAACGACTAAGTGAACTGAAGTCAGATGTTTACTAACAGCTGGCCTAGAAGCTGTTCTCACAGTTTGTAAGAATGCACGTATCATGCTGCAACGTAATCTAGATGTAGAACAAGGTATGGTAAGCGGTGCCATGGGAAACATCACTGACTTTGTCTACAATGTCCAGAAGACATATATCGAGGCGCTTGTAGTGCACTTTGACAACATGGAACACTCTGTACACATAGATCGAACCTCGTAAAATTCCAGGTTTTAAGGATGTCTATGTAAACAGGAAACAGTTTCCATTATGTGTTGCATATGCTGTCTCCATTCATAAATCTCAGGGATTGAGTTTGGATTCAGTAATGGTGAACATAGGTACAGACATTTCAAGGATGGCATGAGCTACGTCGCACTTTCCATGTACGCAGCCTTTCTGGATTGCACATCATTACTATAGCACCTCAGAAAATACGAGCTGACAAGCGATGTATTCTTAGTACAACAGGTTACATACTCTACATCAGCCACAAATGTCTCTAATACCACTGCCTACATATCTGTCTGTCTCACACAATTCAGTCACAGCTAGAGGTAGCAACAAACATCAGCAAGCTTCCAAAAGTGATTCAACAAAAAGAGTTCAACAAAGGCCACAACTTACAAGTAAACATTCACAACCAACAATTCATCAGAAATCAGTTGGTGTAGCTGCTGTACCAGTCTTTGACATCAGCAGTAGAGTAAACTGCTATGTTAACTCAGCTATGCAAGTTTTTCTACACATGCCACAGTTTGTGCAGGCAATATCTGCTTCACAAGACAATCGCCTATCAAACGCTTTGAAGCAGATTATCAACATGACTTCTGACCACTCTAACAATGTACAGTCACTAACACCACTACGACAGGTGTTAGCTACATATGCTGAATGTAGTACGTTGCTGCAGACATACAGCGAGACACTACTGAGTTTATGATGGCTGTCATAAACAACCTGGATGAAGACAGCACCCCAATACGGCAGTACTTCACAGTAACATATGTTACAAAATATGTATGTGTTTCATGTGGCAATTCACAGCGTGAAACCACACAAGACATGCTGTGGATTACTCTCTTTGTCCCTCAAACCAAAAGTGTCAAATTCGACAGCTATTCACCAATGCTGAATGTAGTCATGCCTGTGGAAGGTGTGGAGGCAGATGCACTCAGTCCATGCGTCTCAGGAGTTCATCTCAATATCTGTTGCTTATGTTGCACAGATTTGACCCCAACGGCTCAGAGTTAATACTCCTATCACAGATTACACAGCTAGTAGAATAGTCTTCAACCAATCAGTGTTTGACACTCACAGTATAATCTATCACCATGGTCAATCCATGCATTCTGGGCATTACACCTCCTTACTAAGGTGCAGAACTGGATGGTTAGAGTGATGACTCTACAAGCAGTTTTAAACAGAGACTGCCGACACTTAAAAATGCATATCTTCTAATATTGAAGAATTATGATAACCTTCATATTTCAGAAGAATAGGACAAAACATGTTGCATTTAAAAATGACTACTTTGTCTAAAAAACATTCATACCTCATTACAATGTTGTATAATGTACGACTCTAAATAAACCATACAATTTCAACAAAATGCTATTCTGACAGAGACTTCCATACACTGTAACATATAAGATCTTGGTGGATCAGTGACTACATGAAAATTGTTGTAGTGGCTTCAGTCGGCACCAACAATATTCACAGTCACTAGAGAAACCATGATTACATGTCTATCAAAGATTGTACATCTGAAAATTGAGGCCTTACTGCTCTCTCCTCTGTACATATCTTTAATTATCCATGTATCAGCTCATGCATAACAACAAATTGACATGAATTATAAAGTGTTACTCTTTGCAAACAAGAGAAGTTCTCAGTTATCATCGTAAATAACTGAGCAACACTTCTAACATTCACCAAACATTCCACTCTGTCACAACTTGTCTATCAACACTTCAATTTGTCTATTGACTCTTGACATATAGATAACATCATTCGCTCACCATGCAACAGTGTAGAACTATCCCACCTTCATGAGTAATACTAGTACTGTACATATGTAAAATAACTACCTTTATTGATAATGCAAGAAGCTGAATTACACAACTGTAAATAAGAACCAATTGCAGAATATCATTTACTGACTTTTACATGTGTTTGCAATTACTTGTACATAATATAAAGATTTGTATTCAGGTGTACATTGTTAATAACTACTTTGATACTTGTACTAAAAATACTAGTCTAACACTAAAGTACAACTAATGTTTTACATATTATTCAGCAGTATACTAACTACATCTAATTAACCATAAGTTTGTTAAAAATGCATATCATGCACAGTCTTACTATTTACAAGTTAAAATTTACATAGAAGATAATGTAATAATTGAAACAATGTCATTTGTTCATGTAAGAATATTCTATTTTCGCAACTTGTCACATAAGTACTTCTAACGTATATAAAAACATAGACAATTGTAAATCAGACACTGCAACTGATCACAACACACTGCATACCTGTTCCTGACAATATTTATGATCACCTCAATTGAGGGTCGGTGGAATTTTCCATTTGCGCCTATTCAGTGACATATAATTAAATAACACCAATCAAATGTCACAAAACTAACATTTTGTATGTTGTATTACTTAGACAGTCAGCATATGGTTTTCGCCCACCCCAGGAACATCCACATTAGCAGTCACACAATAACAACAAAACACTTGTCTATCATGTGAGTAATCACACTTCACAACCTACTGACATTGCCTTATTAACATACCACACAAGTAATGCACTACATAATTACAACATACAACCATTTTAAAAAAGTAAATTTTTTACAAACTCTATTCACATTCAATAGTAAATATATAATGAAGCGCCACAGCTTCAGCCTGACTATTAGAATTCCACGTCGAATGTCAGAAACTACGTCCTCACATAAATAGTAGTGAGTAGTGAAACATGACTAGAAACACACACCTGATTAGTTTCCTATAATATCACATACTTATTCAATCCATATTATACAGTTCTTATTATTCTTACACATTTACATATATGATTAGCAATGATTGCACACATACAAAGATTGTATTGTGAGACTGCTTCTGTTAACTAAATTTCAGTCTTGATTGGCCCTTTCTCCATTTGACAAATTGGCAATAAATTTTTAAAACCATAACCACCTGTGTCGACTCTTTACTTTAAATACCATTGTGACATAAAATAAGTGTATCTGACTTAAGCATACAAATCAATGTTAACTAATACTGCTACAACTATACCTCCATCAATTTGTTTGGTACCTATGACATACAGTCAGTATCACAGCATATGCAACGATGTGGCACATTGCATGTCACATTTGACATAATTAATAACAGTGTAAAAACTCAGCAATGTACTTACTTTTCCTGTGCCTATGCAGTCATTATTACTATACCAAGGTTAAACCGTCAGCACCCAACAGTACACAGCTGTGACTATACATGTACCATGCAGTCACTACTATGTGTACTTCAGAGTCTGACAAAATGGAGCTTTCTAATTGGCTGCAAACATCCTAACAACCTTATGTTAATCTTTTATTACCATACATGAAGAGGTTAATGATATACTGAACAAGGTTTAAAACTGTTGAAAAACATGTTTCATTATAATAGCAATAAGTCACTCCCAAGAATTGTGCTAATGGTCAGTCAATCACCTGTGAGACATGTGGCACTCGGCCACACCTCATGCCACAGTACACCCTAGAACATGATTAACAGACCATTAACATAACTCCTTGTCATGCCTTATTAATTAATTATAAAAGGGACTCAGAAACTGAGCTTTCTGATCGGCTGCAAACATTCTAACAGCCTTCTGTAAATATTTTATTGACATACATAAAGAGATTAACCATTTCCTGAACAAGCTTTTAAACAGTTAAAAACATTTTATAATAATAGCAATAAGGCATTTACTAGCGGTAATGATAATAGTCAGTTAATCACCCTATCGGGCATATGCCACTCGGCTACACCTCGTGCCACAGTACACCCTGAAGGTGATTAACAGACCATTAACATAACCTGCATCATGCGTTATTACTTAATTGAATTTTGATAACTGGATAGGCCCACAGGTCCCCGGTCATCCCTTTTTCAGAGGTGACCCGGAAAGCAAACAGTACATCAAATAGAACACAATGGTACATATACAAGCTGAGGGTATACAGTATGCTTCAGTTTACAAATACATCTGTGTTGACATCTGCATCTACTAATTACAATATACTACCTAATTTTGTCTGACATTGGGTGCTCCACTGCCCACCTGACCCTGCTGGTGATGTCTTGTGTCATAGTAACACCAACAGCAATGCAAACAGAAGCGCTAACAGTGGCACATATGGTAACACAAGCGAAAATGAGAGCATAAACGGTAACTATAACAGTGACACAGACGACAATGGTCTGCCATGTGATGTGTTAAATGGAGGTTTGTAATTGCCTGCAAACATCCTAACAGCCTTATGTTAATCTTTCATTGACATACATGAAGAGGTTAACATTTCCTGAACAAGGTTTAACACCAGGATGCACATTGGTTGTCGTTGGACGAACTCTCACCCCATCACATGTGTAAAGCAGCAGAAGTATAGGAGAATGGGGTGAGAGTTAGGACCCATGATCCCATGTGCACCTCTAATGCCGGTTGGGGGTCCATGGGTGGTTTTCAACCCTAACAGCAAATTTCCTCACTTTTGTTGCTGTGGAACAACCCTAACTAATGCATTAAACATAGTTGTTTGCCTATAATTTCCCTTCTTTTGAGAATGATAAAGAGAAATAGTGGGACAGAGGGGGATGATCCATACTGGGACCAGGGGTCTTCTTTAGGATGGGAGTTCCTTTCAGATATTTCTTTTGGGGCTTCTTGAATGATAGTCTCTTGGTTCTTCCTATCTGTCCTATTATAGGTAGCCCATGAACAGGATCTATCGTCTGACAAGATTCATGACACAGATTACCTGTCAATTCTACCTGACACTCAGGACTAAGGTGACCAAAATCTAAACAAAGATTGCAGTAAGTGCTCCACATTTAAAACATGCTTTTGTGACCAGGATAAAAGCAATGCCCTCTTCTGTACCAAGAAATATACTGTTAGGTAAATGAACAGGGCCTAAATTGTTATTTCACAGTCGAACCCGAATACCCATCCCCATTCCAAATGCAGTCTTCATCAAAGATGGGAGGGGAAACCAAGCACCCACATCTTTTCTGCAACCAAAATAATATCATGACCTGAACTGATTCATTACAAAATAAGACAGTGACTGACTTAATGGATGGTTTTGTAAGGGTACAACTTTAAAGGCATCCACAACTCAGTATAACAAAGTGAATCAAATTTAGCCCCAAAACTATCTAGATTTTGAGGAGTAACAAAGCTGATATCATATAACACTGAGCCAGATACATGAATGAGAGCATGAATTTCTGTAGAAAAAAACATTGAGCCCTTTAATAAAGTCTTTCCTGCACAGAGGCGATCTGGAGCCACATCCAATCCTCCTTGGCACGCCAAATGCACAGCATTTTGCCACTGTAATGGAGGCAGGGAACCCAGAAATAGATCTTTTCATCAGAAAGATTCCATGCATCTTTAGCCTGCTGTGGAAAGTCAGGTCAAACGTTTTCATGCTGCAAGGTTTAACTACTGAGTCACCCCAGTCAGTATGCACAGAAACTGAATCATCAAGATCAGAAAATGAAGAATTGGGGCAAACAGTTCGAAAACCAGAAGATTTATTGTGCACCATTGAATATAAAGGTGCAATGTCTTCTCGTTGTACTTCAATAGCTATAGGGTCAGTCTGTTTTGAGGCCGTTGTCCCGGTATTGGGCTGGCTTCACCCTACTTCACCCTACACTCAGCAGGAACGCTCAAGTGAGGACTGTGCCCATTTGTGCGGGGCCATGAGAGAAGTATCATCGGGTCTACCTTTTCAAGCCCAAATTCAATGACTTATTTTTTACATGTTTAGATGAAGGAGAAGCAGTCCTACTCACAGAGTTTGTGGAATCATCGACGGGAGGTTAATGGAGCTCACAATCTGCTCGAGACTCGGTTGTCAGAGTTGGTGTTTCAAAGGAAATATCTGTCAGAATGCCGCCTTTGATGCTGTTATGTCATTAAGGTGATTCATGCTGCCATCTAAGCGATTCCCTTCTGCAGCGTCTGACACAAGTTCTGCCAGAATCAACTTTGCTGCATCTCTAATAAGGTCTGTGTTAACATCAGAATGTTGTTCATCAACCGAATAAAGTGCAGCTCACAGGCATTTTTTCTCCACTTGAACAGTAGTTTGTCGATTCCGTAAGACTGGTTTTGTTGTAAAATATTCTCCAACCATGCAGAGTCTGGACCAAACAAACCTTGTGGTGCACAGAGTATTGTAGAAATAGGTTCTACCAGAGGTTCTTGCATAACAATATTTTCTTGAAAGTCCATAATGGTCTCATGAGCTAGACCTGAGGGCAGGGAGACCTGCTGTCCCCAGGTACACCAGCAGAATGAAAATCCATGACATCGCTTCCCATGGTAACAGCACCCCCACTGCAAGAGTAGGGGAATTTCCTGGTGTCCTGGTCAAATTTCCTCATTCACTAAAAATACCACCAACAGCTTCATCTGGTTCAAGGTCAGTTGGCATTCATCTGTATCCCCTCCCAAGGTCATGCTTGACAATAGGCAGAATCTGCCAGTGCACTTACCAGTCAACAAAAACTAACTAAGCAAATAAATAAATAAATAAAATATTGTTAGCAACTGAAATGGCAATAAGAGTTGGGCCAAAACTGCAGGGGTGCTTGCCTCCCTTGGCCTGCTTTCTCACATCTTGAAGTCATTGTTATGATTATTTAGTAGAGATGAGGGCAGGAATATAAAACACATGTAGACGTGCTGGTCATTGGGGGTGAAGGGTGTTATTGTCTGGCCTCTGACCTCAGCTACGTGATAACTGAAGGTGGGGCTTAGTCACAGTTAAAGCAGCAAACAGAAGTTCATCTTCTCAGAAGAAGCCAGAAGGTGAAGGAAGGAAACATATTCAATTCAGTGCTTCAGAGTAACTGGTAACTGGTATTTTTCTTTTAAACTTAGATTGTAGGCTTGTAGTGACACTATACTTTCTTTCTGTGTTGTCTTTACTTATAATTGTTTTTGGGCTGTTGAAAATTTAAAAATAGTGGTGGTGTAATTCTGTGTCTTTAATTGCTGCAAATTTTATCTTGGCTTGTCTGACTGTCCTGTAGCTGGGTGAAGGGTGTTAATTGTCTGGCCTCTGACCTGCAGCTATTGATAACTGAAGGTGGGGCTTAGTCACAGTTAAAGCAGCAAACAGAAGTTCATCTTCTCAGAAGAAGCCAGAAGGTGAAGGAAGGAAACATATTCAATTCAGTGCTTCAGAGTAACTGGTAACTGGTATTTTCTTTTAAACTTAGATATTGTAGGCTTGTAGTGACACTATACTTTCTTTCTGTGTTGTCTTTACTTATAATTGTTTTGGGCTGTTGAAAATTTAAAAATAGTGGTGGTGTAATTCTGTGCTGTCTTTAATTGCTGCAAATTTTCCTGATAAATATGCCCTGATAAATCTGATTGACAGGAGCTAAACACAGGGTATAGTAAGAGGTGAAGTAGGAGGGCATAAGGGGAAGAAGACCACCCCCAGCACGACAAGTGTTTTGACTCATTTATTTATTTATTGGTTTCTTTTCCTTAAAAAAATATATATCTGAGGATCAGTTACAGGATTTTAATACTGTAAATAAATAAAGAGAGAACTAAGAGAGCTTCAGTAGCAGATAAGTAGTGGAATTGCAGTATAATGTGGGAGTGGTGCAATGTAGTGGCTGTGGGGCAGCCATATTCAGGCAGACCTTCTGGACACTGAGGTGCTGCCCTATCTGCATCATCTCTTGGGACTGAGGGATGAGGTAGCCAGACTCAGAGCGGAAGTAAACTGGGTCAGGAGTACCATCACCCTGTCCAGGAACCACCCAGTCCAATGCAGCTGCCTCAAAGGATGCCGAGAGCGAGGAGCACTTGGATGACAGTGGGCTCAGGGAGGGTTAGAGCAGTCAGGCAGAGGCACATCCCAGATCCTATTCCTCTCAAGAACTCATATGCCACACTGGCAAATGAGGACAACCAAATAGAGGTACCCAGGGAAGTGGAAGGAAAGATGTGGAGGTTAGGCAGGAGGTGACCTCAGTGGGAAAGCAGTGGACCCCAGAGGAGGAGGAAGCGAATCCTGGTGGGGACTCCATCATAAGAGGGATCGGCTAGGAACACAGGAGGGGAGGACAGGAGGTGAGGTGCCTACCAGGTGCCACGGCATGGAGGGATGGAAGGAAGATACTGGGATCACTGGGAAGGCAAGACAGGAGGGTGAGCTGGATGTCATTATCCACCTAGGTACTAATGACTTGGCAAATGGGAGCCAAAGGAAGTTCAGGAAGAGTTTAGGAAACTGGGGAGGGTCTCAAGCAAGTAGCTACTTCTGTCACTTTCTCAAAGTACTACCTGTGAGAGAGCAAGGGAGAGCAGAAGTGCATGCACCAGGAACTTTAACTCATGGTTGAAGAACTAGTGCTGTGAGGAAGGGTTTGGATTCATTGGTGACTGGGGACCCATCTGGAGGGATGGAGGTTTGTTCAAGCCTGACGGCCTGCATCCATCCTGGAGGAGATCAAGCACTCAATGATAAGTTTAAATGCTACATTGACAAGCATTTAAACTAGCAAAAGGGGTGGCAGGCCAGCAAGGATGGTACCTGCTTGCTCACCCCACAGCTAGTAATGGAACCAGTGAACCAGAGGTGGCTATCTCTGCAAAGCAGTGTGCAAAGTTGGAGATTAGTGTCCAAAAGGTGGATAAGCAGAAAAGGGGCAAAATTCAGCAGAAGGGCAGACAGCAAGGAGAACCAGGGATAAATGACAACCAAGGAAGGGGCTGGAGTAGAACAGTGAAGCAGTCTAGGGAGGTAAAATCATGGAAAGCCATGTGTGCAAATGCCAGGAGCCTTAGCAACAAGATGGAAGATCTGAGGCTGTCATGGTACAGTCAGACCTGGACATTGTGGCCATCACTGAAACCGGTGTAATGATAAGCATGACTGGGAGATGGCCATACCTGGCTACAACATATTCAGAAGAGACAGAGCAGGCAGGAAGGGAGGAGGGTGGCACTGTATGTGAAAAATGGCATAAGGGCCACGAGATCCAGGAGGAACAAAATGGGGAGAGATACTGTGGGTTAAGCTGGAAAGGAAAATGGGGCCAGCCATCCGCACAGGTGTGGTCTATAGACCACCAGCCCAGGAGGAAGAAACAGATAGGAGCTGATGCTAGCCATCCAAAGGATGGCTGACAAGAAAGTGAGGTAGTACTGGTTGGAGACTTCAATATACCAGATGTGGATGGAGCATCCCAGCAGCAGCATCAACTAGGAGCAGATTTATCCTGGACTCCTTCAGGGTGCCTTCCTCAAGCAACTGGTCATGGAACCAACTCGGCAGAAGGCAATACTGGACCTTGTGCTCACAAACAGGGACAGTGTGATGGGGTAACAGTGGGGGAGCACCTGGGTAACAGTGACCACCAGTCATTGTGGTTTGAAATCACAGAAAGAGCAGAACCAAACCACACAAAAACATGTATCCTGGATTTTGGGGGCAGACTTTGGGAAAATGGGGAGATGCTTGAAAGAGGCATTAAGGAATGGGACAGGAATCAGGGATTGAGGAACTGTGGGCAGTATTTAAAATGGGGATTATAAGAACAACAGAATTATGCATTAAGCAGGTTAGCAAGAGGAAAAGAAAGAGGAGACCACTATGGTTTCCAAAGAGGTAGCAAAGAAAGTGAAAGCCAAAAAGACTGCATTCAGGCAATACAAAAGACACAGGCAGAAGGGGATAGGGAGAAGTACCAGGGAGAAACAAAGGGAGGCAGGGAAGTCAGTAAGGGAAGCCAAAGCTCAGACAGAAGAACACATTGCAAAATCAGTGGTTAAAGGGACAAAACCTTTACAGGTACATAAGTGAAAAGAAGGACAAAGGAGGGATAGTTAGACTGAAGGGGGAGGATGGGAGCAGCGTGGAGGATGACAACAGTAAAGCTGACATATTGAACAGGTATTTCTGCTCAGTCTTTACTAAGGAAGAGGGGTAATGGGTCTGAAGGGAGTACAAGGGTGAGAATGGTGCAGAAATGGACACAAGTCCCTTTACGAGAAAGGGTCCTGAAGGAACTGGAAGTAATAAGAGTTGACAAAGCAATGGGGCCAGATGGGGTGCACCCAGGGTCCTTAAAGAACTAAGAGATGTGGTGGCTGAACCTCTGGCTATCCTGTTCAGCCAGTCACTGGAAACAGGGAGGTACCCAAAGACTGGAGGACAGCAGATGTAGTCCCCTTATACAAAAGTGGGAAAAAGAGGAAGCAGGGAACTACAGACCAGTCAGCCTCACCTCGGTAGTGGGAAAGATCATGGAAGCACTACTGAAGGAGAGACTGGTGGAACATCTGGTTGTCAATGGACTACAGGACCCAAGGCAGCATGGTTTCACCAGGGGAGGTCATGTCAGACCAACCTCATTGAATTTTTGACTGGGTGACTAGGGAGATGGATCGGGAGGGCAGTGGACATGGCCTATCTGGACTTCAGCAGGGCCTTTGACACTGTGCCACATAGAAGACTATTACACAAACTGGGAATATGGGTGTGGGCAGGACAGTAGTGTGGTGGGTAGGTAACTGCTGGGTGGCAGGACACAGAGGGTGGTGGTAAATGGCTGTCACTCCACAGAGGGAAGAGTGACCAGTGGGGTACCACAGGGATCAGTGCTGGGACCGGTCCTATTCAACATCTTCATCAGTGACATTGCACAGGATATAGAAGGCAGAATTTCACTGTTCGCTGATGACACAAAGCTCTGTAACAGAGTAGACACACCAGAGGGTGTAGACAGAATGAGAAGGGACCTGCAGAAAATTGAAGAATGGTCAAGGTTTGGCAGTTGAAATTCAATGCAAAGAAGTGCAAGATAATGCATCTGGGGCACAAACCTGGCACAATATATCAGTTGGGGGTGAGGATATAGCATGCACCAAGCAGGAAAGGGATCTTGGGGTTGTCATCTCTGATGACCTCAAGGTAAGGAAACAGTGTGACAAGGCATCAGGTAAAGCAAATAGGATGCTGGGATGTATAGGCAGGGCATCACCAGCAGAAAAGGAGGTCATAATTCCGCTATACAAGACACTAGTGAGGCCCCACCTGGAGTACAGTGTACAGTTCTGGAGACCATACCTACGTAGGGACGTAGACAGGGTAGAGAAGGTTCAGAGGAGGAGCAACAAGATGGTGCATGGGTTGCATCACAAATCCTATGAAGACAGGTTGAAGGAACTGAACATGTACTCCCTGGAGGAGAGGAGGGAGAGGGGATATGATAGAGACATACAAGTATCTTACAGGGAGGAACAGGGTGCAGGAAAACACTATTTTAAGCGAAAAAGATGTTTCAGGACTAGAGGGCATGGGATGAAGTTGGAGGACGACGATTCAGAGGAAACATGAGAAAGAATTTCTTCACAGAACGGGTGGTGGACAAGTGGAACACCCTGCCAGAGGAAGTGGTGGGGCTGAAACAATCACGGATTTAAGAATGCATGGGATAGACATAAAGGAATTCTAGAGGTCAGGGGTAAGGGAAATAGACTCTAGGAAAACAAACTGAACTTACAAGCTCAAATGGGCAGACTAGGTGGGCCATAGGCCCTTATCTGCCGACACTGCCTATGTATCTATGTATCTATGTATTGGGGCTTGAATTATTCAGATATTTGTTACTAGGAAGTTACTGTATTTGTGTAATTCCACATTAGGCATTTGTTCATGCTGGATGCACAATCAGTTATGCAGTAGCCAAGCGATTCTTTGGTTTGGTGCATTGTATTAATTCAAACTCTTGTGGCTGATCTTATCAGCATTAGTGTAGTTAATGTTATGTTAATAACATGGTGGTTTATGCATGTGATGGTAGAAATGCTTGTCATATTCAGCATATGCATGCCTCTAATATTTATTTAGATAATGAGGATACTATAGCTTGAAATATAATTAGCTATATGGCAGCATGATGCTGTTTGGAAATTTTGTAGTTTTATGACAGTGATGTCTGTAGTACACGATTGTGAAAATGCACTGCTTATTCATGACCCCAAACATTAATTTGATATATAAGGATTACTGGGGCTATTTGGCATCCCTATTTTTGCAGCAGACATCTGCTGTTCATAGAGTAAAAGCATGGCAGGCTACTTCAAACAGGTAGCCTCCCAAAAACTAAAATGCTATGGAAATGGTGTGAATCGGTATACTTTTTTACAGGATGGAGTTAGGAGTAAATGGTTTAAAAGTCATTAGAGTTGTACTTGGTAGATGCATAAAGGAAGGCCAACAGCTAGGCACTTTTAACATATCTTTTAGAGACAGAGAGGCTGAGCTTTAACTCATTTGCTCCCAGTGGCCATTTTGGGTCAGTTCTAACAATGGATGGTTCTAGCATCATATGGCATCTATGAGAACAAATGAGTTTTTAAGCCAGCCACTTGTGAGGCCTGGAAGAGGAGTGAGACCATCTATATTGTCAGCACCAACTGAAAGGGCAATAACTGTTGGCCAAAAAGTGCAGGGTGCTTGCCCTGCCTTTGGTCTGGCTTTCAGTACATGTGGTCACTTGAAGTCATTGTTATGATTATTTAGTAGAGATATGTTTCCTGAGATGAACTTTTCTAAAATCAGTGTTCCCTTAACAAACTCTCATTTATTTATTACTTTTACTGTTATTTAGCAAAACTGCAACTTATCAGAGATAATCAGACATAATGAGGAAAAAGGAAAACTGAGCCTTTAAGCACTACTGATATCAACTAGTCAATTAGACTGCACAGCCTGTATTAATTTAGTTATACAGAGATTGTTAAATTGCATTGTGATTTTATAAAGTATGCATGTGTATTCTGTGGACATTTAATTGATTTCATTGATTGTGTATGTGGTTTGCACTTAATTGTGGTGTTTTGGTATAAATGTATGTCAATCATGCCTAGACCCTGCACCCCGATGAAGGTCCTTTGACTGAAGTGCTGGGGAGTAGTCTGGTGTCTCTATTGTGTGTCCTGCAGTAAACTGCATTAAATTGTACAACTTGGTATTTAACAACATTTTGTCCATTCCTCGTGAGTGTGCCCTTTTGTTGTTTTCAGTAATTGGGTATAGCTAATACCCATGGCGGCACTGCCGTGGCAGTCCGGCTTGAGGGAAGATCATTGTTTCTTATTTGGAGATGCTGTCAGCAGCTTGTAGAACTGCCAGCTTCTAAAATACCAATCCTGGCTGATGATCATGATGCTGCTGGCTCTTTCACAATGGTCATACATCTGTTTCTAACAGGTATAGGGAGACCAAAATGGAGAGGGTCCCTGTTCAGCACTAAGCAGCAGAAATAGAACTCAGCAGCTCCAGTGTTCTTTTTTTTTTTGGGGGGTGCTGAGTGGGAGGGTCCAGTGGGGGATCTGAGATGATGCAAAATCCAGTGATTGACAGTTTTCTAAAAAAATGACCAAGATGACACACACTTACTACCTCACAATTATAAACAATGCATAAGTTCCAGGGACAGGAACATTATAAACAACATATAGTGTCACTAACATTAAATACTGTAGAAGTTTAATTTCATGGGTATTTTAATTCATGCTATGAGCTCTTCTTGTACTGTACGTGTGCAGAAATGCATTTCCATGATTTGATCCAGTATATATGATGTTTTATTGCCACAAATCTACTGTATCATCTGACACCAGCAATGCTTCAAAATCATATTTACCTGGCATCTCACTTGCAAACACAGTAGAGAAAGAAGTGATGAGAGAGGGCAAGAGAATTAGGAAAGTGAGGAGGGTCTCATAAGAGAATTAGCATTCTGGGACCAGCATTGTGTGCTTTTGGTGTTCAGGGCCAGCAGAATCTGCTGTTGATGAGTGCTGGCTGTTAGTATGGGAGAACGAGCTAGGGGAGTAGAGTTAGGCCTAGTGAGAGGGGTGAGGGTTGGTTTGTGATTTGTATCTAAATGGAGATGAGCACTTAAAAAAGCTTTCAGTGTATGAAATGGCATTAAATTGGATTAATCTTTCATGGGGTAGTGCCATGCAGTTTCAATGTTTGGAGACTAGTAGAAGATGGCAGTTGGCAGAAAACTCACAACACTGACACAACATTATATTTTAAATGTAAACACACATGGTATGCTGCCACTGCAGTGACACTCACACAGAAAACCCCAACAGAAACCCCACTGCACCTAAATCAGCAGTGAAGGGTTTTGCATCAAAACTCTTTAGGGTGAAGGAGGGTAAATATCTAACTTCACTGTCTGTGTGATGTGGAGTTAGATAAAAATAATATGAGGGTGTGGTGGGAAGCAGCCTCCCGCATTGTGCATTGTGATGTCGCTGGTCAGTTTGGGGTTGCTCTATGGTCGGGGCATCGGTGGGTTCCCAGTGCTGTAGTGGATGTCCCAGTCAAGGTTGTCATGCCCGTGTCACTGATTCAACACACACACAGTCACCATTCTGATATCATGCTGTTAAATATGTCTACAAAAGGTTGGAGTTTTTATTAATGCAAATTGATAATATTGAGAATAGCACAAGAAAGGCTTCCCTGTTCAGAACTGATATATTTCACAACAAGATGCATTTCACAGATAATCCCAGTAGGACAGGAGGACACTGAGAAGAATTACTGGCAGATGATAGGAAAAAACAGGGAACTGATTTTATAGCATGTTACAAAAATGAAGTACTGTATCTTGGTGCTGACAGCACAGGGTAAAGTGTTGCATTTGGGGGCATTCTACCACTAGCATTTGGAAACTAACATAATTTACAATGTCAATCACAGCATAAGACAATTAGATATGATTCCATATGTGCAGTACAAACACACACCATCACTGTTCTAATACTATACTGCTAATTAAGCATACAAAGGTTGTAGTTTTATTAATGCAACTTGATAATACTCAGAAGAGCATGGGAATGGCTTCCCTGTGTGGAACTGATATATTTTGCAACAGGTGCATTTCACAGATAACTCCAGTATGACAGGAGGGCATTAAGAAGAATTACCAGCATAGGATAGGCAAAAACAGGGGAATTCTTTGTAGTGTGGATGGCTTTGAAAGCTGAGAAGTCAAGGAGGAACTACATGATCATGCAGAGACTTGCTCTCTCTCTTTGTGTGGGTGCACTGAGATATGATAATATCTTGCTGTTAAATATGCATACAAAGGTTACAGTTTTATTAATGCAGCTTGATAATACTGAGAATAGCACAAACGATTTCTCTGTTCAAACTGATATATGAGAACCACATCACGAGACTCTCTCTGTTTGAGCAGGTACAAAAAGGTATGATAGTGCAAGCAGGGATAAAGTAAAATGAAGATAGTGCAAATGTGGAGTGTTTCCTGGTGGAGTTGTGTTTTTCACACTCCAGCATGTTGTTGATTACAAGGAATGTGGAGTCCTTTTCTCAGTGATCATTAAAGGACTGTAGAGCTCTGCCCACTGCAGCCCTTAAAAGGTGCAAAAAATGCTATAAAATACCTTCAACAAAGCAAAAGAAATATGGAAATTCAAATGATGACAATAGCTTCAAAAAGAAAAGCAGTTTTATAGGTATGTAAATTCCTTAAACAAAACTGACACAAAGCTCACTACTGTCATACAAAATAATACCATGTTTTCAGACACTATTGATATATCAAATGCATTTAACAATGACTTCTGCTCTGTTTACTCAAAGGCAAGTAATGTCCATTACCAGAATGTGTATAAAAGTGACAAGGAACTGAAAATAGAAGCTGATGACATAAACAAGAAAATAGATGGTCTCAAAGCATATAGCACTTAAGGCCTAGATAACATTACAGCTCAAATGGTAAAACTGATGAAGAGGATGCATAATTGTCCCACTAAATTTTTTTTTGAAATATCTTTAAGCACAGGCGAGATACTGAAGAACTGGAGAACAGCCAAAATTATCCTGATTCACAAAAAGAGATAGACAAAATGTCTATAATTACCGCCACATAAGTTTAACTTTGGTACCAGGCAAGATCCTAGAATCAATAATCAACAATAGAATACTGAATCACATTAAAAGAAATAATAATTTAAATCTAGAACAACATGGGTTCACCTCAAGACATTCCTGCACAACAAACCTTATTTGGCTTTATGAAAAAATCAGTAA
Organism: Neoceratodus forsteri; assembly: GCA_016271365.2. Classification (NCBI taxonomy): domain Eukaryota; kingdom Metazoa; phylum Chordata; order Ceratodontiformes; family Ceratodontidae; genus Neoceratodus; species Neoceratodus forsteri. Next base: position 361,256,737 of record CM028131.1, on the reverse strand, counting down.
GTTATTAGATCAGGGAATTGTGGCACATGTGGTCTTATTTGACTTCTGAAAGGCTTCAATACAGTGCCAAACTGTGCACTGGTTGAAAAATGATAAGGCTTAATATCAATAAAACATTGTGAGATGGGTTGCAAATTGATTTATTGAATGAACCCAGAAGGTTATGGTAAACAGTTACAGTACCTATCAAGAAAGGGCCAGGTGATGAGTGGAGTGCCATGGGTTCAGTACTGAACCCATTATATTTCAACTATTCATAGCTGATCTAAATAATAACATACAGAACTGGATTACTAAGTATGCAGATGACACAAAACTAGGAGGACAAAGCAATACTGTAGAGCAAATAAAAGGTATCCCAACAGACCTGAACATTCTAGATAGAGTGGCCTTATAAATGGGAAATGATGTTCAACATAGATATGTGTTGCGTCTTTCATTTAGGGAGAAACAGTGCTCTAAATTAGTACATATTAAGTAACACTACTTTGAAGGTAACAGTTAAAAAAAGATCTAGGCATAATTATAAATAACAACCTGGACTTTAAAGACCAATGTATTAATGCTGTGTTGAGAGCTAACAGAGTACTTGGTGCTATAAAAGAAATATAAAAGTTGTAGAGTAATTGTTATAATGCCCTTTACAGATCTTATGTAAGACAACTTTTGGACTACTGTAGTCAATTGTGGCATCCATATAGGAGGTTGGATGTTGACAGAGTAGAGAGGGTGCAGCGCAGGATGACTAAAATAATATTGGACATTAGGATTACCCTTATGAAGAAAGATTGGGTAATCTAAAACTATATTCATTGGAGGAGCACAGAAAATATGGAGATTTACTACTGTTTTATGATATGATTAATGATCCTTACCTTATGAATGAATTAAACATTACCATAAAGGACAATTTAAAAACTAGGGATCATGAACTACAAGTCACCACAAGAAGATTTAAAGAGAAAAAGTATTTTTACACATAGTGGATGCTAAACCTTTAGAACAGTTTACCTGAAAATATCTTAATAAATTAAACTAAAGTGAGTTTCAAAAAAGACTAGATGACTATGTAATGAATGGAAGTACATTAAGATATAACATTTGATCTTTAGGTGCTAATTTTGGGCTTATAGCCTCATCAGCCTCTTACACTTTAATGTATGTTAGTGAACAATTCTTATGAGTGAGACAAAAGTGAAGTGAGAAAGGTGATTTTCTGCAACATAGCAAGTATATGAGAAAGAGGTTCAGCGGAGGGGCTACAGTGTAATTTTTGAAATTACACAAATTTTTATTGATTTTCCAGTGAAAGATAAACAAACAAACAGAACAGCTAATGATGTAGGAATACAATTGATCTTACATCTCAAAGCTATTACGTTGTTACAAGCCTCTATATATTTCTGAAAATAAATATGTTAGTCTATCCAACAATACCAGCATTAGTGCCATCTTAGGTATAACAGATATTTATTTTAAAACATTGAAATTGAATAAATGGATGAATTTGTGTTAGCTTTTTCTTCTAAATTCACTTGGAACTATAAACTGGTCTTAGAAGTAGGCTCAGGTTACTTACAATTCACATACCTTGTATAATACATACTAATTATATAACCACTGTTTCAAAAACTATAAGAACTATATACAGATTAGTGCAAGTCAAATACATAAAATATATTATTTCACCTTAAAATGCAAGAGGTCCGGGGAGTGGGAGGGAAGGAGATGCTGGTGGAGGGGATATTTTCCATTACACTACAGAGTAGCTGTGATGGAACAAGCAACCAATCAGGCTATCAATTCTGATAGATCTAGCCTCTCACAGTTAAAGAAAGGGTCCAAAGCAAAGAGCAACCCCTTAATTCCCTTCACTACATATGGTAGACAATCAAGTACCATTAGAGATACTGTAATTACTAAAACTGGGAGACTAGTTGAAAGGACCCTGCCCTATGGAATGCTGCACAGAATCCACCCCAGATGGTCTACAAAGGGCCAAAATTAGCAGACATTTTAATAGTGTGCAACACACACCTACATCATCAAGTGGTAACTGGCCTCTGAAACTACAACATGGAATTTTTCCATGAAGGTGCTAAAAGCACTACAACTAACTGGAAAAGACTAGTCACTTTACTGTCATTAATGCGGTCAAGTATTTGACATAAGACACTTCATTACCTGTGACAGTAACAACACTATATTCTTGTCAGCATTTTCCTATGGAGGTTTCTATATGCACACCCTGTCCCATGAGCAAACAATTTCATACGTTTTCTCCTTTCTTCATACAGCAGCTACAACTATTGTGTTGGCAACATGTGGTGAGACATAGTTCTCTACCTTTGAAGAGTGTATCACTATTAGGCACTTACTTGACAACCACAAGGAAAACCCACCAATGATTTGCTAAGAATCTGCAGACAAAACCCTAATGTGTGTTTTCTTTGACTGCTTGGGGAGTGGTGGACAGTTGAATTGGAAACCCTAATAGCACATTTTCCTACTTTTGTGTTATTATCCTGATCCTAACTGGTGCATTAACAATGTTTTTCAAAGATAATATAATATTATATATATATATATATATATATATATATATATTCTTTAAAAAATGCATTAATGCAACATTTAGAGTTCAGGCTTGTGGGAGTGCAGGGCACTCTGGGTCTACATTTCCATCCCAAGGTAGATACATATATGTACATCCTGTGCTTCCATTTGTGGGACAACAGCAAAAAATAGAAAAATAGAAACATAGAAACATAGACTTTGACGGCAGATAAGGACCACTTGGCCCACCTAGTCTGCCCATTTCCTACCTACAGGATAGGCCGCAGATCCTAGTTAACCAACAGCCTATTTCTTCCTACCCCCACAAGAATTGCCTTATGTCTGTCCCATGCATTCTTGAATTCTCCCACAGTTTTAGACCCCATGACCTCCTCAGGAAGGCTGTTCCATGCATCCACTAACCTATCTGTGAAAAATACTTCATCACATTGCCCCAGAACTGCCCCCCATCTTTAAATTGTGTCCCTTGTTCTTGCACATCTCTTTTCTGAAAGATGCTGCCGTCTTGGACTTTGTTGATTCTATTTAGGTACTTAAAAGTTTCTATCATGTCCCCCTCTCCTCCTTTCCTCAAGGGTATACATATTAAGCTCCTTTAGTCTCTCCTCGTATGGCTTCTCTGCAGACCCTGTACCATTTTAGTTGCCCTCCTCTGGACTGCCTCTATCCTGTCTATGTCCTTGTGGAGATGGGGTCCCAGAACTGGATGCAGTATTCCAGATGAGGTCTCACCAACTGTCTGTACAGAGGATAAAACTTCCTGTTTTCTGTTGGTGATGCCCTCCCTATGCATCCCAGTATATCCCCAGCCCTCCCTCCCTACTTCCTTCTCACATTGCTTGCTAACCTTAAGGTCATCTGATATAATTACCCCAGGTCCCTTTCCTTTTTGTTGTTGTTACTACCTCCTCCCATTGTGTAATCTTCCCTGGGTTCTTGTTTCCCAGGTGCATTATTTGCACTTCTTTGCATTGAATCCTAGCTGCCATACTTCTGACCATTCCTCCAACCTTGCCAAGTCCCTTCTCATCCTTTTCATGCCTCCTTATGTATCAACCCTGTTGCAAATCTTTGTGTCATCTGCAAAGAGGCATACTTTTCCTTCAGTCCCTCTGCAATGTCACTTATAAAGACATTAAAAAGGACTGGACTGAGTACTGAACACTGCGGTACCCACTAGTAACCCATCTTTCTTCAGAGTGGACTCCGTTTACAATTACCTTCTGTGTCCTGTTGTCCAGCCAGTGTTTTACCCAGGCTACTACCCTGGGACCCTCTCAAGGCTGGTTAATTTGACTATTAATCTTTTGTGTGGGACTGTGTCAAATGCCTTGCTAAAGTCTAGGTAGGCCTGGTCCACAGCCCTTCCTGGTCTACTACTTTCATCACCCAGTCAAAGAAATCTATCAGATTTATCTGACATGACCTTCCGCTGTGAACCCATGCTGCTTGGGTCCTGTGCCCACTGGCCTCAAGATACTCAGCAATTCTTTCCTTCAGAAGTGACTCCATCACTTTCCCTACCACAGAGGTCAAACTGACAGGTCTGTAGTTTTCTGCCTCTGTCTTGGTCCCACTTTTGTGAAGGGAATCACATCCACCTTCCTCCAGTCTTCGAGTACCACACCATCCTCCCATGATTTATTAAAAGAGTAGTCAGTGGTTTCACTAGTTCCCCCTTAATTCTTTTAGAATTCTGAGGTGAATTCATCAGGACCCATTGCTTTGTCCACCTTCAGTTTTAGGAGTTCTTGCAGAGCCCTTTCTTCTGTGAAAGGGCTGGGATCGACCTCCCTATCAAGAGTGCTTCTGTTAATTTGATTAGGCACTTCCCCTCCTCTTTTGTGAATACTGGTAGAAATATTCGTTCAGTAGGACACTGGCAGTGGACTTCAGGCGGGCAGACTTTGTGGGCATGGGAAATATTCTCAAGGATCACTTGAAGGGGATTACATCAATGACAAGTGTGGAAAGGAGATGGGAGGTCATAAACGGGGACTTCACGAGGCAGTCAGGATCTGCGGCTAAGTTGAAGCGTGAGGGGAGCAAGGTCACATAAACCATGCTGGTGGTCCAGTGAGGTACAGGTAGTGGTCAGAGAAAAGAAGGCAGCCTACAACAAATACAAAACAACAAGAGGGATATAGATAAGGAAATGTACCATCTTGCATCTAGAAAAGTCACCCAGATGGTGAGGGAGCAAAGTCCAGTAAAGACAGCGGCTGGCACAGGGATACATGGAGGGGAAAGGGGTTCTTCGGTACATTGGGGAGCGGAGAAAAACTAAGGGCCATCTCAGCAGATTGAGATCAGAAGGAGGTGGGTGGAAGAGATGAGGGACCAGGCAGAGGTATTTAATGAGTACTTTGCCTCTGTGTTCACTAGGAGGGATGGGATATCTACAAAGCAAGGCATGAAGGGATAGAAGCGGCAGTGAGTGGGATCAGGGAGCAACAGAAATGGAGCAAGAGGGAGGAGAGGTACCCCAGGGTGTCACATCTGGATAAGGATAAAAAGGCCAGTAAGGTGGAGGGACGGATGATGCTATCTCCACCAAAAGGGTGTAGTTAGCCCTCAAGGCCTAAAGAAAGACAAATCTCCTGGGCCAGATGGCATTCATCTGAGAGTACTATGGAATTGGTGGACATACTGGCTGCACCCTTGGTGGAGCTCTTCAACAGGTCACTTGAGACAGAGAGGTTCCTAGGGATTGGCGAGAGACATGTGGTGCCAATCCATAAAGGGTTGAGGAAGTACCAGATAACTATAGACCCATCAGTCTGACGTTGGTGGTGGGAAAATTAATGGAGAATATACTAAAGGAACGATTGGGGTGTACTTGGAGGAGGTGGGAGGTCTGGATAGTCAGCATCATGGGTTTGTGCCAGGTAGATCATGTCAAACCAATCTAGTGGAGTTCTCTGAATGGGTAACATCAGAACTGGACAGGGAAAGCCTGTGGATGTATTATTCTTGGACTTCAGCAAGGCGTTTGACTCTGTCCCCACAATGGTCTGGTGGAGAAACTGATGAGGTTCAGAGTAGACCCTTTGATGGTCAGATGGATTGAAAACTGGCTAGCTGGATGCACCCAGAGAGTAGTGGTCTGTGGGAAGCTCTTGAACCCTAGAGAGGTTGGTAGTGGGGTACGAGGGCTCGGTCCTGGGTACGATCCTGTTTAATGCATACATATCGGACATTAGGGAGGGTATAGGGTGTGAAATGAGTCTCTTCTTGGATGAATCCAAGATGGGAGCAGTAATTGAGGGAGAAGAGGGAGGTTGGCCCTGCAGAAGGACCTGGACACCCTGGAAAGCTGGGCTCACACATGGAAATTAAATTTCAATATCACCAAGTGCATGGTGTTGCATCTTGGTCAGGAAACTCTAAACACAGGTACACCTTGGGAGGGGAGGTGCTGGAGGCCTCAATGAGAAAAAGACCTAGGGTCATGGTGGATGCATGTATGAATAACTCTGAGCAGTGCAGGAGAGGCTAGCAAGGCAAACAGGATGTTGGGATGCATCGTGAGGGGATCACCTCTAGGAGCAAGGAAGTGATTCTGCCGCTGTACAATGGACACGTTAGACCACACCTTGAATACTGTGTACAGTACTGGAGACCACACTTAAGAGGGACATACAGCTCCTGGAGAGGGTACAGAGGAGGGCAACCAAGATGATACGAGGCTAGGGAATTTGACGTATGAGGACAGACTTGAGGAGCTCTGCCTGTTTTCATTGGAGGAGAGGAGAGCAGGGGACATGATTGAGGTCTTCAAGTACCTCAAGGGAATAAATAGGGTAAACATGGAGGGATCTTTAGACTAAAGCATGGAGGTATCACCAGAGGGCATGGTTTGAAGTTGGAAGGTGGAAGGGTAAGGGGAAAAGGAGGAGGTTTTTCACTGAGAGGGTGGTGGACCTTGGAATGCACTGCCTGGTGAGCTGGTTCGAGATCCACAGTGGAGGCTTCAAGAGAGGTGGGACAGACACAGAAAGTGGATGTATCAGATGATGGCCTGTCCGGGGGTGGGGATGGATGATAGGGGTTTCTGGAGCACAAGGGAGGAGGGCCTCGGCACCCAACTAAGGATCTGAGGTTCGAGCAGACTCGGTAGACCGTAAGGCCTAATCTGCTGGCAAATAGTATGTTAGTGTCCTGCTTTTCACTGTCCCCTCTGCCCACCCACCATTCATTCTATTTAGCCTCACTATCCCTCCTTTGTCTTTATACACTCTCTGATGTACCTATAAAAGGTTGTATCCCCCTTCTTAACTGAGTTGGCTATCTTTTCCTCAGTTTGGGCCTTTGCTATTCTGACTTCCCTCCTGCTTTCTTCCGCCTTAACTGGTACAGCTCTCTGTCTTGCTCCTTCTGTGTTTCCTTATACTTCCTGAATGCTATCTTTTTCTCCATGACTTTCCCAGACACCTCTTTTGAGAACCATAGTGGCTTTTTCTTTCATTTTGATTTGTTTATTTGCTTACACAAAGGTTCACATGTTGTCACCATTGTTGCTCCCCTCCTTCTAGCCTGTTTGCTAGTGCTTTTCTGAAGCACTCTCCCATCTTGCAAAGTCAGCCCTCTTGAAGTCCAGTACCCTCACTTTTGTATGGCTTGACTCTGTAGCTGAGTTTAACGTGAGACCACACTGTTTGATGGTCACTTATTCCCAGATGGCAACCCACTTCTAGATCTAAGATCCTCTCACCCCCATTTGAGAGTACGAGGCTAATATTTCTCCCTCACGAGTGGGTTCTGAAACTAGCTGTCTGAGGCCTGCCAGCTGTAGGGCATTGAGAATGGCCCTGCTCTTGGATGTGGCTGCATCAAATGTGCTCCTGTTAACATCTGGCATATTCAGGTCTCCCATCAACAGTATCTCCCCTTTCTCTGCCATCCTAAGAATGCCTTATATCATATCCTTGTCCATTCCTTCCCCTGACATGGGGTCTGTACACAACCCCTGTGCAGATTGTGGTGCTCTTTCCAGTCTCCAAGGTGACCCACAGTGCCTCCTCTCCTCCCTGTTTACTCTCCTGTTCAGTTGCTTTTATCCTTCCTTTACATGAGAGCTACTCCTCCCCTCTTCTCTCTGCCTGTCTCACCTGTAGGTTATGTACCCTGGTATGTTAACATCCCAGTCATGGTTCTCTGTGTACCATGTTTCTGTGACATCACGATATCCAGGCATCCTCTTCCATCAAGGCCATCAGTTAAGGGAGCTTGTTGTCCAGACTATGGGCATTAGTACTCATACCCTCAATTTCCTGATAGCCTTACTCCTTTTGCCCCATCTCTGTCCTTCTTGCCTTTGTCACTTCCCCATTACCCCTGCCCTTCTCCCTATCGCCACCTCTATGTTGGTGTTTACCACTTACTACCATGATTTTTTCCAGTGCCTCCCCTTGGCTAGTTTAAATGCTTGCCAATGAAACATTTAAACCTATCACCTAGGATCCTGGTCCCCTCCTGGACAGATGCAGCCCATCATGCCAGTATAGGCTTGTACCACTCCAGGTGGACCCCAGTCCCCAATGAAGCCAAATCCTGAGCTCTGCACCAGTTTTCAACCACTGATTGAATCCCATGGTGCAGAACACACCCCTCTCCTACACCATAGATGGGCACCACCTCCAGAAGGTTACCGTGTGTGCTATTTGTCTCAAGGCCCTCCCAATTCCACAAACTTTCCTGCACTGCTCAAATCCCTTTCTTAGCCTGGTCATTTGTCCCTAGGTGGACAATGACATCCAGCTTCCTCCCCTGTGCAGCTGCTCTGGCAATCCTGAGGATTCACTCCCTGTCCCTCAAGCTATGGCACCAGGCAGGCACCTTACCTCCTCTCCCTTCCTCCCCCAGTTCTACCTTTCTAACAATGGAGTCCCCACCAGGAGTTATTTTCTTCCCTGTGGTGTCCCATGCAATATAGTCCCAGTAGAGAAGTCCAGTCACACAGCACTCCTTCCTCGTGGTGTCTTCTGCCAAGCTACTAACAGAATCTTTCTAAGGCAGTCTTTAAATTTATCTTCCTTCTAGCTAAGCCACTCACCTTACTTACTAGATCTTTTACAAGTGATTTAAACTGCACAGCTATCGAGCCCTTTCAATCACCTGAGATTACACCTAGATAGCTGTGCAGATAACTATTCAGTTCGGTTAACTCAGACAAACACACACATTTTTTTTGTTTTTTGTTTGTTAGTTTGTTTTTACCCTAAATTAAAGGTCCAAGTACAGAGTCCTACTTCTTTAGTCCCAGTAGAGAGTCCATTCACACAGAACTCCTTCCTCCTGGTGTCTTCTGCCAAGCTACTAACAGAATCTTTCTAAGGCAGTCTTTAAATTTAATTGTCAGCATAGCCTTCCTATTACCCCACTTCATGAGCCTGGTACTAAAAATTTATAAAATCCTTCTGAATCATCATTCTGTGCCACCACAATATCATTCCATGCTAGAGGCATGAAGAGACATTTGACAAAGAAGTTTTTGTTTGGCTCAGAGCATGGGTTTTATGATCATTTGCTGTTTACCCAATCACTCCCAAGATTCTCATCATTGCCAATCCCTTATCTTCTATACTCTCCACTGTCCCTCCTGTTCCCACATTATTATCAAATTCTAATCCAAAGCTCCTATAAATGGGTGCCAAATTTTGTTAAATCTTGAATCCTCATTTTCCATTTTATAAAAGGTCTTCAATTTTCACACATCTAACTTAACCCGACCACTCCAAATACTCAGGAGAGTTACATCCTTCCAATGTAAAAGTATAACATTTTACTATTAATATAATCATATTGATCAAAATAACTTTAAGGTCAGAAGGTCTCTCTTCCCTCCAAAACCCCCAAATTGTAATTCCAAGTGGAAAAGAAAGTCATTTCCTAAGATTTTTCCAGTATCAAAAATCCTGACCCACACTGGTCTCAGTTTTATACACTCAGCCAGTATATGCCATAAGGTGCCACTCTCTGAATCACACCTGTGACATAACTCTGAGATTTCAACTCCCATTTTGCTTAGCTTCACTGGCTTTAAATGCATTTAATGAATTACATTAATATGTACTTGTCTGAATCTATTATTCTGTATTTTAAATTCCTCTAGGTTAATTATTTGTTGCCAATTGTGTTCTATCATCTCCTCTTTTATTTCATTTTCCATGCCTTTTTTAATTTATACGAGTCAGTGAGGTTAATTTCATTTATCAATGTTTTATATAATAATGTAATAAAATTTTTAGTCATATTTGAATTTAATAAAAGTTCTTCTAGTGAAGACAAACATGGAATATTCAGAGAATTTTTATTACCTTTGAAAAAGTGCTTTTAACTTGATATTAAGGCACCCTTGCATTTCTGCCAAATTGAATCTCATTTTTAGGGTCAAATGACATCCTTGTTCATTCTCATATAGATCCTGGATTTTTGGATCCCTTTATTGTATAATTCATTCTTTATGAATCCTAAAATAAGTGATGCTGTTAAATCAGTATTGTTGATTATTGTAGCCAATCCAAAATTTTATTAGTGTCTTTCAATAACTTTCATGCAAGATTCATACTTGATTTGTTACTTTTGTTGTTGCTATTATCTGGAGAAAATGACCAGTTTACTTAGGTTTGTCAGTAAAGCTTGAGTCAGTAGCAGAAATGGTGTTCTAGACAATTTGATTATAACAAAGCAGTTTTCCACCCTCTTCTTTATCCCCAAAAAGTACATTCCAGTTGGGCTGCAATGTAGTACAACCAAAAATTGGGTATACCTAACTCTCCTTTTCTTTAGGCAGCTGAAGCTTTGCCAAAGCAATCCTAGAGCAGTTTTTGATTCCATAAGAATCGTCTTGTTGCTCTATTTAGTTAATTAAAAATGACTTTGGAATCATAATTGGTGAAGATTTAAATAAAGTAGCAGTCTTGGCAGAATTCTCATCTTTATAACACTTATTCTACCCAGTAGTACCAAGGGCAAAGATTGCCACCGTACTAGATCAGATTTAATTTTCTTCAAAACTGGAGCATATGTATAAGGCCCTATACTCCATCACTGCATAATGGTATTCGTATTTGCATGTGGAGCCCAAAGTGCCATCCATCCATCCATAATTTTGAGATATTGTAATCATACCCTATTTCCCTGCTTGAGTGCAGGGCCCTCTGAACTATGTGCTCCCATTGATCATAATGGTATCCACATTTGCATATGAGAGAACAGGGCCTATCCATGCATCATTTTGTGATAGTTTAGTGTTACCCTTCTATGCTTGCAGGAGCACAGGGCCCATATGTCCCTATGCTCCATTTCATAGTGTGCAGAACCAAAGAAACATTTTGACATTGCAGTGTGATCTTAAAGAAAACACAAGAAAATTTGAGACGTGTGCAAGTCGACACCAAATGAATAATTTTCACAAAACCAGCAAAAGGCACATTGGTGGGTAAAACCCTTTGTACCTAAACTGTGAAGTGACAAAAAATAGCTATATAAACATTTTTTTTTTGCACATTGCAAAAGAATCCTTTTCTGTGCTTCCTTTTTGTAATTGCTGGAAAAGAAAATCTTTTCCTCAAATTTTGAAAAAGATCCTGTTTTGCCAAACTTTTTCATGGTTTGCAAAAAGGATTTTCTTCATGATCAAAAACATATTTCCAGCAGACTAATCCAATAACGAACCCCAGAATCTGATTCTATGGGTCCCAATTAGGTAAACATGACTGCTGGTGTTTACTAAAGCCCTCTATTTATTTAATAATTTAATCTTGTTGCCAGTACAAGCTGAAAACAAGATGGTGGCAGGATGAAAAAGGATTCTGTATATGTATAAAAGAATTGTTTTTGAGGTGAGAACACCTGACGTTTCCATAGGAAATAATGGAAAACTTTGAAATGTAATAACTTTGAAACAGATTAATATTTTTAGCTAATCTTCAAAGACACATCTGTGACACAAGACCTTTCTACTAATATCACACCAAAATTCCAAGCTGTTTCTGCACAGTGGTGTGACAAAGAATTAAACAAAAATGGTAATTTACACCTTTTGACACTCCATATCTCTGCATTCACATATCTGACCAGAACATAGCTCACCACTTCTAGAGATCTTTGGACCTTGATGGTGCAAGCAACATTTCATGTGATTCAGTTGAATGGTTATAACGTTATTAAAGGCCAACATTTTCAGTTTAACATTCTCCTTATAAACATGGCTTGTTGCATTTACAAGTATATTATTGAAACATCATTTTGCACTAGCAGTGTGAAAACACACCTTGTCCAGGATTTAAAAATGATACCTGTCAACTTTATGAGGTGGTGTGGAAAATGGCTATGTTTAAAGTAACTCGAGTTATCGGTTACTCGGTTGATGGACAAAGAAGGCCGAAGCCCATCGAGGATGTCCTCCACACATCGTGGATCATTGTTAAGTTATGTTCTTATTTAAAAGCCATTTGTCAAGTTTAGCTTTAAAAATATTTATGGTCTGACTATCAATGATATCCTGGGGTGGGAATTCCAAATTCTAGGGTTCTAACAGTGAAAAATTGTTGCCTTTTGTTCGTTCTTGTTCTATCAACTCCAATTTGCATTTTGTGAATCCTAGCTACAGTTTTTCTAGATGTAAAAGTAGTCCACATGAATTCATCAATGTTGCTGAATGAGAGATCTTGTATAACTGGAGGAGATCACCCTTAATCTTCTAAATTTAAGTGAATAAAGCCCGTTTTCTGTAATCTAGATTCATAATCAAGTAATGAGAGATCGGTATAATTTTTGTGGCCTTCCTCTGGACCTTTTCAATTCTGGCTATGTCCGCAACCAGGTTGGGACTCCAAAAGACAAACCATAATCAAGTGAGGTCTGATATGAGTTTTATAAGGGCCATAATACACTCCTCAGATTTAGGACAAATGTATTATTGATTCTATGTAAAAGGGCATTAGCATGTTTAGCAACCTATTACAATGGTCAGTGGATGATAGCTTATTGTTGACCAATATCCAAATCTTTTTCCATGGTTGATTCCCTGACCATAATATTGTTAAGGTAATAGGTTTGTTTATGATTATTTTACCCATATGTAATACGAACATTTAGACACATTAAATGACATTTTATTGGTTATTGCCCATGATTCAATTATTTTAGATCATTTTTAGGATATTCCTATTAATATCACTATCAACTCGTCCCCCAGCTTGGTGTCATCTGCAAACTTAGATATGATGTTATTGGATGAGATGGTTAGGTCACTAATAAAGATACCGAACAGTGTGGGGGCCCAACACTGAGCCCTGGGGTACATCACTAGACACCAACCCCTCATCAGACAGTTCTCCATTCACCTAACAACCTGGGATCTATCGTAAAGCCAACTCTGGACCCAAGACACAACATAATTAGAAAATCCTAGGGTTACAAGCTTGTTTATCAATAAGGAGTGTGAAACCTTATCAAAGACTTTACTATAGTCAAGCAAAATTACTTCTACTGGGATGTTTAGATTGAGGTTTATGCTGACTGAGTTATAGAAGGATAACAGATTAGTTGTACAAGAATGACCTGTTTTAAATCCATGTTGTGTAATATCATTTAAATTCAAAGACAGCATCTCTTCTTCAATTAAGTATTTAATCTTTTCTCCAGAAGTTTGCAAGGGTATGGACGTAAGACTAATGGGTCTGTAGTTTTCCAGCTTTGTAGTGTAACCCTTTTTGAAGATTGGTATGACAATAGCTGTCTTCCAATCCAGTGGAACATTGATTCACTAAGGGATTTGTTGAAAATAATTTGTTGAAAATAATAGTAAGAGGGATAGCGATGCTGTTAGATGTTCCCATGAGAAATTTAGATGTTATGTTGTCAGGTCCTGGACTTGTTGTTTTTTAATGTGTTTAAGAGCTTAAGGGTATCAGAAAGGAAATGGAGTGACCAGGTGGTATACCAGATTGGCAAGTGGTGAAGGTTCTATGTCTTGTCAAACACTGAACAGCATTGTTAAATTCCATTGCAATGACCTTTGTCAGAGAGAATAGCAGTATTGTCTATAATCAGCGGACCTATCTTTTAGTATCTCCTTTTGTTATTTAGATAGGAGTATAAACTTTTGTGCTGAATCCTTGGTCCTTGTTGTCAAAATCCTTGTAGTCAAAATACTGAAGATTTGTTAATTTATGAGTGAATGTTAAAATACTGCAATATTCACTCATAACTGAGGCATTACCACATTTGTACACCAAATGTTCAGCATACCTTCTTATCACCCCACCTAATGAACCACTAGGTGAGGTGAACGTTTTCAAATTTGCACCAGAATGTTATTCTGCACCATCAAAACTTCATTCTGCTCCAGAGGTGCAAAAAGACAACATAACCAGGATTTGAAGAAGGACAGCTGTCATGTTCATGTGGTGAGGTGAAAAAATGTCAATGCTGAAAATTTTGGGTAAAAATATTTAAAATGATCAAACTTACAAGTGGGCATAGACAAATGTCAATGTACCCTCATAACTTTGCCATTTTAATATATTTTGATCCCAAATTTCAACATGGACTTTTATGTCTCCACCTCACAAACAAGGCCATGAAATGTTCAAATTCTGCCCTAAAAGTGGTTTTGCAAAGTGACCATGAAATTGCCTTTTGGACCAGATTAGCATAATTCCACCACCACAGGTAAGGAGGAGGGTCGCCAAAGGCCATATTGAAGAATGGGGTCAAAGTATTAAAAATGAGAAAGTTATGAATCAAACTTCAAAGGCATATTGAAATACATTGAACCAGGCTGGCCTGGTGGCATGGAGGGCTGCAGCATTGCACCTTACATCCTGCCACACTGGCAACTCATGTACAGTGGCCAACACAGTCACATGGTGTCTGTCAGAGAGGAGAGGATCAAGCATCTGGAGGACAGCTCTCTTCTCCCAGGAGGTGACTTAGCAGTCCGGTAAATAGCGTCCCCAGGTGGAGGCCAGAGGGTGGAATGGCCAAGAAGATATCAATGATGGGAAGGTTCTGCAGGACTCTGCAGCATACACATGCCTCCATGTGCATATGCTGTGTGTGCCCCAATAATGGGGAAGGGAAGAACATGAAAAGGTGAATGCTGTCTGGCTACATGAAGCCTGAGCTGTGCTCCCAACCCTTAGATCAACCACTAGCAACTGGATTGTGTGCACTGGGGATGGCCCTCCTCTCCTGACCCTGCCATGAGGGAAAGCTATGGGGACATGCCGGGGGATCAGGAGAGAAAGAGAGAGAGATTCAGTCATTGGGGCTGTAAGCCTCCTGAGGAGGAGAGTCAAAGCCACCTGCCAGCCACTCCATAGGGAGGAAAATAGGAAATAAAAAGAAATGCACTGAACCACACTTACCTTATGTTGTAGCACACGTGACTTTGATCAGAGAGTGGATCTGTGACATGGGATCTCTTCATGTAAGTGAAGCTGTATTGGGGTGTTTGGTGGTGGAAGCTGGAGTGGGTGGTCAGGCTGTGGTTGGTAGGGATGCTTGGGGGTCAGATCACCAATGGGCCATTTTCTTTTTGCTGGTTGAAAAAGAAAGCGAGGATGGTTTCTTTATTACATGGAGACAGAAGCTCTAACTGGTGATTGGGAAAATCAGTGTCAGTAGGATCTCTGGTGGCATGGGGGTGGGCACCCTGGTGCCACAGTTCATAAGGAAGGGACAACCTGGAGGGAGGGGCCAGAAAAGTGATACCAGGTGGGCACCCTCTTCTGCTTAGTTAATAGAAAGATAGATAGATAGATAGATAGATAGATAGATGAGATAGATAGATAGACAGACAGACAGACAGACAGGCAGACAAACAGATAAGTGGTGATGGGAGAGGGGCAGATTGCCCATGGACATTTCTTCATTTTTCACTTAAAAGAATGAAAGGTCAATGAAGGATGGTTTTCTTTATGACGGGAACAGAAGCTGATGAGGGACTGTTTTCTTTATTATGGGGTAACAGAAGCTAACACTTCACACTGGTCACCCTGTGGAAGTATAGATAGATAGCTAGATAGACAGACAGACACAGACTGGCAGACAGACAGTTTATTGTTTAAATTACAAAAAAAAAAAATTGTGAAAAACATAAGTCCACCCTGTTCTTTCATGACCTGACCTTTTTCTTTCATGAATATAAAGAATTCAGGAAAGAAGGATCTTGGATCATAAAGAAGATAGTGTACTTCGTTTTTGTTCAGTTGTTCTTTCGTAAGTTGACCTTCTCTTGTGATCATGAATGAACTCTCAGAAGAAGAATCTTGGCTCATGAATGAAGATGGTGAAAAAAAATAAGTTCAAATTCCTCATTCATGAGAAATCATCTTCTTCTGTAAGATTTTGTGAACTCAAGAAAGAAGATGCTTTCCATAAAGAAAATTGAGAAAAAACTAAGTCCATAATCCTCTTTTGTGTGTTTCATTCTTCTTTTTATGGCCCTATTCTTCTTTTGTGAGCCATATGACAGAAGAAAATCATATTAAAAATACATTTTTAAAATGCTTCAAAAACACATTTATGGGTAATTTAAAAAAAAAACAACTGAGTGCAGAATTGAACTAAAGGGGACCTGTTAGCTAGATGCATGTCTTAGTGTCTCTACGGATATCAATTTCATGTATTTTAAAAATTAAAAAAATGGAAACAAGATGGCTGCCATTTGAAAGAAGAAATTTCTCCCACAAAGAGTATTATCCCTCATGAAAGAGAAGTTTTCTTTTGTGTGGCCAAATTCTTCTTTCATATGAAATAGCAATCAAAATGCCCTACAGAGCATGCCCAGAACCAAAATCTCAAATCCTTGTAACTCTGGAATGGATTAATATCTTTTCACCAAACTAATGAAAGGCACCATTCAGGCACAACCATTTTCTTCCTGAAACTAGCAGAACAAAATTCCAAACCATCTGGGAGCTAGGTGAAAAAAACAGCAAACAGATACCAATTTCTTTTGCTATCCAGTTCTATGACTTTACACATCTGACCAGAATGAAACTTGGCACATCAAGAGAACTTCACCCCAGACTGCGCTTGCAAAATGTTGTGCAAATCCATTAAATGGGGTTGAAGCTATTAAAGTGCGAGTTAGGGATTGTAGGATTAGCACCTACTCAGCCCTAAGTGTAGTGGTGCTCCACACCTCTATAATAAGTATTTGTTGTGAAAAACCTAATTAATGCACCGGTTAGGGTTCATGTTAATTTCACAAAGTAGGGAAATGTGGCATTAGGGTTTGTGACCCTAACTCACACCCTACCCAAGCAGTAAAAGGAAAAAAATTGGTTTGGCTCTCTGGAGTTTTGGAGAATTAGTGGTAGGGTCCTCCTTGGGGTTGTGAACCCCAATGCTGATCCTGCCCCAAGCCATGGCTTCTTGTCTGAAACACAAGGTACAGCACCAAGTTGGTGCCTCATAGTGATACACTCTTCAAAGGTAGAAAAATATGTCTTGCCACATATTGCCAACACAAATAATTGTAACTTTCTTCACACGGGACCCTGCAGGCCATGCATGAAGAAAAGAGATCACATCTGCTTTGATTCCTTAGAGAAAAGGTGGGTATTACAGTTGACAACCCTAAGGAAGACCCACCACTGATTGCCAAGACTCCAGAGACCCAAAACCTTAATCGTTTTTTCCTTTTACTGCTTTGGGTGGGGTGGGGAATTGGTTTGAAAATGCTAATGCCACATTTTTCTACTTTTGTTTCATGAGCTTGAACCCTAACTGCTGCATTAACAAAGCTTAGTTTGCAAGAATATCTATCTATCTATCTATCTATCTATCTATCTATCTATCTATCTATCTATCTATCTATCTATCTATCTTCATTACAAAAACTCTGTTAATGCATCAGTTAGGGTTGATAGCACAGTAAGAAAAGTTGAAATGTGATGTTAGGGTTACACCCCTACCACCCCCTTCCACTCACCAACAGACGTCAAGGTCTGAAAATGGAGTTGTCAGGCCCAAATCTCACACGATTCCATGTCTAAATAAGCTGACATCCTACAGCATAGGAGAATGGGGTGAGAGTTGGGCTGGATGACCCCTTAGCAGACCCCAACATCTGTTGGTGAGTGGAAGAGTGGAAGGTGAGGTGGGGTGGTAGGGTGTAACCTAACATCACATCTCCATACTTTGTTGCTGTGCCATCAACCTAACTGATACATTAACCAAGTTTTTACAATGAGTTAGCTTCTTTCTGACAAAGTGTAATGTAACTGGTAACTGGTATGTGTATTATTAGTGGGAGTTCGGCCTTTGGGGTCCTGTGCTGCCACCTACACATAACTACAGAGCCATAAAGCAGCCATAAAGCAGTGCTATAGTACTGCAAAGGAACCTTGTAATACATTTTGGCAATATTTCTGTAACTGTAGCAAGTAGGGAAAAATTCCACTGCAGGTGTAATCTGTGATTTCAAAAATTCCTCATTGGCTAAGCTGTGGGTAGCAAAAATCCATATCGCACTCCATTTCTGAGATACGGTTGTACAAGTCACTGTGGGTGCCACAGTGGTCTGCCATGGGTCCTATGTTGTAGGATGTCAGCTTGTTTACACATGGAATGGGGTAAGAGTTGTGCTTGACATCCCCATTGGCATACCCGACATCTGTTGGTGAGTGGTGGGTGGGGGTAGGGTGGTAGGGGTGTAACCCTAACATCACATTCCATACCTTTGTCGCTGTGTTATCAACACTAACCAATGCATTACCAGACTTTTTGCAATGAATTTCCTTCTTTTTGAGAAAGTGTAATGTAATCTGGTAACTGAGATGTGTTAGTGGGAGCATGTAACCGGCTCTGCACTCCACTTAAACATAAATATGAAGCCATAAAGTAGTGCCATAGTACTCAAAGGAACCCTTGTAACACATTTTGGGAATATCTCTGTAACTATAGCAAGTAGGAAACAAATTCCACTGCAGGTGTAATTTATGACATTGAAACTTCCTCAATAAGGTGGACTAAGCTGTGGAGTAGCGAAAAATCAGTATCTCACACTGATTCGAGACACGAGGCGTAAATGTCACCCAGGCACAGCAATGTTAGCCTATGGAAAATTTCTCAACTTCGGACACTGTAGCTTTGTAACGCTTTAAGATGTTTTTACCAAACTATCAAAGAAGCCATCTTTTTGGGCCTGGGCTTGCCACCCTGCAAATTTTGGCCAAAAGTCCCAAACATTTAAGTGCAGCAGTGTGGCAAAGAAATAGTATTTTTAGAACAGTAGTGTCATAAATTGCGACAGTACAGACGACAGTGTTGTGATTTGCGAAAGTGGCTCAAATGTACTATAGTGATTTGCGACATTATGGGGACTCAATTTTAAAAAATATATTTCTGGGGTCCTAGAAAAACTGATGGCACCACTGTGTTCCTCATGCCCTGTTTAGGTAAACACAACTATCAGTGTTTACCTAGGGGCACTAAATTTAACTACATATGTTTTCTTCACCATTAACAAAAACAAGATGGTGGCAGCATGACAGTAAAAAGTGCATTTGAGAGTAAAGTGGTTTTGCAGCAGTTTTGAGAGGCACATATATCTTTTCCCATTGACTTCAATGTTAAAACTTAAAATTGAATAACTTTTGAACTGTTTAATATTTTTTCACCAAATCTTCAAAAGGCACATTTGTGACCCAGGCTGCATCTTCCATCAATATTCCAGACCAGACAGACAAATCATGTGGCTGAAGCCCCAAGCAAAGAAACATGCAAAAAAAAAAACATTTTAGTGCATTTTTGGTGCTCTACAGCTCAGCAACTGCTCATCTGACCATAAAGCAACTTACCAGATCCAGATATCTATGGAACTAGACCGTTCATGGAAACTTTCAGGCAAATCTCTCATACAGTGCTAATGTTATTGAAGTGCAAATCTGGGATTTAACATAGAAGTGGCTGTGCAACCCTAACTATACTGGCACTAGACTACCATGCCAGTATAATATATATATATAGAAACATAGACTTTGACAAAAGATACAGACCGCTTGGCCCACCTAATCTGCCCATTTCCTACCTATAGAATAACTGCAGATCCTAGTTAACCAACAGCCCATTTCTTCCTAGTCACCCATAAAAATTACCTTATGTCTGTCCCATGCATTCTTGAATTCTCCCACAGTTTTAGACCACAACCTCCTTAGGAAGGCTGTTGTATGCATCCACCACCCTCTCTGTGAAAAATGCTTCCTCACATTGCCCCTGAACCACCCCCTCTATCTTCAAATTGTGACCCTTGTACTTGCATCTCTTTTTCTGAAAGATGCTACCCTCTTGGACTTTGTTGATTCCACTGAGGTACTTAAAATTTCTATCATGTTCCCCCTCTCCTCCTTTCCTCAAGGGTATACATATTAAGCTCCTTTAGTCTCATCCTTGTATGGCTTCTCTTGCAGACCCTGCACCATTTTAGTTGCCTCCTCTGGACTGCCTCTATCCTGTCTATGTCCTTGCGGAAATGGGGTATCCAGAACTGGATGCAGTACTCAAGATGGGATCTCACCAACTGTCTGTACAGAGGGATAACATCTTCCTGTTTTCTGCTGGTGATGCCTCTCCCTATACATCCCAGTATCCCCAGCCCTCCTACTGCCTTCTCACATTGCTTGTTAACCTTAAGGTCATCTGATATGATTACCCACAGGTCCCTTTCCATTGATGTTGTTGTTAATACCCCCATTGTGTAATCTTCTCCTGGTTTTTGTTTCTCATATGCATTATTTTGCACTTCTTTGCAATGAATCAAGCTGTCACACTTCTGACCATTCTTCCAACCTTGCCAAGTCCCTTCTCATCCTTTGCATGCCTCCTTGTGTATGAACCCTGTTGCAGATCTTTGTGTCATCTGCAAAGAGGCATACTTTTTCTTCCAGTCCCTCTGCAATGTCACTTATAAAGACATTAAAAGGACTGGAACCAGTACTGAACCCTGCAGTACCCACTAGTAACCCTCTTTCTTCAAAGTGGACTCCATTCACAATTACCTTCTGTGTCCTGTTGTCCAGCCAATGTTTTACCTAGGCTACCACCCTGGGACCCACTCCCAGGCTGGTTAATTTGACTATTAATCTTTTGTGTGGGACTTGTCAAATGCCTTACTAAAGTCTAAGTAGGACATGTCCACAGCCCCTTCTGGTCTACTACTTTGGTCACCCAGTCAAAGAAATCAATTAGAATCGTTTGACATGACCTCCCCATTGTGAACCCATGATGCCTTGGGTACTGTGCCCCACTGACCTCTAGGTACTCAACCATTCTTTTCTTCATAAGTGATTCCATCACTTTCCCTACCACAGAGATCAAACTGACAGGTCTGTAGTTTCCTGCCTCTGTCTTGGTCCCACTTTTGTGAGGGGAATCACATCTGCCTTTCTCCAGTCCTCCAGGTACCACACCATCCTCCCATGATTTGTTAAAAGGGTAGTCAGTGGTGTCACTAGTTCCCCTTAATTCTTTTAGAATTCTGAGGTGAATTCCATCAGGACCCATTGCTTTGTCCACCTTCAGTTTTAGGAGTTCTTTCAGAACCCTTTCTTCTGTGAAAGGAATGGGATCGACTCCCCTATCCAGAGCACTTCTGCTAATTGGATTATGCACTTCCTCCTCCTCCTCTTTTGTGAATACTGAGCAGAAATATTTGTCCAGTATCCCTGCTTTTCACTGTCCCCCTCTGCCCACCCACCGTCCATTCTATTCAGCCTCACTATCCCTCCCTTTGTCTTTCTACGGCTCCCTGATGTACCTATAAAGGTTTTATCCCCTCCTTAACTGAGTTGGCTATCTTTTCTCAGTTTGGGCCTTTGCTATTTTGAATTCCTGCATGCTTCTTTCTGCCTGAATTGGTACAGCTTCTGTCCTGCTTCTTCTGTGTTTCCTTCTACTTCCTGAATGCTATCATGTTCTCCTTGACCTTCCCCGCCACCTCTTTTGTAAACCATAGTGACTTTTTCTTTCATTTTGATTTGTTTATTTGTTTCACACAAAGGCTTGTTGCCTCTATGATGGCAGTTTTATTATTCCCTATTGTTGCTCCACCCTCCTTCTAGCCTGTTTGCTAGTGCTTTTCTAGGCACTCTCCATCTTGCCAAAGTCAGCCCTCCTGAAGTCCTGTACCCTCATATTTGTATGGCTTGACTCTGTAGCTGAGTTTATCATGAACCACACTGTTTGGTGGTCACTTGTTCCCAGATGGCTACCCACTTCTAGATCTGAGATCCTCTTACTGTCCCCATTTGAGAGTATGAGGTCTAAGATTGCTCCATCTTGAGTTGGTTCCAAAACTAGCTGTCTGAGGCATGCCACCTGTAAGGCATTGAGAATGGCCCTGCTCTTGGATGTGGCTGAATCAAATGTGCTACAGTTAGCATCTGGCATATTCAGGTCTCCCATCAACAGTATCTCCCTTTCTCTGCCATCCTAAGAATGCCTTCTATCATATCCTTGTCCATTCCCTCCCTCTGACATGGGGTCTGTATACAACCCTGTGCAGACTGTGGTGCCATTCCAGTCTCTAAGGTGACCCACAGTACTTCCTATCCTCCTGTTTACTCTTTTGTTCAGTTGCTTTTATCCCTTCCTTACATAAAGAGCTACTCCTCCCTCTTCTCCTCTCCCTGTCTCTCCTGTCGGTTGTGTACCTGGTATGTTAACATTCTAGTTATGGTTCTCTGTGTACCATGTTTCTGTGACTGCTGTGATATCCAGGCATCCCTCTTCCATCAAGGCCACCAGTTCAGGGAGCTTGTTGCCCAGACTATGGGCATTGGTACTCATTACCCTCCATTTCCTGATGGCCTTACCCTTTTTGCCCCATCCCTGTTCTTATTGCCTTTGTCACTTTCTCCATTTACCCCTGCCCTTCTCCTTATTGACATCTCTGTCTTGGTGTTTACCTCACTTACTACCCTGATTTTTGGGAGGACTAGGATTTCTCTGCTCCTTTCCAGTACTCCCTTAGCTAGTTTAAATGCTTGGCAATGAAGCATTTAAACCTATCACCTAGGATCCTGGTTCCCCCCTGGACAGATGTAGACCATCATGCCAGTATAGGCCTGCATCACTCCAGGTGAACCCTCAGTCCCCAATGAAGCCAAATCCTCAGCTCTGCACCAGTTTTTCAACCATTGATTGAATCCCATGGTGTGGAGCACAACCTCACCTATGCCATAGACAGGCGGTACCTCTGAGAAGGCTACTTGTCTAAGGCCCCTCCCAAACTCCGCAAACTCTTCCTGCGCTGCTCTGATCCCTTTCTTAGCCAGGTCATTTGTCCCTAGGTGGACAAAGACATCCAGCTCCCTCCCCTGTGCAGCTGCTCAAGCGATCCTGAGGATCTGCTCCTGTCCCTCCAAGTCATGGTGCCAGGCAGGCACCTTACCTCCCTCCCTTCCTCCCCAGTTCTACCTTCTAACAATGGAGTCCCCACCAGGAGTTATTTTCTTCCCCAGTGGTGTCCCATGTCTACCTTCTGTGGGTCTCCTTTGTGGAGGTTCCCAGCATCCTCCTTGGTCTCCACTGTGGATGCCTCCATAGAGGAACCACATTTTGCCAGAATGGCATATAAATTGTGGAGATGTACAACTGGAGGGATGCCTCTTTTCCACCACCCTCACCCTCCCTGAGTCCACTGTGGCCCAACCTATCCTCTTTCTTGGCAACCTCTGAGGCAATGGCAGTGGCCCTGGTCCCACAAATCCTGGTCAACTCAACTTGAGATGAACAACCTCCTCCCTCAACCCAGAGAGGTGTCTGCAGATGAGATAACACTGTATCCTCCAGAATGTCTCCGGAAGACTGCTGCTCCACAGCCACTGCACTGCACCACCCATCATGTCTTATTTCGGCCCCTTCACTGTTGTTTGGAATACTTATTCTTTCCTATGTTTATTTATTTTTCTCCCTACTTACTTACTGCCTCTGTGCCCTTTAAGATCCTGATCTTCCTGTTGTGAGACAAAGAAGATCCTTTATTTCTCAGCAGTCTCCTTACTTGTTCAGAGGCAGACCTCCAGCAGCTGGGGGATGGAAGTTACTCTTGTCCTTATAGGATGGTAAGTTTTGGTAGCTCTGTGATCACTCACTTCCTGCTCCCAAACAGGAAGTTCCTGTTGTCAGTCAAATCCTGTGTCTATAAAAGTAGAACTGGCTTTGGGTGGGGTGGAGGGAGGTCAGAGAAGGAGGGCAATATAGTCCCAGTAGAGAAGTCCAGTCACAACAGCAGCTCTTTCATCCTGGTGTTCTCTGTCAGTTCTCTGCCAGAAGCTATCTAGGGCAGTGTTTAAATCTGGCTTTAACCTGGCTTCCTTCTAGCTAAGCCACTCCCCCTTAACAGATCTTTCTACACTTAGTTAAATTGCACAGATAATAATCTCCTTCAGCCACTTGAGACTAACAACTAGATAACTGTACAAATAACAATTCACTTCAGCCAACCTCAGACAAACACACTTTTTTACCCTAAATTGAAGGTCCCAGTAGTAGAGTTCTACTTTTTAGTCTCAGTAGAGAAGTCCAGTCACAGCAGCAGCTTCTTTTGTCCTGGTGGTCTCTGCCAGTTCTCTGTCAGAAGCTATCTTGGGGCAGTGTTTAACTCTGGCTTTAACCTGGCTTCCTTCTAGCTAAGCCTCTCTCCTACTTAACATAGCTTTCTACTTAACTTAACAGATCTTTCTACATAAATATGTATATACATTTTTTCTTTGCAAAAACCCTAATTAGTGCATTAACAAAGTTTTTTGCAAATAATATCTATATCTATTATTTGCAATGAAGACACTGGAAGTGAAATTCAAATGGCTTTCCCTGTTGCTGCTTGGAGGGTAGGGTGGGGTATTTGGGTTGGAAACCCTAAGACCACATTTCCCCTACTTTTTGGTTTAACCTAACTAGTGTGCTAACAAAGTAGTTTTGCAAACAATTTTCTTACGTTTTGAGATAGTCTTATCATATCCTAATTTGCGGTGGGAGCACAGGGCCCTCTGTGTCCAGCACTCCCATCCCTCCATAGATATGTACATATATGTTGCTGTGTAAGTGCAGACCCCAGAGGACCCTGCACTTTCATTTCTTCTAAAATAGCAACAAAATTCTTAGCATAGCTGTGTTATTACCCCCACCTCATGAACCCTGAACTGAGAATTTTGAAATCCTAGCTGAAATGTCATTCCACAGAATGAAAATGTCATTCTGTGCCAAAGGTGTGAAAATACATTTTGGCTAGGATTTGAAAATGACAGCTGATCACATTCATATGGTGGTATTAAATAAATAGCTATGTTGAAAACTTGGAGTAAATATATTTAAAATTACCAAACATACAAGTGAGCATATTAAAATTTCAATGTATGTGCATAACTTTGCCATTTTTACATATTTTGACCCCAAAGTTTCAACATAGCCTTGCTAAATGGTGAAAATATTTGGTATGCTGCCCCCAAACAGTGACGCTCTATGGTGACATGCTTCATTATCAACAACAGCACCATGCTGTCATAGAAGTGCTGCTGGGACTGGGTAACCCTTCTCCCAACATGCACCCCTCCCAAACTAACTCCAACCTGCAGTTAAAATCTATTAGTACAGGGGTGGGGGACAGAGCCCCCCACATAGGGGTTAGGTGGTGAAGCCCCCAATGAAAACACACACACCATTGCGTCTGGCTCCATGATGACTGCAACTCCACGTTCCGACATGGAGCCTGGCGCTGTAATCTGACATGTATCTTGTTTGAACCTGCATCGTAGAGCCAAAATTTTGAAATCCTGCCTAAAATATAAACTTGCCAAGTGGCCATGTAATCATCTTTCCTGATGGATTTGCATAATTCTACCAGCATTGTTCATGAGGTGGGGTTCCAAAATGGTCATGTTGAAAATGTGGGCTCAATATGCAAAAATGGCAAAGTTATGCAGCAAAGTTGAAAACCCTTTCAAATACATTGGACAGCACTTACTTTAGTTTCATCAGTTCAGTAGCAAGATGTGTCTTTGGTCCAAGTGAATCTTCACCATATAACCTGTTCAGGTAAGTGAACATGTAAAGGAGTGTACTGGTGCGTTTGGGGTGATGGGTGTTGAATGGGAGGTGAGGTGGAGGTCAGATTGGTGAGGGCCATTTTCTTTATTACAGGTTGAAATAAAAAGAGACACTGAGGGACAGTGGAACAATAAACTACAGAATGAGAAGTCAGAAAACATCTAATTTTAATGTTTTCCCACCACACTCAACATCCAGCCTTACAAATCAGGTTCAAGCTTTTAAGTGATCAGACAGATTGCCAAAATATGGGACACATCATATACACATCTAATATAAAACAGCCTGATCAGAACGCTATTACATTGGCAAACATATTCTGATGGAGAAATAGACAACTGTTATTTTATATTTCAGTTAGTGACAGTATTTCTTAATCTGTGATGGACCAATGATGACTTCAATGCAAAATCAGGGACATCCCTCTCAATCAGGGGCAGCTGAAAGATATGTGTTTCCCTTTTTGTTAGGTGCTTTATGAACTGTCACATTACTGGGTAGTAGTGACAACATTTGCCGCTGCCAGGACAGTCACACCTCTAAATCTTTGATCACTCAAAATGAGTGACAATGGATGAGATACCCATCCTCAAACATGAAGGTACAAGCTCAGCATATGGGAAAATCATTGTGTTTACTATCTCA
Organism: Neoceratodus forsteri; assembly: GCA_016271365.2. Lineage (NCBI taxonomy): Eukaryota > Metazoa > Chordata > Ceratodontiformes > Ceratodontidae > Neoceratodus > Neoceratodus forsteri. The sequence continues at coordinate 361,230,445 of CM028131.1, read as the reverse complement.
AAGTTTATTTTTGATTTAGCATCTTTAGAATATGATCAATTTCTGCTTTAAAATCTCAATTTACAGCATATTCCTTGTGTGGACAGCACCTTTCCAATGAGGATCAGATGAGGGACAGAGCAATTCTGAGCAGAAAAAGAGATACCCCTCATATTCAGGGGCAGTTGAGAGTATGGTGAACTCCAGCACAGTTATTTAAACAATAAAGTTGGGTGGGAGAGTGAGCACTGATAACTTTATAGCAGGAAAGATGTTCATTTGAGTGCTTCAGTGCAATATACAAGAAAGAGACAGAGATACAGAAACAGTATCCTAACTAAAATCTTTCTCAACAATTTCAGACCTCATTGCCTCCTTATCTATTTGCACACTACCTGTTGGTCACAAACCTGGGACTAGTTTTGTGAAAAATTGAGAAATTTTGGTACATGAAATATTTAGCTAAATTTGTGCATTATTAAAATATTTGTAGGAGTGAAATGTTAAATATTGCCTCAAAAGTGCAAAATTGCATAGAATTGCTAAATTTCACCCCAAAACAGTGTAATTTCAGCATAAAATGTGACATTTCACAATTTTGGGGTGAAATTTTGCAATTCTAGGGCAAAATCTTGCAGTTTTTTTTCACAAAGGTCACCACTGGGAGACGAGCACCTTATTACTCAGCATGCCTTCCTAGTGAAGCATTTCAATAAATAAATACATTTTGGGCGACATTTCACATTTCCCCATGAAATATTTCATGAATGTGCAAATTTCGAACATATTTTCACACTGCGAAATTGCCAATTTTGGTAAGCAATTTTGTTGGTGACATTTTTTTCACAACATCTCTACCCAGGACAATTGTAACAAGAAGCAGCCAACAACAAGATAATGTTGCCAAAAGTATCTTTGGCAAAATCTAAGCAATTAATGCATACAGCTATTTAATCCTGCAACACAAATTAATGCACATTATACCTTTGTTTCATATGTTTCAAAAAATGTATCATCCCTCCCCACAGCCATATATCTGCCTAGTGTTTTATCCATGAATGTGTGATGAACATGGGTTGGAATAACATCAGGTCATGCAACCCTATGTCATGAGGAAGGAGGTGAAGCTGAGGGCCTTATTTCCCTATGGTTAGATTAATTAATGTACAGGCCCAGCCCCTACAATACCATAATGCTATTATTAGACTGTGATATTTTCACTGTTTCACTGTTTAACTGAATTTTTTATATGTAAAAGTCCTGAGGTTCCACTGTATATGATGGGTTGCAGCAGTTAACTTATTCCTTTTAGAATGTTGTAAGCCCATTTCCTTTGCCAAACACTGCTCAATCATTAATGTATAATATTATTTTTATACATACTGAAATTAATAACCTGAAACTGAACTAATACCGAACTAATTAATGTCAAAAGATAACTTTAAAAATAATGTTTCTTGAAATATATATTTACTGCATAGTGTCTCCTTTTCATTGTAGTTTATTTTGTATGACTACTACAACTCAGCTTGAAATGTTTTTCAATTAAGCTATAACCTCAAGGAAAACAGAGTCATAAAACTTATAAAAACAGTCATATTACCATTCTGCACATTAAGCAGTTCACTTTTGTTGACTACATTTGGTCACCAGTTCACTTGTACCCTTTTTCACTGCAGCTTGCTGATTTGATTCTGTGTGAGCAAAGAGAATCCAACTCCTTTTAAGCATTTTCCATGTCCACAGTGATTTAACATATGATCACAGAAGTCTTTTAGTGGCTCTGTCACACTTTATTTACAATAATAGATGGTATATTTATTTTACTTCTCAGACACCAAAAGAACCCTAACTCCTTTTTGTGTCGGTATGTATACGTACAGTTTTCCCCTCATAGTAGACCGTGGTATTCTAAATCTGAACTATAAGGCTCAGAGTCCAGGTCTACAAAAAAGAAAAAAGTTCAGAAACTGTAGTATCAGTGCACACACCTGGGGATGGATTTTAAATTGGGGCAAGACTCAAGTTTCAAATGTAGGAATAGCTGAACAAATTAGTTTAAAGAAATCTCTCTCCATTGCTCTAAATTTGTTATTTCATGTGTCTTCTTAAATTTGTGTTTCCTTCACCAAAGATGGGATATTTGAAGTACAAAATAATGTCAGACACTATCTTAAATCTTTGTGGTGACCTTGTTCATGTTTTTTTTCTTTGATTTTTGTTTATGCCTAGTCTTCTCTGAGATGCTTGTGTCAAAGAGTTGAGATGAATTTCAGTCAAAAGATGTGGAAGGAGATTCATACGAACATTTCCATATGATATTTTTGTTTATATGATCATTTTCATAGTAGAAGCGAGTGATGAAAAGGATTTAAAATGTGAAAAAGAAAAAACATTTCAGGGTCCTTTCTCCAACAGGTAAGTGCAGAATTCACCTAACAGAGTCTTGATAGCAAGATAGATGTGTCAGTCTCTCTCTCTCCAGCATGTCATATTTGTGGGTTTTGAATTTTGTTTTGAAAAAAAAAAGAAAACAAAGGCAATGACAAATGAAAAGGATTTCCCTCACGAAAAAGGATTAGCCCCAAATGAAAAAGGTTCTTTTTCATTTCATACAGCTATTTTGAAGTGCTTACTAAGCATGTTCAGAATACACATTTTAAAATTTAACAACTTTGGAACAGATTAATATTTTTTCACCAACCCAGGAATAGTACATCCGTAGGCAAGCCCCTTCGTACCCTAAAAATGTCAGACAAAATTCCAAACCATCGGACCACTACGCCTCTTGACTAAAACATCAAAACATCCCCAAAACTTCACTTTTCTACTATCTGGATCTTGGTATCTGCACAGCCAACCAGAAAGGAACTTGGCACATCTGGATCATGCCTCCATGACACCAGGCATGCAAAATTTCATGCAAATCCATTGGGCAAAATTATTAATGTGAAATTGGTTTTAACATTAAAGTGCCTATTCAATCCAACTATAGTGGCACTATTGTACCTCTCTCTCTCTCTCTCTCTCTCTCTCTCTCTCTATATATATATATATATATATATATATATATATATATATTAAGGTAAAAACTCTGTTTAATGCATTAGTTAGTGTTGTTCCACAGCGACAAAGTGAGGAAATTTGCTGTTAGGGTTGAAAACCCTAACTCTGAATCACCCCCAGCACCACACACACACAGACACACACACACACACACATATGCAAGTATTGGGAGTACCAAGTCAACACAACCAATGACAGACATCCAGCAGCAGGTGACAGAAATACCAAACAATTGTCTCAATGTACTACGAGACATCCCCACCCACCTGACCAGGTACTGCATGCTCAGTGGAGATCAACAGCAAAACTGAGGCCATGTACGCAAACGTACCATCCATGATTGCAGCTGCAGCAGTACCACACTTAGTAGTTGCATAGCCCTTACCTACCGAGGCCCACACCACATCACAACTGGTACTGTGCCGTTCGTCAGTATAAATGATGAAGGTGCATGATGACAGTTGTAGAAAGGTTTAACAATAGTGAGCATACATTTATTAAGAGAAGTACATAAATTTACTACAAGACACTAGCATGCTCAATATAAAAGTAGTGTTACATTTAGTAACTGATTTACATAGTGGTACATTTACTGCAACAGTTTACTCAAGATAGAGAGGCTGATGTAAGCGTATGGAAAAGCATTGGCTGTTCAACTCTGTGCAATTCGTGCTGCCAGTATCAGATGCATTCTTACTGATGAAGGTGTACTGCTGATGTACATACATAGACTTTCAGTGTGTTTGAATAGTAAAGATGCAGTAAGTATTCTTTGTAAGAAACAGTGTAATTGCATGGATCAGGCCAAGCAGCTTCTAAATATTATAGTACTACTGAGCCAACAATGACGTACCTGTATCGGAGATGTATATAGCATAGATTTTCTTGTAGGCACTTACTGAGTATGTTGTACCTGATAAAGACAATCTCATTGCATCTGTGATGACTAACTTATTCAAATAGTAATACATTTACTATTGTTGCAATGAGTGATCTATCCCATTTATGGACACAGTGCAATTTTTTTAACAGTTGTTTCATACTCAGGCTGTATGCCTAGTGTTTGGGTTGCCACACTTCTGTCACTGATGCTATCAAACTGATAACTATGTTAATTGTGGTACAACAGAAATCAAGTAGGTATAGTGTAGATATAAACAGAATGTCTTTTAGTATTGATTTAACTCACAATGGGGTAAGTGTACTAGGACAGCAGGGTTATTCTCTATCACTGACTCTGTCACTTATAATCACACTAAGGTTTCGATGACTGTATTGATCAAGTTACACGTTCATCTTCATTAGTTCATATTGACAGCCATTCTCCAGTAACTAGACAGTGTATGGTGTAACTGGGTGGCACACTGTGTTGCAAACCTGCTGCAGTGCCTAGCAGAGGAGAGTATCTACTCATAAAGACAATTAAGCAATAAGGCATAACCAATAGTTATGTTAAATGGTCTGTTAATCCCCTGTAGGGCTTTAATGTTGAATGAGGCATAGCCGAGTGCCATATGTCACTAGACAGTGATAAACTGACCATTAACATAATACCTGGTAGTGGCTTATTGCTATCATAAAAAACTGTTTTTAAACAACATTAAACCATGTTCATCATATGGTTAGGCTCTACATGTATGTTAATAAAACTAAACATAAGGGTGTTACAATGTTTACAGTCAATTAGAAAGCTGCATTTCTCAAACCCTTGTTATTTTCAGAGATATTATACCAGTACAACTCCTTGGTTTTGCTGAACTGTATTGCTCAGGTGTCCCACTACATGTGGTGTGGTCTGGTGTGGGGCCTCGGTAGGTAAGAGCCATGCAACTACTAAGTGTGGTACATCGTGTGCAGCTGCAATCATGGATGTGTACATTTGGAGTACATGGCCTCAGTTTTGCTGTTGATCTCCACTGAGCATGCAGTACCTGGTCAGGTGGGTGGGGATGTCTCGTAGTACATTGAGACAATTGTTTGTTATTTCTGTCACCTGCTGCTGGATGTCTGTCATTGGTTGTGTTGACTTGGTCCTCCCCATACTTGCATGTGTGTGTGTGTGTCTGTGTGTGTGTGTGGTGCTGGGGGTGAATTCGGAGTTAGGGTTTTCAACTAACAGCGAATTTCCTCACTTTGTCACTGTGGAACAACCCTAACTAATGCATTAAACAGAGTTTTGCCTCTAATTTCCCTTCTTTTGAGAATGATAACAAGAAATAGTGAATGTAATGCAGCGCGGCTGGAGCGGGGCCCATGATGTCTTGTGGCATACTAACAGGGACAACAACGCAAACAGAAATGCTAACTGTGGTGCACATGGTAACACAAGCGCGAATGAGAACAGAAAGAGTGCAGCACATGGTGGCGTGAGCGGAACAGTCTGCCACGTGATGTGTTGTCACATAGTAACATGGTGCCTGCAAACAGAAATGTCAATGGGCATGGTGACGTAAAGTGAAACAGAAAGATAAACAGTACTGTAGACAGAAATGGCAAAAATAACAGAAGCATAAGTGCAAATGAAAATGCAAAGGATAGCGCACATGGTGGCAGCAGCGTCAACAGTAAGTGAAGCGAGTACGGAACCGCAAGCAGAAAGGGCAACAGTAACAGCAATGTAAGTGCACAGGCTGGTTTTCCCAAAACCTGCATAGAGAAAGACAGTGAATACAAATAATGTATGCATAATAATGAGTATCGGCGCAGAAAATGAGAACTTGGAATACTAAATACTTTATATCTCAGGAACCGTACTACGTAGAAAAAATTTAAAAGTCATATTATTTACAACTGTCCTGGCTAATTGGGCTAAAAATTTTGCTATTGAAAAGTCCGTATCTACTTTACCGTTTCGAGATACGTGGCCCTGAAAGGTGCGGTGAACGCCGTAATGTTATCCTATGGGAAAAAGAAAAGTTCGAGCACCATAATCCTTTGCCTCCTGTAATGTTTTTTCACCAAACCACTGAAAGGCACATCTGTTGGCTGTCTTCCCTCCAAATTGCAGGAAAAATGACCAAACCGTTATTTTGCAGCAGGATCAAAGAATTTCTGTAATGCGTCGGGCGCCGTAATGTTATCTATGGGAAAAACCATCAATTTTGGAGTGCCGTAACTTTGACACCGTGTAATATTTTTCAATACAACACTGAAAGGCACATCTGTGAGTTGTCTGCTCCGTTCCCTCAAATTTCAGCCCAAAACTCCCAACGGTTCTTTTGCAGCGCAGTGCCAAAGAATCGCTGTCACTGTCCTACAGATGAAAACTACCGCCCAATTTAAAGCTTTCACAAAGTTCAACACTTTCGTGAGCACAAAAGTAATTTGTAAAGAACTTTTTCCAAAAATTTGAAAACATATTTCTGGGGTGTTTTACCACAAAATAAAGACATGGCAAGCATCCTCAGGGTCTGACTAGGTGAATACAAAAGAATTAGGTTGCTAGAGGGTCCCAAATTTAAATGCCAACCATTTCTCTGATCACCAACTGAAAACAAAATGGCTGATTTGTGAAAGTAACAGGCCCATTCTGAAAGTAAAAATGCATTTGCGACACTGTCGAACTTTTATTAACTTTTCCCATTGACTTATAATGGGAAACTGTTTTTGAATAACTTTTGAACCGTTTAATATTTTTCATGAAATCTTCAAAAGGCACATTGGGGACCCTGGCTGCATGTTTCCTGAAGATTTCGGCCAATAAGCGCTCAAACCGTCGACCTGTAGAGCACGACCGTAGAATTCCAGAAAAAAGCATAAATCGTGCACAGATCATGCTTAATAACCCGCAGTCAGAGTATCCAACCTGGTACAAAGCTTGGCAGATCCCAAGGCCTATGGTTCTTAATTGTATTCCAAATTTCAGGCAAATCTGTCAAACAGTTGCAAAGTTATTAAGGTGCAAAGTTTTGGGGTTTAACATAGAAATGGCTCCTCAACCCTAACTATGGTAGCACTACGTGCTACCTTAATATATATATATATATATATATATAGAGAGAGAGAGAGAGAGAGAGAGAGAGAGAGAGAGAGTGATATGGGAAATGCCATCTCAAGGTTCCCATCCCTAAGACCCCACCCTCGGTATTCAACTGTAAGACCCACCCCATCCTGCATGCAGGAATAGGCATGAGGGTGTACCTTGGGGTTGTGAACTGTAATGCTCATCCCATTCCACGAGTAAGTAAGCTAAGATAGGTACAGTATAAGAGAATGGAGTGAGGATTAGGGATTGCAACACCAAGGCTCACCTCTCACAGCTGTTGCTGAATGCAGGGTGGGAGTGGGGTGGGATCTTGTGGTTGAAAACTGAGGGTGGGTGTGGGATCTTAATATTAGGAACCATAAGATGGCATTTCCTCACTTCTGATGCTGAAATCCTAATGGTCCATTAACTAAGTTTATTGCAGAGAATATCCTTACTTTTTGAGAAAGTATAATTGCAGGGAGTCATAATGGTGCATTAACAAAGTTTTTTCAGAGAATGTCCTTACTTTTGAGAAAGCATAATCGAAGACTTATTAACCATCCATAAGTTTTGAGAGATTGTAATTGTATCCCTATTTCCCTATGGAAGTGCAGTGCCCTTTAGGCCCTGTGCTCCGATCACTGCATACTCCTCTGTGTATTTTTGTTTGGGAAAACAGAGACCTAAGGGCCCTGTGCTGCAATGTATGGATAAGGCCTGCCTTCCAGAACTCCACAATGGTATTCATATGTGCACCTGGGAATGCACATTGCCATCCATCCATAATCTTTCAGATATTGTAATCACATCTTTATTTCGGCTTGAGAGCAGGGCCTTAAACTCATGAAAAATTGACCAAATGGTTTGTACTTGGTAGCATTTTTATTAGACATTTCCAATCGCCAATAAACCGTGTTTCATAAAGACATAGAAACCACCCCACATGTTGTTATTTATGAAAAAATGCAATATTGAAAAGGATGTAAGTGCTAATTGTCCTGTGGCTCCCAAATGAAAGGGTGGCAATAACTACTACAGAACCAAAATCCTGATTGGGTTTGCAGTAGAGATGAACATCTTCCCATCTTCCTGCCAATGTTATTAATCAGAGATGGTTAAAAAACCTCTAAGACGTACTACAGTATCCATAGTGTGTGTGTGTGTGTGTTTTGGATCTCTTCAACATTGTTGATATAGTATAATAAGAGATGGAATAAGTAGCAGGTGGATCCCCTGGTGAATGTTTATGTTTTTCCTTCTTCCCACAGATATGTATTAAATATCCCGAACTGTATCAGTGGCAGCTGCATGTCTGGGACTCTACGCACCGTGGCTGCTGCATGTAGAGGCTAGTGCTACTGATCCCTCTCTCTGAGTAGGTGTATCTTAAGGGGGCAGCTGGCGTGCTCCGCTGTGTTTCATGCTCTCTCTTTTCTCTCTACCTCTCCTATCATTCTCTCGTTTCACAGGGTAAGAAATATAAACTTTCTGTTGCTCACTTTACTGTTTTACTTTTTTCTTAAGTGAATAGCTCAAGGTTTCCACATGACTTCCCACCCCCTCTCTTGTTCTTTCTATCTTGCCTGTTGGAGCAAAGCCTGATCTGGATCCTGCAGCAGCCATGCAATACACTCATACATGATGTGTTAAAGACTTTGCACAGTAGATTTATTAGGAGGCAAAATGTCACTGTAACATGTTGAGTGAAGGTTACATGAGAAAAGCCTGTGCAAGGACTAAAACTTTTAACATTCTTTTTGAGGGACTTACCACCTGTTGAAGTGCAGCAAGCAATCAAGTCAAGTCAAGTCAGGTTTTATTTATAAAAACTGCTTTTCAAAACTAAAGTGCCTGTACAATACAATAACAACATTTCAAATTAATATATCAAGTATTAAAATTACAATTCAATACTTAAATCAACACATGCCAGAAAATGCTTGTTGAAATAAATAAGTTTTTAAAGCAGCCTTAAATGAAACATAGACTTTGACAGCAGATAAGGACCACTTGGCCCACCCAGTCTGCCCATTTTCCTACCTGGATAAACTGCAGATTCTAGTTAACCAACAGAGAATTCCACAGGATCGGGGCCATATACACAAATGTCTGGCCTCCATGGTGTTCAAACAGACCCTAGGAACCTCTTGTAATCCCTCATCTGCAGAACAGAGGGGGCAGAAGGGCAAAGGAGATCTTACAAATAATGTGATCCCTGTTCATGTTGGGCCTTATAGGTCAGCAACGTGAACTTGAAGTTGATTTATCACCTTACTGGCAGCCAGTGCAGTTCACAGAGCACAGGCGTAATATGACTGTATTCTCGATAAGCCAGTCAACAGCCTGGCTGCCACATCCTATGCCAGCTTCAGATGGTGGGTATCCACCCTGGAAGCCCTAGGGAGAGAGCATTGCAATAGTCAAGGTGGGTGGACACAAGGCATGGACCAATGTTGGAAGATTCTCAGGTGGAACAAGATGTTTCACCTGGGTGATATTCCTCAGATGGTAAAACAAGGTTTTGACCATGGCTGACACCTGAGCTTTCAGTGTCAACTTGCAGTCAAGTACAATGCCCAGGTTACGCACTCATTCAGAGGCCCTCAACTGGTAGTCCCCAGTATAATACAGGATGGCTGACCTGGAGGTAGCCCCTCTGCCCAGTGACCTGGGTCAATCTCCAAACACCTCAGTCTTCTCTGGGTTCAATCTCAACCAGCTAGCACTCATCCAAACCTGAATCTTGGTGAGTCAATTGTTGAAGACAAAGACAGCATCATCCTGCTCAGGCAAAAGGACATGTACAGCTGAATATTATCTGCATAGCAGTGAAAACTCATCCTGTACTTACTTATGATGTCACCCAATGGCAGCAAATACACTGAAAACAGCATGGGAGATAAAACAGAGCACTTCAGAACCCCACAAGACAGGGAAGAGGCACCGAGAAATAAATCCTGACACCACTCTTTCAGACCTGCCTGTGAGGAAAGAGTGGAACCACCTGAGGACTGTTCCTGACAGTCCACAGATCAACTGCAGGTGCTCCAGTAAATCTTCATGGTCCATGGTGTCAAATGCCACTGAGAGATCAAGGAGAACTAAAATCAAATGGCTCTTCCAATCTCTCACCATTAAGAGATCATTTAGTACCTGAACAAGGAAGTATTGGTACTATGCCTCTTCCAGAAACTGGACTGGAGAGCATCATAGACCACATGAGTGGTAAGATAGTCTTTGAGCTGCAGCACAACTACCTTCTCAATTACCTTGCCCACAAAGGGCAGGTTAGAGACAGATCTATAGATTGTGAGACAGTCTGGGTCGAGGAGGATTTCTTCAACAGGGGTTTACCACTGCCTCCTTCAGGGTCTGAGAAAACACCCTTCTCCAACCAACAACAGACAATCTCAGCCAGGACAGGTCCAATGACATCCAAGCACTCCACAAGGAGGTGAGTAAGACCAGGGTCAAAACCACAGCAAGTTGGCCGCAAGCCCAGGACCATTTTCATGATATCAATGGTCACTGGCTGGTCAAAAATCCAGACTGACTTGGTACCTGCCCCTCCACTGACAGTTGCAACACTCAACAGAACATGCTAGCTGGATCTCCGACCTAACAGCGGCAACCTTATCTGCAAAAAATCGAGCAAACTCTTTACATTTATCTTGAAAAAGCTCTCCGATTCTGCAGACAGGCTGGATTGCATAGCTTGTCCACAGTACCGAAGAACTGAGCTGGCAGTTCTTGCTGCAGAAATCTCTGGACAGGAATTCTGCCTTCTTATGAGAGATTTCTGACTGATAGTTCAAATAATGGGCCATCAGTCTAAGCTTTTTTTTTTATTTTACCAGGAGAGAGACACACTAAGCTGAAATCTTGTTTACAGGTGTGACCTGGGAGCACAGGAAGTTAAGTGACTTGCTCACGGTCACACAGTATACAAGTGGGGTCTGCGGGATTGAAAGCCAGGTCTCAGGTTTGCAGCTCAGAGCCTTTAAACACTGAGCTATACTGCCTCCTCGATAGTTTGTCACCCTCAGGTTGGATTTCCACCAGCATTATTCTAATGTTCGATGATCAATTTCTGAATTTGTTTTGTCTTTGAGAGGCCATCTGAGTCTGTAAGTAACTATTTATTTATTTTTAATTTAGGTTGGTGGCACCCAAAATGCATGTCTGCCATGGGGTGAGGATCATTATACATGCAAGCCAGTCAATCACCAACATTCCTGAAACCCTACCTGCCCCCACCCCACTATACTCCTCCCCACATAGAGCAAGACTGCTGCTTCAGGTAGTGCCAAATGCGTTTTTTCTCAGTTTAAAGTTTAATAACTTTTCTGGGAGCACCAAATTACCGCTTTGTCATTTACACTGCAGCATCAATGTGGGCAGGGTACATGGATTTGCAAAACACGCTGTGCTGTAATGAGACTACGGATTGGGAACTTCAGCTGGGTCAGGTTTACGTCCATGCATGCCATGTATGACAGGTCATCATCAGCAGCCCCAATATTATTTTATTTTAAGAAATGAAAAGTTTTACTCCCCTCCATGAAATTAGGTCAGTGGCTGGGCTGCCCGCGTTGGGACTGGGCAGTGGTGTGTGTAGTGGCAGCCATCCAAGTGGGAACTAGGGTTGGCAAGGAGGAAGCTGGCTAGGTGGAGTAGAGACTTTGTACAATGTCAGATATGTGTGAGCCCACCTGATCGTGAGATCACAGACATTGACGGCTGCAGCTCTGTGTTAGGCTCAGATACAGCAGTGGCCGAGGAGGACAAGAATGTCTACTCCTGTCAATAACTTTCTGCTGACAACTGCTAAAGTCTTGGGAAAGATGGGAGGGGTTGTGTTGTGTTAGGTTTGTGTGTGTGTGTGTCTGCCATTAACCACTGTTACTTCATAATCCATATTTGCTTTGGTTAGTTATCTGCTTCAGCAACACTTAATTTTGGCATCCTTGACAGTGAACAATCCACCATGGGGTCTCCATGAGGCTGCCGCTCTGTTGGTGCCAGTCACCATTTTTTAAGCAATAAGGTACTCCCAGGAGTTGCATTAATCATCTGTTAGTTACACCTTAGGGGTATGTGGCATTTAGCTATGTCTTGTGCCACATCACACCCCTAGGGTGTGATTAATAGATAATCAGTTCAATTCCTAGTCATAATGTATTGCTTAATTATTTAAATATTGTGCCATATTTTGGTGAAAAAATAGTCCTTTCAACAAATGATCTGCAGGGCACATTCCATACAACTTGCTCTGTGGATTCCTTGATTTGCAAGATTCTATTTATAGAATTTATAGGTGCCATTACTGAGTGCCCCACTAGTTTTCACTTAACATTCACTATCATTTTACTGCAGTTCATGTGTGCTAATAAATCAGTACATACTATAAAGCAGCCAATTGGAACAAAATACAGCACCAGATCCCAACAATTGAAGCTGCAGTGTGAGGCTCATAATGATCAAAGTTTAATAAAAGAGTAAGAGTTGTAGTCAGTGTTGTTCATCAGCATACAGCTGGAGACTTGTACATAAGATGCATTCTCACTAATAGAAGTGCAACAAACTCCAGATATTTCTTACTTTTGCCAGATATTTGTTGATTACAGAGTGTGTAGCTGAGCGATCTAAGCAGGGTGAGAGATCACAGCAGGCAGTGTCATGGCAGACAGTGTCCTGTAAGCTGGTGTCTGAGTGTAAACATCCCACTCACTTTTTACATTTTTCATACAGTAATAATATATTGCCTGATTCTGTGATATTATTTAGTCTGAGGTAATTGTTTCTCAGTGGTACTCAAAACATGACACTGCATGCCACAGTGCCTCTTTCTCTCTTGCTCTCTCTCTCTGACCCATGTTCAATTGACCAGTCTCACTCACTGCAGTTGACAATTATTTTAGATCAAAGGTTGTGGTGTCTGCACAATGTAAGGCATGGGTGCGAGCTGAGGAGAACATTAGATTTTTTGTGTCAGACATTTCAGGGTAGTAGAAAAGTTTAGCATTCTCTTCAATGAGTCACAGACCACTACAACTTGAGGCACTATAACTTAAGTAGTCTCTAGGACCACAAAGTTGTCATGACAGCTCACAGAAAACAAGGGCTGTAGAAGCCCATAATTGTAAGTGAGGCTGCTCTCATTTCTGTGGTTTGTGAGAGTTTTACACAATTTTTGTTTATTTACCACAAGCCAGGCAGTAATTACCAGCAGAAAATCATTTTATTTACATAACTGCAAGCACCATTTATAGACAGATGCTGAACAGGACTCCATAATGATGGCTGGTGAAAACTGTCATGGAATGTTGGACAGCAGCATTCCATGATGGGACTCAAGTAAAGGATCAAGAAGCTTGTAATGGGCACAGCAGGTACTTTTAATCAAAGATTAATGTAACCATGCTTCAGATGCTTTAACTAATCAGAATTCAAGAATTGGTTTAACCATATGATAATTTATAATTCTGGATACTGCCCCACTCACACACACACTTTAGTTTACTATGACCTCCACCCCAATTGTCTGCTCAGACTACCAGTTCTGTCCTAATACCTGATGCACTCTTCCTACCACTGACTAGCACTATCAAAGAGGCAACTTCAGTGACAGGCAGAAACTAATTCTTACCTCTCCTGTCATCGCCAGAGTTAACCCAGGACAAAGAGCCCGTGAGACAGTTGTTGGCTAGCAAAGGGAGGTGATGCAGCCTGTTCTTCCAACTATTTTAACTAAACTGTGCCTAGCCACTGATACTCCTCAGGTTCTGGTCAGAACAACAGGCATGAAATATATTTTCTTACCAGCTTAGTCCACAGTGAATACAAGATTTCTTGAGCTAGCCAGAGTGGTGAGTACCAGATTTTCTTACTACTGTTTACAATGCTTCTCTGGCACCCTGATCTTGAAATGTGGTCATCCTGGCTCTGCTTGTTCTGGAACACAACAACTGAGCAGACACATTCTATATCAGCACTGCACTAGGAGTTTAAAACATTATAGACTTTAACTTTTGTTTCAAGACTCACCAGATTCCACTGGATTCAGAAAGAACTGGTGGTCTGCAGCAGAACGATTGTCACGGAAATCACAGTAAAGTATGGTGCATGTGGATGGGTGGCGGGGGAGGGGTATCCAGAATTAGAAAAATCAAGATATTAGGAAGAAATCTCCCTGTAGTGCATATGGTTTGGGGAGGGGTGTAAAATGCAGGGGCTGCTCTCAACCTTCTGGCACACAGATGAGGAAGTCTGATGCTCAGGAAGTGGTTCACATCATTAGTCACAGAGATTCACATTCAGAACACTGAAAATAGTTGATAAGATATATAAAAAACTGACTCAGAATCCGATTCTATGGGCCATGATTAGGTAAACACAATTGTTGGTGTTTATCAAAGCCCAGCATTTTCTTTTTGTAATGTAAGTTTGTTTGCCTCACTAACAAAATGATAGCAGCATGAAAAGGATTTCCCATTTGCTATAAAGGATCCTTTTTGCACAGGACATCTAACTGCTCCCATTGAAAATAATGGAAACTTTAGAATTTAATAACGTTTAAACAGATTAATATTTTTCACCAAATCTTCAAAAGCACATCTAAGTCCCAAGGACCTGTTTACTCTGAAAATGTTAGATCATAATTCCACATCATTTCTGCACAGCAGCATGACAAAGAATTTGTCAAAAGTTATATTTTTATATTTTTTGACAATCCATATATACAGACCTGCACATCCAACCTGAATGATACTTGTCACATCATGGTAGATCTTTGGTCCCCAAAGGTGCGTGGACAATTTCTTGCAAATCAGTTGAAAGGTTGTGAAGTTATTAAAGTTCAAAATTTGGGGTTTAACATAGAACTGGCCATTGAACCCTAATATAAGGTCCCTGCCATACACTATAATATATATATATATTCTTTGAAAAAAAACTGTGTTAATACAGCATTTAGGGTTAAGGCTACTGTACTATGAAAAAATAGACAAATGTGACTTTAGGGTTTCCAGCCCTAAAGCCCCCTACCTCTGAAACAAATCAGGGTGCAATCTTCCATAGGGTTGTCAACCTAAAGCTCACCTCATTAGGTGTGTATGCTTCCAGAGTGTATGGAATGGGGTGAGCTTTGGTGTTGACAACTCAAGAAAGACTGCACCCCAATTTGTTTCAGGAGTGGGGTGGGATTTTGTTGGAAACCCTAAAGTCACATTTCCTACTTTTTTCGCTGTAACCTCAACCCTAAATGTTGCATTATCACAGTTTTTGCAAAGAATTCCTTACATTTTGAGATAGTATAATAGAATCATACCCTTATTTGCCTTTTTGGAGGCAGGCCCCTCTGTGCCTGGTGCTGGCATCCATTCATAGTTTTGACATAGTGTAATCATATCCTTACTTGCCTGTGCTCCTATCCCTCCATAGATGTTTGTATGTATGTTGCTGTAGAAGAACAGGGCCCTCTGAGCCTAACTGCAACAAATTGTCAGCATGGGATTCTTATTACCCAAACTCATGTACCCGTAGTGAAAAACTTCAAATAACCACAAAACGTGATTCCATGCCACCTTAACGTGATTCCATGCCACAGGCATGAAAATCAGTTGGCCATGATTTGAAAGATGACAGCTGTGATGTAGATGAGGTAGTGTAAAAAATACTTATGTTGAACATTTGGGCTGAAAATATTTAAAACTGGCAACGTTATGAGTGGGCATTACAAAATTTCAACATTTGCGCATAACTTTGAATTTTTACATATTGTAACCCCAAGTTTTAACATATCCTTCTCATGAACAAGGGCAGTGAAAATGTTCAAATCCTGCCTGAAAGGTGATTTTGCCAAGTGGCGTAAACTCACCTTTTGGGTGAATTTCTAATTCCACTGATATTGTTCATGAGGTGGGTCTCTAAAAGGTATCTTCAAAATGTGGGTTTAAGATGCAAAATGACATTTATGCATCAAAGTAAATAACCCCATTAAAATACCTTGAACTGCATTTACCTTTGTTTCTCGTATTGAAGTTGGTGGTTCCAGCAAGAAGATGTGTCATCCTTTGAGAGTGTATCTTGACCCTGGTATCTGTTCAGGTGAGCAATGGTGTGAGGGTGCTATGGGGGGCAGGCTGGTGGGTGCTTAGAGAGAGGTTGGGTTGGGGACTCAAATCAGCAAAGGAATATTTTTAGGTTAAAACAAAAGACATTGAGGGATGGTTCTCTTTTTACAGGTTATATACAGGGATGGCAATCAGAAGGGAGTGCCACTAGGCACCAGGAAAATATCTAAAAGTACAGGAACACAGTGGGGGCTGCAACTAGACACCAGGAAATACATTAAAATTATGGGGACGGTGATTGGAGGGGATGCAACTAGACACCAGTGAAGATATTTAATGATTATGTAGAGGGCAAACCGAGGGTGGGGTGCCACTAGACACCAGAAAAATATTCAAAGAAAAGGACCATGATAAGAGGGTGGGGTGCCACTAGACACCAGGAAATACAGTAAAATTGCAGGGATGGTGATTGGAAGGGTGCATCTAGACATCAGGAAAAGGAGTGGGTCTAACTACCCATGGCACACCTGGATGCCTCTTGGTGTGTGGAGGATGGCAGTGGGTGGTAGGGTGGGGGGTTAGGGTCTCAAACCTAATGTCTCATTTACCTACTTGTGTTGCTTCAACCTAACTGATGCATTAAAAAGTTTTTGCAATGAATTTGCTTACTTTTTGATAAAGTGCAATGTAACTGGTATGTGTTGGTGGGAGTGCAGGCCCTCTGGGCCCTGTGCTCCTTCAAACTGCCCATTTTGCATAACAATATGTATCTGTGGGAGTACAGGTCCTCTGGGCCTTGCACTCCCACCTACACATAACTACTGAGCCATACAGTAGCCCTATAGGGCTGAAAGGAATCCTTCTGACACTAATTTGCCAATATCTCAGTAACGTGACAGCAAAAAAATTCCACTGCATTTGTAATCAGGTTTTGAAACCTCCACGCTTGTTAGCTGCCTGGCATGGAAAATCCATATCTCACATAGTTTCTGAGATATGGGCACCAAAAGCGTTTTGGGACCCATAATGTTATCCTATGGGAAAAATCTCAACTTCATAATGGCATATCTATGGAATTGATAGTATGTGGAAACAATAACATTTTTATACCTAAACAGCATAATTCATATCTCTGTGACTCCCCTTTATGCCCTGAAAATTTCAAGCCAAAAGACAAAACCATTTATTTACAGTGCACTGGTAAAGTTTTAAAATTTCTAGTTCGAGAGGTGGCAAAATTCCCATTTGCGAACTGCTAAAATCACTGTTAGTGAGAATCCTTTTCAGCAGATTTGGCCATCTGGTCCTGAAGTTGTGATCAAAGTTTTATCAGCTCACAAAGAGGATTGGCTATGCAAGTGAGTTTTGACAACTCAAAAAGAAATTAAAAAAATAATCCCCTTTATGAGCTGTCAAAATACCCTTTTGCGACGATCCCCATTCATGAGCTGACAAAATCCCCATTTATGAGCCAATCCTCATTTAGCAGAAAGGGCCATCTGGTTCTGAAGTTGCAATCAAGGATTTTATTAGCTTGTGAAAGGAGATTTTGCCACCTGAGAAGCGAGGATCAGAAGCGAGTCGTTAATAAAGAATTTTAAATTTGAAACTGCTGTTTTTGACCAAAGTGAAGCAAACCAAGTGCATGGGTTTGCAGAGGGCATCACCCTGAACAAAACCAATGCTTTATTTACAAAGGAACACATCTGTTGGGTAAGCTACAATATTTTGTTTGAGGGAAAAAAGAAAACAAGATGGAGGCTCATGAAGAGAATTTTTCCTCATGAATGGAGATTTTATAAATTTCTATTCATGAGGTGACAAAATCCTTGATCACGAGCCCAATCCTTCATAAAGCATAGATATAAATCTCAGACTGAACTGAGCATGCTCAGAACCAGAACATTCAAAATTAAATAACTTTGGAATGGATTAATATTGTGTCACCAAAACTGACATTGGGTCATTCATTGAGAAAACCTCTTTGACCATGAAATATCAGACCAAATACAAAATGGTGTAGCCGCATACGATGCCCACAAATTACAAAAAATTGGCAAAAAAGGCGAAAATTACTTTTTTATCTTTGCTACATGACAACCGCAAATCCAATCAAAACACAACTTGGCTAATCAAGAGATTTACCATATGAGACCATGCACTCTGAATTTTGGGCAAATCCATTGAACAGTTGCAAAGTTGCTAACATGCAAATTTGGGGTTTAACATTAAACTGCCTACTCATCCCCTAACTATAGAGCACAATAATCACTCCATTCCATCTGTAAATAATGTAAGATGTGCAGATTTTATGAGAATGGGGTGAGTGTTAAGCTTGAGAAGGCCAAGGCACACTCCACATCTGCTCTCATGCCTGGTTTGGGATGGTAGGCTGTTAGGAAACCCTAATGTCTCATTTCCCAACTTTTGTTGCATTGACCTAACTGGACCATTAACAATGTTTTTCATCTTATTTCCTTACTTTTGAGATAGTATAATACTATCCTTATTTTACTCTCAGAGCTCAGGGTTCTTTGGACCCTGTGCTCACATCCCTCTTTAGATGAGTATATATATGTAGCTGAGGAAGCACAGTGCCCTCTGAGCCCTACGCTGCCATTTATAGAACAGCAGTGGCCAAATTGTCAGCATAGTCATCTTATTACCCCACCTTGTGTACCATGTACAGAAAATTTTTGAATCCCTGCCAAAACATAATTCTGCACAACTGCAAAGCCAATCTGCATCACAGGTGCAAAATACATTTTGGCCAGGATTAGACAAATGACAGATGTGACATACATGAGGTGGGGTAATAAAGATTATGTTAAATATCTGGGTAAATACCATAGAATCATAGAATTTGATGGCAGAAAAAGACCCCATGGTCCATCCAGTCTGCCCTTACCCCTTAGACTACCGCCTCCCTCCCTAAGAACCCACCCCTCAGCCTGTAGTCCTTTATGCCTGTCACCAAGCCATCATGAATACCAGCACTGTCTCTACCCCCTCAACCTCCTCTGGAAACCTGTTCTATGCATTCACCACCCTCTCCATAAAGAATCGCCCTCATGTTTCCCCCTCTAGTATCCCCTTGCAGTCTCCGGGCCCATGCCCTAGTAGAGGTGTCCTTTTCAGTTGGAATAAGCACCCGGACCCTTTGTTTAACCCTTAACATATTTGAAATAATTAACATTTCTGAAGTTACGAGTGGGTGTAGTGAGTTGCAATGAATGGTCATAACTTTGGCATTTTCATATTTTGACCCAAAATTTCAACATAGTCTTCTTATGACCCCACCTCATAAACCCTATAGGTGAAAATTTTCAAATCTGTGCCAATATTTCATTCCAGGCCACAGGTGTCAAAACACTTCAGACAGGATTTAAAAATGGCAGCTGTACTGTTGGTGGTGTGAAAGAATGACTATGTTGAAAATTTGGAGTCAAAATATTGAAAATTACCAAAGTTATGCTGTGCATAGAAAACGTTCAATGAATGTGCATAACTAGGCAGCTTTTAGATTTTTTCACAACATTTTCAACATGGCCTTTTGGGCCCCACCTCATGAACATTGGTGGTGAAATTTAATTATTTGGTACCAAAGGGGATTTCCTTCAGTGACCATGAAATCATCTTCCAGGCCTGATTAATGAAATGACAGTTGCAGTCTTCATGAGATGGGGTCCCAAAAAACTATGTAAAAATCTGGTGAAAATTTCCCCAAAATGGCAACATTATGAACCTAAGTTCAAAACACCATTGAAATACATTATACAGCACTTACCTTTTTCCCCTCAGTTCATGGTTCGGCTTTGAAGGCGGCAGATGTGTCCCAATCCACAGAAGTTGACAGCCTACAACCTCCAGTTGTAAGTATATAGTAAGAGGGTGTGGGGTAGTGGGTGCTCAGTGAGAGTGCGGAATGGGGGAGGGATATCAGGGACAATGAGGGACCTCTTTCTTTTTTCAGGTTGCAAAATAAAAAGACTTTGGAGGATTGTTTTCTTTTACAGGATTCATAAAAGAAACATTTTGGGACATTAGGAGTGGACTTTCCAGTGTCCCACACTGCGAGGGGCTCTAAATGCCATCCCTCCATAGTTGTAGACATGTATGTTGCTGTGGAAAAGCAGGGCCTTTTGGGCCCTGCACTTGTTTATAGTAGAACAGCAGGCAAATTGTTAGCATAGCCTTCTAGTTACTCTACCTCATGAACCGGTAATAAAAATCCCCCAAACATTATTCCATGCCACGGAACCTCATTCTGTGCCTCAGGTGCGAATATACAGTTTGGGCAGGATTTGAAAAATGACCACTGTCAGGTTCATGAGGTGGTGTAAACTTGCTATGTTAAATATTTAGGGTCAAATATTGTAAGTTACTAAAGTTAGAAGTGAGTGTGGGAAAGTTTCAACAGATGTGCATAACTTTACCATCGTTACATACTGTGACCCCAAATTTTCAACATTGACTTCTTTTAACCCACCTCATGAACAAGAGTGGTGCAGATGTTCAAATCCCACCTGAAGGTGATTTCACCAAGTGACCATGAAATCACCTTTCAGTTCTGATTGCATAATCCCACTAACATTGTTCATGAGGTGGGGTCCCAAAAGGCAATGTTGAAAATTTCAGCTCAAAATATACAAAAATATCAAGTTTTCATCAAAGTTGAAAACCCCATGGAATACATTGAACAGCACTTCTGTTAGTTTCTTTTTTTTACCTACATCTTTCTCCCCATTTCCTGATTGGCTCCTAGTCTTCCAGGCATCTCCATCCTCTGACCACTGTCTATCTACACCCATCCCCCATCAGGCTGCCACCTTGCTACTCCCATGGCTTACCCCCATGGCGGGTGGTGAGAAGCCTCAACTCCCCACCAGGACTGGATCCAGTACTGGTGGCATGCCGAAATGGCGTATATAGGCAGGTGGCAATCAAGGCGCTCAACCTCGCAGCCATTTTCCAGTTTTCCTTAGAAGGCAGAGTGTGCAGTGCCAACATGGGCGTGCCATGCGTGTGTCCATGCATAGTGTGCCTGCTGGCTGCTCCACCTCTGTGCCCCACTGTATTGGCCAGGCGTGCCAGCACACCTAGCCTCAGCTAGGTGTCAGGCAATACCGGCTGCTGTTCCCACCCTCACTGGGATAGGAGGCAGTCCCCAGATGCTCGATCCTCTCCCACCCTGGCTGGCCCCGATGACCTGCTCGCACCATGAACATGGGTCGCCGCACGGCAGGAGGTAAGGCAATGCTGCCTTCCCTCCATACCACTGGGCCAACTATTTACCTTAGTTTCTCATTCAACAGTCTGCATTTCCAGCAGCAAGACATGTCTTGGAATGGAGACTGGATCTTCACCCTGGGACCTGTTCTGGAAAGTGAGAGGTGTGGAAGATGGAGGTGCAGGGTGGTGGTTGCAGGTGGGAGATCATGGTGGGGGTATCAGGGACCATTTCTGTTTTATGGGTTGTGAAAAAACACAATGAGGAACCCTTTTCTTTATTACATGCAGGATGGTGATTGGAGGGGCTGCCACTAGATACCAGGAAAGACAAGTTTTCAAAAGGGACAGCAATCAGAAGGTGAGAATTCCACTAAACACCAGGAAAATACAAATATTATGGGGACTGCAATCAGAGATTGGGGGCAGAGGTGTTGCCAGGGATTTCAAATTTGTACACAGAGCTGCCACTGCTACCCTGCACCCTGCCCCCAGACACAAGCATCATTTAGACTATGGCATGTACTGTAAATATGAAATGTGAAGATATAATGCACTTAATCACATTCCCATACAGTGAGAAAGCTTTCAATCACCAACAATGCCAGAATAACAGACTGGCATTTAGTTACAATGCTGCATTGTGACAGCCTCTGTAACACATCAAGGTGGCCAACCCACAGAGATCCCTCACACCAGTACCTGTGCTTATACACTTTATTCACTCACTAAAGCATTAAAGCTGAGCACCCACACCGCCAAAAATAATTCATGTACTCACACATATCCAAAGTAACTGATATCACTTACTTAAAATGGTAACATTCCCACAACAGTGAACTAGTACAAATTGGCTTAAAATTACAAAAAGGCAAACAAAACCAGTTTAAAGTTAAAACAAGTGTTATGTTTTGCAGGCAATCAAATAAAACAAGAGCCCAGTTGGTAGTCCACCTAATGCACATCATATAAAATGCTTTTCAACTACTCATAACTAGCTGTTTCTTGGTGCCTTTGTTCCGTTGATGGTGTGTGCCCTGATTATGTTTTTAGTTTGTGGAATAACTTGTCAGGTAACCTGGTCATCTGCTATAGTGCAATGATATTCCACTGCCTACACCCCTTTCCCAGGAGTTAAAACAAACACACACACACACACACAAAGCTCAATGCAGTTATCATTAAGCAACTACAGTCAAATACAAATGCCCTCAAAGCATCTATTACCTTACTTAGATCCTGGAAGCCTATCTCTCTTCTGGGTTCCCCACAAATTCTCTTCTCTGGCTTTGACCTTCATCTTCATTCTCCCAGGTATACGTTGACTTCCACATCTTATGCTTTTATCCTGATTGTTTCATCAGGCACCTTGACCTTCACTTCATTTCTCATTTGTCTATCTCCCAAACATCCTCTGCCCTGTTACCATCACATTAAGCAGACTCCACCTAATATCCACATCCAGATATTTATTCCCCACCTACTAGAACTCCCCAGTACACTAGCTTTGGGACATCATGTCTCTTTGTCCCTGTACTGCTCATTACTGACACATGTACCCTAAACTCTCTTAAGTAGCAGAATGTCTACTTTGACATTTCTGTTTCAATAGCAAGGAGCCTCATGTAGCTCTTGCTGAAGGGACCCTCTGTCACAAAGCTCAAAAATGCAAGCAGCCCAAACAGATGAAATCTGGAGCAAAGTGTGTTAATGTGAAGAGTCAACCCAGAGAGCCATAAAGAAACAAACAGTGGAAGTTAAGTGCTGGAAATATATGAACTAGGAAGTGAAGTGTGTGTAAGAATAATTTTTTCAGTTTCCCATAAAATGCCAGGGTCTCTTTTAACAAGTCAGAATGTTTTAAGATTTTTAACAATGTGTACAACTGCTTTGCAACAATTATATTTTAATCTAAGACTGATAAAATCTGGTGTATTATTTTTATCAGCTAGAGAAAAATGCATAATTAAATGTCATAATCGGGACATTTACATCGACAACTCCAGTTCGTCAATATATTTCTTTGAGAGACATGACAGTGCAGAGCAATAAATCCCTGTAGTAATGTGTTATGATTCTAATTCATTGTACCCATTCACTGTAAACCCTCAGAAATCTGTTTCAGTGACTGCACTAAATATAACTGCTGAGTGGGAACATGGGGACTGGTAATCCTGGAAAGCTGCTTCATGAGTGGGAAATATACAAGCTTGTCAGCAATTGACAAACTGTTCAAAAAAGATTATGAGGATGGTTTCCATTATTTTAAAATGTGATGTGTCTATGTGCACTGATACGGATGTGTGTTTGGGGGTGACATTCTTTTGAACCAGCTGTCTTGCATTCATGAGCTGCACCTTTGAGCCCAATTACAGCTGTTCAAGCTTCAATGCTGGACACATCCAACTCTTCAGAAATGTTGTGGCACTGGGACTGGTCTCTGTCATCTTTCTACAAGTCTTTTTCCCACCCAACCCAGATGTGGGTGTAGGATGCATGCAACAACAATGCCAGTCACTTAGAGCCCAAGTTCATGCCAACTATTTCTTAATTTAATCACACCCAGCAGCAGCTACACAAAGCAACTCAGGTTTCAGCAAGTCATTTGGCACAGCCTGAGCTATTTTGGAGATGGAGAAAATTTTTTCTTCTCTCTTTTGCAGAAGCAGCTCTTGGAAAGAAACCCAGGGAGCATGCTAAAGAGCTGCCAGTTCTCACCCTGAACCTCTTTCTAGTCTGCCTTTACTATATATTGGATTGGCAATTCTCATCACCACATAAGGAGGATAGGCTGTGGGACAAAACAAGCAGTTCCTGGGGTCTAGCAGACTGTAGGCTGTCACAGATGGACTGCTTGCCAGATACATTACAGTAAGAAATGGACACTTTGTCTTTAGCCATGAATCAGTGATTTAAGCTTTGCTGAATGTTTTATTTTGTTTGTTTGTTTTTGTTAGATTTGTATCAATTGCTTCCAAATCTAACATTGCTGCATAATGAGCAGTCTTTAGCTTCTGATCCTCATTTTCATGCTCTTAAAAAGAATATTTGCTACATCCAGATAACAGCACATATAACATATTACTAGGATTCATTTGTTTTATTTGTAGGTATCCTCTAATTCCTGTGGTAAATCAACACTTTTCTATGTAAAGTGTATACAAACATCTCAAAATCATTCTGACTTACCTCAGTAGTCATAAAG
Organism: Neoceratodus forsteri; assembly: GCA_016271365.2. Classification (NCBI taxonomy): domain Eukaryota; kingdom Metazoa; phylum Chordata; order Ceratodontiformes; family Ceratodontidae; genus Neoceratodus; species Neoceratodus forsteri. The sequence goes on along the minus strand of CM028131.1, from coordinate 361,205,925 downwards.
AGCCAAGACACAGGAATCGGGGCAGAAACTAAGAAAATGAGAGTGTGACCAAGACTAGCTCTGCACAGCACTCTAATCATTGTCTAACTGATGGGATGAACACACTGCCTAGCTGCTTTGAGTCAGAGACCCCGAGTCCTATAACATTTCTCTGGCACTGGCTGCTACTGCTTCACAGTCTTTCTCAGTCAATCCAATACTGCTGCTGCCACCAGCACATGCTGTTTGCTGCTTAAAAGAAAGCCAGGTGAGGTGAGGGTCCATCCTGTCAGGGTGAATATTTCACTGCTGCTGGTCAGGTGAATATTTCACTACTGCTGCCACCAGCAGGTCAGGTACAGTAGTATCTCTTTCAGCTGCCACCACCAATATCTGTTATGGTCACAATTCACAATGGTGGTGGTTGCTCAAACGATGAAAGAAAGGGATAGGATTGGAGGGTGGGTGGTGCCACTAGACAACAGGGAAAGATAAACTATTAATGGGTGTGGTGACTGGAGGATGGGTGGTGCCACTAGACACCAGGAAATACATATAAGTAATGGGTATGGTGATTCGAATAAGATGTGCAAGGAAAAAGGATTTTCCTTCACAGAAAATGATTTTTTCATGATTAGTGACATGAAAAAAAATGTTTGTATCACACATCATGAAAAAAGATTTATAATATTTAAAAATAACATTTCAAGTGCATTTTCCAGCAGTGAAGTGCTGATTACATTTGAGGTCCTGATCAGCCAGATACATGTGTTGGTCTCTCTACAGGATGTCATTTTGTGGTTTTGAAATTTGTTTCTTAGAATAAAAATGGTAACGAGATGGTGGCAAAAGAAAAAAGATTATTCCCATACAAAAAAAGGATTCTTTTTCATTTCCTACAGTCTTGAAAGGCTTACTGAGCATGCTCAGAGCTAAATTTTTCAAAATTTCTAAATTAAATAACTGCGAAATGGATTAATATTTTTCACCAAACAAGCAAAAGGCACATCCATGGGCCAGTCCTTTCTGTCCTGAAAATTCCAGACCAAAATTCCAAACTATCTAGGATTTAGGCATGGTCAAAAGAAAAAAAATAGCAAAATCAATGAGCAAAATTCATCTTTTGCACTATACAGAACTCAGAATCTGCACATTCAACTGAAACAAAACTTGGCATATCACTGGTTCATAAACCAGATGAGCAAACCCTCCTTTCACCCTGTCACCAAATAGGCAGTCTGTGGACCTCCTCTTAAGAGCCTTGGAACTGAACCAGAAAAGAGGGCTAGTGCCCTCTGGCAAAAACTTAAGCGCTAACCAAAATATGAATTAAAACATTAAAGTACCATAAGACCACTCAGCTAGGGAAATGCTTAGCGATACATAGCAATGGGTATCATAATAAACTCTGATAGCACCTTACTCCATCAAAATAAAGAAAATGTACAGGGCATATAGTCTGCAGAGCCCAAAATGCCTAGCATCTCCTGCAATGGAAAATACAAATGAGTACATCCTCCTTCACAGCATTCTCACTCCATGTGTGTAAAGAAAACCACATGAATAAAACAAACAGATAAAGAACAAAAACGGCAACAAATACCCTCCAGTAATCATCCTGTGGCATCAGAGGGATGTCGAGCACTCCACTGTTCTGGGCCAACCATGAGTGCTCAGGCTAAAGGAGCATATTTTCAATAGGAAAATAAAGACCAGCTGAAAACCAGCTGAAATAAGCTCACACACAAGTCCAAACTCAACAGTCCCTCAGATGGCAACAGAAGACATCTCCATAAGTTCCAAATCTTGGTTCAATGCTGAGAATCATTAGAGGCTGAATCTGATGCAGAGCTTAGAAGTGAAGCACTAACTTTAGGGGAAGCTATATGCCAGTGAGGAAGGAAAGCCATCCCAGGAGTCCATTGAGTTTAGGCATTGGAGAAGAAATACCACCCTTAAGCTTCCCATTCTGTCTCACATGAGACTCTTGTGTGAGAATAATATCTAGCATCTGAGGGGCTGGTGAATGACTCCACAGATTTGCAAATGAAGCTGCAGAGAGTCACCAGAGGCTCAATATCCACTTTATGCCATGCTCCTGAGCTACATCTCATACCCAATCGAAAGATTTCCACTGGCCACTACCTGTTTGATGTAATCAGGCTGGAGAAAAGTTTCAATCCATTCCACATTATTTTTTCTTCTGAGCCTTGGTCAGAATAAGTTCCCAATCCTGATAATGCAGGAGCCTGAAAATGATCAGGCGGGGTTGAGCAACCACATAAGGCAGTGGAGGACCAGATGGAACCCGGTATGCCCTGTCAAGTCTCCACAGATGAGTACCAGTAAAAACCTAACAGTGTAGGGATCAGTCACTGTTAGAAAGCCACTGTTTGGAGCTCTCAGAGGATTCAGGGACCCCCAGTAGCCGTAAGCTGTTCTGTCGGCTTCTAGTTTCTTGATCATCGATCTTGTCCCATATTTAAAGAATCTCACATTCAAGGGTAGTAACATGCCACTCTGTCAGGTAGGTCCAGTCCTTGAGTTTGCAGACCCTCCTCCTCCTCTCAGTGATCAGGAACCAAGGCTATCTATGGCTCCTTTGACAGCCTCCAAGGCAACATTCATTCTAGATAACTGAATAGTAATGTTGCCCATAAATTATTAATTTCAGAGAGCTCCTGTGTGATGGAATTAGGTTCCAAATCTGACAGAGAGCTGCAATCGTAATGGAGGGACTCCCAGAGCTTCCAGATATCTCCAGTTTTAGGCTTTTTAGGCATGCTGAGCTCAAAACTGGGATTGGATTCTGGCTTTCTAATCTCAGGAGTGCATAGACCAGTTAAAAGGTAGATGATGGGCACATTATCACAGATTAAAAACAAAAGGCAGCACACCTGGGCCAAGATTCTTCCAGCTCAGCTGCATCATGTGACCCCTTGACCCAAGATTTCAACATAGTTTATGACCCCATCTCATGAACAAGGGTGGTGAAAATTTTGAATTCCTTCCAAAGCTGACTTCACCAAGTGACTGCAAAATTGCCTTTTAGGCCAGACTTGTTGAATTTCACCACCATTATTTATCAAGTGGGATGTCAAACAGGCCATGTTCCAAATTTGGAGTAAAAATATGCAAAATGGCTAAGTTATGCATCAAAGTTGAAAACCCCATTGAAATACATTGAACAACTCTTACATAACTTTCTCTTATAGCAGTCAATGCTTCCAGCAGCAAGACCTGTCTTCCTTCAGAGAGTGGATCTTCACCTGGGACCTGTTCAGGTGAGTGAGAGTGTGTGGGGGGTGCGGGTGCTGGGTGCTGAGTGCAAGATTGGGGGCTTTATGTGATTAGAGTGACTACTAATAGTCGCCTACCACATAGGCGACACAAAAACATCCGACAGAACAGGGCAGCAACACATTACACAGACCATCGCAAATAGCGATAATCGCTTAGTACAAGATCAAAAACTTATCATATGCATTTTTATGCAGGGGACTATGCCTCCTGCACCCCTCTGTGGGGATCAAGCCCCCATGCCCCCAAACTAATTAAAATCAACTCCACAGGGGCACAGACTTAGGGAAAAAAATAATAATAATTTCTACTGCCAGGCATTAGACCTGAACCCTGGTCACTGGCTTCAGGAGCAGTAGTGTATACCATGACATTAAATGGCCAGCTCAGCAGAACTTGGCCAAACATGGTCCTATAACCTGCTCTAGCGAGTGTTGCTTCCTGCTACACTCGCTTTACAGGATATAGTGACTTTTACACCTGTTGCTGTACTTAAAGCATTATTATTGAGTTGCTCTTATTGAGTGGCTCAATAATAGATGCTACTGATCAGGGTGGGCGGAGTGGCAATGGGCTATTTTTACTGGTTTTAAGAAGAAAATACATTGAGGGACCATGTTCTTTATTTCAGAAAAGATGGTGATCAGAGGGTGAGGGCCACTAGACACAAGGAAAATAAAAAAATCTTAATGGGGATGGTGGTTAGAGGGTAGGGATGCCACTAAATAACAGGAAAAATACAGTAAGTATGGGGAAGGCAATCAGAAGGTTGGGATGCCACTAGACACCAGGAAAAATCAAATAATTATTGGGACGAGTATCAGAAGGTGGGTAGTGTCACTAGACACCAGGAAAATATTAAACATTACAGAAAAAGCAAACAGAAGTGTAAGGGTTCTGCTAAACACCAGGGAATGATTCCATAATTACACAGATGGCAATTGGTGGGTGTGGGGCACCACTAGACACCAGGAAAAGATTACATAAATATGGGAGTGGTGATTAATAGGAACATTTTCATATATCTTTATTCATACAAAATTTTCATACAGGAAGTGTCATGAAAAGAAATTAAAATGTAAAAATAAATAAATACCAGGTCATTTCTCAAACAATTTAGTGCAGAATCAGGTCCATCTTGCAAATGAGCTCTGCTCAATGATGTTTGCCTGGATAAATAAAGATTTGATTGATTGATTGATTGAGAATCCACTTAATGGAGCCCCACTGAGCAAGACAGATGTCCTGTTCTCTCTGAAGGATGTCTTTTTGTGGGCCTTGAAATAAAAAAAAAACAAACAGAAACGATAGCAGGAAACAATAAAGGATTTTTGACTCATGAAAAGGACTGGGCCTATATGAAAGAAGATTCTTTTGTTTCATACAGCTATCTTGAAGTACTACTGAGAACACTAATTTTATAACTTTGGAATAGTTTTGCATTTTTTCACCAAACCAGCAAAATCAGGCTTGCCAATAAAAGGCAGGCCAGTTTGTCTAAAGTCCCCTGTCAGAAAAGCAAAGGGGGAGGGGGGATAGGGAAGGGGATGGGATGTCAGAGATGGTGTCAGAGAGAGGTCAAATGACTAGGGACAGGAAAGCTTCCCAATTGGTCAAGGGAGGCCAGAGAAGGGGCTGGGAGGTGGGGCCTGCTTGGGCTATGTAAGAGCATGCAGAGCTTTGGGTCTCCCTCTTTTGCTGGGATAATGATTTTATTTATTTTTATTTTTGTAAATCAGTTTATACAACCTTTGTGCCAGAGGCTCGTTTCCAAAGGTACCTCATCACACTGAGGACAAACATTACAAATTTAGGTTACAGGATACAAGTAGCTGAAATTAGCATTACACATTAGAACTCATGGTTGGCAAGCAGCAAGTAAGTACAAAGAACTACTAGGCCTCTAGGCCATGCGGCCCCAGGTGACTGGGCCCAGAGCAGTTGTGTGTGTGTTTTTGCCTCTCATTGCTTACATTTTATAGAAGCATAGACTAAGCTGATGTTAAATCTGTACTTGGAATGATCTTTAATGTGGTTTTGCAGTAGGGGTGGGTGAGCCTGAATGTGAGTGCAAAGGCTTTTTGTTTATACTTTGGAGCAAGGTGTTTGGCACTGAGAAGTAGGCTTGGGGCCTGAAAGAAACAAAGGGCACAGGAAGGCAGGTTGTTTGTTTCAAGTGCATAATGTTTAGCTGGAAGAAAGCTGTGATTATTTGAGGCTCAGCTGTGTAGGAATTCTTTTCTAGAAGGTTGTAGGGTTACCACCTTTTAAGGAGCCCAAAGTAGTAGTAGTAGTAGTAAAATTGTTATTCAATTGACAATCAAAAGAATAGGAAGCTCAACTGAGACAAGCTCATTTCCAGTGAGGTCCTTAATACATACATGAATAATTAACATCATCATAAAAATATATCACAAAAAAAATAATAACACAAGACTAACAAAACATGTTTTCAATAACACTAACATCCATACAAAAACAACATAAGATCACAAAATTCCCATTTATAAAGTGCAATTATATAACATATTTTGGAGCATAACATACACATTACTCATCATTTAACCTTTTGTCAGCTTCAGATTTAAACCAACCTTTTATTTCTCCTAAATTAGGGCTAGAACCAATTGGCCTCAGGTAAGTTGGCAATGAATTCCATATATTAGGACCCAAGTAGAAAAAATGTTCTCTACCCAAGTCCGTCCTTCTTCTGGGCAAAACATATTCCATACCCTCAGCAGAACGTAACCCTCCTCTGATTGTCCTGATCTGAAATTCTTCAGTGATGTATTCTGGTACCCTTCCCTTAACTGAATTGACCATATATGTCAAAACATGAAATAACCTTCTATCATAAGGACTCATCCAGTTCAAAGACTGATATAACTCTCTTCTATGGGTTCTCTTAGGGACATCCAAAATAAACCTAGCTATCTTATTAAAGAAAACATCTATTTTAGCTAACTGGGTGGAAGTTGCCCTATATAAATAATATCCCCATAGTCCAACAAAGGAATCAATGTGGCCGTAGCTACTTGTTTCTTACGTTGACATCCATACAATTTCTAATTCTGTAAAGTGCACCCAAACGTCTACTAACTTTTTAATTGTACAATCTATATGAAAAATCCAACTCAATGATCTATCCAAATACATCCCTAAATATCTATAACATTGGACTTGTTCAAGGACAGTGTTATCCACAGTCACTATACTCAAACCCAAATCAGAATAGATCTCTTTATTTTCCCTAGAGAACAATAATACCTGAGATTTTTTGAGTTAAGGGCAAGATTGATTCACTATAAAATAACTGAAGCTCATCAAATGCTTTTGAATAGTAAATTCTATCTGGATTAATGATGACCCTTCACATAAATAATAGTGTCATCTGCATACAGATGACATTGTACATCAGGATTAGTTAAAACAAAATTATTCATATATAAATTAAATAATATTGGACCCAAAATGGATCCTTGGGTACCCCAGATATTATCTCCTAAAACCAGAATCCCACCCATTTATTGAAACCATTTGTTTCCTACCAGTTAAGTAAGCATCCAACCACCCAATCACCTTCATCAAAACACCCAAGCGGGTAGTCTGGACAGGAGGATGTCATGGTCCAGGGTATCAAACGCCCTGGACAGATCTACAAAAATTGCTCCCACCGACATCCTCTGTCCAGAGCACCCACAATATCCCCAGTAACCTTTAACAAAGCAGAAGTTGTACCATGCATGGACCTGAAACCAGATTGAAACTTATTAATCAGTTTACCATTTTCCAAGTAGGTCTGTAATTGTTTAGCTATCAATCTCTCAAACACCTGGCTACTATTGGTAGTAATGATATGAGCCTATAATTCTCCATTAAAGACCTAGATCCATTTTATGGACGGAATAATTTTGGCCGTTTTCCACATTTCAGGAATTTCCCACATGTAAGAGACATGTTGAAAATATTAGACAGGGATATGAAATAACCGGAGAAGCATATTTCAATAGAATATTAGGGATCTCATCCAACCCACCAGCCTTCCTAACATTTATTTTAAATAACTCATTTTGTGTTTCTAATGGAGATATTAATTCAAACTTAACTCCTTGTCCTTTAGAGGGCAACTTCTGTAGCTTTAATTTGAGAATTTAAGGGGAGAAACTAGTCTTACCCTGTGATAAAGCTTTTGCCCATAGTTGTGAAGAGTCCATTAAAACCATCCACAACCCATGGGCCCATAGGGACTTCAACCTCCCCAATTTTAAACTTCTCAGGATAATCCACTTGTTGATCCCTTTCACCTTTTATAACATAAAATTCCTTGGATCATTGGTCAGATTAGAATTTAGTTCCCTATTATAATAATCATTTTTAACCCTCTTAAGTTCACAATTATAATAATTCCGCATCTGTTTATACTTCACCCAGTCACGTCCATTTTGTGGATTTAGCCACCATCCATGCCTTATCCGCTGTTTCTTAATTTTAAATAAGTAGGAATTATACCAAGGGAATTATCAAACTTTGTTTTCCTAATTTTTAGTGGGGCATGCCTATTACAAATGATCAAAAATCCTCCTGGAATAATCTCCAGGCACCAGCAACTGTGGGAACTAAATCCAACCTTCTCCAATTAAACTCATCCGACTCTAACATAAAATTTATATAATCAAAATGTTTAAATGATCTATAGCAAACTGTTTTTCTGATCTCCTTATTTTTTTTTTTTTTATTTCTAATAGCATATATCATCTGATGATCCGAAGAGAATCTGAAGGACACCACTAGCAATATACCTATCTGGGTCCGTAGTAAATAATAGATCTAATATTGTGGAGGAAAGTGGTTGTTTGGTATTAACTCTAGTCACCTCTACAATCAATTGAGTCAAACCCAGAATATTACTCATCTCAGCACTACTATGACTAGCATCTACAGTTTTCCAGTCTACATTCATATCCCAATTAACATAATCTCACATCTACTTAAGTAATCACCCAAGAAATCCTGCAGAACTTGAAACATCTCAGTACTAGCTTTTGGGGACAATACATACCCAATAACATTAAGGGTTTACTAAGCAGTAAATTAAATAATAATGGAAGAACTTCAGAACCACCCCATTCCAATTGGCAATTAACCACAGATACATCCAAAAATTAAGTGCATAAATAATAACACCACCCCTCTTTGTTTGATACCTCCTCCATAAATTATAACCATTCATATACACCATATTATCAGGGATCTTATCAGATAACCAGGACTCTGTAATAATAACTACTTCAGGGCTATATTTAATAATCCATTCCTTAAGTGATCAATTTTCCTTAATAAGCTACAAATGTTAATGTGAACCATACACATCCATCCTTTTTAAGATATCAGCTGTTAAATTGGAATTCAATACTTCACTAGAGTTAGAATTTACAGAATCCAGATTAATATAAGGTCCTGGGTTTGGGTGAATATCCCCACTTACAATCAAACTAATCATCATTACCATTTTACAAACTTTATAAAACTGTATTTTCAAAGATGTTTTCTTACTATAATTAACTGTAAGATAATCCGGATAAACTGTATTCTGTCCCCAACCTACCAATAGACCTTTATGTATTGAAATCCACTTAGTTAAATCAGATTCAAGACAATCAGATAATATACCTGGGCAGATTATATAATTACATAATTGATTCCCCAATAGTTATACTCAATGTGTCCCCTGCAACCAATCACTCCAGAGAATCAATGAGCAATCATTATTGCCCAAGCATACCCCTGAGCAGGAAACATATAACCACCCATCAAACACATTATCCCTAGCTGAAACAACAGCATTTTCAAAATTACACACAAAGTTAACACCATACAACAAAATTATGTATAGATGCTCCCAATATCATATACTACTACAACAAATTTAAAATAAATACTATCTAACTACAATTTTAATTTATACCTAAATTTCCAAATAAATTAACATAAGTATCTATTCTTCATATAATATAAACAGATAAACCTAACAACCACGAATTTAAATTAAGGACCCCTAATATTTAACTAAACACTATAAATAAATACTTTAATACACTTTAATTAAAACACAGTTAGCCTCCTTTTTAATCTAATCCAGTGTTTTCTGTGATCTAGTGGCGTTAGCGCCACTCACTATCGCTGCTACACACAAGGCTAGCGAAAGCAGTGCAGATTTAAACAGAATTTCCCGCCTTTCAGTGACCTCAGCAGTCACTCCCAGATTCCCTCATAGCTTTAGTTCTTTTAGCTGCTATGACAAAAGTCACAAACACAGTTCAAAAGCAGTCAGACTCTCACTCTGGCTCCTGTAGTGATGGAAATCTTTCATTTTGAAGACCAGGGAACACGGGGAACACAGCTTCGGGAGGAACTGCTGCACATTAGTCTATTTCAAAGGAGAGCAGCGTCTGGATATAACAGAAGTTCCTGCCCTTTCAGTGACCTCAGCAGTCACTCCCCAGATTCCCTCGTAGCTTTAGTTCTTTTAGCTGCTCGACAAAGTCACAAACACAGTTCAAAAGCAGCAAAAGTGGGACATTTCTTACTGAAATATGATTTTTAGCAAGACAATATGTAACCTCAACCAACACAACAGACTTTTCCTCTAAAAATCAGAATTAAGACTGAGTGTTGCAGTTTTAGATGTTCCCTAGTGTTTATAATCATTTTAAGGTATTTTAGTTAAGGTACTATAGTTTTTGCAGCATTTGGAGAAAGTCTGAAAATATTTTTTGTACTACAATGTCTATATATACGATAATGTCAGGACATTTGATATTTTCATGTTTTTCACTGGACACTGGTGCCCAAATTAGGACTGTCCTGTGAAAATAGGGACAGGTGGTAACCCTAGGGTTGTGGGTTTAATCCTTGGGGGTCCTTACAGAAAGGATGTTCTGAGGTATTTGCAGCAAAAGATCATTTGTGTTTTCCTTTCACTGAACATGCTGATCTGTGCCAGGTCTAAAAAAAAGAAATAAAATAAAATAAAATAAGCAGAGAGAATCAAGAAATGACCACAAGAAGGCAGGATCTTTGGGGTGTTGTGTTTTCAGTCATTGAGCATTACAGGGTTCAACATTTTCAGTGGGGGCAAGCAGAGAGATCTCATTGCAAGGGTCTGCTCTCAAGGGGTAATGCTTGGAAGCTTTGTGATAGCAGCATATTCATGGCAGAGCTTTTAAGTCGAGGGAGGATGAAGTAGCCAACACTAAAGAAGCACTCTTTTCATTGTAATTGAGAGGTATTTCATCTGTTGATCTAAAAATTGTGGTTGCGCAGTAGAGTGCAGGGCAAGTGGTGCTCCCAGTGCATTTATATGGTGATGCACTGAAGGTGGCATCGTAACACATATTCAGTTGGTTGATGATTGGTGGCATGATTTGGTTGAAAAGTCTGGTGAGGGACTCACATGGCCTGGCTCTGCAGCATGCATCCCCAGAGGCCATGTGGTCCGTGAAACCGGGCAGAAGATGGGGGAGTTTCTTCTGCCCTGCTTAGGTGGTGGAATGGGAGATACCTTGGCTGTGTCTGTGGGAGTGAGGGGAAGTCAGCAGATAATGGGGAAGATTGCTCCATTGTCCGGGTTACCAGTGAGCTTTGTGGCACCTTGGGGGTGGCCTTTTTCTCTGAGAAAAGCCAGGGATGCAATTTGGAAGAGCAGCATTTGCTGCAAGGGGTGTTGGACAGGGTTTTGTAGCCACCATGGCGGGGAAGGAAAAGTTAATGGTGCAGCTGAAGGTTGGGCACTAGCAGAGAGGCATCTGCAGGCAGTGTAAAGGTTGACCTGCAGGAGTGGCCAGCATGAGGGGAGTGCACCCCTGCAGGCATATGGTACAGCAGTCAGCGCAAGTGGATCAGGGCACCGCACTAGTGTGTTTGTGGTTTAAAAAAAAGAGGCAGGGACACCACCAGCCATTTTCAGACAAACAGGATTGCTTTTGTGTTGGCATGGCAGTGATGCATGACTATGCTGGAGGGGTGAGCACACATAGGCAGATCTGGGGCCTAACTGAGCAGGCCAAGAGCAAAGGTGCAAGGAGGGTCATACCTCATGGTACAGGCATTGAGCATGACACAGGAGTGGGTCCATGATGCCAGGAACGGGGACATGTAGCAGGTATGGAGGGGTGTGGGGTTGTATTTGGCACCAAAAGACATCTGTTTGATGTGGAGAACAGAATAGTGGACAAAAAGGGAGTTTTGTGGGAATGCAGCAGAAGGGTCAGGAGGTGACCATGGTGCAGCGCCATTTTGATTCAGGACACATGGCAGTGCCATTTGTACAGGCAGTGTGGTGGCCATCCTTTATATATGGATACACATATCAGTAATAAAATAACATAATAGGAAAGGGTCTTTGATTCCCCTTGGGGAAGGCATGGTAACATAGGAAGGCTAATGTATAGATCAGCATGCTATCGAATAAAGGTGATAAATATGTTGAAATAAAAGAATGCAGGGGTATGCTGCAATGCTTTCATGACACTGTACTGTGGTCAGGGGGTGGGATCATTTTGGGTGGGTCAAGCATTGGGCAGTGTGGTGGACATCAATTTTGATAAAGGCCACACAGTGGCAGACATTTCTGGATAGGGGAGTTTAATGAGAATGGTGCTATAAGGCTGAGCCAGCACAGGGGTACCTGAACTGCATAGTTGGTGAAATAATGCTGAGGTATAGGCTAGCTGCTGTTATAATCAGCTGCAACATTAGAGGAATCTACAGGAGTGGTTACCTGGGAAAACACCCAGAGCTAAAATGGACAGCAGGAACTACCTGCTCCCCTAAGAAGAGAGGCCTACATTTGAAAGCATCCTGGATAGCTTTCTCTGGTAAAACATGGGTGAGTTAACACTTCTTCTGGAATTCTGTTAGACAAAACCAAGAGGGTGAGTCAAAATAGAAATTTATTGTTATGGTGGTGGCAGACTGCTTAATCTTCAGACAACCTTTTTAATATCGGATGTTTCTGAGAATTTAAATTGATGATGATATAATTAGTAAAGCTGACATCTAGGAGAATTTTAATTGGAAGTCTGATGTAGTCTTGTGATTTGTTCAATATTTTGATGGAAAGTGCTTTGATGTTTTGAATGCGCTATATCAAAAAGGATTATTATTATTACTATTATTATTATTATTTCAGCCATTGAGACACCTGGTGGTGAACTGGGTAAAACCAAGGCTACATGTTGATTTGAATAGCTGGGATCTCCCAGTTGTACATGGAGGACCAGGACTAAACGTAGGGCCATAAAGGGACTGGCAAGGCCTACTAACTGCTTCTTTTTCTCCACTATCCAGTACTCGCTATTTCCCCACCCTCTGTGTGCTGAGGATCCTTGGTCAGTTGAGCTTTAGCTCAAAGGTGGTAATTCCAGTTTAAAAGTAAATAAATAAAATAAATAAAAAGTGACAATGCCAATTTTAGATTTTACTTGTATTGCAGTAAGCAGCAATCTGATATTATAGCCATCATGAGGGGTCAGAGGGTAGTCAGGCTTGCCAGTGGGCAGAGTACCACTACTGCTGCCAGGGCCAGGGTCTCAGCCAGGTATGTCAACAGCTGGTACGGAGCATGGGCAGATGAGGGAAAGTTAGCTAGTAAGGATTGACTGGCAAGTGGCAATACAGTCTCAGTAATTACTTTGGGGGACAATAGGGTACAGAGGTCTTGTGGCCTGGCTGCATGACCAGGAGTCATGGATGTGGGAGGCCCAAGGTTTCCACTTGCATCGTGTGCCCAACCGAGGCCAATCCTTGGCATGAAGAATCATGGGTAGGGAGTATGGGAGGAGTGGGGAGGGAGGGTCATTAGCTCAAGCTGTGGACCCTGCAATATGAGCAGACTTGATAGACCAAATGGTCTTCTTTGCTGACTTCTTTATATGTTCGTGTGCTTCCCCAGGTAGAAAGGAAGGGGTAACAAAGTGAGACAGGCCCCAGGATCCTGAGTGGGAAGAACATGGGGAAGGGGAGGACATGGAGGGGGTAAGGATATAGGCTAATGGAGACCATCCACCATCTTTGTGATCAAGGACAGTGAATACATGCCAGGGAAGGGCAGCAGGCTGATGGAGGTTGGTACCAGCAGGCAGAAATCATGGGGCTGTGGTGGTCAAGCATAGGCCCAGGGGGCAGCATGTCACTCAAGTTGGGACAGGACAGATTTATACAAAAGTGGGTTCCAGGGCCAAGGTTGGGCACACCTCGTGTTGGGTTCTTCATGCAGGAGTGGAGGGCTGGTGCCCACCTCTTCAAGGGAGGATTTTAAACCATGAAGCAAGGAACCGTGAGGGTTTTGGAACAAAGGTATTCCTCCAGAAAGGTCGAGGATAACTGAAGGGTTCGATGCACCAGAGGGAGGGAGGGCAGATCATACAGGCAGGAGGAGAGCCTGGATGTGCTGAGAATGGAGATTCAGTGGGAAGGCCAGCTGATCAGCAGTGGATGGAACCGGGGACCTATTGAGGTGGGTCAGGAAGGCGGTGACCAGCAGAATGATGAAGGTTATTGCCCGTGGGTAAAACTAGCTGGCCACAGCAATACAGGGAGGCAGATCCATCTATTACACCAGGTGGATCTCCTATCAAAGCAGAGGAGGCGGGCACTGGCAACTGGGTATAGCAAGGTGTATCATTCCGATTCCCATGCTGTGTGACCTGCAGGGGCAAACTGGGGTGCACGCCAGAAATGCAGGTCCACTAGCAACAGGTTGCTGAGCAGGAGGGCAGGAGCAGGAATCCAGGCCATTGCAAACTGTTTCAAGTTATACTGTGGGGAGGGGCTATTGGAAGCCTCAAGGAGAAGTGGAGGAGCATGCAGGAACTTGGGATCCCAAGTAGGGAAGGAAACTTGAGGACCCAGGTCATGGCACTGGAATTAGGTGGAGCTGATGGGGTATGGGGCAGTGAGGTTCACAAACCATGGTGGACAGGAGGGTTGAGCTCCACCCACCCCTATAGAATAGGGCTTGGGGCAGTTGTGGCACATAGTGGAGCAGGCATGGAAAGAATGCTGCCCACAGGGCCCTGGTCATGGGGGCAATACTTATGAGCAGTGAAGGGGCAGCTGAGGGCTAGGGAGCTAGGGGAGTACCATTGGGTTGGCAAGGTGTGCCCAAAGGAAATGGTGGCATGCCACACATCTTGGGGGTATGTTGGGGCAACAATGGCCTGGAACAGGCACTAGATATGGAGAGGCACAAGGAAGGAGTGACCTCTAATGGGGCCCTGCACAGGCTAGTGTGGGTCAGCAGATGGGTGGCTGTGGCCAGGGGTCTAGGTGGAGCCCTGCCAGAGGGTAGTAGCCGAAAAGGAGATGGCAAGATAAGTGGAGGAAGATAGGTTTGGAGCTCAGGGAAAGAGGGACAGATATGAACAGCCATGTATGGGGCACCAGGGGGCTTCATGCCCTAGCAGTGCTGGCCAGGCCACAATGGCCTGGGTGGTGGTGGTGGGCAAGGCCAGAAAAGTGGGGGTCCATGCTCATCTCAGGGGCATTGCATGAGAGATAGAGTATGCCTGCATGGCTGAGGGTGGGTATGCCGGTGGCAGGGAGAAGGGGCAGGCCCGGCATGGGCCAAGGCCCCTACCAGGGCTGTAGGAGCTATGGGGGTAGGGGTGCTAAGGAAGAGGGAGGACCAAGTTTTTGCTAGCCTGCAAGGGGGAACCCCATTGTCCTCGTAGAGGTGGAGATGGGTCAGTGGAAATGGGGAACAAAAGGGAAAAGGGGGTCAGGAGAGGGGAGGACAGGCAGCATGGGCTGGGGTAGAGAACCCAGGCGTGAAGGAGAGGAGAGGAGGGATAGATACTAGGGCAGGATCACGTGTCGGACCTAGTGGGGTATGGACTGGGAACTGGACCTGTGCAGGTTGGGCCTGAGTAAGTGGAAGTACCTGCTAGTGGTACTAAGTGGTGGTGGTACCTGGTGGTGGTATCTGGTTCTGGTGATGATGGGGGCTAGATCAGATGGTGTCTGGACCCCGAGCACTACAAACAAGAAGGAGAGGATTATGTAGGCAGAGTGTTTCCAGAAAGAAGAAACAGAATGAATTATTGTGGTTGTACTGTACTGTACTGTATACTGTTGAAATTGAAGTTGGAATGTAAAGATAACGTGTGTGCCTTAAATAAATATTGCCAGCATGCATCCAATAGAAATAGTTGTGGAGAGATGTATTTCTGGGAGGGAATCGAGGACAAGACACATCTGAGGACCAGCCCTTTCTACCCTGAAAATTTCAGACCACAATTCCAAACCATCTAGGTGCCATGGCTCTTGACAAAAACAGCAAATACTCCCCAAAAATTCACTTTTTGCGCTGTTCAGATCTCTGAATTTGTACATCTAACTAGCACAAACAGAAAAGAAGGTGGACAAGACTTTCCATAGATACATTAGTGAAAGGAGAAAGTCCAGAGGGGTATTGCTAAAATGAAAGGGATAAGGGGCATGTGAGGAGGAGGACCCTTATAAGCATCTATCCTAAATAGATACTTCTGCTCAGTATTTACTGAGAGAAGGTAGGCAGGCCCACAGCTCAGCACCATGGACACAAGGAGGAGGGAGGTGTGACTAGTCCATTCACAAAAGAAAGGGTCCTACAAGAGTTCAATAAGCTCAAGGTGGACAAGACAATGGGACCTGATGGCATACATCCCAGGGTACTAAAGGAGCTAAGGGTGGAACTAGCAGAGCCATTATCAGAACTGTTTAGTGAGTCTCTGAGCACAGGAGAGGTCCCAGAAAACTGGAAAATAGCTCATATGATCCTGCTTAACGAGAGTGGTAGCAGGAGGAGGCAAGGAACTACAGACCAGTCAGTCTTACCTCAGTAGTGGGCAGATTATGAAGCTGCACCTTAAGGAAAGGATAGTGCAACACCTGGAATCCATAGGAGTACAGGATCCAAGACAGCATTGGTTTACAAAGGAAAGTCCTGTCAAACTAATCTCATAGATTTCTTAACTGGGTAACCAGAGTGGTGGACCAAGGGGGCAGTTGATGTCACCTACCTTGACTTGAGCAAAGCTTTGATACTGTTCCACATAGAAGATTGATTAATAATCTGGTAGGCTTGGGGTTGGTCAGAAGTTTGTCAACTGGGTTGCAAACTGGTTGACAGGCAGAGAGTGGTGGTAAATGATATACAGTCAGAAGAGATGCACATCACAAGTGGGGTACCTCTAGGGATCAGTCCTGGAGCCAGTACTCTTCAATATCTTCATCAGTGACCTTGCAGATGGACTGGAAGGTAAGGTTTGTCTGTTTGTAGATGGCACCAAGATCTGCAACAGAGTAAATGATCCAAATGTGGTGGGCAGAATGAGAAGAGATCTGGATAACCTAGCAAAATGGTCAGAAGAACTGGAGTGGCAGAGTGGCAACTGGAGTTTAATACAAAGAAGTGCAAGGTCATGCACATAGGGAAGAGAAACCCTGAAGCCACCTATAGGCTGGGAGGAGTTGTTGGCAGTCACAAGGGAAGAAGGATACTTTGCCATCATCATAACCAATGACCTGAAATCATCCAAGCAGACCACTAAAGCAGAAGGTAAGGCTAGAGGGATGTTGGGGTGTATTAGTAGGGATATCAAGTTGGAAGAGGAGATAATAATCCTTCTTTGCAAGACACTGGTTAGGGTACATCTGAGTACTGCATGCAGTACTGAAGGCCTCACCTTCACAAGAATGTAAATCAAATTGAGGCAGTCCAGAGAAGGGCAACCAAAATGGTGTAGGGACTGCATCAGAAAACAGATTAATGAAGCTCAATATGTATACCCTAGATCAAAGAAGGAGAGAGGTGATATGATCAAAACATTTAAACACCTTAAGGGCATTAACAAGGTGAAAGTGTCTAACATGTTTCAATAAAAGAAAAATAGCAGGACAAGAGGACACAGCATGAGATTAGAGGGAGAGGGAGGCTGAGTAAGGGGTAATGTGAGGAAGTTCTTTTTCCCAGAAGGGTGGTGGATGCATGAAACAGTGTACCTCAGGAAGTGGTGGATATGATTGCAGTGCAGGGCTTCAAACAGGCATGGGATAGGCATAGGGAGCAATACCAGTGAGTATGAATAGATAGGACTTTGACAGAGCAAAGGCCGATGGCACATTCATAAGGCAGAAAAAGAAATGGGCAGACTGGATGGGCCTATGGGTCCTTATCTGCCATCAACTTCTATGTTTCTATGTCGCTGGAATGAAACTTGGCACATCCAGAAACCTATCCAATAAGACCGTGCATGCAAAGTTTCTTAGATCTGTTGAACAGTTGTGGCGTTATTAAAGTACAAAACTGGTGTTGAACATTAAACTGCCTACTCAACCATAAATATAGTGGCACTGCCATGGTACTATTTATTATTATAGTGGTTGAACAAGGGTTTCATATTAAACCTCAAACTTTGCACTTTAATATCTTTGCATCCATCAATGGACTTGCACAAAATGTTGCATGCATTGTCTCGTGGGTAGGTCTCTTGAAATACTAATATACTAAAATGCCAGCAGAATAGGCCTAGCGGTCTTTGTGTCTGCTCATTTGGTCATCCCCACCCTGGAGCTGACCTTGCTGCTCCTTTGCCTTCTCTGGTTTCTCCTTTCCAGTTCCGGATATTCTCGCTGCACTGGATTTTGCTTCCAGAACCCTTCCGCTGTACCTGTCCCACCCCTCTTGAACCCTCCACCATCTCTGCCTCACCAGCCCCTGGGCAGCACATTCCATGGCTCCACCACCATCTCAGTGAAGTAGCACCTCCTCCTTTCTTCCCTGAATCTTCCCTCCAGCTTCCACCCAGGCCCTGTAGCTGCTCCTTCCTCCTTCCTTCAGCCCCTGACTGCTCCTCCCTATTTACCCCCTTCATGTGTATATATTTAGCTCTTCGAGCCTCTACCCATAGGTCCTGTCCCCCAAGCCCCAAATCATTTTGGTTGCCCTCCTCTGGACCCTTTCCAGGAGTTTAATGTCCCTCTTTAAGTGTGGCTCCAAAACTGCAAGCAGTACTCGAGTGTGGCCTCACCAAGCAGTTATACAGAGGAGTATCACTTCCTCCTTCTGGAGGTGATCCCTAGCAATGCATCCCTGCATCCTGTTGGCCTTGGCTGCCGCCTCCTACAAGTCTCCGAGTTGTTCATCTTCACATCCACCACCACCCCAGGTTCCTCTCAGCCATTGAGACTTGTAACATTCCCCAGGGTGTACACTTGGCCGGGTTTCTGGCCCCAGGTGCAGTACCTTCATTTCCCTGCATTGAACCTCAGCTTCCACTTTCTAGACCATCTTTCCAAGTTTCGCTCTGGTCAGATGTGTAGACTCCAAGCTGCAGATAACAAAAATCTTTAAAAAATCACCAAATTGTTGTGTTTTTTATTGTCATTGCACTGCACCCAGAGGATTTAGAATTCTGATCTAAAATGTTCAGGGTAGAAAGGGCTTACCCCACAGATGTGCCTTTCACTGGTTTGGTGAAAAATATTCATCCATTCCAAAGTTATTCAATTTAAAATTTTTGATTCTCAACATGCTCAGTCAGCCTACAAAAATATCTGAAACAATTATTATTTGTGAATGCCTGAGTCATCTCATAGCTCATGGATAATAATGAGCTTATGTGCATACTTTTTCAATTGAGGAGACTAGAAAAATCAGGTGAAAACTACAAGCTATTCCTCCTTGATGCTTGGCCTGTTCAAAATAATTGTTTACAACATTTTCTTTCTAGTTTCACCTGTTCACTTTGTAAGAAGTACAGTTCCTTATGTGTCTCACATTTTCAAAATGTAAGTGTAAGCCTTAGCTCATGAATAATCATAAACTTATTTGCATGTCCTTTCATTAAAACTGAGGGAATTAGAAAACTCTGGCTAGATATTTCTGTACTACTACAGAAATAGGAGACTACTTTTTCAGTAAAGAGATCGGGTCAGCTACATAGTGTATGCTCAATGCCTTATTTTGAAAATAAACATCTGAGAGCTTATACTGTTGCAACCATTACAAAAATAGGAGACTGCACCTCCCAGTAAGGAAAGTAGAAGACAAATTCATATTGTATTCATAATGCATTGTTACGCATGTCTACATATTAGGTACTATACTGCAGTCACCACTACTAAAATAGGAGACTGCACCTCTGATTAAGAATAATGGAAGAAAACTTTATAATCTGCCAAGAATTCCTCACGGCTGTTTGTAAATCAGCATATTAACTGTTATACTTCTGTAAGCATTGCCAAAATAAGAGTTAGCTGACTTAACAAAAGGAGTACCGTATGTCCAAATGCAGTTATAATAATAAATTATAATGTTTTTAAAAGCAGTTTTATGATTTTTTTATTGTGCAGTTTAACAATTTTCTACACGTTATACTTTATAATGGAACTCATGTAGTTTAGCAAGTGCCCTACAGATAGCAGGAGGGATCAGTTCTAGCCAGGTCAAGTGTTTAATTTATAATGGAACTCAAGTCTAATTCAGGGACTGCCCTAAAGATGGCAATAGCGAGAGTTAAATTTTGCACTTAATGTCTTTGAAGCGGTTCAATGGATCTGTATGAAATTTAGCATGCACGGTCTCATGGGGTAGATCTTTTGATGTGCCAAGTTTTGTTCTGGTTGGATGCGGAGTCCAAGATAGCAAAAAAATGTAAACAAATCTCTGTTTATTTTATCATTGCCTTGTGCCCAGAAAGGTTGAAATTTTAGTCTGACATTTTCAGGGTCAAAGGGGTGCCTTTCATTGGTTTGGTGAAAAAATATTAATACGTTCTAAAGTTATTCAATTTAAAATGTTGGATTCTGAAGATGCTCAGTAAGCACTTCAAAATATCTATATAAAGGTGTGGCTTTTGGACCTCTATAGTCACCTCATAGCTCATGAAAATCATGAGCTTATTTGCATGCCCATTTTTAAAGTGGCTGAAATTAGAAAATCATATGAAAACTACAAGCTGTCCATCCTCGGAAGCTTGAACTGTTCAAAATCACTGTTTACAAGTTCTCTTTGGTTTCATCTGTTCACATTGCAAGAAGAACAGTTCCATATATGCCCCATGTTTTGAAAAATTGCAGTGTAACTTTAACTCATGAATAATTATGAGCTTATTTGCACATCTGTTGTTTTTTTTTTAATTGAGGAATTAGAAAAGTCAAATGAAAACTACAAATATCCCTCTTTAGAAAGTGTGATTTTTTTTTTAATTAAAAGTTTATTGATTTTTCATGGTAGCTTTAACATGAAAGAGTCAGCAACATATTAGAGATACACATCATGAGATAATCTTCTCCATGTCAAAGCCCCCAATACCCCTCCCCACCCACTATGCTCCCTAGCTTGGCACATTATTTCCATAAAACCAGGTAGCAGGTCAGAGGAACAAACTGTATACATAATATACACAAACACTGTACCAGTATACAAGTACTCAATTCCAACAAAACTGAATAACTTATTACTACAAGGCTCCAGTCTGTAAAGATATAAAGTGTGCAAGCTCTCCAACATTTTCCTGTATCGAGGAGGGAACCCCCCAGACTAGCTCTTTATCTGTTCAGTATGAAGGTTAAATAACAGGTCCTTTAACCATTCCTCATAAGTAATAGTGTGAGCATCCATCCAACGATGCAAAATTACTTTTTAAGAGTAAGTGTTATCATAGCTATATGGTACCTACAGTTTTAACTGGAATTGTGGATAAGTTCCCAGGAGACACATCTCTGGTGTGAATAATTCCCCAATGCCCAACAGGGATCAGCCCTATTTCTGATTTAGTCCACAGATTTTTGATCAAGGGACACGCCCAGAATATATGAACCAGATCACTTTCAGCATTATGACATCAAAACATTGGGCATCCGGTAGTCCCTATTCTGTTACGTTTGACTGGTGTCCAGTACATGTTGTTTAATATTCTATATTGTGTAAGCTTCAGCCTATCTTGAGAAACTTATCTGAAGGAGTCTAGATGTATCGATTCCCATTTCTCAGTAGAGTCTGGAAAACAGGAATTCCATTATCGAGGAGCCTCACTATTCTTATCAGCACATTTGTTAGTAAACAGGCATAAATGAGTGAGACTGCATGGGGCTTCCCACATAGTGGACCCAAAGATTCTATCCAATCACCCCCTTCCAGATTCCTGTTGATTGGGAACATTTTAATCAGAAGATGTCTGAGTTGCCAAATTTAAAAACCTGTTTCCAATCTATGGGAAAAGAAGCCAATATAGTATCTGAGTCCATACATGTGCCCTCCTGAAACAATTCCCCACACGAGTCCTGTCAAGCTGGGGAAGCCAAAGTGGGATATGATTTCCAATATGAAGGGTCAGGTTACTCACTATTGGTTGTCTGACATCCTTAATATTCTGATATTTAAGAAAGGCACATAGTTGACTATGTACTTTAAGGAAAATTGAAATGGAGATATTTTATACCAGAAGGATATTCCGATAGCAATATGCAAACGGCCTCCTTAGCAATATTTAAGCTATCTATGAGCTCTCTTTCTAGTAGTAACCATTCAGGTGTATATGAAGCATTGGCAATCTCTTTCTGAGATGTAAACCAATGTAAGTACTGGGTAGCCTGACTCGCCAATAATACATCCCAAAATGTGATAATTTAAGGCCTCCAGCTTGTGTGGATGCTGCTAATTTAAGATAAGCACATTGGGGATGCCCCTCCCAATATGAAAGAGGATATGAGAGAATGTAACATCTTAAACAATGTTCAGGGTATCCATACAGTAAGCATAATAAGGGTAGAATATTCATTTTGACTATGCTAATCTTCCCTAAAGAGAGATCGGAAGAGATTGCCACCTTTTGAAATCTTGCTGGATAGTATCCAATAATGCATCAGAATTCACCCTCTTCATCATACTTTCATTTCTAGAAATAGTTAAACCTGGATATTTAATACATTTGGGTTCCATTGTACATCAATTGAAGAAATGTCTTGTTTTAAAAATTTGTGATTTAGGAAAAAGCAATCATCTTAGATGGATATTTAATACATTTGGTTCCATTGTACATCCATTGAAGAAAATGTCTTGTTTTAAAATTTGTGATTTAGGGAAAAGCAATCATCTTAGATAGATTGATTTTACTGTTAGAGATGGTTCCAAACTCGGTAATAACTTGTAAACAGCAGGAAAAGATTTATTCATTTACTGAAGTCTCGGATTACAACCTTTGAGCTACCAGCTCATTTACTAAGGTTCCACATCAGGAAGAAAATTACAAAAGTACAAGCACAGAGCACAGTTTAACAAAGAGCATAATACAGATGTCAAAAGCATTACGACTTAACAGTGGACCTGGGGATAGGAAGTGGATCTTGACACACAGACAGAGTCAGAGCTGAATCAAGTAAGAACAAGGGGGAGGTAATTGGTGAAAAGGAGGTGGGGTAGAAATAGGTGTACAGCAAGCAGGAACCTCTGGCTAGGGCTCGCCTTGTCAGGGAGGCCGTGGAAGTGGAGAGGGAGGGAGTAGAAAATGAGTAGGGGCATAGGCCCCATGGGAAAGAGGGAGGAGGGAGGGAGGGTGGCACTAGGATAGAGGTGGGGGGAAGGTATGTAGATGTAGGTGGAGGTGGGAGTTCCAGGGGAAGTGGCAGAATGGGTGAGTAGCATAAGTGCACATTTGGTGGGGTAGTCAAACAATTTGTACCAGGAGGGTTGGTCAGGTAAGGGCAGGTGCACTGGCTTTGGTGGGACAGGTGGGATCTAAGCGTGATTTTAACAAGCTGATTTACTAATAGTGGTAAGTTCTGGTGGGAGTGAGGTGAGCCATAGTGGGGCCTCAGTATTTGAAAGATCGCTGACCTTGGGTAGCGTACTTATAGGGATTTTGATGGGGATCTTGTTGGATGTCCTCGCGGTCCTTGTTGGAGCGACCTGGTGTATGAGGGAGTTGGGTCCCAGTGGCAAAACAACCAATGTGGCAAGGATACAGGTTTGATAATGAGCCCTGTCATTCAGGTTTAGCCATCGGTTTTGCTGATAGAGGTGGCAGGTATGGGTCAGTTGTGGGGCTCAAGCGAAATAGGAAGGCTTTGTTGAGCCTGGTGGTGAGTCTCTTGAGGGTGCTGTCTGGGGCTGTGCTGTAGATAGCAAGGCCATAATCAATGGTTGGGAAGACCGAGGCAGTTATGGCAAGCTAGAGGGCTTTATCAGTGAGGCAGCTGCAATGCTTGTAAAGCAGGCAGAGCTTCCTGTTAGCTGTAGAGGCCACATGATCGATATGTGAGGATATGAGAGTGAACTATCTAGGGTGAGTCCTATATTTGAATTTGGGGACCATTTCAATGGGGATCTATTGTAAGTTCTGGATGTTCAGGGTCTGCAGCCCTGTGGCGACTGTGCTCTGGGGCAAAGAGCATGGATTTTGTCTTTTGTGGTTGACTAGGAGTCTAGCTTTGTTAAACCAGTCTTCCACATTGTAAAATCCTGTTGAAGACACTGCTCCAGTGCAATGGGGTCAGAGTGGCTGGTGTAGATCACAGCACCATCAGCGTGGAGAAATTTTTTGATGGTAAGCTAGCAGAAGGTTGTTTAAAAGAGGCTAAAGAGGAGGGGCCCAGGATGGATCCTTGGGGACTCCGTGTGAGACTTGGAGGGTCAGTGGACATTGCAAATTTTTACCTGCTGAATGCGTCCAGAGATGTAGCTCCAGAACCAGCACAATGAGTCTGAGGAGAGCCCAGTTACCTCTAATTGAGCCAGCAGAAGGTCATGGCTGACTGTGTCAAAGGTCTTGGTGAGGTCTATGAGGTTGCCCCACCAAGCAGCCCTAGTCAAAGGCACACATGAATGTAGCCCATGAACTCAAGAAGTGCAGTGGTGGTGCTGTGACATTGCCAAGCGCTGCTGCTGCTGGCATTGTAGCTAGTATTTTTCAAGGCGTTCCACCAGCTGATCATAGACTATCTACTCAATGGCTTTTGAGATAGGCGGAGGATAGAAATTGACCGATAGTTGACATGGTCGGTCTTACTACTGGTTTTGTGGATTGGGATGATGATTGCTGCTCAGAGTTCTGGGAAGGTACCTGAGGTGAGGACATGTTTATGATACAGGTCAGTGGGGTTAGCAGTTCGTCGAGGTAAGAGATTAGTTTTAGATCAAGGCCCTCAGAGCTGTGCCTGGACTTCCAAAGACTTGGAGAGATATTTTTTACCTCACCTTTAGATAGAACTTTGAGGTAGAATGGGGGCTTGGAACATTGGGGCAGATTTGGGGGTGGGCTGGTTGGTACCGGCTTGGAATTGGAAGCTAGGGGAGAGCACTAAGTTGAGGTCCGTGAAGGCTGTATTGAAGATATCTGCAATGGATCTGGGGTCCTGTGTTAGGGATCCATTGTGGCTCAGCATTGGGTTCTGAGGTATCACGTTTCCCTATGATTGTGTTAATGTTATCCCAGAAATGGCAGCTGTCACCACAGGTGGAGTTAAGCTCGAGTTGGTAGAAATTAGCTTTTTCCTGCCGGATTGTGATGGTGCATTTGTTCCAGGCAGCCTTGTAGTTTTGCAAATCCTGGGCAGAGTGAGTATTTATGTACTTATACCATAGGGGTCCCTGGAGCTTAACATGGCAAGGGAGGTGAGGGGCTATCCATGTTTTATGCAAGCCACTGATTTTCCTTTTAGCTAAGGGGCAAATATGTTGCAGGCTGCATTGAAGATAGCTATAAATTTACTCAGAGCTGTGTTAACATCATTGGCATTTAGGATAGGTGCCCAGTTCAGTTGTAGTAGGTGTTGCTAAAGAGCCCTAACAAGCCCCTTTTAGTATGCAGGATGTAATCACCTTGGGGGCGGTTTGGGGCCTTGTTGGACCAGGCGAAGATGACGGGTGAGTGGTCACTTAAAGAGTCGGAGCACTTTTAGGGCCGAGATGCATTTTGGGTGGTTAGTTAGTACCCAATCTAGCAAGGTAGTTTTCTGATCTGTAGTTTGAGTGGGTAAGTTGGTCAACTAGCTTCAGGAAGTTAATTCAGGAGACCTCATTCTTAAAAAGTGGCAGAGTCATGAGACAACCAATTAATGTTGAAATCCTGCCAGCACAATGACTTTGCTGCTACAACAGATGTCAGCAAGGTGCTCATGTGGGACTCTGAAACCCTCAGCTGCTTCTCTGGTGGTAAGCAGGCTGAGACGAGTAAGACCTTTGCCCTGGGTGCCCAGGGTTAAGCGCACAGAGAGTATCTGAATGTTTTTCCCATGCTTAAATGTGGGGAGAGCTTTCCCCTGATTTAGCAGGGTGAATCAGGTGGGAAGCACATTGTCAGCATAGGCCGATAATTTAAAATTGTGAATGCCTATAGTGATCCCCTGTACCCCTCATGTGCTCTTAGTTTAACTAGTAATGGATCTAAGTAAGTATTGAACAATGGGGAGAGGGACACCTGCCGTGTGCCTGAATATAGGGAAAATCTATCGGAAAATAATCCATTACAGTATATTCTGGATTGAGGATTCTAATAAAAGATGCAACTCAGTCTTTAAATTTAGTTGTGAAGCCGAATCTGCACATAGTTAGAAATAGAAAATGCCAATCTACTGCGATCAGAGACAGCAAATCAGCCGGTATGCAGAGTCTCTGGATGTGGAGAAGATGTGTGCTAACTTTCTAAAATGGTCAGTTGACTGATATCCCTGCATGAAGCCTACCTGGTCTATGTGAATAATATTGGGGAGTACCCTTTGAGTCTGAGAGCAAGAAGTTTTGCTAAAATGTTAATATCACAGTTCAGTAGTGATACTGAAAGATAGTTACTTGTTAATTCAGGATCCTTATCTGATTTATGTAGTACTCTGATAATTGCATCAAGTAAAGAATTATCCAGGGGTTCCCATCCAGTATCCAGTCAAAGAGATGAGACAGCCAAGGAGTGATTTGTTTACTAAAACTTTATAAAAATTAGGGAATAGCCGTCTGGCCCTGGAGCCTAGTCAGCTGCTAATGGGGATATAGCCCCTGGTTCCAACTCTGAAATGGGAGCTACTATGGATTCTTGTTGAATCTGTGTAAGGAGAGGAGGTCAAGTGGTCAAGGTACTGCTTCACAACCTCAGTGGTGGGTCTACTGGGCATAGGTTTATATAGCTCTTTATAAAATTCCACAAATTCACCAGTAATCTCTTTGGGAGCAAGGCAAAGGCCTCCCGTACATTGGGATCTTATACTGGGAATAATCCTGGAGGATTCTGCCTGTTTCAGTCTTAATGCCATAAGATGGTCTGCCTTTTCACCTTGATCAATATATTTTACTCTGGTTTTAAAATAGCATATTCCACTTTCTCCCATAGGAGTCAGCAGTACTGAGCCTCAGACCGCCAATAGTTGTCTATCCTGTATAGTGGTTGTAGGAGACAGTGAAGCTTCCAAGGTGCATATTCTGGATAGGAGTGAAAGGGATTTTTCTTCTCTTTCTGTCTTATGTAGGAGGTCTCCTAATGAATACTCCTCTTAATACACACACTTCAGGCTCCCACTCACAGTCTGGCCTTAGAGTGGAATTCTGATTGACCCTAGTTTATTCGTCTATTTCTAGTACTATGGTTTTATAATATTGGGATCTTTAAGGAACTGATTATTCATCTTCCATACAGATTCAGGTGATAAATCAGGTGTAAGCAGTAGGTCACAGTTCACTACTAAGTGATCTGAAATTACCCTGAAATTATCCCTGCTGACACTATCCCTGTAAAATAATTGGCTAATTAAAAATAATCTATCCAGGATGATGTCCTGGGGACACTGGACTGGAATGTAAATTCCTTTAAGGTGGGATACAGTGTTCTCCACGGGTCCACTCACCCTCATGTGGTCCACCATCTCTCTGAGAGCACATTGTGCTGGGGAAAGGCCCTGTCTCGTGGGGGTTGATTTATCTAAATCAGGTGAAAAGGTAGATTCCATCTCCTCCAATTATGCTAAGATAGGTGGTATGGGGTGCCATTTCTTTAATAAATTGGTAAAGAATAGGGAGAGTCATTATTGGGACCATATACACATCCCAACAGCAAGGAGGTTCTCTAGGTGCCTTTCACAAATATAAACTGACCTCATGGTCTCTTATGATCTCTTCTGATTTAAAGGGTATATTTCTAGCCACCAATATGGCTACTCCTTGATTCTGGGAGCTATCTCCTGCATTGAAAACCTGCCCTACATATTGTCTATGGAAGAGAGTTCCTCCAATTCCAAAGGTGAGTTTCTCAAAGAAATATGATTCCCCTTTGAGCAAGCTGATGTGCTTCAACACCTGATAGCATTTCAGTTTAGTTCAGAGCCCAAATACATTCCAAGACACAAGTTTCCTAATGCTAGTCATGATCCCTTAAGCCAAACTTTAGAGCCAGTTGAGATCATATGTCCTGTTGCCTAAGAAATCCCAAAGCCTTAGTGCCAAGCTGTCCCTCCTGCATCCCTCCCCACTCTTAATGAAATGTCCCTCCTCTCCCTATACACACAATCTATCCTTGTTGTCCCATTTGCCCTTTCTATCCTACAGAATACCTCAGTAACATAACATTTCTTTCCTCTGATCATTTAGTAGAGACTCATCAAGAGGGCCACCCACCCCACCCTGCCCTTTGTAGTGCGCATACCTTCTACCAGGCAGCGCCTCCCTCTCCCCAAATCCTCCTCATTATTTCCATAGTCAACAATGCAAAACTGCTGTATCCCTTCTAACTTTAACTTACCCTGTAAGAGGGCAAACAGGAAATTAATATGGAACTACCAAAACCCTGATCTAATACCCCCACCTGTCCCATAGATGTGACCCAAAGATTAGGTACTTTTACTCACAACCTCTTTCCAAACCCTTTGGAGCCATGCCGAAAAAGAAAACAAAAATTATGGCCAAATGATCAAAATGGACAAGGTCCTCTTTCCAGAGTGATCTCCTTCTTTTCATGTCCTTTAAATGTCTCAGTCTCTTGCAACGATTCTTACTCTGTAAAACACCAACCTAAATATTAAACAAAACTAACAGTATCACATTTCAGGCCTTTAACTAAAAGAATCTTCTCAGTTCATACAGTATTCCCTTCATAAAGATGAACTGTGCAGTCCCTGAAAGTTACATTCGTGCTGAGTAGTCTGATGACCTAGATTCCAGCATAGTCTCAGAGTCACTGTCTGCACCTTGCAGACACGTTGTTATCCCCACATGGAGAAAAGGCAAAGAAAACATCCTCGATGTGGTAGTCTTCAACAGAAAACAATATCCTTGAGTCCAAACAATACCGAACAGTTATGGTTGGTGATCATTTCCAGAGGGAATAAAGTCACCATACTGTCTCTTACTAACAGTGTAGAAATATAGTGTACTTCATATTTACCTGAGCAGTCCCTTGCAAACCTGTTTGTACATTCTCCTCATCCCTATGAAGTACCATAAACTATAACTCCTTCTGTTTCCATATCAGGCTCTCTCCCATCTCTAAAAGGGTTTGGAAGTAGTTTCCTCAATTTGGTCTCCTCTGTTTTAAAGTCTTTCAAGGGGTCCATTTCCCTTGATGGACACTTGTAAATTGGCTGGATACAACATCCAGAAATGGATGTTCACTGCTAAGTAACTTGGTCACCACCTTGTGAAATTCAGCTCTCTTCTGCCTCACTGATGGGGAGATCTTGGGTAACACGATTGGAGATCCTTCCCAGAGCACTTCCTTTAATTCCTAGACTTTAGCCAGCAAATGTTGGCATTTCTGATAGTTCAGGAATTTGAAAATGAAAGTTCTGGGTTGAGCCACTGATGGTGGCATGGGTCTCAGTGCCTGATGAGCCCTCTCCTCTATGTACTCAGCAGGGCCTGCAATCTTCTGAATGAATTTTTGAGTAAATAGAACTGCATTAGCCCCTTCATCCGTCTCCAATAGCCCAATAACCACTACATTATTGTGGTGGCTTCTTCCCTCAAGATCTTTGGCTTTGGCTTCAACTTAGTTACCTGTTGTCTCACCATGCGCCATGGCAGGATCAAATATTTCCAATTTTCTCCACAGATATAATTCTCACTTCATAGTCTCTCATTTGCTGAGCAAGTTTTTCCAGCTTTCAGTCACCGAAAGAATGAATTCTTCAAAAACCTCTCCAAAAGACAGAGGAGTGGCTTCTGTAGTCATGGTGGTTCTCTTAACTTCTGAAGTTGACTAGGCCTTCTCTTTTTTGGCGCCTTCTCAGGCATGATCGGCAGTGTGTGATGCAGTGGAGCCCTCACATTTCTACCTCCACGACCAGGTGGGGACTCTGGATTTCCACGGATTAGCAGGCAGTCAGGTCACAGCACTTCAATAAAGCAAGTTAGTTTAGATAGTTACACTAAAATGCCAAAGTTAAATGGAAGTTTTGAGAGCGGGTAGAAGGAGCACTCGAGAAAGCATATTCTCAGTCTGATGCATCATGTGGTCTCACCTGAAAGTGTGGAATTGTTTTGAAACATGGGTTACAAATCAGTATGTTAATCTTTAGGGCTATAGAAGGAAAGTAGTCATGTTTTAACTTATGTTAAAATAGAAATTAGAGTACTGATTTTGTGTGCATGTCAATTAAAAAAGTTTTAAACAATTCAAAGACTTAGAAATAGGCAAAGTTTTAAAAAAAGATTTTTGGCAATATAGAGAAATAGAAAGGTATTATTGGTTGTTCTATTTTATGCCTGCCTTGACTTTGGATAAGAGAACATAGACACACAAAGATATCAGAGGAGGAATTGTAGTCTAGTGACCCTGGGCTATGATCCTGGAGAATCTCACAACCCCAATGAAGATGGTCAAAGTTTTTGTTTTTCATAGCAACTCATGCATTTGTTAAAACCTAATTGTAGAACAACACTCATGCGTTTATGAAAACTAATTACAGAAAAAGTAGTATCTCAAAAGTAAGGAAATTCATTGCAAAACTTAGTTAATGCACTAGTTAGGTTAAAGTGGCAAAAGTAAGGAAATGTGCTGTTAGGGTTTCCAACCTAACACTCGAGTCCACCCACCCTAAAGGCAGCAACAGGTGTGGGATGTGTCTTGGGGTTGTCAACTCTAATACTCAACCCATTCTTATATACTGTATACATTTCAGCTTACTTACTCATGGAACTGGGTAAGCATTAGGGATGACAACACCAAGGCACGCCTTCAGCCTTTGGTGCTGGGCAAAATGGAAATTGTCAGGCAACAACTCATCCCTCAGGGGTCAATATTTTCCACTTTATTTCAACTCTGATCAGTGTTTGTATAATACATATATAGATTCTGTAGATGATAGATAGACAGACAGACACACACACACACACTCTCTGCAAAAACAGCATTAATATACCAGTTACAGTTCCACTTAACATGCCAAAATAGGAAATGTGACATTAGGTTTTCAACCCTAACTCCCCACCCCCACCCCCAAGCAGAAAAGGAAAGAAAATTAGGGCTTGAGGTCTCTGGAGACATGGTGAGTTAGTAGTGGGACCATCCTTGGGATTGTCAACCTAATGTTCTCCCTCACCCAGACCATAGTCTCTGTCTGAAGAACAAGGGGACAGCTCTAAGCCAGTGCCTCATAATGATACAGTCTTCAAAGGTATTAAAGTTTGTCTCATCACATATTGCCAACAGAAGCAATTGTAGCTTTCTTCTTGCAGGGCCCTGCAGAATTGCATGAAAAAAGTGATTGTGCTCTGACCTGGTTTGCCCAAGGGAGAGGGGAGTATTAGGGATGGCAACCCCATAGAAGAACCTCCACTGATTTGCCAAGAAACTGAGACTGCAAACACTAATATTTTTTATTTTGCTGATTGGGGTGGGATGGAAACCCTAACACCACAGTTCCCTACTGTTGTGGCATTAAGTTGAACCTCACTTGATGCATTAATGCAATTTTTGCAAAGCATTTCCTTCCTTTCTTTTGAGATATTGAAATTACATCTTCATTGACACAGGTCCCGAAGGAACCTGCATAAACTCGATGCAGGCATGCAGGAGCCCTCTGTGTCCTGCACCAAGAGAAAGAATCCGTCAAAAGATATGAACAGAGGGTGAACATCAGCCACTAAATTGCAGTCAGATGGGGGGTGAGAGGTAATGACCAAGAATGGGGAGGGAGTGACCACTGGACTACCTCAATTTTTTTACCGATGAGGTGGGGGTACCCAGACCACTGGGGACTATATATGGAAAAATAACTAGAACCAGGACTAAAGACACCACCAGTAGCAAGGAGTTAGGAGAAGAACAAATCAAAGGCACCAAAGAAAAAGGTAAACAGCAGTACATGGGGTGGGGACATAGCACTGACAAACTTTAATAAAACAGATATTTATCAGAGTTTTTTGAGATATAGAGAGGAAATCCTGACCCTTTGGGTTAAACTCTGGACTTTGAAACTCATTTTGCCCTCACCTAAGGGCAACATAAAAACTGTCTGTCAATTGATAACCCTTGTATTAGTACTAGTAAGTAGTGGAATAGTTTATTCTGTTTTTACAGGAAATGATAGCCCAAGTGAGCGAGGCTCATTTACAATGGGGTCCCTAGTATAAGTAAACTGTTTCACATCTAAAATGCTGATTGCAAACACAAACATGGAGTAATGATACAAACATAGCATAGTAAGTTACATCATACAAAACTATTCACTTCCTGTACAGTAGTACACAGCAAGTTTTGGCAACAAAGCATTATTTACAAACCAAATTTTTAAAGAACGCTTAGGTATAATTCCTTTAGGGGTCTTCTTAAATGGCTGGATAGATTGTTCCATAATTTCAGGCCCTTACAGAATAAGATATAACTATTCTTAATGAATTTCATGACTGGTACAGTGAGTTCAATAACCCTGCAATATATAGCTTCTTTCATTTCTTTTCATTCCTTTACCAGTTCTGATAAATAATCAGGCCCTTTTTTCAGATGGCACTTGTAAATCAAGTGAATCATATGAAGATTTGAACACTTTGCTAACTTAATCCAGTTTAAAGTTATATTAAGAGAACAATGGTCCATGCCGCATGAGGCATCCAGAATGTACTACATAAATGTATTATACATCACGCCCAGTCTGTGCAGAACACTTCTGGACATTCCCCATACACTGTATCCTCATAGTCAAAAAGGGAATCACAACTGAATTAACAATTTGCTACCTAGCATGTGGTGAAATACAGCTTCTATGTTTATACATGGCACCCAGTTTTTGTTTTACTTTCTAATCAGAAATTCAACATGTGTGTCCCATTTACACTGAAAATCAATCCAAATTCCAGATATTTGCAGGAGTCGACATGGTTCAAGATGCAGTGATCCTGTGTTTTATATTCAAAGTTTGTTTACTGATTCCTTGTTTATTTCCAAATTACATAAGTTTATAAGATTTAATAGTAACCCATGTTCATAAAATAGGCCTGCAACCTGTTGAAATCATCTTGTAGCTTTTCATGGATCTGATCAACAGACTTACCTGTGAAATATAGTATGGTGTCATCAGCATACAGAGGATGTCAGAGACCCTTCAATAAGTGTCTGGATGATTAAACAATATAGGCCTTAATACAGATCCTTGAGGTACCTCAGTTTTATTAGTCAACAATTTAGATCTAAATTTGTTGTTTAATGTCGCCTGCTGTTGTCTTCCAGTCAGATAGCCATGGAACCATTTTTGGGCCTCCTGGTCAAGGCCAACAAACCTTAGTTTAGAAAGTAGCTTACCATGATTCAAGGTGTCAAAACTTTAGACAAATCTATAAACACTGCCCGAACCATGAGGCTCTGTCCATGGCCATCTGAATGTCCAACATCACTTTGAGTAACACTATAGAGGTCCTATGCTGAGTCTCTAAAATTTGATTGATAAATATTACACAATTTCTGAGCTTCTAAAAGGGTTTTAACTGATGTACTACAATTTTCTAAAATCTTAGAGAGCTTGGGGAGCGGGGGATATTGACCTATAGTTACCAATGTCATTTATCGGTCCATTCTTATAAATTGGGAACACGTTAATCTGTTTCTAGGTTTGAGGGTAAGAAATAGATATTAAGAAGGTATTACAAATATCATCCAGTAAGGGGTACCATAGGTGCAGCCAGTTTGAGTAACTAAGAAGGAATGCCATCCATACATTCAACTTTGTTGGTATCCATTTTCAATAATTCTTTAAGCACCTGATTTGAAGTTATGTGTTTAAAACAAAAGCTAGATGTCACTGTGTCTTTTTCTCCGTATCAGTTAATTGCTTCCATAAAAAGGGACACTATATTGCCTCTGCAGGAATCACATTTTAATACACTTTTCATTAAACATGTCAGCCAGGTAGGAAACATCATTAACCAAAAAGTACCCGACAGGCAAAGGTTTTATTACCCTGTAATTTCTTAACCACATTCCAAAAGCTCTAGGATTTTTTTTGTAATATCTAATTTAAAATAAGATAAAAAAATAGTCTGCCTTTGCCATTCTTATTTTTCTATATAGACTACAGGCATAGTGATAGTTATGCCATACCGTCTCTCATTAGTTTATTTAGCTTGTTTCCATGCCATGTCTCTTGCCTTACAGTATTTTCTCAGATCCTTTGTATATCAAGTGGAATTGTTACATTTGACTTTTTATGTTGAATCTGAACGTGGTTGTTACATACAGACAGAAATTTGCTTTGAAAATAATGGCAAGTATTATCTATGTCAGGGATTAATGCCAATTTGTCCAGTTTATATTTTCTAATTCTATCATAAAACTCCTGTAATCAAATGATTTTAATGTTCTATAAATTTTTATTTGGGGAAGCCGGTTCTTTATCTTTATGTCTAAGGTAAAATAAACTTGGTAATCACTGAAAGCCTCTAGCAAAACACCATGCAGTGAATAATTATTTGGAGCTGAAGTAAATATTAAATCTC
This sequence comes from Neoceratodus forsteri, assembly GCA_016271365.2. Classification (NCBI taxonomy): domain Eukaryota; kingdom Metazoa; phylum Chordata; order Ceratodontiformes; family Ceratodontidae; genus Neoceratodus; species Neoceratodus forsteri. The sequence continues at coordinate 361,171,697 of CM028131.1, read as the reverse complement.
AGATGGTAGAGAGGCTTGTTTCCTTAGAGTTCTTATAGTTCTCATACTATTATATGAGCAGGGGGCCTGGCAACCTATTTAGAGGTTGTCAATTCTTACACAAGTGGAAGTCCTGTTTCATGCCTTATGCATCTATAAGGTTAAGTCTAGTGGGAATTTAGTCAGTTCTAATAAATTATTCGTACAAGGTACTGTCACCAATCCACATTGAAGTCCCTAATAAGACAAACTCATGACAAGATGTGAAAGGAAACAAAACATAAAGTGACAAAAAGTTTTGTTTGTCTCCTTTGAGGAGGGAGCAGCCCATTAATATAATCGGTTTACAGTATGAAATTTTATTTTCAGTGCTAATCTTTCCATACCGGCATGTTCGCATTACATTCAATATGTTTTGATTTTCCAGTCTAGTGATCCATAAGTCATAACTCCTCCTTTTGTGCAATCATACCTCCATAACTGATAACCATGATTATGAAAGTCAACAACTCATATTTTCCTATTTAACCAGGTTGCAGTTATAATTAACATATCAAGCCTATACTCTAAAACCCATTCCCTAATAACATCAAATTTTTGGAACATCCTTCTAGCATTAAAATAGATTAAACTAATTTCCATACCTTTTATGATATCTGCCATATGTATGCATCTTGACATGGCCCTGGATTCAGATGAATGTCGCCCAACAGAAAAGACTCAGCAATATTAAGATTCTTAATTTAACCAGTCGCTCCACCTTGTCTCAGGAAAATCCCTTAATAAACTCTAGGACTCAGTTGTGGCCTGAATTTTATTTTATTTCCAAGTTTCATTAAACTGGGAAACAATAAGCCTGATAGTTTACACATAATTGAAATCAGGTGCTAACCAATTAGATGGGTAGTCATCTTTATCATGTTACCCAAAAGAGTGAGAGCACCAAAGTGTAGCCTATGTTTTCCCAGTAAATACTTCAACTCTTGTAAATGTTTTTATACTGTCATCTTATTTCTTAGATCATTCCTGCAGAAGACTTAATGTTGATTTGGAAACATGGACTCTAACTTTCTTTCTATTTTCAATTTGTTCAGAATACATTTAATGTAATCCTTGTTTTGGTTGCAGCCTTCACATTGACATGGAGAACTGTTTTTCACATATTTTGTGTCCAATAACAAATAATAAATGAAATCATCTTTTGTATATAAGCAATTGAATGTGCAGTTCTGTTCTCGTTTCCTTTTCAGTTTTATGACACCTCTGCCCATAAACAAAATGTGTAAATGTGCAGTCATTTTGTAAAACCAAGATAGTATTTTTCTTATTTGATATAGTCACTGGCACCCAAACCAAGCATCTCATTGCCATGATAATACAGTTTAGCAGGCAGTTTTAGATCAACATGATATAAAATTGTCATGAACTCACACAGTTACTGTAATGTACTGTATTAGTTATTTTCATAAATTCTTCACACTGTATTCACATTACTTAAACCCATGTCTACTGGATAACTGTAGAAAGACAGGCGTCTTTACCATGACTTGTCTTTAAAAGCATTCTACAGCATGTAGAATGGGAAATACTGAAATGTTGATATCCTAGTCATTTTATTAATATTGTAATAAAGTGAAGGAAATAACTGTTCACAGAGGAAACCAGAACAATGCAGCCTTTCCATACAGAGATAAATATATATACATATATATTTACTGGTATATCATCACCGAAACCCTGATGGCAAGACCACCACAGCGACAGGATTTGGCTAAACTCTGCCTGTCAATTTGATGGTCTCCCACAACCAGGGATTGCCTTACAGAGTGTTTGCCTTCGGTCCAACTCCGACTCAGAGTTGGAATCCTAGAACCGGGGTGGGGCACAGCTCTGATGGAAACAGGAGGTATCTCCAACACTACATTGCTGACTGGCAATGCGGTTGTTGCTGTCAGGATGTTCCATCGCTGCTGTCGCTTGTGGCATGGTAAAACCATATTTAACATATGTTGCTTAACACTCTTTGGGCAGAGACTAAGTGTGGGATATTAAAGCAAAAAAAAACGGCAGTTACTGTATGAAACAATCACAAACTGTCATCAACCATTTAGGGCTATATTTGTTTTAAAGTTTGCTCACTTCCACTCCAGTGAAGTTTTCAAATTAAAACATGATCATAATCTGGCAGCTGTTGCACAGATGATCATCCAGCCAATGATAGAAACAAGCTGGAATGGAGAGAATACCTGCAATCCTAATCAGTACAGTAGGTATACAGGCGCTGTACCTAATAACACAGCTGCTGGCTGACAGCCAGAAACTCAAAAGAGTGTGTATGGACCACAAGAAATAACATTTTTCTTAAATTGTTATATAATGCAGTAACATACTAATGACAGTACTGGGACAGTTATTCAATCACCAGATCTAAAATTCACTGCAGAAATACTAATGGTAGCACTCGCATCCTCAAGTTTATATATCAAAGCTGACAGAAATACTTATCAATATATTAGTCATTATAAATGAAAATAAACTCCAGAGTTTTCAAAACACTAGACGACACAGCCTAGCTCAATTACTGAGGTCTGTAATGAGCTATTCAGCCCTCTTCATAGTGACTTCTCAGTCAGCATGTATATATTTCTGTCATGTACAGAAATCTGGTGTTGCAGTTTCATTAATGTTTTACTGATGTTGATACAAATGCTGATTTTATCTTTTCAAATTCTCTTACACTTTCCCTGAGCCACCACTGCAAACCACAATGAAGAGAAAGCTTGCAGTCCAATCCATTTGTCTAGGCTGCCTAGTCTGAGCTGAGAGTTCAGGAAAAACTTGGTATTGGACTTCATCACCATGGAGTCAAAAGCTAGAGATTAAAGCTGTTCTTGCAGAAGTGGGATCTGTTATTCCACTGTACAATGCCCAGAATGGTCGACATGTGAGAGCCTATTTCTGAACCAGACCTGTCCTTCTGCTGCTCAGGAACACAGGCCAAGTAGGGTGCACCAGGGGTTGTGCAGAATTGCTCCATATATGGTCCTACAGTAGTTATGATGGAGGACACACTCTGTTGCTCTGTAAATTATCCTTGCTCTGTAGGAGTAAGAGTGCAATAAAAGCTAGCTGTAAATCAGTTCCCAAAGGCTGAATGCTGTATGCAAGAGAGTCAATGCACTTGTTTCTCACTTTTGATTTACATTTAATTTGTTTGAATTACAAGATATATGGGGTAAACTGAAAGAGTAGCAGTATTAATGTTGGGCTCCCTGTCCCCTCAACATAAAATAGATATATAGATAGACAGACAGACAGACAGATGGACAGACATATCTATAGATGGATGGACAGACTGACAGATTAGGTAAGAACACTGGCTCAGTTGCTGCCACTGAAGCCGGCTGCAGCACTCCATCTATGGCTACAGATATCAAGAAAGTTCTGCTGTTCTTATATAGGGAAACAGGTGAGTGGTTGCTCTTGCTATTAGGCACTGAGGAATTTTGGTTGCCCAGAATGTTATTGTTCAGACAGTTTTCAAAACAACAAACACCAGAATTTAACTAAACCAGTTCTGTTTCCTAGGTTCAGGTGTTAGTTTTTTGAAAGTACATGATTTGTATGTACAATATTTTCAATGTTTTGTAGTTGAAAATAAAAAGATGTTGGCCTTCATGAACAGAATTTTTCCTTACAAGTAAATCATTTCCATGACAAGTAAATCATGAAAAATATGCCCTCATGATCAGTGTTTTTTTTATTCATATCAGAGGATTATCCCAAAAACTAAATTTTAAATCCTTATAACTTTGGAATCATTTAATATTTTATTTACAAAACCTTCAAAATGCACTATCTCAGATGTGCGACCAGGAAGGATATGGCAGCATAGGAGTTTAGCTTTGTTCTGCTGCTGGTGCATCTGTCAGTGTTTCATCATTAGTTAGCCTCCATTCTTCAAAGAAATGTTATATCAGAACACTAGAACACTCTTTGTGGCAATTACATCCAATTTAAAATTTTAACAGAGGACTACATCTTACCTGAGACCTACTGCATCATGAAGTGTGTGGCCCTGATTTAGTGTCATGATGACAACTTCAGAAACTCATGTCATGGTTGGTCTGGCCAATTTACCAGACATCAGAGCCATGATGCAAACCGTCATCCAAGATGTGCTGAATATTAAGACATCAGTGGCTCAGCTAGATGAAAGGATGGAGTTAGCTGAACAGAGGATTGCTGAGACAGAATTGTTTACTTCTACTGTAGAGTCAGAGACTGCCCACCACACTGATAGAATAACCCGACTGGAGTGGCAGGTACAGATACTGGAGGTGAAAATAGAAGACGTGAAGAATCACAATCAGCTCAATAATTTGCTCATTGTTGGTATCAATGTGGAATCAGAGGGCCAAATATGTGCAGCTTTACAACATTTGCTGCCACAGTTTCTTGATTACAGATGGGATACACCCTGGAGATGGAGTGGCCCAAAGGGCTCTAGGGCAGAACTCGTGAAAGGGCCCCAACCGTCCCATAACTGCTTATTTTTTAAGATTCTCCATGAAAGAACATATCCTATGCTTAACTAGAGAAAGGGCCCATTAAAGTAGAACAGCCATGCTGTGCATATTTCCCACGACTTTCTATGGAAGTGGTGATTAGAAGTAAGGCTTTTCCCAGTAAGGAAAGAGTTTGTGCAAAGGGGGCAAGAGGTATACCATCGCTACTCTTGCAGTGCACACTGTGCTCTGGGAAGGTCATTGGCATAGATTTGAGAACTTTCAAGATGCTTAACACTTCCTGATTACCATTTGGCATCCCTCTAAAGCTGAAGACACCAGAAGGAAGGAGTGCTGTGTGACTGTACTTCTCTACTGGGACTAAAGAAGTAGAACTCTTGGACTTGGACCTTAATTTTAGGTAAAAACAAACTAACAAACAAAACAAAAAATTGTGTGTTTGTCTGAGTTAACTGAACTGAATGGATATCTGAACAGTTATCTAGATGTAAATCTCAGGTGACTGAAAGGGCTTGATAGCTGTGCAGTTTAAATTGTTTGTAGAAAGATCTAGTCAGTAGGGGAGGTGCTTAGCTAGAAGGAAGCTAAATTTAAAGACTGCCTTAGAAAGATTCTGCTAGAAGCTTGGCAGAAGACACCAGGAGGAAGAAGTACTGCTAGCCTATACTGGCATGATGGGCTGCATCTGTCCAGGAGGAACCAGGATCCTAGGTGATATGTTTAAATGCTTCATTGGCAAGCATTTAAAATAGCCAAGGGAGAGCACTGGAGAGAGCAGAAATCCTAAGCCACCGAAAAAAATCATGATAGTAAGTGCAGTAAACACCAACATAGAGGTGTCAATAGGGAGAAGGGCAGGGGTAAATGGGAAAAGTGACAAAGGCAAGAAGGTCAGGATGGGGCAAAAGCAGTAAGGCCATCAGGAAATTGAGGGTAATGAGTTCCAATGCCCGTAGTCTGGGCAACAAGCTCCCTGAACTGGTGGTCTTGATGGAAGAGGGATGCCTGGATATCGTAGTAGTCACAGAAACATGGTACACAGAGAACCATGACTAGGATGTTAACATACCAGGGTACATAACCTACAGGAGAGACAGGCGGGGAGAAGAGGGGAGGAGTAGCTCTCATGTAAAGGAAGGATAAAGCAACTGAACAAAAGAGTAAACAGGGGAGAGGAGGCATTGGGGCCACCTTGGAGACTGAAAGGGCACCACAATCCACACAGGGTTGTGTACAGACCCCATGTCAGGGGAGGGACTGGACAAGGATATGATAGAAGGCATTCTTAGGATGGTAAAAGAGGGAGATACTGTAGATGGGAGACCTGAATATGCCAGATGTTAACTGGAGCACATTTGCTGCAACCACATCCACTAGCAGGGCCATTCTTGATGCCCTACAGGTGGCAGGCCTCAGACAGCTAGTTTTGGAACCCACTCATGAGGGAGAAATTTATGAGCTCGTACTCTCAAATGGGGCAATAAGAGGATCTCAGATCTAAGTGGGTTGCCATCTGGGAACAAGTGACCGTCAAACAGTGTGGTTCACATTAAACTCCACTAAAGAGTCAAGCCACATAAAAGTGAGGGTACTGGACTTTAGGAGGGCTGACTTTGGCAAGATGGAGAGTGCCTCAGAAAAGCACTAGCAAACAGGCTAGAAGGAGGGGTGGAGCAACAATAGAATCATCAAAACTGCCATCACAGAGGCAACAATCCTTTGTGTGAAGCAAATAAACAAATCAAAATGAAAGAAAAAGCCACTATGGTTCTCAAAGAGGTGGCTGGGAAAGTCAGGGAGAAAAGATAGCATTCAGGAAGTATGAGGAAGCACAGAAGGAGCAGAACAGAGAGCTGTACCTAGTTAAGGCAGAAGGAAGCAGGAGGGAAATCAGAATAGTAACGGCCCAAACTGAGGAAAAGATAGCCAACCCGTTAAGAAGGAGGATAAACCTTTATAGGTATATCAGAGAGCATAGAAAGACAAAGGAGGGATAGTGAGGTTAAACAGAATGAACGGTGAGTGCCTAAGGAATGCACTAGCAAATGGGCAGGAAGGAGGGTGGAAGAACAATGGGAATAATAAAAACTGCCATCACAGAGGTAACAAGCCTTTGTGTGAAGCAAATAAACAAAACGAAGCGATGTAAGAAACCACTATGGTTCCCAATGGAAGTGGCAGGAAGGTTCAAGAAAAGAAAGCATTCAGGAAGTACAAGGAATCACAGAAGGAGCAGGACACAGAACTGTATCAGTTAAAGCAAAGGAAGCTGGGAAGGCAGTCAAAACAGCAAAGGCCCAAACCGAGGAAAAGATAGCCAACTCAGTTAAGAAGGGGGTAAAACCTTTATAGGTACATCAGGGAGCGAAGGAAAACCAAGGAGGATAGATGAGGCTTAATAAAGGGAGGGAGGGTGGGCAGAGGGTGACTGTGAAAAGACAGAGATACTAAACAAATATTTTGCTCAGTATTTACAAATGAAGAGGGAGGTACCTAAAACAAACAGTAGAAACACTCTGAATACAGAAGTTGATACCAGCCCATTTACAGAAGAAAGGGTTCTGAAAGAACTCTTAAAACTGAATTCAAAAGAACTAAGGGTAGAACTAGTAACACCACTGACTACCCTCTTTAACAAATCATGGGAGGATTGGGTGGTACCGAGGACTGGAGGAAGGCAGATGTGATTCTCCTTCACAAAAGTGGGAGCAAGGCAGAAGCAGGAACTACAGACCTGTTAGTTTAACCTCAGTGATAGGGAAAATGATGGAATCACTTCTGAAGGAAAGAATTGTCAGTATCTAGAGGCCAGAGAGTTAAGAACCCAAGGCAGCATGGATTCATTAAGGAAGGTCATGCCAGACGTAATCTGATAGATTATCTTTGACTGGGTGACCAAAGTAGTAGATCAGGGAGGGCTGTGGACATGGCTCACCTAGACTTTAGCAAGGCATTTGACACAGTCCCACACAAAAGATTAATATACAAGTTAGCCAGCCTGGGAGTGGGTCCCAAGATGACAGCCTGGGTAAAGAATTGGCTGGAGAATAGGACACAAAGAGTAATAGTAAATGGAGTCCACTCTGAAAGAAAGGGGTTACTAGTGGTGTACGCGGGAGTTCAGTATTAGGACTGGTCCTCTTCAATGTCTTTATAAGTGACATTGCAGAGGGACTGGAAGGAAAAGCCATCTCTTTGCAGATGACACAAAGATCTGCAACAGAGTTGATGCACAAGGTGGGGTGGAAAGGATGAGAAGGGACTTGGCAAGGTTAGAGGAATGGCCAAATGATGGCAGGTTAGATTAAATGCTAAGTAGTGCAAGGTAATTCGCCTGGAAACAAAACCCAGGGAAGAGTACACAATGGGGGTGAGATACTAACAACAACAAAATGGAAAGGGACCTGGGGTAGTCATATCAGATGACCTAAAGGTGGGCAAGCAATGTGAGAGGGCAGCAAGGAGGGCTGGGGGGATACTGGGATGCATAGGAGAGGCATCACCAGTTGAAAACTGTAGTTATTATCCCTCTGTACAGACAGCTGGTCAGACCCCATCTGGAGTACTGCATGCAGTTCTGGAGACCCAATCTCTGCAAAGACACAGACAGGATGGAAGCTGTCCAGAGGAGGGCAACTAAATGGTGCAGGGTCTGCACGGAAGACATATGAAGAGAGAGACTTAAGGAGCTTAATATGTATAGCCTCGAGGAAAGGAGGAGGGGGGACATGATAGAAACTTCAAGTACCTCAAGGGAATCAACAAAGTCCAAGAGGTAGCTCTTTTCAAAAAGAGGTGTGCAAGAACAAGGGGCACAATTTGAAGATGGGGGTGGCTCAGAGGTAATTTAAGGAAGTATTTTTCACAGAGAGGTTGTGGATGCATGGAGCGGCCTTCTGGAGGAGGTTGTGGAGTCAAAAACAGTGGTGGAATTCATGCATGCATGGGACAGTCATAAGGCAATTCTAGGGGGTGGGGTAGGAAGAAGTAGCTGCTGGTTAACTAGGATCTGCAGCTTATCCATTAGAGTAGAAATGGACAGACTGGGTGGGCCAGCGGTCCTTATCTGCTGTCAAATTCTATGTTTCTATGTAACGTGGGTGGGCAGAAGGGGACAATGAAAAAGCAGGATACTGAACGAATGTTTCTGCTCAGAATTCACAAAGGGGGAGTGCCTAATCCATTAACTGAAGCACTCTTGATTGGAAGTCGATCCCAGTCCTTTCTGAAGAAAAGGGTTCTGCAAGAACTCTCTAAACTGAAGGTGGACAAAGCAATGGTGCTGATTGAATTCACCCCAAATTCTAAAAGAATTAAGGGGAACTAGTGAAACCACTGACTACTCTTTAGCAAATCATGGGAGGATGGTGTGGTACCCAAGGACTGGAGGAAGGCGGATGTGATTCCGCTTCACAAAAGTGGGATCAAGACAGAGGCAGGAAATTACATCCCTGTTAGTTTGATCTCTGTGGTAGGGTTCACAGCTAGAAGGTCATGTCAGATGAAACTAATAGATTTCTTTGACTGGGTGACCAAAGTAGTAGACCAGGGAGGGGCTGTGGACATGGCCTACCTAGACTTTAGCAAGGCATTTGACACAGTCCCACAGAAATGATTAATTGTGAAATTAACCAGCCTGGGGTGGGTCCCAGGGTGGTAGCTGAGGTAAAACATTGGCTGGACAACAGGACACAGAAGGTAATTGTAAATGGAGTCCGCTTTGAAGAAAGAGGGGTTACTAGTGGGTCACCGGAGGTTCAGTACTGGGTCCAGTTCTTTTAATGTCTTTATAAGTGACATTGCAGAGGGACTGAAGGAAAAGTATGCCTATTGGCAGATGACAGAAAGATATGCAACAGAGTTGATACACATGTAGGCATGGAAAGGATGAGAAGGGACTTGGCAAGGTTGGAGGAATGGTCAGAAGTATGGCAGCTAGATTCAATGCAAAGAAGTGCAAAATAATGCACCTGGGAAACAAGAACCAGGGAAGATTACACAATGGGGGGAGGTAGTAACAACAACAAAAAGGAAAGGGACCTGGGGGTAATCATATCAGATGACCTTAAAGTTAGCAAGCAATGTGAGAAGGCAGTAGACAGTAGAGAGGGCTGGGGGTATACTAGGATGCATAGGGAGAGGCATCACCAGCAGAAAACAGGAAGTTGTTATCCTCTGTACAGACAGTTGGTGAGACCTCATCTGGAGTACTGCATCCAGTTCTGGAGACCCCATCGCAAGGACATAGACAGGACAGAGGCAGTCCAGAGGAGGGCAACTAAAATGGTGCAGGGTCTGCAAGAGAAGCTATGAGGAGATACTAAAGGAGCTTAATATGTATACCCTTGAGAAAAGGAGGGGGGACATGATAGAAACTTTAAGTACCTCAGTGGAATCAATGTCCAAGAGGGTAGCATCTTTCAGAAAAGAGATGTGCAAGAACAAAGGGACACAATTTAACGATGGGGGCGTCCGGGGCAATGTGGATGAAGTATTTCTTCACAGAGAGGGTAGTGGATGCATAGAACAGCCTTTCTGAGGAAGTTGTGGTGTCTAAAACTGTGGAAAATTCAAGAATGCATGGGACAGATTTAAGGCAATTCTTGTGGGGGTAGGAAGAAATAGGCTGTTGGTTAACTAGGATCTGCGGCCTATCCTGTAGGAGAAATGGGCAGACTAGGTGGACCAAGCGGTCCGTATTCGCCATCAAAGTCTATGTTTCTATGTTTGGTGCTAGACCAACTAAGCTCCGTGACTTCTATATTGAGACCACTCTAATCTGCCTTCTTCCATTGGTAAACTGACTAAACAAACTGTTCAAAATGAGGGTCTGGCTCACAAGTACTCTCAAAGGAGATAATACTTTAGCCTCTAAGCCTAAGCAACATCGAGAGAGACTTGCAGGAGAACGGGTGCAAAGTTCTTTTTCATCAGCAGAGTACACTGCTGCAATTTGTTCTGAGCTACTGTCCATAACTTTTTTTCCGATTATTTAACCAGGAGTTGCACACTAAGCTGAAAGATTGTTTACAGGTGAGACCTGGGAGCACAGGAAGTTAAGGACTTGCTCAGGGTCACACAGTATGCAAGTGGGGGCTGTGGGATTCAAACCCAGGTCTCCAGATTTGTAGCTCAGAGTTTTAAACCACTGCACTAAACTGCCTCCCAAACCTCTTTGTCTGCTACAATCCCTGCAGTCTAAAGACCATGTTCCTAAACATCCCCAGCTGTCACCAACTTCACCACTGGAGATGGAGCATGCATCAGAAATGGCATGGGCTGGATTTTCAACTGTGATGCCAGTGACCCGGTTTCGGGAATGGACCCGGGTTGCTGGAGGGTTGGCTGGGGAAGAAGGATAGAGCATCTTATGGACTGCTCTCTCTCCAGGGGAGGGTGGGGAAGTGCCTGGTGAGATGGACCCCTGGCTGAGGCCAGGAGTCATGCAGCTACTGGTGGTAGCACATACTGGAGGCAGGGCAGATGCTGGATGTCATTGCATGTCCCCGCCTCCCAGAGGAAAAACTGAAAAAGGGGGGTGGGTCCTCCAACTACATAAAGCCCTCCCCAGGTTTCAATTAGCCACCATCACCAGCACTCCCAACTAGATACTGGTACCGTGGCACTGGAATTCAGGGATCCAGTGCTGTGGCCCCACCCTCGGGGGGCAAGCCGGGGTGACGGGAGAATGCAGTTCAGTTGACAGTTGGTGGGAGTCCAGGCAAGGACCAGGGCAGAGCCTGACACAGGACCTGCAGGAAAACCGAGGAAAAAAAAGAATGGAATGGGCTGACTTTGAGAAGAGGACTTGATTGCATCCTTACCACCTGACCCACCTAGAGCTACCTCATCTACATGGGCTGTTCTAGATGATCATGAGATGGTTTCTGTTGCTACCCTTCAGACCTGAATATGCCTGTTACAGAGACTGGTGCATCTGTTATGGCCAAACTTTCTCAGAACACATGATGGGATGCTGGAACATTTTGAGGATGATTCCTTTTTTTTTTACTTTTGTGCAGCCTTGTATCTTTGCAGCCTTACCTTTTGTTTTTAAACTACTCGATGCCTGCAGTAATTGATGGGGCGGATCAGAAATGTTGAACAAGGGTTTGTTTACATGCCTTTGTGTATACTTATATTTCCTTGGATTTTGTCCATTTGAGCGCTACATTATATTACCCTTGAAACACTACATCCCTTCATTGATTATCTCCCCACTCTTTTCTCAATTGTTTTGTGCTGCATTAATGTATTGGAATGGTTGTGCCCCAACAACTATTCATAGGTGCCATAAAATGCCCTGGATCGGGCTGTATTTGATCTGGGTAGTTTTAGGTGTTTTTCCCAGGTTGCTCTCCTCTGGTTTATTGTTAGGAGGCCTCCCTGGATGGCAGCAATGGGAGCACGTCTGAGCTGATTAAAGGTCCTACCAACTGTTTGGTGGGAATCTCTTCCAAAAAGCCTGCTAAGGAGGGAAGGGCATTAGTGGTTATTTTTCACCTACTCAATTCATCCTGCTCCTTGAGCTAGCTACTAATGCTTCATGTACTGGAGTTTTGTCAATATTAACACTCTCACTTAGACACAATTTTATTTACAATGTTATAAGAGGAAATGTACAGCTGCTTCTGACATTTCTCAGATCGTGATTTGGGCTCTTCTTTTGTTACTGGGGTTTAATGGAATCTCTTGTTGTATTTGTTACTAGCTTTCTGGAGAGTGTATGTTTTGAATACCAGCTAATAGTGTGTTATTTTCCTATTTCATATGCTGTACTACAAGGACCTTTCTAGGTAATAGGGTTAATAGCCTTGCTAGTTTTAGTGTTTTGGGGTGTTGGTCAGTTTCTCTAGCTTCCTATATAATGTTAACAGCTGTTTTCTCTTTGCTTCTAAATATTCTGGTATTTCACACTGACTTCTCTGGGATTTGGAACCATATCTTTAATACCGGTGTTGTAGGTGCAACTAACCCCTGTTGTAACATGTGGTACCCACCCGCCTGCCCTTAGCTCGACAACATCCACTGGACAGCCTCTCCCTCACCCAGACCCACTCCTTCCCTACTAGGTCCAAATAGGGATGTAACTCGCTGTCTTCTCAGAGGACCTACTATATCCATGATTGTAACTCACAATTTTGTAACATTGTGTAACCTAAGTAACATACAAACTACTATATTATGTAACCTAAAGTATCTATGTTAAATGTTCCTTTTACTGCACCTGTAATGTTATCCTCTGTTTTAATCTGCACTATAATAACTGTCTTGATGTCTGCCCTCCCTGCGATGAGGTGCCTTTGTAAATGAGTCTGTCACCAAAGGTTGTAAACCCGATTTGTAATGAATAAATAAATAAACAGAATTAGTGATATGGTTGATCAATATTATCATCAATGGCTAATATAAAAGTGATATTGTGGAATGTTCAAGGTATGAACCACACTATAAAGAATAAAAAAGTTTCATTTTTAAACTCTACTAAATGTGATATTGCCTTCCTACAAGAAACTCACCTCCTTGCATGGGAGTTGGTGAAATTGTCTAAAGGCCGGGAGGAAGGCCTATTCTAGTTCCTCAGTACTAAGAGGCGTGGAATCTCAATTTTATTTAGGAGAAGGTACCTTTTCAGTTTGCAAAAACACTTTTGGACAAGGCAGAGTGCTGGATTATTGTGTTAGGGCAGATTATGGAGTTTCTGTTCTCTTGGCTAACATCTATGCCCCTAATCTTGACTGCCAGATTTTTATTTACACTTAGCAGAGACTCTCAGAATGGGTCACTGACTCCATGGTTCTTATTCTGAGTTTGTTCTTGATCCTATTTTAGACAGAACCCTTTTTAAGAAAGGCTACCCATCTCTTCACCGGTCAAGAAGTGTTGTTATTCAGCTTTATTCTGAGTTTGGTTTACAGGACTGCTAGAGGATATTACATCCTAAGATTTGCAAATTCACTTTCAGATCACACAGATTTCAAACCTGTAGTCATTTAAATTATTTTCTGTGTAGTTCTGTAATTTTAAGGGACTTGGTTGAGGTACCTATTTTACCATTATCATTTCAGATCATGCCACAGTTTTCTTAGTTTGGGTGCCTAAGGCCAGTGTATTAAATCACCCAGATGGCGGTTTGACCCCACACTTTTATGTTTGGAGGAATTTAAGCACTGGACCCAGGAGAAAATACTCTTTATGTTGACACTAACGCCTCTTTGGAAGTGTCAGTTTTTGTGCTCTGTGAGGCTTTCAAGGCTTTTATCGGAGCCAAATAATTTCCCAAGCCTCGATGGTCAATAAATGGAGGAAGCAGGAAGTGGTAGATGCAACCCAGGAAATACACTCACTAGAGGACGTATATATAAATCCCCTCAACCGAAGACCACCAACCTTCTGAACTCTTAGCCCTTAAGTATAAATTAAATACTATTTTCCATCAACAGGCTTCCAGAGTTCTTTTTGTATGCAGCAATCTTACTGGGAGTCACATGAGAAAGCAAAGAAACACCTTGCCTACAGATTGAAGTATAAGTGATGGAAGTGCAAATTCTTTTTAAAATCAGGGATAATCATATTCTTACAGACCCAGGACAAAAGACTTATAGTTTTGGGACTATTACCTGTCTCTGTACAGTTCTTCTGTTTCTCTGAGCAGGGGGATTATAACTCCTTTTTGTTAAAATAAATATGCCCCATTTATCATCTGAGATTGCTCAGTTTTTGGAGGATGATATAACATTGTCCGAGATACAAACAGTGATCCAATCCTGGCAACTGGTATGCACCAGAACAGGACGGCCTACGTCGAACATTTATCAAGCTTTAAACCCATTCTGTCACCTTGTGCTCAGACTCTTTAAAACTATTCAGGACTCTGGTACAATGCCCTCCTTGATGCAAGAGGCATATTACAGTACTGCCTAAACCCAATAAAAGCCAACTATCTGTTCTAATTTATGGCCAATCTCATTATTGAATATGGATTGTAAGATCCTTGATAAAATCCTTGCACTCTGCTTGGAAAAAGCATTACCTTTTGTTATACATAAGTCCCAGGCTGGGTTTATGAAGGGCTGGAAGGGCAGTGACAATATTAGTGCGTTTTAAATTTAATACAGGTGGCTACTAGGGCCGGAGTTCTGCGGCACTTGTCACCATAGATGCCAAAAGGCATTTGATTTGATTCAATTGGATTATTTATTTTTGTACTATCAGAGATAGGCATAGGACCAATCTTTCAAAAATTGATCCATAGTTTGTATTCCTCCTTAAAGAGTGAGTCCTGGTAAATGGATTTTTCAGAATATTTCACCCTGTTTGGGGAGCAAGACAGGGATACCCATTGAGTCCCCTGCTATTTTTGATTGCCATGGAACCACTTCACTCAGCGTTGTGCCAACGCTCAGAAATCCATGGTATTTTTGGTGGAAGACCAACCCTTTTCTACCTTGTGTTATGCCGATGATTTGTTCTGACTATATCTAGGGTAGGAACATATTTACCTGCCACTTGGGACATCCTTGATTCTTTGGGGCAATTTCGGGATTGAGGATCAACTGGACTAAAACTGAAATTTTACCACTTCACAAGGCAGACCCTAAGTGGGCACTAATGAAATTACAAAAATTAAAATGGGCTCCTAATGGGTTCCGATACCTGGGAATGTACATTTCTACTGATTTGCAGGAAATTTGTAATAAAAGAATACAAAATGTCTTAACTGGTTTAACAGTGGATATGAATAGATGGGCCAAGCTTCACTTATCTCTCCCCTGGTAAGATTGCTTCTATTAAAATGATGACCTTCCCAAAACTATTTTACTGCCTTAGCAATCTAGCTATCCCATCAGTCCTGGCTTATGGAATAAAACAGACAAGTTATTTTGAAATTTTTATTTAATAGGGTAAAGTACACTGATTTTAGGAGGAAAATATTATGGGCCCTTACTACAATGGGTAGTTGGAATATGCTCTGGCCTTTGGTTTATCATAAAGCTAATGGTTTTCTACAAGCTCTGTACTGGCTCCATTCAGATCAAGAGCACGCACCTCTGTGGACTCATATTGAACAGGCCATAATAGGTAACATTCCTTTGGCTGTGGCCTAAGAGATCCTTTGCTGAAGCAAATCAGGCCACTCCTCCTATTTTATTTACCAGACAGGTCTGGAAAAAGTGGTTCAATTGCTGAGGTGGAATTTCAGGTATCTGGGTCCTTATGAAACTTTGTTGAATAACCCCAAAATACAGATTTGGTTGGCTTTATTGGACCACATGGGCATCAAAGGTATATTTCTGGTAGGCAATTTGTTTGATCCTAAAAGTTGAATACTTAGATCTTTTCCTGAAGTACAGGGTGTTTTTAATTTTCCCCTGTGAACTATGGAGGTATCTTCAGTTGAGGCATACACTGTCATCATGGGCTATGAAGGATTATCAGTTGGTGCAAACAGATTTAGCTAAACACCTGCAGATCTGGCTTACTTTATCATGGGGGCATACAGTGTGATTTATAAGCTTTTACAAAATGTGTATACCCCAGACTGGGAGCCCTATTGACTAAAATGGCTGGATGAAATGCAGGAACCACTTGAAATAGATAATTGAAACTGGTGTTGGTCTAAGCTCATCAGGCTTCACCTAACCCAAAGTTCAACTTATTCAAAAAAGATAATAAGTAGATGATATAGGGCACCAGCAAAATCATCAAATATGGGTTTATCTACAGTACTTTGGCTGTTTGCTGGAGGTGTGGTATAGACATTAATACTCTCTATCACAATTTATGGGGTTGTTCCTGGTGAAAGGTTGGTGGAGGGATATTTTTATGTCTCTAGAGAGGATTTTGGGTATTCAGATCCCACAGTCTCCTTTTTGGATTTTAGGGATCCCACATTGCTGCCCTTACAACCTTTAAAGTTTAAGGCATTTCTTTATACTGCTGAATTGGAAGCGAAATGACTACTTATTAATTGGAGGTCTAATACTTTTCTTCACACTCACACTGGTTACACATTGTCTAAATCAGCCTCCTATCAACAGGTTATGTACTGGAAAGGAAGGCACTTCAAGATTCCATCAAGTTTGGTATGGCTGGCTAAGCTCTATAAGGGTGAGTTCATAGGGATATGGATTGTTTAATCCCATAATGGTTAGTTGTTGTTTTCTTAGAGTTGGTATAGAGCTATCCAGTGAGAAGTTGGTGTCACATGTATAGTTTTTAGTTTCTTTATTCTTTTATGGTTAATAGGGTGAGATATTACCATGTTATAGCATTATGGTTACAAAATTTATTAGGATATTACAAATGTGGATTCTGCCTTTTCAATGCTATTTTGGATTATTTTCTTGAAGAGATCAGTTTTATGATATTAATGTTAGAATGGATGCTGTTCGATTTATGTTTTTTACTTTTTATTTATAAAATTGTTATGATCTTAAAGCACAATACTGCATTATGCATAAAAGAGAATGAGGTACACATACCTCCATAGAAGATGTACAGGTACAGTACAATTAATCTACAGAAAGATCACAGTGACTTAATCCATGCACTATCGAGAACTGCCAAACAATTAAATTAAGGAGTAAATTAGAGCTAATTGTCCTGTAGATCATTAATACTCTCACCACAGTAAATACAACAATTAAAAGTTTGTAATAAATCAAGACATCAGTTCTCTTATAGAAATAAATATTTGTGGTTGGCTGAGTGGCCTAGTAATAGTAGACAAGATACACTGCAATTGTCTGGACTCAAGTTGCCTTAATTCCTCACAGACTTAGGCAGAGCAGCATCGCCTGCATGGGTACAAAAATGAAAAATCAGGATGTCATTAAAGTTCACAAACTGAGCGGTGAACTAATTCACCTCGTCACTACTACTACTGTACTTAGTCTTATAGGAGTTATGTAAATCAAAATTAGTGAAGCAACAATACAGATGGCTAAATTACAAATTAAATGAATAACTTTGAGAATATTCTTATAACTATTACACCGCTCTATTAGGAAAAACCTGAGACCATAAACTTATATAAACTCTGAGCCATGTGAAATAGGAATGGAAGGCTTATTTGAAACAGATAAGCTTAGATCGCAGCTGAGCCAAAACATATAGAACCCATACAACAAGGGTAACTTTCAGTCCGAATCTGGGAGATTTAAATCCCAAAACAAGTTTGTTGTACTTCACCTGTCTTCATCTGATTGAGAGTCCAGGGATTTAGCTTCTCCATCAGTTTCTTCAGTAAACTGGGCAGCAGCCAAAGGGTCCAGGAAGATATGTGTCTTCGCTTCATGTCGGACTTGAAGATGAACAAAGGTAGTTCAAATGGGCCTCAATCCCATGGATCAGGAGATCTTTCTTAACTATCTGGAGCTCTTTTTTTCATGCCTGGGTCTGCACCAAAAGATCTGGGAAAAAAACAATCTGCACCATTCAGATCATTTCTCCTGTAGCTTGTACTGCTCATAGAAGCACAATTCAGGTATCAGGAGGGGGACAGGGTGGCAATGGCAGTTAAGGGTTTCTGCTGCATTCCTCACCTAGCTGTAGATCACTGTGGTACAGCAAATACTTTAGATATTGTAACACCAGACTCTTGGGATAGTAACTGCAGATTGTCAAATATCAATCTTGACACAGCTGAAAGGATTTGGTAGATCCAGCAAAATGGGGCTGAAAGCCCATGATCGAATAGTCCCCTGTCAATGCATGTTCTCTAGAGACTCCACTTTAGCTTTAAAAAGTAATGTCCTGGATACAGGCCATGTTGCAATTAGCCTGTTGCCCTGTGCTTCTTTGAGCTCCTGAATAGCTCTGGCATTATCCTGGATGATACAATCATTTTTCAGTAACCTTCACCTCAACTGTAGCCAGTCGCTTATTAGTTTCCTCCCCATTGGCCTGAATCTTGACACAACATCCCAATATTTGTGCAGAGGGAGTTCAGTGATGGCAGTTCCACCCCCGCTGTAGGCCCCATACCTGTACTGAAGCTCACTGAAGAAAGGTAGGTGTCCAGGATATGTGTTGCCCATTTGGAGTCTTTTCTTGGCCCCATATTGTGCCTCTGAGGTTCCGACAGGTATCTAGCTATTTTAGTCAGTTTAGGGTCACCAGTTTATGTAATTTAGAAATGTAATATTTCTGAGGGTGAAGAGCTATATTAAATTGCTGCTGCCATCTTGCTGCTCTGGCGCCCCCTCTGTATGTTTTGGACTTATGTTTATCTTTTCTTCAAGTTAGTCTTTTTTTGTTATTAAGGCTGTGCAAAATTGTACTTGACTTTGCTCGTAGTATACAATAAATATGTCTTTATACAAAAAGGCACTTCCTCAGCACAGACTAGCTTCTACTTTGAAAGATTTGTGGAAAAAATCTGTACTATCTAGGCTGCATGTGAGAGCGAGGCTGTGGATGAGAGAAAAAACCTCATGTTAAGTCTATGGAAAAATCTTCACTTTCCAAAAATCAGCATTCCTGATCTTGGAACCACAAAGATGCTGGCACAAAGCGTTTCACATCTTGAGACTTTGCCATCCTGACTGTGCATGCAAATTTCATTGAGCAGTACTAAGGTTACTAAGTTGTGAAGTTAGGCATTTAACACTAAACACACAACTCAGCCCCTAACTATAGGGGTGCTACTGGGCCCCTATAATATATATGTGTATATAGTGAATATGTAGATATAGATATTATGTTCTTGTGATACAGACATTAGGGTTGAAGAACATAAAGCACACAAAATAAGGAAATGAAAAGCAATAAGAGTTTAGAGTACTCTGGAGTATTGGCAATCACTGTGGGGTCTTCTTTGGGGTTGACAGTCCCAATGGCCACCACTTCTCAGCCCATAGCTTCCTTGGAAGCACAAGGCATAGCTCCTAGCCAGAGCCTCATAGTAACACACTCTTCTAAGGAAGACAAGTATGACTCACCACATGTTGCCAACAGAATCTGTCATAGTTTTCATCCTGAAGGACCCTGTGAGAAGAAGAGTGATCACATTTGACCTTGTTTGCTCTGGAGAGAGAATGGAATTAGTGTTGAGCCCCAAGGAAGACCTTATCACAGATTTGCTAATCCAGAGGCCCAAAATCCTAGGCTTATTCATTTCTGTACTTGTGTACTTTACATGCTTCAACCCTAATGTCTGCATTAACACTGATTTCTTTGCAATTAATTTCCCTACCTTTTCTGATAGTGGAATCCATATCCACATTTAGCTAGTCCCTTTGGGACCTACATGAAATCAGATAAATAGAATACTGGAATAGTCCTGATGCAGTGCATGGGCCCATAAGACCTTGTATGCATTTCAATCCTTGCACCTGAACTCAGGTCACCAGCTTGGGAAGGCATCATGGTCCCACTGGGCCAACAGCTGTCCCTACAGACAATCCAAAATGTCAGCATAGTCTTTTATGATCCCTCCTTCTGAACATGACAAGTTCCATTTATAAACTACTGGATAAGATGTAATTTCACATCACACGTGCAAAATTAAATTTTGGTCAGGATTTGAAAACAACAGTTGTCAGGTTCATGAGGTGGTGTGAAAAAAATAGCTACTGTGTGTCAAAAACATGGGGTCAAAATGTTGAAAACTGCCAAAGTTATGAGCAAGTGTAGAATAATTACATCATACCTTCATAACCACCCTTCCTTATGAACTCAGTAGGTGAAAATGTTCAAATCCATGCTGAAATGTCATTTCATGTCACTGGTGTAAAAACATTTCTGGCCCAGATTTGAAAAATGACAGCTATGAGGTGGTGTTGTGTGTATACAGAGTTGCGAACAACAGAGTGCCAATTCAGTATAGTGCATTGAATGTGCTTATGCGACTCAGAGTTGGAATCCTTAAGCTCTGGGGATGCAGAGAGCTTCACCCCACATATCATCCAAGGAAGTTGTACTGTAGGGACTGGGAAATCACTGTGCTAATAGTGGGTTGTAGATATTTGGATGTCAGAGTTCTGATCGAGCACAGGTGTAGGGAGTTGTGAAAGACAGGGTGTTCTGATAGTGTGCATGTGGAGTCATGCCTATATGGGTGGTTATGTGAACTGCTGGTGTGAATCGGCTGTTGATTCTGGTGTTGCGCGTAGTGTTGGAGGGCAGAACTGTTCCGATCCGCTATGCTGCTGCAGTTTATAGGAGCCAGAAAGGTGCTCCACTGTTGCAGGATAACGCATGCTGTATTAATGTGTTATACTTTTTCCTGGTGTATCCTTATGTTCTTTATGCTGATAGTGGCTTTCGGTACTTTTTTGTTGACTGATATGCTTCTTGTTCTGTAAATAAGTGTCTGCTGTGAAGATACTGTGTTGTTTTAGCTGATCTGTTTATACCTGTTTTTTGTGGAACGTTGTGCACAAGCTATTTTCCAATCTTTTGCTTGCACTATTTTTGTTTAGCACTTTTGATTAGAATCATTATGGGCATTCCTCCAGCAGTCAATCAAAGAGAATGTCCTATCCCAACCAGCCTTCATGTTGTTTGGGGTGCTTTAAATGTAGTTGGAGGAGAGTTAATTTGCCTGTCCTCTAACCAGAAGAAGTCTCAAGATCACCAGATGAACCAACCATTGCATGACATGCATGCCCTAGAAAGCATGTTTCTCCTCTTCCTTTGAAGCAGAGTTTAAGGTTTTCTCAGCTGAAGACTCAATACTCTGCAATTTTGCTTGATAAACCTGAAAGGGCCATTGCTACAACTAGAGCCACATATGTTGGTCAGGGTGAAATGACAAGCAAATCGTTGATTCTCTACCTCAGGGAACAATGAGCTTCTTGTTGGATCTCATCTCTCCAGGACCCATCTTCATTTGCTATGGTTATCGATCCTTGCCAAACTGCTGCTGTTTTCAAGACTAATTTTTCTTCCTCTATACTTCCCTATTCTGCCCCAGGAGAGTAGACTGGTTATGAATGATATTCTGACTGATATTAATCTTCCACAACTTTCTGAAACTTAGTGTGGAGGAAGTAATGGCAGTTATCTCCTCCTCGCCCTGGACAATGCTCTGGGGCTTGATGGTTTTCCATTCAATGTTTATAAATTATTCGTGCATGATCTTGCCCCCTTCTCTCTTGTTTATTTAATTATTATTATTATTTATTAAGATCTAGGAGTAATACCTGTGAGCAGATGCTCTTTTGTGTGTTCCATGTCAGATTACATAAAATAGAGAAATACAAAACCATACTTATCCAGTGATGGTAGAGACATTTGCAAACAGTTGACACTCTTAGGCACAGTTACAGCAGTGTACAATGTATGCCTGAGTCAGTGAGTTAGACATACTTAGGTGAGAATAGCAACATGAAGATAACAATCACAGCTACGGCATTGTAAAATGAATGCCTGCATCAGTGGGCTAGAATATACTTATGGGAGATTTGAGACAGAGAAGTTAACAGAACAAAGATGA
The DNA here is from genome assembly GCA_016271365.2 of Neoceratodus forsteri. Classification (NCBI taxonomy): domain Eukaryota; kingdom Metazoa; phylum Chordata; order Ceratodontiformes; family Ceratodontidae; genus Neoceratodus; species Neoceratodus forsteri. The sequence goes on along the minus strand of CM028131.1, from coordinate 361,149,746 downwards.
GCATAGAGGGGCAAAGAGGGGCAAGGGGAAGTGGTGGAGGAGGGAGGGAATGCGCTGTTGAGAGATGAGGAAGGCAGTCGGGGGACCATAGGAGTGCTGGGTGGTAGGTGCCCTTGGGACAAGAGGTACCACTAAGTGCAGTGTGTTTTTTTAAAGAGGGGTGGAAGAGACTATCACTGGAGCCATGGGTGGCATGACCTTGGCTTGGGTAAGTTGTGAGTGCACTTATGGTTGACTAAAACAGACACAGTTGTCCTCAGCAGAGAGGTGCTGCCTGAGTTTATGTGAAGGCTCAATAGTGTGATACGGAGATGTCTAAAGGTAGGGCATTGGTCCAGTGTGGTGCACAGTAGTAGAATGCATGTTGTACCTGTGCAGTGTGGCATTATGGTTAATTGAAAATTTGAGTGTGGGTGCTTCTGGTCAGCCAAGCACCCACATGGCATGTCAGCAGGTTCTGGACTCCTGGTGGCATAAGATTTAGTGTGGCTTTTTGGCCAGTAGGCAGGTTTGGTACTTTCTTCAGTTGGAGCCATCCTGCCTGGGCATAGAGCTCACAGGTGTGTGTGAGCCATGCAGCACCTGAGAAGAGTCAGCAGGCTTTATTTAGGGCTAGGGAGATGCATTGAAGAGCTGAGTCCATTGTCTACTCATATATGGCCAGGCCATAGTCAATGAGGATGACAATTGAGCTTGTGATGGCCAAGTTTAGTGCTTCATTTTGTCGGCTATGCTTGTGGTAGTTGAGTATCCCAATTCTGGAATTTATGGCCTTAGCTATGTTATTTGTGTGCTGGGCATAGGACAGGGTGGAGTCAACTGTGATTCCCAGGTACTTGAAGTGCTGCACGAGGCCCAGTGTGTCGCCACTGTCATTCAAGACAGATAGAGGGAAGGTCTTATGTTTGCTCAGGGTACTGGAGTAGATCATGGTCTTTGCTTTTTATAATTAAGGACTAATCTGTGATCCTTAAACCATGTTTCTGCATCAGTGAATCCTAATTGGAGGTCAATTTGCAGTTGCTCAGGGTTGGAATTGTTGGTAAAAATAACGCATTGTCAGCATACAATAGCATATGACTGGTGCAGGAGCCTGGGAGTTTATTTAGGAAGATACTGAACATGAGGGCCCTCAGTATAGAACCCTGGGGACCCCTGAGTGGACTGGTCTGCTATCGAGACAACAACACCAATCTTGACCCACTGACAGCGATTATAGGGATAGCTGTTGAACCTTAGAACTGTATCAGGAGAGAGACCGTGTCAGTTAACTGTTCAAGGAAAGTGTGTGGTGAACCGTATCAAAAGCTTTTGATAGGTCAATGAATGTAGTCCCAACCAGCTGACCTTGATCAAGGGATTGGTGGATATGTCCCATAAATTCCAGTAGGGCCATGATGGTGCTGTGCCCCACTCTGAACCCATGCTATTCTGGGCAGAGGAGTTGATGCAGGTCTAGGTATTCCATGAGTTGATCTGCCTCAATCCGTTCAAGTGCTTTGAGAGTGGCGGGAGTACGGAGATTGGGCTATAGTTGCTTGAAGTGCCTGGTCACCACTTTTGTGTACTGGCATTATCTTAGCCAATTTCCAGAGTTGAGGGAATTCAGAGTAGTGGAGGGACAGGTTGATTATAGCGGTGGGGCTTAGGACTTCCTCAATTGCCAATGCAAAAACTTAAGGTCCAGAGTGTCTCCACAGTGCCTTTATTTGTCTAGTACCTTCTTCAGTATTTTCTAGCCTTAGTGGTGCTAACTTCTTTAAAGTAGAATAGTGGGTGGTTGCTGTCCATGTTTTTCACCTTTGGGGTCATTCTTTGCTGGAAGATTGAAGTAGTCTTCTGGGAGTACTCCACTTAGGTCCATGAAAGCATTGTTTAGAGCATTTGTACTTTGCAGTGGTTCCGCAGAAAGACATCGTCGACCAGGAGCATAGTGGGGGCCATTGGGGTCCTTACCCATAACATCACCAAGATTGGCCCAGAAGGTCTTACTGTAGTTCCAGGAGTTGAAGAAACTTCTTTATAGTAAGAGCATTTCAAAGGCAGATTGCCTTTGCACACTTGTTCTAGCTTTTTCATATTGTTGGATATTGGCAGCTGTACCATGAGCTCATGTCATGAGCACTGGGTTGAAGTAGGAGGGCAGTACTCTGCCTAAGCCCTCCCTTATAAATATAACTAACTTTGAGGGGAGGGTCAGGAAAAAATTGAAAGCTTGGGAGGGGTTCACATTTATTTACATGCCATCCCAAATAAATAGCAGACACTTTGGGTGGGAGAACACAAAAACGTATGATTCAGGGGACCAGGAACAGAATGCTGGTCTCCCAAGCTCACTGACCAAGCTGCTTCTGCTATAGTCCTCTCCACCAAGGACCAGCTTAGCTAGCTTCTGCATTTTCCTACTTATCTTCATTTATTATTGCCTGGATAGCTACAGGGGTAGGGATAGTTGACATTCGCTATTCTGCCCTGTCATTATTCAGGTTTTATGTAGTTACTGCAGTGTGGTTTAGGCGGTGCTATTCAGGAGTGCTGTTCTAACCTGTTACCAGAATACTTTGCCTGCTTGCTATGCTGAATATTTTCTCCCTAATTCTTGGTTTCATAAATTGCATGCTGCCCTGTGTAATTTTTATGGTTTGACAAACCTCTCAGGAGAGCATGTTTTAAATTAGTGCAGCCTAGAAATGTGGAGGTTTGTCTCTTCCTCAGTTCATGATATTATTTTGCCCTCCATGTGGCCAAATATTTTCACTGGACTTATTTGGTAGAAGACCCAGATGAGGACAAATACATTTCATCTTGGCTACATATTGAGAAAGAACTTTGTGCCCAACACAGTCTTTCTCTTCCTTCTGTGCTTTTATTCCCCTGACAAATTATCTGATCACATTTGGGATTCCCTTGTAGCCTGGTCCAGTCAGGCTCATGGTCACTTTGCAGGCATATTAAAATGTCATATATTAAGGATATTTCTCAACCCTTGATTGGTAATCTCAATCTCTGTATTGTGTGTAAGACTTTGACTGCTCATTACTGGCAGGGTTTGTAGTTTAGCTAATTTGCTGTCAGACAATACTGTACCTTTATTTCTTTTGAGGCTTTTCAAAACAAATTTGGTCTCCAGAACTCATTTGGTTTAAATATTATCAGCTAAAACACTATAGCTTACAATTTCTAGGTCACCCCCACCTTGGGTTAATGAAGCTGGGTTACTTTTTGATTATCTGCCTTGCCCAACAGTCCTATCCTATTTCACACCATTAAAAGGGTATTAATCAACTTTTGGGGATAAAACTTCTTCTGTTGCCTTTTATGGAAAAATGTTTTGATTTTGATAAACGGATTCCTACTGGTCTAGATTTGGTCAGAAGGTTATAAGTATATAAAGCAAGATTGGTTTTGCCTCATTCAATTTAATATCATTCACAATTTGTATTACTCCTATGGATCTTTTAGCTTGGGAAAAGCTCCTTCATCCACTTCTCCAAAGGTGACATTGCACAGAAGGTACTCTATTCCACCTTTTCTGGCAATGCCATAAGATCACGTCATTTGGGATTCTGTTCAAAATAGTAAAGACCCAGTTCTAGGCTTGTATAAGTCTTTCATTCCTGAAATCTGTATATTAGGGGACTGTGGATCACCTTCATGGGACCTTGAAGTGTATATGGGATTGATTTTCACAGTTGCTGAGTTATTAATTCTTTGACACTGGAAAGATGAGTCCTCTCCTACAGGACTAGAATGGGTCCAAGAAATGCTTCTTCCTTTAAATGCTGAAAGATCCATTGCGTGTTTATTTCATATCTTCCATACCTTTAAATCACGCTGGGAGAATTTTCATGCTTTCTTCTCACAACACAATATCACTGATGGAGTCCTAATAGTCTGAAAAACATTCCCATGTTTATCATGTTTTTTTTCTGCTTTTCTCCCTTTGGGATGTCCACATCCCTGTCGCTGTTCCTCTTTTCAGTTCCAGGCATCTATTCCAAAGGGTGATGTTTCTTTTGTTCCATGTGTATTAGCCATATTTTTCATTCTGCATGTCCACCAGTGTGTGTGTGTGTGTGTGTGTTGGGGGGGTATGTTACCTGTTTGTTGTTTTTTGATTGTTTATTACTTTTGAGGCTTTTCAGAATAAATTTGATCTCCAGAACTCGTTTGGATTTAAATATTATTAGCTAAAACAAAGTATCTCACAATTTCTAGGTCACCCCCACCTTGGGTTAATGAAGCTGGGTTACTTTTTGATTATCTGCCCTTGCCCAACAGTCCTATCCTATTTCACACCATTAAAGGGTATTAATCAGCTTTTGGGGATAAAACTTCTCCTATTGCCTTTTCCTGGAAAAACATTGTTGGTTTTGATAAACTGGACTCCTATTGGTCTAAGATTTGGTTAGACATTAATAAGTATATAAAGCAAGATTGATTTCACCTTGTTCCTCACTGGCAGGTCCCAGAGGGGTGTCTGGGATATATTCCTCGGACTCATTCTCTCTGCCATGTGTGGTCCCTCAGGCTCTGAGCAGTCCCAGTGTTGTTCACAGTGTATATGCTGCCATTGGGAGAAACTGTGAGATGGTATGGACTGAGGTTTCACTGTTATGCAGATGATACCCAGCGGTTTACCTGCACTTTGTTCCTGACCGGGATAGTGCAGTCTCAGTCTTTAATAGCTGCCTCACAGAAATCCCGGACTGGATGAAGACCAGCTGGATGAAGTTGAATTCTGATAAGACTGAGGTGTTGGTGGTGGATCCAGGTTGCTGGATAGAGGGTTGGTGGCATGGTCTCTCTCGGGGCTTGGTTGGGGGTAACCAGCTACTTTCCTCCAAGCAGGTGCAAAACCTGAGGGTGACTCTTGACGATGGGCTGACATTACACTCACAGGTGTCGGCAGTAGTTAAGTCCTCTTTTACCATCTGAGGAATATCACCTGGGTCAAGCAACTTGTTCCATCTAGTGACCTTCCAAAGTTCATCCACACCTTTGTGACCTCATGCCTGGACTACTGTAACTCCTTCATCTAGGGCTTCTGGTGGTTGATATCTGCCATTTGCAGCTAGTGCAGAATGTGGTGGCAATGTTGCTGATGGGGTTTCCACGTTCAAGTCACATGTCTCCTGTGCTGTTCAAACTGCACTGGCTGCCTGTACAGTGGTGGATCACCTTCAAGGTTAGTCCTCTAACCTACAATACCCTACATGGACAGGGTCCAGGCTACCTGCAAGAGCCCCTGAATCTTACTGCCCCATCCAACCACTCCACTCAGCTGATGAGGGGTTGCTAGGAGTTCCTAGTGTGCGGTTGAAAACTTCAGGGTCTTGAGCCTTTATGCACGCTGCCCTACCCTGTGGAACTCACTACTTCATTGGATTCAAGAGTGCCAGACCATGGAGAGCTTTAAGATGGCCTTAAGACCCATTTGTTTGATCTTGCTTTTGAGGATTGTATGCAGTAAACTATTTTTAACATACAATATATTGCTCTGAAGTTTGGAATTGCATTGTATTTAATTATTTTATTGTTTTAACATGTTTTTATTGACAAAATATGCACAGAGCTTTGATATGTTTTAATTGCACTTTAGAAATAAACACTATTATTATCATTATTACTAATGCAGTTAATTTGTTGTGTTACTGTTCTTATTATATGCTGTACTGTAGGTTCTGTTTGTTGTTGTTTTGTTGTTTTGGTATTTTTCAAAATCCAATAAAATTTATTAAACTGCAAAAACAGTTTAAAGCTAGAGAATGGAATATCACCAATGTTGTTAGATCCATTGACCCTAAATATTAAACTTTAAGGCAACCCCATGACCCAGCATCAGAGCATCATGCTGCCATGCTGATGACCCTGGTTCAAAGCAAGCCCGGGAAGTCATGTCGGAAGGCTGGTCATAGCTAAAACTTGCAATTACATAACCAGTACTTTTCTATTTAACAGAACTTTTTGCTCGAGGAAACTGCTGCATGTTCAATTTAATTTGCCGGGTTACAAATATATCTGTTGGTAAATTTAAGGATCGAATCCCAAATACATAGCTTTGAGGGCATTAATATTAACTGCTGTGTGACGCTATCAAGGGTGGGCTGTATTTCACAAGAAACATCTGCTGATGTTTCAGTTTCTAATTAAACAATGGGTCAAACTGATCAGCTGTAGTGAGTTGAAAATTCAATGCTCTCCTCCCTTTTTAATGTATGCTTTTTCCCACAGATGCCCATTCATGTTCCTCCCCTTCTCTTCCTCCCTTTATCTATTTATATGGTAATCATAGGACTCAGAAATGTTTTCATTACTATTGCTCTTGGGGATCAAAGAGTCATGTGCTCCTTCAATAGAGATATACTTATGTAACAAATTATTACTGGAGGTTTTACCAAGTTCCATTTCAAGTTCAAGCATTCTGACTTTGAGTCATTGTATTTCTTTGCACTGAGCACAGGAAAATATCTCAAAATTAAAATTTGTGGATAAACTGAGTTTATGTAATTGGCTACGAATATTGAAGCCCTGATGAGTTGTTAGCCATGCTCTGGAAGTGTCTAGCAAATGGCCAACATCAAGTGCTGGCTGGCTGTACACAGTACTATTCTGAAATCCTTGTGCCCACCTGCCTGCCCACTCCACTCACCTGCCCTCCTGGACCTGCCACAATCTCTTGCTTGCCATGCTCTCTCTGACTGGCTGACTCTTTATTTCTCCCCCTTACCCCTCGTTTTATCATTTCAGTCAATTTTAAATAAACAGCATAAATGGACCACATAAGTAAAAAATACACATACTTGCCCGATCCGTCAACTGCCGCCCACTCACTCGGCCGCCACCCACCCATGTGCTCATCCACTCACTCCCCAATTCTCTCACCATCTATCTGATCTGTCAGCTGTTTCCTGGCTCCCACCTAGTCACTGCTTCTTGGTACAGTCATTAACCTGAATGTAATTCTTGCGGTTCCAAGTCACTCGCTGACTCATTCATTCACTACTGTGCTGAGACTACTATTCTAATTGCACTTTCTCACTGAGTACTTCACACATTGTTGGCATCTTCTCACTCATGCTGCCCACTTTAAAAGAACACAATTAAAAAAAACAGAAACAGAAACAGACATCTTTTACTGCCTCTCCAGTGAAAAAATAACTGTCTGGTGAGACAGACAAGGTAGCTCCATGGCAACCAGCTATGGAAACCTGAAACTATGGATCACACAAAGGACAAAACTCCTTCTTATAAAGAAAAACATAGTACACTGAATGTAGGTGGAGGAACTATTTTATTTCAAATTAATGTATGACAAACAAATAATTTTTTCTTGCTCAGTCCTTTGAATTTAAATTTTCTCATATGACCAGCTAGGTGCCCATTTCATAAGTGCAAAAGACTCTGGGTGTCTGCATTAGACATTTTAGCACCGGCCAGGGCTGTAAGCGCTAGCCTGCAACGTGTGCCTCACTATACCCCTGACCATGTGCTAGAAGTGTCTAGGGCACACCCTGTCATGTCTTATATCTTACTTGTTACATACTACACATGCAATCACTATTTTCACAGTAACAAGGGTTACAGATCCTATTTCCAGTCCATTTGGTGTCCCAAGACAGAATAAAAATAGGGAGAAAAACAGATTTATATATACTAGGATATACTGTACTGGTGGTATTATTATGTAGAAACTGACACTTACTTCTAACAATCTCCTTATAATAAGACCATAAAGAGTAATAGACCAGGCAGGTTAACCAGGTGCAAACAGCCAACATGGAAGACAAGCACACCTGCCTCTGCATGTGTTGCATCCTCCAAATAATTGCTGAAGCTCATGAGGGAGCATGTGTAAATAGCAGAAAACCAGAAGTCCTGCAAATCAGGACTTTTGATCTAGCGAATCCTATCAACTACTTTTAGGCTACCTTTTTTTTGATACAGGGGCCACCTAAATGTGTTGAGCCTGATGCCAGCCTTAAAGGCTGGTCACAGCCCTATCACTACTGTAACAGGCTTCAAACACAGTTTGCTTTGTGTGGAGGACTACAGTAGTGGTGGGCATGGGCTCAATCAGCTCTGTGAAGAGATTCACAGACAAAGGCGGATTTACGGGCGTTCCACAATATAAGCTGGAGTACTGATTATAATGGAGGAACACCATGCATTGAAAACAGCTACTCACATTACTCCGCCTCCACTGGTCACTTCTCTTTCAATTTTCAGGTGAAGTGCATTGGTGGCAGTTCACTTCACCTCCTTCGCCTTGTTTTGAGCTCCGAAGGAGGATTTTGCAGTGATTCATGGGGTTCAGGTCACATGGGCTCTATATAGATCTGCACAGCCTCAGTTTGAGGTAGTATGAGTAGGAAGGAGTAGGAGACAGTGTGTTCTCATAGCTGTCTGTAAGAATCTTTAAAAGCTGTTCAAAAGCATTTTTGCTTTTGGGGGATCAACTGTAGTTCATCGATTGTGGAAAACCCTCCTGTGCTCACATCATTGAGTGTTTTGTTTGTGTGTGGATTTTGAATGTAAATTTACAACATTGAGTGTGTGTGGTGAAAGACAGTGAAGTGTGCTGTGTGGGAGGGACGTATCTGTGTGTAGGTAATTTAAGTCGGAGAACTAGTGATTTCTTTGTGTTTTGGCAATATTTTGTTATATAACTGACTGTGTTACTGTACACACAGTAAAATTGTCAGCGATAGTACAAATGTTCTTGCTGCTTGTTGTGTGAATGTGGTGCAACATTTCCTTAAGGTCAGGTTGTTTAAATTCCAAATTTAAATTCAGTGGCTCAGAGTACACTGAACTTTTGCATTTGCATTGCATTCCTCGTTCAGCATTGTACACAAAGTGTTCTGTGTTGTATGTGCAGTGTTACGTGCATCAAATATAATACACCTTTTAAAATTTGTGACACAGATCAGTGTAAGTACAACTAAGTGCAGCAGTGTGAACCTGCTATCCACTGCAGCTGCTTGATTTTGTACTGCGATTGTGTTCTGTTCTTAGTGTTGCTGCTTGTAGTGCTGTAAAATCTGCACTGTCTTTATCCAGTGCCCCCACACTGAAAAGATATTTTTACCAGACTGGATTGTTTTGTGACTCCATCAGCACCACTGGTTACTGAAGTTGTTTTAATTCCTGACAGTGTCACAACACAGTAGTCCCTTATCTGTTGCTGAAGCCACAGTTTATTTTGCTTCACATCCAGCTAGCGATAGTAGTGAGTAGCGACCTTCCAGTCGAAAGTGAATGTATCAAAATCTGAATTTGGTAATAATGTTGTGGTTGATCTCCCAAAATGCCTGCAAAGAGACATGCAAGTAAAGCTGTTTCTGACCATGGCAATGTTGGCGATCAGAGGGTCTGTGGGCGTGGTAGTAGTACGTGGACAGAAGTGCATTGGTGATGTGAGAAAGGTATTTCTCCTGCAATGTTTTACAGCCCAATCAGTAGCTTCACTGATAGTTGGAGGAGATGATGTTTTCCCAGCGGTGGGTGTTAGTGTTACTGGTGTTAGTGGTGGTGGAGGTAGTATTAGCATTGTTCGTCAAGTTCTAATTCCTACCAGTGTACCATATCCAAACATATTGAGTGTGAAGCAGTGCAAGTGAGTGACAGCGTGAGATGACGTCATACTTCCAGTAACATCCCATTAATGGAACCTGATTCTGATGATCATGTCAACGATAGCATACAATCTGATATTCCATCCACCGTGGCATAACATCACTCATTTTCCATGCAACAGTGATTCACAGTGTGGTGAAAAATATTATGTGATGGTGGTGTAGATGCTGATGATGAATGTGATGATGCTGATGATGATGATGTTGCTGTTGTTGCAACATGCAGTCCACATGTTAGCATCCAAGCAGAAGATGTGGATGTGTGTGACAGTGGACGTTGATGAATATGATGATGATTTAATTGACCCCAGTTGGGAACCAGAGAAAAGAAATTAAAAGTGGCTGTGTCTGAAATTTCTGAATCTGTTTGCAGGAATCCCCCTGTAAAACTTGTGATGTACGGTTTTAGTGGATGATGATGATGATGACCCAGTACTCAATATGATGAGTAGTCGTGGTGGTCAGTTGAAGTCCAGGTGTGCAGTGAAGAAACATCACGTCCCCCCACTTGATTGCTTAAAATAACAGACTTAAATAAGCCACATCATCATGGACATGTTAAAAGCAGAGCATCACAGTCCCTTGTTTGGGATTTTTGTTCAAGATGCAAATGATGATTCAGTTGCAATCTGCCAGGTTTGCCGTAATGCGTGTGAGTGAGGTGAATAGGGGCCATCTTGGGACAGGAGGACAGCATCGATCTTAAGAATAGGCACTGGCTCTGTGGACCCAGCACAAGCTGGCAGCTAATACCAGACTTGGGCATTCACCTGTATTACAGCGGCAACCATAGTCAGCATGTTATCCCTTCCATGACTGGTAAGCCCAGTAGGAAATTAAGCATGTGCAGTAGTTTGGTAATAAGAGCAGAGGATACTACAGGCATGATGAAGTGGAGGACCATAATGACTTTGAAATGTTGTCCAGTGCTGGTGAGAGTAGTAGTTTTGTGGTGGCAGTGGTGGTGGTGGTGGTGAATGCAGTATGTCTAGTGCAAGTGGTACATCAACCCCGGCTGGCAAATCCAGAAAAATAACATCATTTCTGGGTTTGTCATCATCACCTGTGCAACTGTCTTCATCAAATGTCCACCTCCACCCCTGCCAATGCCGTTCATCACAGGCACAACCATTTGTGACCAACACACACCCTGTAAAAGCGCTTAGAGTCAGCCCGTTACAAGGTGTTTTGCGCATAAGCTAGAGTACCCCCAATATTACAGTGTCACGTGAACTTAATGCTGCTGTAGCAGAAATGCTGGCAATCGATCTTTGCCTTCTCCTTTGTGGAGAATTCTGGGTTCTGGCAGTGCTGCTGCCGTGCCTGTCAAAATGGAAAGTCCATCCAGGACATACTTTTCTACCCGTGCTGTTCCTGAGTTGTTCTGCACTGTCTCAGACTCAGTAAGACATGCCCTTCAACATTCCTCCTCTCCATTCATCCATTTAAGTATGGATATGTGGACAAGTGGCAAAAAGTGGGGCATTCATATCTGTATAACTGCTCACTGGACACAGGTGCGGGGTTGTTTGTGATGCTGGTAGTATGAATAATCAGAGCAGGAAGGTGGATTGTCACGGTAGCAATCTTCCTGGAATTCGCCAGCATGCAACAATTGCTATGCGAGTGTGACCTGTTCACACATGGTGAGAACATGTTGGACATGGTACTGACTGAAATTGACAGATGGCTAAACCCTCTGTCCCTGAGAGCTGGGTTCATAGCAAGTGACAATGGGTCAAATGTGGTGAAATGCATCATGAATGGTGTTTTTCGTGTTTCATGCCTGGCCCACTATTTAAATCTTGTAGTTCAGGAGTTTCTGCAGCACCCTGACATAAAAAATGCTGACCATTGCACGACATATCTGCTCTCACTTTTCAAGATCTGGAAGGCCCGTGACCAAATCGGCAGTTGCAGATACAAACAGCCTGCCTCAGCACCACTTGAAGCTGGAAGTTGTCACCCGATGGAACTCCACGTTAAACATGGCAGAGAGGTTGTATGAACAATACAAAGCCATCACAGAATATCTTGTTATGCACACTAGCTGTGACAGTTCTGGGGCCTCCATGTCTAACTGACTGAACAGTGGCGCCTCATGGACTCTGTAATAACAACTTGCGGCCTTTTGAACATGCCACACAGGCAGTAGTGGCGAGTCTGCCTCCATTAGCCAATCAATTCCACTGCTGTGGGTGCTGAGGCAGACATTGGTGAATTTACAGCATAGCCTTTATGTTGCGGAGACAGTGGTAGCAGTATGTTGCTGCAACACATGCTGACAGTATTCGACCAGAATCGTCACCTGTGAGCATTCAGCGTAGTGACAACTTTGCCATGGCAACAATGCTGGACCCACGATACAAATGTGGAATTGCATCAGGACTAGAGGAGAGGCCTGCACAGGTAAAAATATCAGTAGTCAACTGGTTAAGCTTGGTTCATGGGGCACAGAGGTCACGTGCCAAGGTTTGCAAACCTCAGCAGCATAATCCAGCAGGTGTAACTGGAGGACCAGCAAGCATATCGTGCAAGGGTAAGGGACTGTAGTTCCTGGTGGTCTGTCATCCAAAGTGGTTGGCGTCAAACCGCTTTGGGAGGCTTTATCCCAAGTATTTGTGACATCAGTGATTCCTGGGAACAGGCTGATGCATCAACAATCAGACTTAGTATGGCACAGAGAATGGTTGAGTCATATTTGTCTGAAAACAGGCATCTGACAATAAGTGAAGATCCTCTTTTGTACAGGTCAATGAATGGCCAGAGCTGACTGCAGTGGCACTGAAGTACCTCACATGCCCACCCTCCAGTGTAAGTGTTGAAAGGGTATTCAGCTCAGCAGGTGCAATAGTCAGGGATCGTCAGACAAACCTGTCTCCTGCAAATGTTAGTTTGCTAACATTCATTAAAATGAATGAGAGGCACATACCAGCACAGACTGCAACCTCGGTATTCGTACCCCAGCCTAGTCATGGTGGTCTTGCTGATGTGGAAATGGAGCATCCTGGTGGCACTGGCAGTGGCTGCATGAAATGGCCCACCACTGATGTAGATGATGACACAATGGAGAAAGATTTCCAGTGGTCAGACTTCAGACATTGATGACTGTGAGGGCAGTTTTCTTTATGAGGATGATGGTGTGGTTAATGTTGGCAGGTTTTAACTGCAGTATTTAAAGGTAGTGTGCCCTCCCAGCCCAGACCACCACCACTGGCACTGATGTTATCAAGTCTGCTGCCACCATGAGTCTGTCTGCCCCCATGGACCACCACCACCACATCAAATTGCAAGGCTACACCTGTAGTTCGATGGGTGGAGCAACAAGCCACTCCCCATCAGGCCTTTAAGCCGCTCCTCCTATCTAGTCCAGGATTGTTTCTTTGTTGCCCCTCCATCCTCCCTCTTCCTTCAGTGGCACTGTCTTTCCCATGGGCTTTTCCTAAGCTACCTTTAGCCATGGGAATCATTCTCATGCACCTATATGAATACAAATAAAACACATTTACTACATTTTACATCAAAACAAAAGAAAAAATCAACTTAAAATTGATGATAGAGAAATTTTGCAGCAGCTGGATCAGTACAACTACTTGGGTATTGTTTTTGATGCTCAAATGTCTTTTAATGTACATGGAGCACTTTGATATATAAAGTAAATAAAAGAATAGGTGTGCTTCACAGGACTACTAAATGCTTGGAGAAGAGTGATTGTTAAACACTGGCAGAGCAATTAATTATGCCCATAACAACATATGAAGAACTTCTGTATCGTACAGCAAATAAACAACTATTAACTAAACTAGATAAGGTACATTACAAACCGGCCCCTAGTGTTCTGCAGCAGGAATTCTCTGATTTCTGTGGCGGGGTTCCTTAACTTCTGTGGCAGCATTTTCTGATCAAAGTGGGACTTGGCTGAATTGGATAACAAAGGTAATGCCAAATCCTCACTGTCAAATTCCTGCATAGTCCAGCACTACTTCCTCTCCAAAGCTCATAAAGGCACATTTCATATGTCAAGATGCCTCATAGTTTCATCTATTGGTTCTTTTACTGAACCAATGTCCAAATATATCAACTTCTTTCATTTAAAAGTACCATAACTACCTTCCTTTATACAAGACCCAGAAGATGCCCCTAGAATGCTACAAGGCATTAATATGATTATAGATGACTGGCTTGTTACCATCAATGAAAATGACTTTTCATTTGAAGGGATAGCTTATAAATTGGCAAAGTACATCCTACAATGTAATTTTGGAACCCATCACTGTGTATTATTGTTTCAATTGCAGTGGCAATTCCTGGACATAACTTGCATTAGATCATTGCAGAAAATAATATACAAGTATCACATTTCTACCCAAGTCACTATATCAATGTTGTATTATTCAACAAACAGAAATCAAATGATAAACCTAAAAGAACAGTTCATGTGGAAAATGTATGTTCCCATAATTCAAAATAAACATGGTGAACAAACATTAGGTTATCAAGCATCCAAATATTGGAATATTTTATCATATTCAGCTCATACATCATTATCTTACAATCTGTTTACTCAGGAAATAACGGATATTAGTAAATTTAGATGCTTATGTAGTTAGAGGTTTAAGCCCTGAGTACAGGGTTCCTGAAGGTTGAGTGGTGTTAAAATTCCATGAACAAGTTGTTTTATAATATGATGATGGATTACCTGTATAAATTGATATTTGGAGGCAAGACTGAACCTATACAATGTCTTAGTGATTAATATTTGATCCTAAATTTGTAATACCTTGTAATACCTGTATGTGTAGTAGATTGTTAAAGGTTGTGTATAAATCGTCTCAGTCCAAGTGGTATTGAATAGTGATGAGTATTATACATTTTGTATTTATAAGACTGATTGTAATGGTGGGATGATAGATGCCCATGTGTATATGTTTTTTAGGTACACAAACAACAGGTCTGTTTTGTAAACTGGGTTTCCAACCCAAATGACATGTATCCTGTATAAAATAAAAGTTTTACTAACTACTACCTATAGGTGAAACCCTCCTCTAGGGTTCCTTGCCATTGTGACCCTACAGGGTGGTATATCCCATGGATAGAGAGGTGAACAGCCACAATGTATCTAAGTCACACAAGCATACAGTATATCATAACAAGTTGCATAAGCACATCAAACCATTTATTTTCCTCTGTTACTATGAACACCCCAACAATACTGCAGGGGCCACTGATATTTCTGCTTTCATAGAAACACAGAATCATAGAATTTGATAAGGTAGGAACTGATTGGCCCTACTTACTCTGCCTAGTTTGTCATCTCTTACTACTCCATCCCTCCTGCTTACATATGAACATGCCAGTAGGGCACTCTTACTCTGCCCAGTTTGTCCCTGCTTATACTGTCATCCACAGAACTTACTCGATTTCTGATTAATCCACCCCCCGCTTACATTATGAACATGCCAGCAGATTTATTTGTTTGATTATTTTTTGCTTATTTATTGAATTTTGGTAACCAGGTATGCCCACTGGGACCAGAGGTCCCAGGGCAACTCAGAGTAATTACAGGCAGACATACAGACAGTAAACAGGTACACTGTACTGTATACAATAAATTACAAGGTACTGGATTCATTAATATACAGTAAATTACCATGTACTGGAATAATTGACAACACTAATATACAGACATTAAAGATAAAAGTCATATATTTTCACTGGAGGAACATAATAATACAGAATACAGCACTCAATGCCACACAGAATATAACACAGATGACATTATGAAATGTGTAGACAGCTACTGAGGAGCAAGTATTGGCAGCATAAAATCTCTAACAGAGGCCTTACGGTTTCTCTAGTATGCTTGAGTGTGCAGTTTCAATGTATTTACAGAGGGAACTGCGCTCCCCTTTCCCCTCTGACCTTCTTCAACTTCTCCCTCTCTCCCAACTTGCCCCTTTCTGTCTGCAGCTTTTCACTCCTGACCCATCCCTCTTAAAGCTCTCCACTGTTTTAAAGGATATCACCTCTTCTGGCAGCTCATTCCACTTGGGCACCATGTCTTATTAAAAATGTTCCTCCTCATCACCCCCTGAACCTTCCTCCTACTAGTTTTAGGCTGTGCCACCTTATGATCTTGTTCCCACTAAGACTGACGACACCTCAGTGTTCATCCTGTTAATACCCTTGAGATGCTTGAAACATAGAAAACCTAGAAATTGTTGTCAGATAAGGACTGCTAGGCCCATCTATTCTGTCTGTAGGCTCTATACATGTATGCTTCCACTCACACTAAGTGGTCAATGGCTTTTCATCACTCCCTTTCTGCCCAAGGTTCCCTTGTGCTTGTCCCAGGCATGTTTAAACCCTCCACTGTGCTTGCCCATACCACCTTTTGTGGCAGACTATTTCAAGTGTTCACCACCCTCTCTATGTAGAAAACTTCCTCACATTACCTCTAATCTACCCCTCCAGTTTCATATCGTGTCCCCTCATTCTGGTATCTTTTCTATATTGGAAAAGATCCCCACCTACACCTTGTTTATGCCCTTGAGGTACTTAAAAGTTTCTATCATGTCACCAGTTTCTCTCCTATTGCAGTCTCTTAGTCTCTCTTGCTTTATTTTCTCTGTACAAAGTGTTTCTTACAGGGTATATCTTCTCTGAAATTATTACAGGTGGTGCTTACATTTTGTGACTTTTTATCATTGGGCTAAGCAAAATTACTGTTTGACACTGTTTTGTTTTATTCTTTTTTTGTTGGAAAGGTTTGTTGTCTCAGAGGTGTTTCAGTCTCCTCCTCACATCGAAGGAGCAAATTGCTCTCCTCCACAGCTCTTCCAGAGGATTAGATGTGTATCTGAAGATGGAGCTGCAAACTGTCAGTAATTTCCAACAGAAAGAAGGTTAAAGGTCAGGTTAGTTGATATCTTGGAGGTAAAAGACTTGGTTTGCTGGCCAAGGCACCTAGCTTCACCTGAGCTCTTTCCTTCTAAGATTGCTTGAAAGGACAGAGCAGAGACACTTACCAGAGCAAGGGAAATGGATTAAGACTTCTTTGACAAGCAGATTTACTGTGTGTTGTTATTTTTATTTTGTACTCACAGGGATTGCTACTGTTTGTTGCTAACATTTCATTGCTTTATTTTTCTCTGATTCAAATTGTTGTTGCTGGTGTATCTTCTGCATTATTACAAGGTGTGCCTACAGGTGTGTGCTAACAGATTACTGCTAATCTTCTGATTCAAATTGTCTTTTGCAAGGTATATCTTCTGTTGCTGCTTTATTTTCCTGTAGCAAAGTGTTTCTTACAGGGTATATCTTCTGAAATTATTACAGGTGGTGCTTTACAGGTTTTACAGTTTTGTCTAACATTAGGATTTGCTTTCCGGGTTACTGCATTTGTTGTTGGCTGATTGTTTCTGCTCTTGCCTCCTTGTTCTTTCATCCGTGGTTCTTCTTTTCGGCAGGGAAGGGCCCAGCCACCCACCCCATCCACAACCACCACACTACACTCCTTTTATAGGTACCACAGTTGTGACATTTCCTGTGGCAAAGCAGGAAGGGGCAGATCAGTGGGGCATCCACAAGTGAGCTCATTTACAGGGCACTAGTAATTTAACTTGTTACAACAAGTTATACGAAAACAAAACACAAAATCAAACCATTACTTGCATTTTCTTCTTTCTAATTACTCTGACCAGGTTATAAACCCAGCAACTTATCTGGAATAGATATCATTAACTGCAGGTACTGCGGAACACTTTCAGAAGGACAGTCTTACAGGATTTAGGACACTGTCTACATGCTGGGCCATTGGAGATCTTAGGGCTCAGCTCCGGGCAGCATTGGCAGCGATTGCACACCTCAAATTTCATATTCAAGAGGAAATACATTATAAGAACCACCTGCCATTTCCCCAACATCCAACAGAAGAACCTCGACCGCAGAGGGTAGTTGGACCAGGAGGTTGGCAGGTGGTCAGGAGGAGCGAATCAGGTGCCCATCACTCTGTGCTCCCCAACATATTACCTCCAAAAACATATAAACACTACAAACAGGTATCTGCCTCTATCTCTGAAAACAAACAAAGGGCAGAGGACACTGCAACACAGGAGCTAGCACAACAAAACTCGCCAAATCAGGAACCAAAGCAAAAAGCAAAAAGAAATCCAAAAACTTCTGATCACAGGACACTTCATGATTTGAGGAGTTTATACCCATCTCCAGCCAGGGGTAATGGTCAGACGTCCCCAGGTACATCAGCATGGAGAGACACTGACCGCATTGCTAAAACTGTTCACAAAGCAGAGAAAACATTGACGCCCTGGTACACATAGGACTAATGATCTTGCCAGCCAGTCAGTTGTGGAGACTAAGGAACACCTGACCAGGCTGGGTGACAAATTTTCATCCATTTCATCTGACATCTCCTTCTCTGAGATCCTGCCAGTCTGGGAGGGGCAGATGGACGGAAGGTCAGAGAAGGGAGATAGGGAGCTAAACATGTGGCTCAAGGGCTGGTGCCAGGAAAAGGACACAGATTTGTAGGGAACTGGCAACAGTAGGGGTGAAAGTTCTTTAAATTTGATGGACTGCATCTGACTAAGGAGGAGTCAGTGCATTGGGGCAGAAGTTTGACGTCTTTGCAGAATATTTAAACTAGCAAATGGGGAGAGGTGCAGCACCCCATACATCGATTGGAAGAACACCCTCCCCTCAGCTAGTGGTCAAACAGGGATTCAGCATGTTTGCAGTTCATTTGCATCACCAGGTAAGAAAGTCTCACGTCCCATCTGATGAACAGGGGAAATGCCAACCCACCCAACTAACACACACCGGAAATCTGGCCAATGGAAAATCATGTACACAATGCTCACAGCCTGGGAAATAAGATCTCAGACCTACAGACAATAATGTCAGAGGCTAAACTGGACATAGTAGCAATTAGTGAGACGTGGTTTACCAGTAACCACACTTGGGAGACTTCAGTACCTGGCTATGTACTGTTCAGAAGAGACCGAGGTGCAAAAGGGGGAGGTGGAGTGGCCCTGTATGTCAATGAAAATATTAAAGCTACAGAAACTCAGAATACACATAAGGAGCCAGAAGAACTGTGGGTCACCCTGGAAACAGAAATGGGACAGCCATAAGAACTGGGCTTGTCTACAGACCCCCAGACCAGGGGAGGATGTAGACACATTACTATTAGAAGATATATAAACATGGCAGCTAAAGGGAGGTTCTGATAATGGGAGACTTCAACATGCCGGATACAGATTGGTCAATACCAGCAGGAACATCTGCCAGAACTAGACACATGGTGGATTTCATGCAGGGGAGGGCCTCAAACAACTGGTACAATAATCCACAAGAGACAGGGCTATCCTAGATCTAGTACTGACTAACAGGAAGGGATAACAGATCTCCAGGTAGAAGGTCACCTGGGTGCCAGTGACCATCACATGGTATGGTTCAATTTGGCCACTACATCAAAATCATCCCATTCCAAGGCAAAAATATGGGACTTCAGAGGAGCTGACTTTGATAAGATGGCCAACAGAGTTAAGCTAGCCCTGGCAAAAAAACACAGATGAGGGGTACAGGCAAAGTGGGCAAGCATTAATGGTGCAATACTTGAAGCAACATCCCATTGTATTAGACAGAAAAGGAAGTGCAAAAGAAGAAGGAAACCACTTTGGTTCTCAAATACAGTAGCAGAAAAGGTCAGAGCCAAAAGGCTGGCCTTCAGGAAATATAAGGGAACACAGCAGAATGAAGATAGGGAGGAGCTACCAAACTGCCTTAAGGGAAGCAGGGAAGGCAGTAAGGCAGGCAAAGTCCTAAACTGAGGAAACACTAGCATGAACAGTAAAGAAGGTGACAAGACTTTCAATAGATACATTAGTGAAAGGAGAAAGTCCAGAGGGGTATTGCTAAGCTCAAAGGAGAAAAGAGGCATGTGAGGAGGAGGACATGTAAAAGCATCTATCCTAAATAGATACTTTTGCTCAGTATTTACTGAAGAGAAGGTAGGGCAGGGCCCACAGCTCAGCACCATGGACACGGGGGAGGAGGGAGGTGAGCACTACTCCCTTCACAAAGAAAGGTTCTACAAGAGCTTGCTAAGCTCAAGGAGAACAAGGCAATGGGACCTAATGGCATACATCCCAGGGTACTTAAGGAGCTAAGGGTGGAACTAGCAGAGCCATTAGCAGAACTGTTTAGTGAGTCTCTGAGTACAGGAGAGGTCCTAGAAGACTGGAGAAGGGCTCATGTAATCCCGCCAACAAGAGTGGTAGCAGGGAGAGACAGGAACTACAGACCAGTCAGTCTTACCTCAGTAGTGGGCAAGATTATGGAGGCACTCCTTAAGGAAGGATAGTGCAACACCCGAAATCCATAGGGCACAGGATCCAAGACAGCATGTGGTTTACAAAAAGAAGGTCCTGCCAAACTAATCCATAGATTTCTGTGACTGGGTAACCAGAGTGGCGGACCAAGGGGAGCAGTTGATGTTGTCTACCTTGACTTCAGCAAAGCTTTCAACACTGTTCCACATAGAAGATTGATAAATAAGCTGGGTAGGCTCAGGGTGGGTCAGAAGTTGGTCAACTGGGTGGAAACAGGTTGACGGGTGGAAACAGAGAGTGGAGGTAAATGGTATACAGTTAGAAGAGATGCAAGTCACAAGTGGGGTACCCTAGGGATCAGCCCTGGGCCAGTCCTCTTCAATATCTTCATTAATGACATTTATTTATTTATTAAATTTTGGTAACTGGTGAGCCTGGTGGGCCCCAGAGTTCCCTTTTTCAGGGGCGACCCGGACCCAACATTGCAGATGGACTAGAGGGTAAGGTTTGTCTGTTTGCAGATGACACCAAGATCTGCAACAGAGTAGATGATTCAGATGGAGCAGGCAGAATGAGAGATCTGGATAAACTAGCAAAATGGTCAGAAGAGTGGCAACTGGGATTTAATGCAAAGAGTGCAAGATCATGCACATAGGGAAGAGAAACCCTGAAGCCACCTATAGGCTGGGAGAGGAGTTGCTGGCAGTCACAAAGGAAGAAAGAGACTTGGGCATCATCATCACCGATGACCTGAAATCATCCAAGCAGACCTCTAAAGCAGTAGGTAAGGCTAGAAAGATGTTAGGGTGTATTAGTAGGGTATCACAAGTCGTAAGAGGAGATAATAATCCCTCTTTACAAGACACTGGTTAGGCCCCATCTGAATTACTGCGTGTAGTGCTGAGCCACACCTTCACAAGGACATTAACCAAATTGAGGCAGTCAGAAAGAGCAGCCAAAATGGTGCAGAGACTGTGTCAGAAGACATATGAGGACAGATTAATGGAGCTCAATATGTATACCCTTGAGCAAAGGAGGGAGAGTGATATGAATGAAACATTCAAACACCTTAAGGGCATTAACAAGGTGAAAGAGTCTAACATGTTTAAATATAAGAAGAATAGCAGGAAAAGAGGACTCAGCATGAGATTAGAGGGAGGCCGATTAAGGGGAATGTGAGGAAATCTTTTCAGAAAGAATGATGGATACATGGACACGCCTACCTCAGGAAGTGGTGGCTTGTATACAGTGCAGGGCTTCAAACAGGCATGGGGTAGGCATAAGGGAGCAATACAGATGAGTATGAATAGATAGGTCACTGACAGAGCAAAGGCCGATGGCACATTTATAAGGTAGAAAAGAAATGGACAGACTGGATGGGCCTTGCGGTCCTTATCTTCTGTCAACCTCTATGCTTCTGTTTCTATATGTTTTGTGGTGCAAACTATGCACCATCTTTGTTGCCCTTCTCTGGATAGCCTCCACCTTGTTTATGTCCCACACATGTGTGGTCTCCAGTACTGCATGCAGTACTCCTGGTGAGGCCTTACAAGTATTTATTCAATGGCATCACCATCTCCCACCTCCTACTAGTATTACCTCTGCCTGTGCACCCAAGCATGCCACTGGCCCTCCCTGCAGCCTTTGCGCACTGCTTTGATACTTTAAGGTCATCAGATATGATAACCCCAAGTCCCTTTCCTCTTTTGTGACAATCAGCACCCCCCACCATCCTGTATCCCTCTCCAGGGTTTCCCCTACCCAGGTGCAATATCTTGCATTTTTTGTAATGAATCTCAGTTGCCACACCTCCAACCATCTTTCAAGCTTCTACAGGTCCCACTTCATTTTCTGCACCCTTCTGGAGTATCCACCCTGTTGCAGATCTTTGTGTCATCTGCAAATAGGCAGATCTTTCTCCAACCCCTTTGCAATCTTACTAATGAAGACATTGAACATGACTTGTCCCAGTACTAATCCTTTGGCACACTGCTGGTCACTCCTCTCTCCCCAAATTGGATCCCATTTACCACCACCTCTGCCTTCTGTCCATTAACCAGTTTCTAACTCAGTGTATCACCTTATGCCCCATGCCCAGACTACTCATCTTGTTAACCAGCCTTCTGTGTGGGATGATAACGATGGCTTTGCTGACATCTAGGTAGGTGATGTCTATGGCCCTCCTAATTCACTTCCCTAGTCACCCAATCAAAAAGATCTATCAGATTCATTTGACAAGACCTTCCTGATGTGAATCCATGCTGTCTCAGATCCTGGGCATCAATGGATTCCAGGTGTGCCACTATCCTTTCTTTCAGCAGCGTCTCCATCATTTTCCCACCACTGAGGTGAGGCTTACTGGCCTGTAGTTCCCACTTCTACCATACTGCCACTATGTGCAGTGGGATTACATGTGCCCTCTTCCAGTCCTCTGGAACCACGCCTGTGTTGAGTGACTCTGTGAAGAGGGTAGACAGAGGCGCTGCTAGTTCCTCCACAGTTCCTTAATATCCATGGGTGTATGTCATCTGGCACCATGGCTTTATTCACTTTCAGCTATGTGAGTTCCTCCAGAACTCTTCCACTGTGAATGGACTGGTGTCTCCCCATGTCCGATTGCTTCTGCCCCCAACTGTAGTCCTTGAACCTTTTCTCCTCAGTAAATATGGAACAAGTATTTGCTCAGTATTTCTGCCTTGTCTAAATCCTCCTCCATACACTCTCCTCCTCCCTTTGAGTCTCACAATTCCCCTCCCCATTTTTTTTCTATTGCTGATGTACCTATAGAATGTCATCCCTTTTTTCACAGTCCATGCTAAACCCTCCTCTGTCTGTGCCTTGGCTTTCCTAACAGCTTTCCTGCTTCTGTTAGACATTCAAGGTACACCTCCTATCCTCCTCCTTTAGGTCCCCTTATACTTCCTGAAACTTGTTCTTTTAGCCCTTACTTTGTCTTCCATCTCTTTAGAGAACCATAGTGGTTTCTTTCTTCTTTTCTCTTTGGCCACTATCCTAATGCATTGGTTAATTACCTCCATAATTGCTTCTTTAAGTCTCCCCACTGTTTCTTCACCCCCTTCATAACCTCTACATTCTCCAGGGCTGCTCTTAAACAACTACCCATTTCATTGAAATCCACCCTCCTGAAATGTAATACTTTTGCCCTTGTGTCTCTGCCTCTGAAGGTCTCTGTCATGTCTCCCTCTCCCTTCTGTACTTCAGTACATGTTGAGCCCCTAAGCCTCTCCTCATAGGTGTTGCTCTGCTAGCCCGTGATATGGGCACCAGTACTGCACACTGTACACAAGGTGTGGTCTTACCAGTTACCTGTACATCTGTAGAATGATCTCCACCATCGTGGTGGTAATTCCCAGCCTATGCAGCCCATCATCTCATGTTCTTAGGCTGCTGCTCTCCTGCAGTGTACAAAATGTTTCAGGTCACTTATGATGATCACTCTCTGGTCCTTTTCTTCCACTGATGTGGTTGCCTGCACACCAGCAAGCCAGAAATTGATCCCTTGATTCTTTGCCCCAAGTGCATAACTTTATACTTTTTAGAATTGAACCCATGTTGCCAAGTCCCAGAGCAATTTTCTAGCCTAGTAAGGTCTTCCCTGAGTTCCTGCCTTCCTTCTTTCCTCTGTGTCCACCCTTCCACAGAGCTTGGTGTCATCTGCAAACAGACAGATTTTACCTCTGAGCCCTGCCATGATGTCACTTTTATGAAGATATTAATCCACACCCAGACTGAGCACCAAGCCCTGTGGGACCCACTGGTCACAGGCTTCGCTTGTTAGAATTCACTCCCAACTACTACAGTTTGGCTTCTGTGCTGCAACCAGCTCTTGACCCATCCCTCAAGCATAGCCCCCACCCCAGGTCTTCCAAATTCCAGACCAGTCTCCTATGAAGCATTAGCTGAAGGTCTTGCTGAAGTCCAGAAACAGGATATCAACTACCTGGCCCTTGTCCATGATCTTAGTTATTCAATTGAAGTAGTCAATTAGATTTGTTTGGCAGGAGCTCTCTGACACAAACCCATGCTGCTTCACGTCCTAGAGCCCATTTCCTTCAGAAAGCTGACCAGTCTCTTTCAGGATGGTCTCCATCAGTTTACTTGCAATTCATGTCAGGCTGATGGGCCTGTAGTTCCCTGGTTTAACCCTCGAGCCACTTTTATGAAGAGGCACAACATGTGCAATTTTCCAGTCCTGGGGCACATTTCCTGACTCCAGAAAGGAGTTAAACAGGTCTGCTAGGGGACATACCAGAACTTCTGCCAGTTCTCTTAAGACCCACAAGTGCATGCCATCTGGTCTTGGTGATTTTTCCACCTTTAGGGCCTTTGGATCCTTGAGTACCCTGTCAGCCTGTATTGCTCCATCTGTGACTCCCCATCTCCACCTCTCTGCTTCTTTGTGGTACTGGCCCATCTTTCTCCTAGTGAAGACTGAACAGAAGCACTGTTAAGCACCTTCAGTTTTTCTTCACTACCTTCTGCCAACCCCCTTTTTATAGTTTGACAGTCTTCTTTTATGTTCCTTTTCTCTCTTATATACCAGAAACGTCTTTCACACCCACTTTTACCCCACTCTTCTAGCTATACTTCTCACATAGCTTTTGTCTGTCTTACCACCCTGATGCCACCCTTGATTTAGTGGAGTAGTCAACCCTTGTCTCCTCCTAAGTATGCTGGTACTTCTTAAAGGCTGCCCTTTTGTTGCCTACAGTTTTGCCACCTTCTTGCCAAATCAGCTGGGCTTTTGACCTTATTTTATTTATTTTTTTATTTTATTTAAACAGCAGTTTGGAAAACCTTTGAGCCATAGGCTCATTTACAAAAATACCTTGTCACAGTAAGACAAACCAAAATACACAGTACAGCAGTACAACACATAAGTATAACAGTAAAATTAAGACATAGATACAAACAAGCTGGTACAGGTAGGATGGATGCAAACAATACCAGAGTTATGTTGTCCTTAGCAGCTTAGTAATAAGCTTTGTCATAAGTATTGAGTACGGCTTTGACTAGTGGCAGTTACAGCATCGAGGTGTTAATAAGGTGGTTACGTAAGGAAGTTTTGAAGCACGATATAGTTGGAGCTTCGGAGATGGAGGGCAGTGTGTTGAACCAGGAGGGGCCCTAAAGCTGAAGGCTCTTTGGCCGTGAGAGGTCCTAGCTCTAGGGATAACAAGAGTTTTCCCAGAGGTCTGAGTATGAACTAGTGGGACAGAGTGGCGTATGGTGGTGGTCAATCCTGGTGGGGAAAGCACAGGAGGGTCTTTTTGTAAGGGTACAGGTAAGATATTTGAGGCGCTCGTGAGATCAAGTACCAGCTTTAGCATACAGTGAGACAGGTGTGTGTCATCCTAGGTGCTCCAGTAATTAACCTGCAGGCCTTATTCAGGTAGATGCGAATTTTATGGAGTGCGGTCTGATCAGCAGCACCATACACGGCAGTCCATAGTCCACTAGGGTTGGGACAGAGAGTGTGATCATGTAGCTCAGAGCCTGGGGTAGGCAGTGCTTATACTGGATGTAAGATGCCCAATCGGATATTAGTGGCAGTGGCTAGGGCAGCGATGTGTCCATGGAAGGAGAGGGAGGGGCCAAAATGGATCCCTAGGTATTTATAGAGCAAACTTGTTCAAGTGGAAATGAAGCTGTCTCGCTTTTGACTTTGCCACTCACTTAGCAGACCCTATCAGTGCATTCTAAGAATGGCACATGTTTGTTGCACATTCTTCACTCTTTTCCCATCAAGGTGTCCTTTCAGATCTTCTCCCATCCTACCAAAGTCAGTCCTCAAAGTCCAAGATCCTTGTCTTGGTCCTGACCTTCCTTTGCCCATGTCGAGTTGGAAGCATACCATGTGATGGTCATTTCCTGCATGCAGTGCATCCATCTTCACATCCTGAATGGGAATAGTTGGACAGGATAAGGTCTAGTACAGCCCCTCGCAGTGGGTTCCATGAAACCTTGAGTCAGGAAACCACTCTGGAATGCATCCAGCAGTACATGTTCCCTAGCACAGGAGGTAGCAGGGATTTTCTAGTCTACCCGAGGTAGACTAAAATCCCCATTATTACTACTTCCTCCTGCTGGAAATATCCATGATTTGGAACTAAAATACCCTGTCCAATTCCTCATCATGGTAAAGTGGTCATTAAACCACCCCATCCCTAATTTCCTCCCTTAGGTACCTGTTCTCACAATGTTTCAGTCTTACCCTTCACCTCTTCCTCTCTGGTACAAGTTATACCCTCTTTGAGGTGCAGAGCCACTCCCCTTTCCGTCCCCTATCATTTCTGTATATTTTATACCTGTGAACTGCTAGGTCCCAGTCATATTTTGAGTGGCTCAGGACTCTGTGATGGCAGTATTGTGCTAACTTGTCTCTCTCACACACACACACACACACACACACACACACACACACACACACCCACGCCATGCACGCTGCATAAAGAGGGACTCCTTGAACATGCATTGCTGTATACTCTGTATAGCAGTCACTGAGTCAGATGTTCTTAATGCTCCATGTTTACAGGAATTGTGAAATGCAGTTTTCATTTAAGATACAGCACTGTACTGTAGGTGTAAGTTTGGCACAAAATGCAGAACAAAACAGACCAAAACATAACAGTGTATTAATCATGGGGACTAATACCATCTGAGGAAAGGAAAATGCAAATGTCTGCCATAATGGAAAACATTTAATGCATAGTTTTCTGAACACAAATGATGGGTATTCTGGGAAATGTAGTCCAACACACATACAGAAAAAAAATCCATGGATTGGGTAATCAAGAAAGCAACCAACATTAAAGACACTCATCCCACAATACCATCCATGAACTTCATGAATCAGTTTTGTGGCAAGACAGGGAGGATTATCCCAAGCCAGTAATGAGCCATAAGAAAAAAAATGCTTGCCAGTTATTATTAAAGGAATAATTCAAATTATTATGAAAAGGCATGTTGAAGATATAATTAATATCTCAAATATCCAAAATTTTAGTTAGATTACTGCTGTTCAGTAGTGTTATCCAAGCATTCATTTCATGTTTTAGTGGGCTTGCTGATGTGAATTTAAATGAATTTTTATTGTGCTCCACTCCAAACGTGTATCCCTCCCCAGGTCTCACCTGGAAATGACCTTCAGTTAATTGTGCCTCTTCTGGTTACCACTTACTAATCAAATAAAAATAAATTATAGTGGTAAGACTGTATTAAAATCTTAGTATTTGCCCATATATCAGCCTATATAAGGAAACATGAATTACTTAGCAAAATGAAAACAAACCAGCCCTTACAGAAATATAGGTGTGCTGTATACATGGAGAATGCATGCCACATGCGTAATTGTGCAATGTTTGCATGAGGTTCGCACACACAAAGTGAACCTACTGTATGAACCCAGGTCTAAAAGCAAATCAAGTTCGCGATGCTGCAAGCTTGACATGCACATGCTGGTAAGCTGGTGTGAACATCTCTAAAAATTACATCAGGTTCACGTGTTGCATTCTTGACATGAGTGCAGCAGTTACAGGTAAGCTGTTGTTAATATTGTTTAAACATCACATCAGGTTCACATGCTGCACATTTGCCATGTGTGCAGCAGCTAAGCTGGTGCAAATCTCTAAAAACACATCAGTTTCTATTTCTTATACTACTGCTAGCAATTAGCCATTAAAGAATTTTTTCAATTCCCATAAAATGAGGTAAACTCATGAATTCTGATCCTTTTGCAAGTTGTTTAACAGCTTTTGTTTTTAATCACTAAATCACCATTAATTTGTAAAGTATTGTTTGCTTACTGCATTAAATGCCCAGGTTATAGCCAGTCATCAGCCCCATTCCAGATGTACAAAGAGGGCTTCTGTGTTGTGATGCCTATCCTTTTTGTTTTGGATCATGCAAATCCATTATGCATATTTAGTGCTACACATGTGTTTCTCCATGACTGTTTTATCTCACTTTCTTTCCCTTTGTCATTCTGTACTGAACACATACACTATGGCCATGCTCAGCACTCTTTATGCTGAGTCGGGTCTTAGAAGTATGCACCGCACCTCACATGTTGTCACTGAAATGAGAGACATGGGCACTCAAAATGAGGGAGAATGAGGAACACTAACCCACATGATAATCAGGACACATCATGAAACATGGAAATACATTACCTCAGAACACTGTGGAAACCATTGCATTAGCACCTGAGAATGAATTTCTACTAAAAAGCAGGAATGCCATTTAAGTAGGGCAGAGGGCAGTTGCCCCCTCCTCAATATTTGTGCCTAGGTTGTTTTTATGGTGGCAATAATGGTTTTAAATTTGGAATTAATCTTTTGCACAGTAAGTGGCCACCTGGCCTGTGTGTGTGCTCACACTGCAGGTACTCTTCAGACTTGGCTGTATCTATATTGTGTTGTCCACTCTCTCCACGTATTACTAATGGCACAGTCACATGTGATGTGGATGAGCTCCAGCCAAGAAAGCACATGAGCCTTCCAAATGTGACACTGTCTTTCCTGCCACAGAGTAGACAAACTGCACACTACAGCTTGGAATAGTCAGTGAGCACTGAACTCTCAGTAGCAGTGTTGTGGCAGGATATTTTTGTTGTTCCATCTTAGTGAGTCTCCGTCTCCCTGGTGGCTGAGAGAGACAGAGAGCGAGCTGAAGCTAACTCAAGACTAGGCTACCTAGGTACTCTACTAGGCTTGCCTTGCAAAAAAACAGCACAGAACCGCAACAGCAGCAAGCTGAGGCTTAGCAACAGTGGTGACAGTGGTGTAGGTGACCTTCATAGGCTTTGATCAGTGCAGTGTGGCAGCAGCCACAGCAGTAACAAGCAGAAGCAAGCAACCCAGGTTGGATGGGTTCAGATGGTGAGGTGACTTGGTCATGGACCATGTTGGGTTCTAGCATCCAGCTTCTGGAAAAGAAGAGAGGGAGTGGACTGAAAACTGGGCTGGTGGCACACTATGCCAGGCTGCAGAGTTCTGGCTATGTGGCGGGTAAGTAAAGTAAATAATTTGTTTACAAGGGGCTTGAGGAAGGACTGAAATATTGATGTGTTTTCATGTTTCTTCACCTTTGGACTGCTTCATGACCCATAGGGGATGAGTGTTGAATCGAATGGAGTCAGGGATAATAATAGGGACAGAGTTCTTTTTTTTTTGGGGGGGGACATAACTTTAGCCAGGAAAAAAATTGATTAGTAAATGGGTGGGTTTAAGCCCAAATCTGATGCACTGCTCTGGGAATATACAGATTAATCTTATATATTTGAATTTTTCGATTTGCTTATCACGTTTCAGTCAAACCAAATAAGTTCTACCTTTTAGAGATGTAACAAACATTCTAGAGCTTTCCTTGCATTCACAGACAATTGAGCAGTATGGTATGCACGACTACTAGAGCCCACTATAGTCAGGCTTATGCCTCCCTCCCCTAGAAGCTGACCTCCACATCCCACGCTCAGGCACATGATGACAAAGGGCAAACGAGACTGCAGGGGTGTGCACCATTAAAATGAATGAGGGTATTTTTTAATTACTATTTTATACATTATTGATGGAGACTTGGAGATTAATGAAGGCCACCGATTGACTAACAAGGGCCTTGTTGGTAGATCAGTGGCCTTCATTTATCTCAACTCACCATCATAACATATAAATAGTAATGAAAATACTCCATTCATTCAAGAATGCCTCAGCACTCTGACCCATGGACATCATCTCTTAAAGAACTGTTGCCTCTGGCTCCTTAGTACTCAAGTAAGAGACTTTTTACTTACACCTGTACTCAGTGGGTTGTCTGTAGCAGCATTGCCATACTTGCTACAGTGTGTGTGCATGGGGAGGACTGGCTATGTGGGTGTGTGTGCCAAGTTATTGCTAGTTTTGTCTTTGTACCTTAAAGTCTGTTTGTGTGGAAGCATTCAAAATGCTGGAGAGAAAATAGTAGGAGTACAGGCCAGACATAAGTAATTAAGTGGTTTTGAGGGTAAGTTTGTGTATTGGGTGGGACAAAACATCTGTTTCCATTGGTATATGTGCTACAGTTCAACTGTGAATTGAGGTGAGGACAGAAGAAAACTGAAAAGCGTAACAGTGGCTATAAGCATGCCGCATGCATGCAGATGTATTCAGATACAGTTTGTATTGAAGTACAAGCAAGCCATATGTGTGCAGACAGTATGACTTAGTGGTTAAAGGCATTGGAGCGCAAGCCAGAGACTTGAAAGAATGAAAACCTGGGTTTGAATCTCATCAACCCCACTTGTGTATGGTGTGATCCTGAGCAAGTCACTAAACTTTTACATATGCAGTTATCAGTGACCCTTGCTTTTTGCACACATGCCACATGCATGCACTCTTTCCCAATTTAACATAAAATGATGGTTTCCATACTTGCTTGCTGCTTGCATGCCATATGCATGCAATAATTTCCAATTTAACATTTAAATCATACTTGTAGCATGCATATCACTTGAAAACATTTCATATAATTATTTCTATAAGGCAACAGTTCTTAGACTTTGTCACAGTGAGCCTCCCAAATCCATGAAAAGATTTTGAGCCTCCCCAAACACTGAAATAATCTTGGGCATCCCCAAGAAAAATAACACACCGTACTGCAAGTATACCATGAATAAACTGAAACCCTTTGAGAACTTGGCTCACATTCAGTTCTTTGTCTTATCCTGATGTGATACCTTTGAAAAAGAGCTCCTGTGCTCAAAGGTTCTATCTGAATAACAAATAAATAAAATAAACAAATATTATTCAGCTTATTGTAACCACGCTTACATGAGGCCAGCCAACCTGCTCTACTATTTTCACTCTTGAACCATTGTTACCCCTTGTTACAGTACCTTCATGGGTCAGACTACTTTCTCTGTCCCTCTCTATGAAATTACCTTCCTACATATGTCACGTCTCCCCTCCTACCCTGCTCTAAGCAACTTCTCAGGATTACTTTGCTCCTTCCTGCTATTGCTCTTAGCACTTCTATGCTCAACCCTTGTATTTGGGCTGTTCTGCCATCAGTCTACAAATTGATCAATTACCATCACTCATTATTAGTTTATTGTTCATATTTGTTTGCACTATTGTTCATTGTGTATTTCTTGATTGTTTTGCAGTTGCCTTTTGAAATGTATTCACTCTCTATCCTTCCCGGTACACCTGGAATGAGCCTTGGCTCATTCACTTTCCTTGTCCCCTATTAGTAAATAAATACATAAAATTTACCTACTATGATCCTCTTTCAGTTTGCTTCATCTCTTCACACAAAATACATAATTCAAAATTTAAATACAGTACTTTTCAGACTTGCTTGAGCCTCCCTGGAACAGGTTGGGGCCTCCCAGGAGGCTGGCCTCACCATTGAGAACCCCTGCTATAAGGGAATGTAATCAGATGACATTTGTGGGAGAACTAGACTAGAATTCGACAATAAATGGTCAGCTATATGACAGATATTTTCCTTGAGGAAGGGAAGGGAAGGGAAGGCAGGGAAGGGAAGGCATAGGTGTCTGGGGACCCCAGAGAAAACATTTCAACTACAACCCCATACCCTGGGTGTAGAACACAACACCAGTTTAAACTTACAACTTCGGGAATGCCCTGGCAGCTCCTGCTGAAAGAAACATGCTGATGGAATAATTGCTTTAAACAACAGAGTGCAGTTTTATCTAATGCCATTTAATCCCTTCTTGGTAAACCTAGAAAAGGGAGCAAAATACTTTTATCACATGTTCTAGGAGCACATAGTTCAAATGTGAATTAAAACTGACAGTTAAAGTTCAAATGCAAACATAAATTCACTCAAAACTGGTTTGTGTAGAACCAAGAGTTGAAGCTTAAGCCCTGAGACAAGCATTAAAAGTGTGCAGTAGCACATTTGACAATGTACTGAGTAGCCAGAGGACCTCACAGAAAGTAATCTTTGCAGCATGGTGGGACTACACTGGTTCCATGTAATGATAGCGATTGCAAAACAGAGATTGTTATTATAGCGAATGTATATCGTGAATGTATATAGCTGAAAAGCATTTTGGTGATATACAAACACAAGGGACCCGACTTCTAGATAATTACAAGTGTTTATGCGGGGGTTGTGCCTCCCCGCCCTCCTCCCTCCTGTATAAGGATTGTTAATTCCAGGAAGGTGCATGCAGAGGAGGGACGAAACAAGCACAAAAAAATTGCCCCAGCAGGTCCAGAACCCAGTTCCTGCTGCACCATAGCAAGCCATCCTCACCACCACACCACATGGCTGGCTCGGCTATAGCAGGATCCCCTGCCCATACAAACCTTCCCTCCTATCCCTCCCTCCACCTCTCTGTCTCTCCCCTTCTGGATGCTCTGCTCACCACAGGCTCGCTACCCTAGCAGGGTAGCTCTTCATAATAGCGCTATAAATGAGTCACTGTTTCTACAGTCGCTCATTTATTATTGCTATCATCTCTACTACTACACCCAGGCTAACAACTCTCCTCACTTCAACGTTTAGGTAAGAAAGCACTTTCTGTGAGTATAAACAGGCACTCTCATCAGGCATGTAACTGAATTGAGACCCATACATAGGTCCCACTAGTTGGGCCTTGGTTGCTATCTTGGCATCCACTGTTCAGTCTTGGTGGCAGCCACTATGTTGACTAATGAAGTGGATCTTCCAACTTGGGAACATCTTTAATGGTATCCTTTCTAATTGATGGATACTTGGTAGCAGTGACCTGGGAGGAACCTTAGTTGCACTGTCTGACTAGAAAACACAAAAATGAAGCACTGCAGGTAAGTAATTCAGAGAGCAGATTTAATCAGGAATCTGAAAAAGCTATAGAGATCAAAGGAAAATCCATGGTGCTTTATGTTACATATGCTTCATCAGGGTGCACAGTCAAGCATCATCATGCTTCCTTTGTACCCAAATATTAAATTAGTAACTACAATTTTAAAAGTGATAACAAACATATGAATGAATGGCCCATACCAGGGCTCCATCTTAGAGTTTGGGCAGATAGCTGGTCAGCTGCTCCACCTCATCCTACTCGGGATGTGTTGTTCAATGCCAGGTTGATGAGGAACAAGACTGCCATAATGGTGGACTTGATATCCTCGGTTGACCTGGCATGCATCCCGGAGAACTGGCTGGATGAAAATGCCACTCCCATTTTAGAGGCAGCAGTGTCAGCTGGGTACTCAGTGATACACCAAGGAAGGATCACAGGAGTGGCGGGGTGGTGGTGGCCATTTGTTCTAAATCTAGCCTGAACCTCATGGTGCTGTCTGTGGGTCTTACATGGTCCTTTGAATGTGTGGCTACCCAAGGAAGTGCTGGTGCAGGCTTCAGTGTCCTCAGCTCTATCGTCCCACAGGAAGTGATGGGGATTTTTATGGGTGGTCGGGAGCTTGTCACTGGCCTGGTGTTGGAGTCCCCTAGGTGGTTGATCCTGGGGACTTCAATGCCTGGGTTGACAGTGGGCTCTCAAAATTTGGAACCGACCTTCTTGGGAGCATGGGGCACTGGGCCTGACACAATAAGTAACAACAGCGACACACTCGGGTGGCCACACATTGGACCTGTTTTTCCTCTGGCCTAGTTATTACTGACCTTAGTGTAGATCCGTGGTTTGGCTGGATCATTGTACCATGGGGTTCACGTATAGGGCCCCCCTCCCAGATGGTCCTGCCACTGTGGAGATGGTTCAGTACGAGCCATTAAGAGGAGTATCCTCAGTGGACTTGTTGGTGGTACTGGGCCTATTGGGTGCTGGGGCAGCTTGTGTGATTTGGTCGAAGGAGGCAGTGATGGCCTATAATGGGGCTGATGGTGTGGCCTTTAACTCAATTGCACCCTTGTGTGTCCAGCCCTGTCTACTCATTGGAGACCTCCTTGGTATGATGAGGATCTTCGAGGTTTAAAGACTAGGGAACAGAGGTTAGAGAAGTGCTGGAGGAGATCTGGTTGGTGGAGGACAAATTGGCCTTGAAGTCACATTTCTACGGACTATCGGAAATCTCCCAAAGAAGGTGGAATTTCTGTCTGGGAAGATTGCTGCCTTGAGAAACATACCAGCTCAGCTCTTGTGCACAGTGGACAGGCTTTTACATCAGCCTGTCTACATGCTGGGAGGCAGGTTCTAGCACTAGGTGCATGGAGCTGGCTCTGTTTTTCACTGTCAAGGTGTCCTCCATCAGGGCTGAGATCTCATCAAGCATCTCTTGAAATGGATGCAGGGTCCAGCCTGAGTTGTGCGGAACCCTCCTCCTGTCTGGGATGTGTTTGAGCTGATTGGGGCTGGGAGGTGGTGGAGATAACCTCAAAGCTGCGGCCTACACACTGTGATCTAGACCCAGGTCCAACTCACCTTTTGGTTGAGCGTTTGGACCTGATTGGACCTGTGGTTGCTGAGGTCATCTGGAGTTCATTGAGAGTGGGATCTTCACATTGGCCCCGAAAGAGGCCTTGGTTAGACCCCTCTTGAAAAGCCCTCTCTGGACCCAGACTGCCTCAACAACTACAGAACCATTTCAAACCTCCCATTTTTAGGGAAGGTTACAGAAAAGGTGATGGCTGTACAGCTGGGAGACATATTGTCACATCCTCTGCCTATGAGCCTTTCCAATCTGGGTTCCAGGCAGGGCATAGTAAGGAGATGGACTTGGTGAGGGTGCTAAATGATCTCCTGATGGCAAGGGACAGGAGGACCGTACTATCTTGGATGACTCACAATTGACTTAGTAACCTTAGACAAGATTGAGGTACTGGTTGTGGAGCCAGGTCATCAGGGCAGAGGGGTGTGGTGTTACTCCTGACCTTGTGTTGGGGTGTGCTCCTAGCCCCTCTAGACAGGTGAAGAATTTGGGAGTAATTCTGGTTGACTGCTTGACACTTACTTGATGCTCAGGTGTCGGCCATGGTGAGAAGTGGGTTTATCATCTCTGGAATATCACTGGAATTCGAACCCTGATCCCACCTGATGACTTGACCACACTGGTACATGCTTTCGTACTTCCAGGTTGGACTACTATAATGCCCTGTACCTAGGGTTGTCTGGAGGTAACCTCTGCAGACTGCAGCTGGTGCAGAATCTTGTGGGATGTTGACTGGGGTGAAAGGTGTGAACATATCACCCCAGTCCTCCATGAACTGCACTGTCTGCCAGTCTGGTGGAGGGTTGTCTTCAAGATAGGACTGTTGACCTATAAGACCCTGCATGAAAAGGGTCCAGTCA
Organism: Neoceratodus forsteri; assembly: GCA_016271365.2. NCBI lineage: Eukaryota > Metazoa > Chordata > Ceratodontiformes > Ceratodontidae > Neoceratodus > Neoceratodus forsteri. Next base: position 361,114,497 of record CM028131.1, on the reverse strand, counting down.
ATCAGCAACACTTCCTTGTCCCCATCGTCCAGCCCTGCCCTCCATTCTGCCAGGGTCAGCCTCCTTAGAGTTCCCAGGGCTAGGTTACAGCATTCAGGAGATGGAACATTTTTCGTGGCTGGCCTACTCTTTGGAACTCTGCCTGGTAATTTAAAGGAGGCCCCTTGGTAGAAGCCTTTAAGAAGGGTCTCAAAACATTTATTCCAGCAAGCTTTTTATTGATGATGTTTTAAATTTAGTTGGATTATGGGATGGACAGATAATTATGCGCTCCCAGTTGTATTTTGTATTTTTATAATGTTTTGTTTAAATGTATGTTTTATACTGTGCAATGCCCACCAGTGCAATACCAGAGTCCATGGAGCAGGCGCTATAGAAATAAAATAAGTACCTATCTATCTATCTCTCTATCTATCAAAAATCATATAGAGATGAGAGATGGAATGGATCAAGACAAGCTAAAAGATAACACAGAATTATTGGGAAACAAAGAGTGCTCAGAAATTCCAAACAGGCATCAAAATTCAGATTCAATATAAAATTAATAGCAAACATCCAAAAGTAATGGAAAGAAGCGAAGAAAAAATAAGATAAATGTGATCATGTGTATAATATAAGACTGAGTTTAAATCCCAGTGAGAATGAATACACTATCTAAGACAAAAGATTGCAGTCAATCCTACAAAAGTTGAAGCAGTGACTTCTAGTTCTGGCATGCCGAGCAAAAGCAGGCTCTGTCAGCTCCCAAGACAAACACTACAATACCCCTAGTTTTAAACTGTTATTCATTAAGTTTTAGCACTGATCAATAAACAGAGGTCTACCACCATGATTCAGAGGTCTGAAACAACAAAAACTACAACCAAATATTCAGATGGAGCTGGATAAAAACATAATGACACCAACTATAATTGCTCCACTTCTTGGAGATTCCTTCCTTTCTAGCCACCAATACCTCCCTCAGAGATCTTATCAACCCAGTCAAAGACACATTAGACTTTCTAATTCAAGAGCTTACAGTGTTCAGAGCCAAGAGGAAAGCCATGTTGTCCAACCTATCAGCTGATCTTAACGCCTCACCACCTGGGTCCAGGAGGCAGAGGCTAGAATTGGAGAAGCTATCCACCACTTTGTGTGAGTAGAGGATATTAAAGGAATAATGCATAACGGGTGGGTGTTATGTTGGAATAACATCCGCCTTGGGTGGTTGGGCACAAGGCAGCAGGCGAGGGCATCCAACACCCAAGAAGGGATGTTATTCCATCATAACACTCAACCTAGAGTGCATTATTCTTATTATACAATGGCTCTTTGTAAGATGAAATAAAAATAAATTAAAAATGTGTTTACAATGCTTTCTTCAGTCATTTTGTTTACTGTGTAGCTATGAATATTGGAAAAATAGTGCTGGTCTGTTCTTTTGCCCAGTAGGTGGTACTGTAGGCTGCTGCTGCTTTTTTTTCTTTTACTATGGTGGGCTGGTTGTATTCACCCAACCAAGTTTAACTGATCAGGTTCTGCTGTCTTTCATCGGAGTGGGTGAAGATGCCTATGTATTTTTTTTTAATTCTGTAAGGAGAGAAGAAGAATCATCATTTCTATAGCGCTTTTCATACACGGTGTATCCCAAAGTGTGTTACAGGCAATGCTTGACTGGTAGTGAAGTGACTGAATGTGTAGTGGTGGCCATATCGCACATGAACACCCACACACGTCTGAACAACTACATGAACCGGTTTTATGGGAGGGAATGTTGGCCAGGACACCAGGAATGTCCCTACTCTTTGCGAAGAGTGCCCTGGGTTCTTTCTTCCACCTGGACAACACCAGGATGGGTAGAAGGGACCTCGGTTTAACATCTCATCGAAGGATGGCACACCCCAACAGTACAGCACCCCTAATACTGCATTCAGATGCCAGCATTTTAGATGCAAGTCCAATCCGGTGTGGGACGAGAACCAACGACCTTCTGGTCCAAGGGGATGTGCACCCAACTGAGCCGCTGACTTGCAGACTGCGAACCTTGCTAATACTGAGAGAGAGCTAGGTTCACAATTCTGGTTTCTGGTTCTGATCGGTGAGTCAAGGAAAGCAGTGTGTGAAATAATCTTTGGAAAATGGAAATCTAATTTAAAATTTTTTGTATAGCCACTTCATGCAGTCCTTGTAATACAAACTGTTACGCACCAAGTGACAAGCCTTTACTACAGGAAGCCACTAAGACCAGTGAAGCAACTCACAGCCAGTGAGACCTTCCTGAATTAGATTTTCTTTTGTGACTTCTGTGGAGGGTAAGGGCTGGAATGTGTGGTGATGTGGGGAATGTGATTTTGAGGCTGCTTTCAATACTTCAGTCATCAGAGACCAGGTCAGTGAGGTGATCAGCCAGTGGTGCAAGTGCAGTGTGCGCGTTTCAGCTTGAAGGAGAAAGACAATGTCAATAACGCTTTTTTACATTTATGCGCAATATTGAATATTGTTGGAAATTGTGAGAGGCAGATAATTCACTGATGGGTGTTGTATGTGTGTGGGCAGTACTAGGAGAGAAGACATTCAGAGATGTTGCAAAATAAAATTTCGGCAGCAAAATTGCAGCAAAATCTTTAATTTCACCACATGAAACATTTTCTGAAATTCTGCCATTACGTAAATTTTTTGCTGCATGAGAAATTATGAAATTTCACCAAATGTTGCATTTGCAGGTGCGATTTCACATTTCGTGGTGACATTTCACGCTTTTGTGGGTGAATTAACATTTCGCCTACAAAATATATTCATGAAATGCATGAATTTTGTGAAATATTACACAGAAATAAATTTTCCAATTTCGCATATCTCTAAGATATTTGGCAGCAGGGCTGCACTGATTTCTTAAGTAGTTGGAGAACGGAGGATGTGTAGCAGCACCGCTTTTCAGTTTGGAGAAGCTGTTTTGTGTGCGGTTTGTTTCTTTCAAATGTGATGTAGTCTTCTGTGTGCTGGGAGTAGATCCAGGATGTTATGCTTGGATAACATTCCAGTTCCAGTCCCAGTCTGATCAGTCAGGGACTAGCATTCTTTCTTGCCATTGTATAGTTCAGAATAAATTATAAACAAAATCAGAAGAAAAAGTCAATTAAATGGATAGCAGGAGTGTAAAAAACTAAAGATTTATGGACTCCCATGGGCTCCAAAGGCTTACAAATAATTTCCTCCTCCCTACTTCAAGAAGTGCTGCAGCTTGATGACTCTTACTCAGTTAAACTAGAATGAACACATTGTACATTAGGCCCCTAACCATCTGACCATAATGCTATGCCATGCCCCATCATCATGTGGTTTCTTCATTTCACTACAAAACAGGATCTTCTGTTAAAGGCCTGGGGGATAAAACACATCTCTTGTGGCTGAATTCTTCTGTCCTTTGACAATGATTACCCAACAAGTTTACTAAGATATACACAGGAATACACCCAAGTCTTAAAATGCTAAGAGAATTGAAGAATTGTTCTACCCAGCATGCCTGATTGTGCGATATCCTAATGGACTGATGACCTATGACTCAGTATCGAGGCCTTTGAAGACCTTGCAGCTCATGTCTACCAAATTCTTGCTCCATATCCCTCTACAAAAGGAAAAAACATGTACCTGCAGGGAATCTTTACCTGGTTTAGAAGATCCTGCAATCTAGGAAGAGGCACAACTTGACTTTGACCAACCAGCTCCTGCAAAGACTCCTTTCCATCTGGAGAAGATCCAAGCATTGTGTCAGCTCCTTCCGTTCTCACAGAAATAATGAACATTGGTTACATAGATACATAGATACATAGACAGTGTCGGCAGATAAGGCCTATGGCCCACCCAGTCTGCCCATTTAAGTTTGTAAGTTCAGTTTATGTTTTCCAGGAAGTCTGTTGCCCTACCCTGACCTCCAGAATTCCTTTATGTCTATCCCATGCATTCTTAAATCCTGTGATTGTTTCAGCCCACACCACTTCCTCTGGCAGGGTGTTCCACTTGTCCACCACCCGTTCTGTGAAGAAATTCTTCCTCACGTTTCCTCTGAATTGTCCTCCTCCAACTTCATCCCATGCCCTCTAGTCCTGGAACATCTTTTCGCTTAAAAATAGTGCATTCCTGCACCCTGTTCCTCCCTGTAAGATACTTGTATGTCTCTATCATATCCCTCTCTCCTCCTCTCTTCCAGGGAGTACATGTTCAGTGCCTTCAACCTGTCCTCATAGGACTTGTGATGCAATCCATGCACCATCTTTGTTGCCCTCCTCTGAACCTTCTCTACCCTGTCTATGTCCTTACGTAGGTAAGGTCTCCAGAACTGCACAGTGTACTCCAGGTGCGGCCTCACTAGTGTCTTGTATAGTGGAATTATGACCTCCCTTTTCCAGCTGGTGATGCCCCTGCCTATGCATCCCAGCATCCTATTTGCTTTACCTGCCGCCTTGTCACACTGTTTCCTGCCTTGAGGTCATCAGAGATGATAACTCCAAGATCCCTTTCCTGCTTGGTGCATACTATATCCTCACCCCCAACTGATATATTGTGCCAGGGTTTTTGTGCCCCATATGCATTATCTTGCACTTCCTTGCATTGAATTTCAACTGCCACCCCTGACCATTCTTCAAGTTTCTCCAGGTCCCTTCTCATTCTGTCTACACCCTCTGGTGTGTCTACTCTGTTACAGAGCTTTGTGTCATCAGCGAACAGTGAATTCTGCCTTCTAGGTCCTGTGCAATGTCACTGATGAAGATATTGAATAGTACCGGTCCCGCACAGATCCCTGTGGTACCCCACTGGTCACTCTTCCCTCTGTGGAGTGACAGCCATTTACCACCACCCTCTGTGTCCTGCTGCCCAGCCAGTTACCTACCCACTTTTCTGTCCTGCCCACACCCATATCCCCAGTTTGTGCAATAATCTTTTATGTGGCACAGTGTCAAAGGCCTTGCTGAAGTCCAGATAGGCCATGTCCACTGCCCTCCCTGATCCACCTCCCTAGTCACCCAGTCAAAAATTCAATGAGGTTGGTCTGACATGACCTTCCCCTGGTGAAACCATGCTGCCTTGGGTCCTGTAGTCCATTGACAACCAGATGTTCCACCAATCTCTCCTTCAGTAGTGCTTCCATGATCTTCCCACTACCGAGGTGAGGGCTGACTGGTCTGTAGTTCCCGCTTCCTCTTTGTTCCCACTTTTGTATAAAGGGGACTACATCTGCTATCTTCCAGTCTTTGGGTACAACAATTAAATTTGGTTAACAATTAAATTTGGTTAACAATTAAATTTGAGTCTCCTTGTGGCTCTAAGGTAAGTGTATCAATAGCCATTTGGAATACACCTTTGGATGGACAAGGGTGTTAGGGAGCTATGTCATTCATGTCCAGAAGCAGAGGAGCTTACAGGTTCTCCACTTTTGCAATTTCATCATTATAACAGTTCAACTGGATGGCTAAATAAACCCTAAAAGGAGAGATAATCCCTTAAGTTTTTGTTTTGCCAACATTGAGAGTAGAGAGAAATGTACAAAATAAAGAAAATAAATGGAAGAGACCAGCGGTCTTGGTTCAAATAGTTGCCGCCACTCAAGCCTACCAGGCTTCACCCACTACTTGCACATTGCAGCATGGCAACATTTCAATGGTGTGCCCCCTTTGTAGAGCACTAAGCACAGAACCAAGACAGTCAGTTTTATACATTTTGCTGCCCCAACTATATAGTCACATCTAGCTGATGTTCCTTTTGCCCAGCTGAAAACCAGGAGACTTTACCAGGTGACTCCAGTAGAAGTGAAGCCTGTCAGCACCGCAGTGCACCTTAGAGACAATGGGCTGGATTTTCAAAAGCGTGGTGCAGGGCTTGCATCAAGCCTTGTGCTGCAACACTTAGGTTCTGCTGGTGGAACTGTGCCCGATTTTACAGTCTCAGGTGCACTTGTAATACTTTCCACAATTTAAGACAACTTGTGCCACATATCTGGTACAAGCCCCATAAAAATGTTCCTCAGGATTGCTGGCTAGTCCACAAAATGTTGAACCAACTTGTGGAATTGGTGCATGGGATAGAAACTCACAACAGCTAGCCAGAAGAATGACTCAAGCCCTATGCACCAGTGGCTTGCAGCATTCTCAAAGGTTTGAAAATCCATCCCAATATTCTTCATGCTGTTACAGCATGGGGCTTTTTCTTGTTACTGAGCCATACAAGAGCACCAGCCTGCCTTTGAGTCACCTGAATTTGCACTCCAACCCCTCTGCGACTAGGTCACTGTGAGATGTGAGTTTTTAAGCAGTTTAAAATAAACTGTTTTCTGTCACCCAGCAATTAAGTTTGAAAAACAAATTATCCTGCACCAAAGCTGACTTTCTGTGCTGCGAATGATGAAGTGATCTCTGTTTATTAAAACCCTTCACACCTATGCTCCGTTCTTGTGGGCCACTTTGCATTGGTTTCTATTTAATTCAGGTGTGAAGGGATATTGACTGCACAATAACAAGAGAGTCTTCAGCCTATATCAAGTTGTCTGGTTTGAGTGTCCCTCCCATTGTAGCCTAACAATTGCTCAATACCCTCCATTGAAGGTGGTAAAAATGGGCCTACCATGAAGGTATGAAGAGTTTGTTTGCATGTATACTGTTTTTTCCTCTTGATTTCAGACGGAGTTGTGAGATTTTGAAATTTAGATCCTTCTCTTCTGCTATGCATGAGATCCTGTATGGTTTAACTCCAGAAAGGAAAAGTCGTGACATGTGTGCTTAGCTCTGTAGCTAACAGCATGAGAAGTTGACCATCAAGTTACCTGACCTGTATTTTTCTGCTGTTTGTGGTTTGCTAAAATGGGACAGGCACTGCCATGTCTCTGCTCACATATTGCATATTAGTGTTTTATAACATATTTATTGGCCCTTCAATTTGGTCACAGGGCCTGGGTTCTCAACTTTTATGGCTTCTTCATATATTTAATTTCTAAGTTACTTATGAGTGAAGGTGTGTTAAGAGGATAATATTGAACTCTTGAAGGTGTGTTAAGAGGATAATATTGAACTCTTATACCAGCCTAACATTGTATGCAATTGAACAGGGCTGCCCAGCTCACTCCCTGATTTTGCATTAGTAACTCCCTGAAATCATGGAGGCATGGGGTCATATTGCTATATATAAAAACAGCACAGCAATGTACTGTGCTGTAAATGTAGTTGATACATTGCTGCCACTGTAACACAATGCTGAAAGAAAGTTGGGCAACAAAATTAATGGATTTCTTTCTTTTCCATGGGAGGCTGCACTCCCCTATAATTATAATCAACTCCTGGGGAGGCGGTCAACATGGGGAAGAGGAAACACCAGCAGGGTAGAAAAGAAGAAAACTGCACAATGCTGTTTTTGAAAGTCTGGGACCAGGATTTGAGCCCTGATCATTGGATGCATTGCTATCCTGCACTGCCACTGCTCATCTCACTAGGCCACGGCAGCTGCTTGGTGGACCACTTCCCACAGCTGAGATCTTGACTTTACATCACTCTTCCTCACCACCATGTGAAACTAGGTACAAAACCATGTGCAACATTTGTGCCTGGGGTTTTGTACCCTGTTGAGCTAGTGCACCCGTGCTGTATGTGGTGCACGGTTTTGCCTGCACTGTCCTGTATATGGCGATATGACCTGCTACCTCCATGGATGTCTGTCCTCTCTGTTATCACCTTTTCAGGGTGTTAGAGCCCTTGTTTTCTATTGCTAGGTTCAATCCTTTCCCCAAGTCATAATTCCTATTCCCTTGTCCCGATAACTTCTCTTCTCCACCTTTCTCATCTACTTCTGTCTTTTCTTTATAGTGACAGGTGAAGCTGACAACAGTTCACATTGGTAACCACCTCCTGTTGACTGGTGCAGTCACTAGCATTTCAATCCATGCACCTTTCTTTTGTCCTTTCTCAGTATCTCCAAACTAACTGAAGCTCAGTTTCCTATTTCATTTTGCCACCACATATTGTTTTCAGTCACCAATGTTGTGTTACCCATATTTCATAATTACGCAAATCTATACTATGTTACTATTTGCCATCAGGTGGTTGCTGTCTCAGATCACCATATTGTTTCACTGTATATCCCTTATTTCTGCATGACTGGTTTGTGGGAAACTGGTCTCCTCTCCATGTGGATTTTAGTATGTGGGAAAGGTTAACTGGGAACACTCTCCCATGTAAACCTCGAGTTAGCAGGCCAACTACTCTTTCTCAATGATATGGCCCAGTTCTATATAATGTCCTTTTGATTCAAAGTGTTAAACCACACTATAAAAGGAGAAGTGACCCAATAAACTGCAAGTCACTACAGCAGATGTAGTCCTTCTGAAGCAGAACCACCTCTCTAAATATGGAACACTTGAAGCTCAAGTGGGACTGTTTGGATCAATTATTCTTTTCCTCACATACTCTGCAGGCCAATGGTGATCCACCTTGGTCCATAGAAACTTTCATTTGCAAATTTTCCCTCAGAAAGAGGCAGTTTGGGTACATCGCTGCTTTCACTGGTTCTCTTTATTGTGCTTCTGTACACGTTCTGAACATCTGTGCTCCTAACTATGATTTACAATTCTTCAATGCCTGATACTAACGATTACAGATCTACAGGGAGGCACTTTTTTTAGGTAGTGACATAAATGTAATCTCTGACTCGGTCCTGGATCAGTCCTTCTTGTCTCCATTTTCCCTCTTAAAGGCTTCCAAATTTGAGTTACCAATGCCTTGTCTTTGGCTTAGACTTTTGCAGTGCTGGAGTACACTTCAGTCCGTGCACATGGAGTACTCCTTCTCTCCTCTCCAGCATAGTTAATCTTGATATATATGAGTTATAAGTCCTCAGACTGCCTGTATGGAGTAAACCTAACTGACTATGGTCCAATATTAATTTTGATTATGGCCTCATGCCTTATCCTCCAGTCAGATTTGGAAAGTGGATCCCTTATCTTGCTGAGCTTAAATTTTCATCAAGATTTGATGACCAACATTAAACAATAACTAGCACACAGCCTTGGAACAGAATGTAGTTTTGGTATCCTAAGGAATTCCTTAAAAGCATTTATTTGCTTTCAAATTACACCATACTGCTAAAGTTTGTAAAGGCAGAACATCAGCACATGAGACCCTTGAAAAGAGTTGAATGACCTGAATAAACCATATGCAATCTCCACTTTGGCTCCCTAGAGGCTTTTATTACATGAACTGCAAACTTTTGATCATTTACATTCTGCACATGAAGAACAGTTTTAAAGCCAGTATAAAGAGAGGTATTTAGGCATGATGAAATTATGTTTTGACAACTTTACAAGAAAGGACAGGAGAGAGCTATGTTGACCATTCACATGGAACACAAGGATCTAGTTACTAACAAAGAGGGCATCAATCAATGCTTTGTCAAGTTTTTACAATCTATGTACACAAATGGTGATGTTCAGTAATAATCCTGCCATATTTGATCTCTTCCATTCCCACTGCCCTCTTTTCAAGATGAACACCAGGCCAGGCTAGATGCCCCTCAATGCTTCAGAGGTCCTGCAGGCACTCTGCACCCTACTGTTGGGTAAGGTTACTGGTGAGATTCCCTTCAATCTATACAAAAAACTGCCCCCATAGTAGGTATTGTAACCAAAACCCTGCAAATTACTGTATTTATTGAGATGTTTCACCAGGTAGGCACAGTGAGCAACAAGTCACTCATCTCCCGGTGCAACCTGGGGAAGGGGTACAACTGTAATGAGACATTATACATTCAAGTTACAAGATCAATATTAGCATACAGTTTATGGCAGGTGTTCCAAACAGTGTTACCAAAGTATTCATAACATGTAAAAGAGTGGACAATAATAAGTGTTGGGTTAATAAGTAAACAAGTGCTTACATGAAAGAAAATGAGGAAGGGGAGGGAGGGGAAGGTGGGGGAGGGGAAGAGTCATGCCCCTGAAGACCCCTTCAGGATATGAGAAACTCTCCAAGGGGACTGGAGATCAGAGAGAGGAGATAAGGCAGTGTCCCAGAGAGACCACTTTAAGATGGCGGGGAAGGAGCAGATGAGAGATACAAGCCCCATGGGGGTAGGAGAGGGACCCATGGAGAGCATTCAGGGCCCTTTACATTCTGTGAGAGATTGAGGGAGGCCTGTAAGGGGAGGAATTAGGGGAAGTGGAGAAGAGCTAGAGAGGTGGGTGTACACTGGGTAAAATGAAGGTGTGGGTAGGGAGGTAGGGTCTGCCTAGGGCTTAGAGGAGGGAATTAAGGAGGGACATGGCAGGAGCAGCTGGGTGCAAGGTAATTATTGAGGGCATAGCTGATGGAGTAGGCAGAGGATGAGTGCCGGATTTGGGAGGAGGAAACTCCACATTTTGGGAAATGGTGAGAGTAACTGGATTGGCCAATTTGGGTGGATCTGCATGGGACAACCAGTGTACGGGAGTCAGTTGATCTAAAGGAATGGGAGGGTGGGGGTGTTATAAAGGAGGAGGGAGGTAGGAAGGGAGCTCACCCAACCAGTGCTTGGAGGTGAATTTAGCACAGTAGGAGAGTCTTCCATTAGTAAGAGGGAAGAATAGGACATGATAAATATCACAGTGATGGGCATGATGGGGGGCATCCAGGGAGAAGCGGCAGAAGAAATTGAAGAAGGTGTCCAGTCTGGCCAGGGAGGACTTAGTGGCAGCACCATAGACCATGTTACAGTAGTCAAAAATAGGTAGTATCATCTTCTGAACAAGTTCAAGCCTAGCCATAGGAGGGATGCAACCACGGTTCCTGAACAGGGCACCAAGCTTGGGGCACAGTATTTTCTGGATGGCATCAACATGTCCAGAGAAGTTTAGGTGTTGGTCCAATTAAACACCTAAGTATCTGAAGGAGGATGTGCTCTCAAGTAAAGTCTCAAGGGTGTGAAAAGTGGGTAGGAGGGAAGCCTAGAGAGTCTCTGCCTTGTGCCACAGGTCATGGAGACAGTCTTTTGGCTTGAGAAAAGGTTTATGGTTAGCAAATCAGAGCTGCACCTTGTCAAAGTCTTCCTGTAGGCTGGTTGTAACCTCAAAGGACAGGAACCAGATACATACAGAACTGCATCATCTGCATACATATTGAGCTGAGGATGGGGAGCAAACAAAGGGAAGATCGTTTAAGAAGATGGATAATAGGAGGAGCCCTAATACTGAGCCTGTGGGACTCCAATTCTGTTTGGGAGGGAGGAGAAATGGCATCCAAGATCTTAACTGATTGGGTTCTACCAATAAAGTAGGCTTGAACCAGTTTGTGGCAGAAGGAGCTAGACCAGCTGCTGGGAGTGAGTTGAGGAGAAGGGGTGAGAGGTGGTGTCGAAGGCCTTGGCTGGGTTGACAAAATAGCAGCGGTAATTTGCCCATTGTCCATCTCGGTTAGGATGGAGTCAGTAAGCTATAGGAGAGAGGTGGTGGTTCAGTGTTTTTCCTGAAATCAGACAGGAAAGGATGAAAAAGGAGGTGTCAGACAGAAAAGAGGTGAGTTGGGAGAGGACAATGTGTTCTTGAAGCTTGTCAATGGTAGGAGGAGGAACTGGGGTGACTGTTGCCAGAGGATGATGGGTAACTCCCTTTGGGTAGAGAGGACCACAGCATGTTTCCAGGAACAGGGACAGAGGCAATAGAGAATGAGAGATTTAGGATTATTGAGAGGAGTAGGCAATGGCTGTGAGTGGAGAGAGAGAGAGAATTTTGGGTAAAGGCCATCAGGGAGGCACCTTTAGAGGGGTTAAATTTTTAAGGCCCCCATCCATTTCCTTTTGATGGTGAGGAGGGCACTTAGGGCATCGTTTGGGGTTGCAGTAGTGAAAGAGAAGGGAAGGGAAGGTGGGAGGGTGGAAGGGTGGTGGAGAGGGCACACTGGTAGAGGTGGAGGGGATGGGTGGGAGGGAGGGAGGAGGAGGTTTCAGTAGCTCAGTGGCACAGGAGATGTAGTAGGAGTTAAATTCTGCAGCTACAGCTGGTGGGTCGGACACTAGTGAGCTATTTACTTTAAGTACCAGGGGCGGTGGGTGATGAGGGGTAAATAGAGTGTGCACCAGCTCCAGAACTTTAAAGGGGTTATGTTGGTGATGAAGGCAGATTTAAAATATTTGGACTTGGCTAACCTTGTAACCCTGGTGCAAGTGTTTCTGAGCATGGGGAAGTTTGTGAGGTCACTAGGATGCTGGATAGCTTTATGATGTTTCCAGGCTCGATCTCTAGCCCTGAGACAGGCCAGAAGTTCAGGGGTTATCCAAAGTAAGTGATTACCTCTGACTCTGGTTTGTTTGGGTTAGGCAAAGCATTCCAGTTTACACTAAAGATTTCTTTGAAATAGGCAAGGGTCTGTACACAAGGACACAAACCCAGCAAACTTTTATATTGTCTAAATATCTTCTATTCAGAAACCATGAAAGTACAGGGACTCCATATCTTCCAGCTGACCAATATCCCTTGCAAACACTTATGTGAAGATACTCTGAAAGTTGTCAGCACATTTTCTCAATCCCATCCTCCCAAACCTGTATTCTCTGATAAGTCAGTCAGTGCAGTGAGGCAGTTGTGGTCCTCAGTATAAAGTGCTGCTTTGGAGAAAGAGGGTTGGGCCTCATTTTAGAAGAGGCCCTTTGCCTCTCTCTGACTAGTAATCTTAACAAAATTCACTTTTTTGTTTCCAGCAAGCATACAGTGCAACTTCCTCCCCCCTCCACCAGAGAATAAGCTAAGTTCCAGCATGGAATGGATTGTGGTTGCCTAGGTGCCAAGCTTCTGAGTCCAATATCTTTCATAAATCTTAGAATTCACTATCCACCTGAACTACTGGTTGATGGTAACAAGCACCATTTATGCATCATTAATGAGATTTTGCATACTGCAATCAACTTCATGGGACAGGTTGACCTGCTGGGTGATGTCTCCTAACTTGATGATCTTCCTGCCAGAGGCTTAAGTTTTTATACCTGGCCATAATAATGTCTACGCATGTAGACTTAGCACATTAAATGCCTCTGATCCCTCCTATTTATAAGCAGTGACTGTAGAACATCACAGGTGGTCACCATGGAAAAGCTGTTATTTTCTACCAGGGATAAATTTGTCAAGCAGATTTCTTTCCAGGCTTAACATGAAGGCCAGTACTGCCTTTATGCTAGAGTCTCCCTATTATGCTGCTCAAGGTACACCCCAGAAGATGAAGTACTTCATTGCATATCCTTGCATTCTGCTGGAGTACACACAATCAAACATGTGTTTGTTTTTGTTGATAGTAAGATCCTTTAGTATGTAGACATTTGATATCATGCCCCTCTCAGCCTCCTTTTTCCCCATCATGAACAGATTAAGGCATCTCCTCATGCATAGGACTTCCATATCCTGATATTTTGGTGTCCTTGCATTGCACTCCCTCAACTGTTCAGCTGATCTTTGGTATTAAACAGTCTAGAATTGCATGCAGCACTCAAAGTGCAGCCTTACCAGGATCTTGTAACGAGAAAAATGACTTTCCTGCCCTGCTGGTCACCCTTGTGTGATACAGACCAGCATTCTGCAAGCCATCATTGACACTAACTGAACACTGCTTGTCATGCTTCCATTGCTTGCTGATTATGACCGCTGCCCTTTTCCCCGTCACTGAAACAAAAGGAACAGCACGAAGTGCATATGTTCTACCTCTTGTAAACTACAGTAGGTGTTGCATCCATTGTAAATGAAGTTGCCCCATGGTGCAACATTTCAAAATAAATAAATATAATACAAAAAGGGCAATTTTAGGTGATGACACAAAAGAGCATGTCAATGCACCATTTAGTTCCACCATCCACTTTTGACTGAAACTGAGAATTAAGTATGGTATTTTTAAATAAATTAAGTGCTCTAAAAACTCTTTTGAGGGCCTTTAGTAACTAGGTAAGGCCCACTAAGCACAAGTGCCTGTTTTCATGGGCAACTGATGAGGTTAAGTAACTTGTTTAGACTCACACAGTACACACAAGTGGAGATTGTGGGAATCAAACCAAGGTCTCTGGATATACAAGCTCTACACAATTCATTACTCTAACCACTAGAGCTATTCTGTCAGCCCCAATGTCTGTTTACCTTTTCAATCCCTTTCAGCAGAAAGGTAAAGTACATATAAGAAAACAATGCATTGTACAAATGAAGATAATGAATGACAAACCTAGGAATAAATGTACTGCAGCTCTTAAATGCAACTGAACTGCCTTTCACAATTCACAGTGTTCAAAGGGTTTCCTTTTATTACGTAATTAAACCATAGTGCTAAAAATACAACTTCAGTAAAATATAGCATGAAGTCTTCACTACTCAGGAGTACTGGGAGAAAATTAATAGGAATAGTACCTAAGTCAGTATTAGCTAGATATGAAGCTCATTCATTAGTGATCTTACTGATAATATATCACTGAAAGTGTTGCATGAAGGACAGGCTTTGATAGGATTATGTACAATATAATAGCAAGATACTGAAATTAAAATTCACCAGAAGATACATCATGTGAACTGAAGGCTAAGGAGATAATAAAGGCAACATTAGAAACAATAAATAACAGTTATAAAATGTCTCACATAAATAAATTGCTCTCACCAAGTGTTAATATAATTTAAGGAATGATGAGGTAATATTGTACAGTAAACACTTGATGTTTATTGATCAACTTTACAATTTAAATGAAAGCTGTCTGAAGAGCTACAAATGAAAAATCTTAACATAAAATGATTAGTAACACATAACATACATGATAAAAGATTATATCATAATAAATATTTTAAAACATACTGCATCTAGAAAGGAGCTTTCATATACTGTAGTAAAATATATTTTTCCCTGCCTTATAGGGCCACCCAAGAAAGGTTTAGTAATGTATTTCCCATTATTAAGAACCACAGACAACAATAATAATTTTAATATAGGAATTTTTGAGAAAAAGTAAATGCATTAAATGCCTGCATGTTTTTCTTTTCTTGAAAGTGTTAATCTTGCCAGCCTTGAACATTTTAATAGTAACTACGTGTCTAACAGAAGAAAATCTTCTATGATGTGAGGAGCTAGTTATTGTTCAGTTATGCTCTACAAAACTCACAATTTTATGGGAAAATCAGGGCCCCCATTAAGCGTTGAGTTGCACTAGACTATTGGCTAGAATGGGTGAATTTTCTATTTTCATTTTCAGAGGTGCAGAAGTTCAACCATTACATAGAAACATAGATTTTGACGGCAGATAAGGACCCCTTGGCCCACCCAGTCTGCCCATTTCCCTACCTAATGGATAAGCTGCAGATCCTAGTTAACCAGCAGCCTACTTCTTCCTACCCCCACCCCTAGAATTGCCTTATGACTGTCCCATGCATGCTTTAATTCCACCATTGTTTTTGACTCCACAACCTCCTCCGGAAGGCCATTCCATGCATCCACAACCTCTCTGTGAAAAAATACTTCCTTAAATTACCTCTGAGCACGCCTCCCTTCTATCTTCAAATTGTGCCCCTTGTTCTTGCCCACCTCTTTTTAGAAAGATGCTACCCTCCTGGACTTTGTTGATTCCTTGAGATACTTGAAAGTTTCTATCATGTCCCCCTCTCCCTCCTTTCCTCGAGGCTATACATATTCAGCTCCTTAAGTCTCTCTTCATATGTCTTCCAATGCAGACCCTGCACCATTTTAGTTGCCCTCCTCTGGATAGCCTCCATCCTGTCTATGTTTTCGGAGATTGGGTCTCCAGAACTGCATGCAGTACTCAGATGGGGTCTCACCAACTGTCTGTACAGAGGATAATAACTTCCTGTTTTCTACTGGTGATGCCTCTCCCTATGCATCCCAGTATCCCCCAGCCTTCCTTGCTGCCCTCTCACATTGCTTGCCCACCTTTAGGTCATCTGATTTGACTACCCCAGGTCCCTTTCCATTTTGTTGTTGTTAGTATCTCACCCCCATTGTGTACTCTGCCCCTGGGTTTTGTTTTCCAGGTGCATTACCTTGCACTTCTTAGCATTGACTCTAAGCTGCCATACATTTGACCATTCCTCTAACCTTGCCAAGTCCCTTCTCATCCTTTCCACCCACCTTGTGCATCAACTCTGTTGCAGATCTTTGTGTCATCTGCAAAGAGACATACTTTCCTTCAGTCCTGCTGCAATGTCGCTTATAAAGACATTGAAGAGGACCCAGTCTATACTGAACCCTGCAGTACCCACTAGTAACCCCTTTCTTCAGAGTGGACTCCATTTACTATTATCTCTGTGTCCTATTCTCAGCCAATTCTTTACCCAGGCTGTTATCTTGGGACCCACTCCCAGGCTGGCTAACTTGTATATTAATCTTTTGTGTGGGACTGTGTCAAATGCCTTTAGTGTTACTATCTCCACCCTATTTATAAAGAGATATACAGCAGGGCTAGTAATAATATGATTTTGGATTGTATGACTCAGATTCATAATAAAGAACAAATGTCAGTTTTCTGACCCCTACCTGGGAGTGTCCAGATAGTGAGACAGCTGAATGTATGTCTGCTACCTTCCTGGCTAACCAGTCATTGTCCAGGGACCGTCAGTAAGTCTCTGTGATCCACCTCCCACCATGTGTGGCCTTGCCAGCCCTCAACATCTTGGCTGAGAATGATATCTGATGAGGGAGACAACAGTGTTCCCATTGCTATACAATTAGTATAACAGAATATGATCAAGACCCACTTTTCAATGTAGCCTACGTGGATACAATTCCAACAAAAACACACCAAAAGTAGAAAGAAAGCTAAAAGTTTATACTTGTAGCTTCAATGCATATTCTACCCTTAACAACAAATACAATTAGTAGGTCATGCCAGGGTTTATTTTTCATTAGGCAAAAGGAAAACAAACTGCAGTAGATTCAATAGTAATTAACCAGTGTCTCAATGAGCAGATGTCAAGCCATATTAATGAGTTATATTATCAGGAACCTGATTGAAGAGCTACAGATTTAATCAAATAGTAATTCTAAGAATTTATTTCCCAGATGAGCTACATTTGGGTCTCAGGTCCCCTCTGCCTATCCACTACCCACCCACAGTCAACTAAATGAAGCATTACGTTGTCTGCCAGCTATAACTTGCACTTTTTGGGACATAGAAACATAGAATTTGATGGCAGATAAGGATTGTCCAGACCCACTTGATCTCTGGCCCCCTTCCTTGCTTCTAAGGTTGCCTTATATCTATCCCTTGCCTTCTTAAATTCCATTACAGTTTTGCTCCCACCATCCCCTCAGGGAGGCTGTTCAAGGCATCCACCACCACCTTTTTGTGAAGAAGTGTTCCTTACATTTCACCTGATTCAACCACTCCAGCTTCATCCATGACCCTTGTTCCTTTGTATCCTTTGCTCTGAAAATATAGGAACATAGGAACATAGGAAAGTGTTGGCAGAAAGGACCTCCAGGTCCATCTTGTCTGCCATTTGCCTAGCACCCCTAGGCCTGCACCTGATCCTCCCACCTTTCAGCAGCCCTGTGTGTCTGTCCCACACCCTCTTGAACCTCCTCAATGAATTCACTCCCACTCGTCCCTAGACAGCCCATTCCAGGAGTCCACCACCCTCTCTGTAAAGAGTTTTTCCTAATGTTGCCCTAAACTTGCCCCTTCAGTTGGAGATTATGACCCTTTTTCCAGGACACCTCTTCATCTGGAAGGGTTTTCAAGCCACCTTGTTTATCCATTTTAGGTACTTGAAGGTCTCTATCATGTCCCCTTCTCCTCCTCAATTCCAATGGGTACATATCCAGGGCTCCCAGCCTCTCCTCATATGGCAGGTGACTAAGCCCTTAACCATCTTAGTTGCCCTCCTCTGTACCCTCTCCACCCTCTCCACATCCTTATTTTGGTAAGGCCTCCAGAACTGGTCCCCTACTCCAGATGAGGCCTGACCACCTGTGTGTGGGGGAATCAGAACCTCTTTCCTCCAGCTGGTGATCCCTCCCCAATACATCACAACACTCTACTGTCTTTTGCCACTGCCCTACCACACTGCCCAGCAACCTTCAAGTCCTGAGAGATGATGCCCAGGTCCCTCTCTTCCATGGTCACCGCTGAGAACTTGCCCACCAGCCTATATTCCATTCTCCCATTCCTTCTTCCCAGCAGCATGACTTTGCATTTTGCCAGAGACTTTCAAATACCTTGAAACTTATTGATACCAAGGGTATCAATAAGGTTCAAGAAAAAACTCTTTTCTTTCTTGAATCTTATTTATGTCCTTGAGGTATTTGAAAGTCCTATCCCCTCTCCTTCTTTCCTCCAGTCTGTACATGTTGAGGGTCCTTCAGTCTCTCCTCATAGGGCTATTGATGCAGATCCTACACCATTTTAGTTGCCCTCCTCTGGACTGCCTCAAGTCTGTCTTTGTCCTTTCAGAGATGAAGACTTCAGAACCAGACACAGTACTCTGGGTGGTGTCTCAGCAGTGACTGATACAGAGGTGTCATTGCTTCCCTCTTTCTGCTGGAGATAACCCTGCCTATGCACTTCATTCTACTGGCTCTCCACCATCTTGTCACACTGTTTATCTGATATGATAATACCCAGGTATTTTTCCTGTTTTGTGGTCGCCAGTACCACTCCCTCATTTGTATTCTCACCTGGGTTGCTATGCCCCAAGTGCATAATTTTGCTTTTTATTGCATTGAAACTTAGTTGCCACTTTGTAAACCACTCCTCAGGCTTACCTAGAGCTCTAATCAACCCCACCCCCATGGAGTGTCCCTCTGTTTCAGATGTTTATGTCATGTGCAAAAGACATACCGTCCCTTCTAGTCCTCGGCAATGTCACTTATATGGTCCCAGTACTGATCCTGGTGACATGAGGCTGTCATGCTGTTGTGAGAATCTCATCCAACTCACGCTAACCCACCACAGTATTTTATGATCAGAACATAAAGCCAGTACTGTGGCATGAGCAGTGTTCCCTAGCTGCTAGATTATTAGGCAAATCAAAACTGTCCATTTTAATTCATGGACCATAAGCACCATGTCCTAAAGCCCTATTCTACCTCCCTTTCCTTTAATGTTATTGGGTTCCTGATTATTTTCTTTCCCCATTGGTCTATAGATGTTGGCGGGTAAAACATATATGTTGTGTATTAGATACTGCTCTATGTCTCTCACTGTTAATCTAGCTTGCATCCTGGCTTTTGAATATATATCCACTTTAATGCACTGCAGGACCAGAAGCATCATCTCATGTTATTGCACTTCAGGGCCAGGTGCGACCCATGTGATATTTGGGTGGTTTGTGCAAGACTAACATGTATGAGCAAAATGCTCATACCGCATGTTTAGCTGCGAACTGAGTACAACCATATTAAATATTTGGCCAATAGTTCAATGGGCCACTGTCAGAAGTGAAAGTGCATGTGAACATAACTTGTTCATTTGCCTTAACTCTTTTCCTCTTTATTTCAGTGCTCAGTAGAGGTGTCAGGAAAGGTTTCTTGAGGCTAAAGAAATGGGTAGCTACAAGAGCCACACAAAAGAGACAGAGGACTGGAAGAGGGGTGGGAGGTGGCCTGAGATTCACTAGGCAGGGGTTGTGTGCTGAATTTGTTTAAGTAGGGAGAGGGAGGAGTCTACCAGTGTCCAACTGAACCATAGGCTTGGCCTTTCAGTTCACAAGGTGGTTATCAGAAGTGTAAGTGCTTGTGCAACATAACATGTTCTGTGTTTGGCATATCACTTTTCCTCTGGCTTGCCACCCTCAGTAGAGGTGCAAGGAGAAGTCTCTCAAGGTTTAAGGTAATAGGTAGCTATGAAACCAAAAATTTAAATGTGTGTGACAGAACCTGCCTCCTGCAATTTATGGAGTGAACAGTAGCAAAGAGAAAGGAAAAAGACCCTGTGGAAAACCTCTGGGGAAATGGTAGGCTTCACAGGTGGTTCAATGGTGGGGGACATAGCTCCTCCCCATTCTCTACTTTAATGTCCTGCTTCCACTCCTCTGCTTGGGGCTCTTCTCCCACCCTCTCTTCCCCTCCTCCTGTGGCCGCTTGTTGTCTTTGCTGCTCCCTGATGCCCCTTGTCTTGTGTTTTGGGGCACGTTGCCTTGCTTTCTTCTACCCCTAGCCCTTTCTCTCCTCATTGGTGCCTGTTCATTTCCCCTGCCCTCATATGCCTCACCCTGTTCTCCTCTGTTTTCTTCTCTTTGAGCTTTTCTTCTTCCCTGCCAACTGCGCCTCAATGCCTTCATCTGTTTTGCCATTTTGCTTCTCCTCACTGGGATTGTTTCCGCAGTCTGCTTCCTGCTGAGCCTGGCAGCCTTCCAGTATCATCGCTGTGTGGTGCTCAGGATGTGCATCACCCTTACCCTGGCTACTGGTGCTCCTCTCTATGCTGAACTGACTTCCTCTTGATCCTGCAGTTGCTGCCTGGGATGCTTCGGACACCATAACATGGAGCTAATGTGGCTTGCCCAAGCTCCCTTCTAAGCTGCGTATTCTACCTGTTCCCATTGCTTCTGTACAGCCTTGCTTTCTGGGGACTGTCATTCATAGTATTTCTCTACTACCTATTTTGCACACTTAATTCATACCTGGACATTTACATTGTGATCCCCGGACCTGCCTACCTCTCTCTCTCCTCTCTGTCTCTCTCTCAAGAGAACATGCCTGCTGCTGCTCTTATCTCTTCCTGGTATGTTCAGAGCGTCTACTACCACATGTTGTCCATCTGTGATGATCTACTGGGCTAATATTCAGACTCTGCAATTCACTTGGGATTCCTTTATCTGTTTACATATTCTGCTGGATCTTCCTCTCTCTCAGCCCTTTAGCCCCTCCGTGATGGTGGGTCACGTAGAGTCCCGCCATCATCTCCTGCTTTCCCCTACAAAAGGAGGGCCTGGCAGCTTACTCAATGCATTTCTGCTCTGCCACACAAGGGGGCTAGCTGCAGCTGCTTCAACCCAAAACAGGGGCCTGGCTTCCTGCTCAGTGCATTCCTGCTTCGCCTGCAACAGGGGCCTGACTGCTTGCATAATGCCTTTCTGCTTCACCTTGCATGGGAGCCTAGCCACCCATCTTCTCTTTGCCCCAGAATTAAAAAGGGGCCAGGCTATCTGCTCAACACATTCACGTTGCCCCCAGGGGGCCTTGTGGCTTATCACTACTTCTCCTCAGGCGGACCTACACTAGGGTCCACCAGTCCAGCTAGCCTACGTGGGCCTAGTTCAACTCACTTGCACTTGCAGGGTGAAGCAGAAAGGCATCATGCAAGCACTTGCTCTACTCCTTCCTTAAGCAGACCTATGCAGAGGTCCTGCCTGTCAGCTCGCCTACATGGAGGCCTATCTCAACTCATTCACTCTCTCTCCTACTGCTTGGACAGACCCACGTGAGGTCCTGCCACTCCAGCTAGCCCACATGGGGTCCTAGCTGTTGTATCAGCCTAAGAACTTCATAACACAGCAAGTCTAGTTCATCCCTCAAATCATGTAATCCAGAGCCCTGGAAGGCGACTACATATGCCACTATTCATGGCCTTCTGGTGTTCCATCTATTCCTCCAGTCATCAGGCATGGGATTCTTCAGTTCAGCTCAGCCTCCGTGGGTTCCTCAGACAGCTCTCATTTCATCCTCACATTCTTCAGCAACAGCATGCTTGGAAGTCCCACTATCCCAACCAGCCATGCCCACGAGAGGGAATTATTCATCCTCAGTTTATTTCTATACTACAGGTAGACTCACTTGGGGTCTTGTTCTCCTTACAATTGAACTATGCACTACTTCTGCTATGGTGGACCGTGGGGATTCTGCCATTCTTACCTCAGACAGCATCATAATATGGTGATGGTGGACCAGGTGGGGTCCTGTCATCTCAACTATACACGCCCAATAATGGGGCCTACTCATAGCTCAAATGTACTTCAAGTCACTGCAGGCAGACTCACATGGGGGTTAGCCCCTTACCTAGGAGCACATCACATGGTAGTGATGGTGAACCCACAAGTGGGTCTCGCCATCCAGAATCCAGTGCCTTCATAAAGCATGTCTCCTTCATAAAACACATTTCCATCTTCACTACAGTGGACCGACATGGGGTCTCGTCTTCCTTAGCCTGAACACCTGAGGCCCGATTGATCGGTTGAGCATTGGACCACTGCATAGCCGGACCTGCATGGGGTCCATGCTCCAGCTGCCCATCTGGGCCTAACCTACTTAATTCCAATATGCTTCTACTGCTATCCACCTTCTTCTGGTTCAGCTCCAACCAAGTTTCTACCGAACATCTCTGTAAAGTATACTTCAATTCTTTGGACATCCTGAGACAATTCTTCTTTCTGACAAGTACTCAATTATAACCTACTGTTTCCTGAATTTGGCTCCATGCAAGAGTCCCAGCAGCACAGAATCCTACCTCATCATCATTACCTGCTGGGCAACACTTCCAGCCATTTCATTCTCTTTAATTTCTATGTCCTCAAGATATTTGCTACATTGGCACTTATCCTTAACCATGCTGACTGTACATGTATGCTTTACAACTGCTTTGCTTACTGCTATCTTGGTCATGGATTAACCATCATCTCTCATCCAGGCATCATTTCTAGCTGGATCTCATCTGCCAGAAACCTTCATCTTCAGTGTTGACTTTCTGCTCATCATCGACCTCGAAAACAGGACTGGGAATTCTACCAGTGATGTCTAGCCTTCTCCTGCATTTCTTCATTTACGAGCATTGACAGCTGCCTTACCTCTAACCAGACTGCACCTAGCCTGCTCCAAGCCAAGAACACCATTTACTGTTCCTACCTCCACTTCCCTCCTGCAACAGTGTCAGAGGACATCCGTCTCCATATGGATCTCCATCCCGATGGCTACCACTATGGCTATGGTCTCAGCATTGTCCTGGAGAGCCTTCCTAGTGGTGCTTCACCCAGCAATGAGGCCTGATGCTTACTTCAATGCATTTCTTCTCACCTCAGCTGACCTATGTGTGGGTCTCACCTTTTACTGTAACCTATGCACTGGCGAGCCAGTGGTTCCAAAATATATCTGGCTGCTTGCTCATTGGCATTCTATCTCATCTCGGCTGACCCACATGGGGGTCTCACCGTCTCTACTAGAGCCTATGCAATGGCGGACCATGTGGTCCACCATGTCCCCTGCTTCAACCTGCAAGGCGGCCTGACTGCCTGCTCAACTGCATTCCATCACACCTCGGCTGACCTACATGGAGGTCTTGCCTTCCTACAGGAATCTACACATTGACGGACCACATGGGGTCCCACAGTCATCCTGCTTCACCCCACATGAGCCTGACTGCTTGCTCAACCCGCATTCCATGGTCACCTTTGCCGCACGTTGGGTCTCACCTTCTCTGCTGGATCCTTTGCTCCTCACCTTCTTCTGCAATAGATGTCATGGATTTGGATTACTAACTTCGTCTGACAATTATCTCCATGTTGGATTTTCATCAGCCAGTACCTCATCCTTCAGGATTACTCTGCTCACCATTGAAATTAAGGATATTCCTCCACTACCAATAACCTTGATCTCATACTAAGAAAACTAATTCAGTACTTTAATCTAAATAGGATTACACTCCTTTAGTATACCCAGAGGATGGGCAGGTCAGTAGCACGGGTCCTTGGAGGTTCTCCCAAGGGGTTTTCCTCCCTGCGTGCTCTTGGCCACACTCTCCAGAGTTGGAGGAGGTAATCACAATGGTAATTAGTACTATTTGTGCCTTCAATCCTACATTATCTAGCATCTCACCAAAGGTGGGATATAGAGAATGGCCAAAGATCAAGTTTCTTACACCAACCATATCTCCTTCAGCTCAAACGTATCTAAACAATAACCATATCTCATCCAGTTCCTACATATTACAAGCACTGTCCTATGTACCAATCCAGCTCTAATGTATCTAAGTACCAACGATATCTCATCCAGCTCTTCCATATCACAAGCACTGAGCTATATACTGTACCACACATTGAACACATATTAATGGATCATTCTTCTCTCCAGGCTTCTAGGAAATTATCAGACTTGTTTTGGTAAGCTTGGAGGATTTCAAATTGGATCTGTAATGTAAGTTTCAGAAACTGAAGATGTGTATTGATCCATAATTATGATGATGATGATGTGAACTGGAACATTCTTCCTGGATACTGCTGTGGTCCCTGCAGTGGCCAGAGAATTTTGATAAACTGAGGCCCAACATGATAGCAAGAGTCTTTCATGAGAGATAAAACAAGCTGTACTCATGCTGGTATCATTTCCAAAGTCAGTAGGGGATGTACTTTGTTAGAGTGCCTAGCCATTATTTTAAACTGAGTGAGGGTTTCTGGGACACAATTACCCATTTCTGGCATAATATGGATGCTTCCATTAATCCAATCTGGTGTGTGTGTGTGTGTGTGTGTGTGTGTGTGTGATATTTTATTGAAATATATGCAACAGTTTGCAGTACAGTCATAC
This sequence comes from Neoceratodus forsteri, assembly GCA_016271365.2. NCBI lineage: Eukaryota > Metazoa > Chordata > Ceratodontiformes > Ceratodontidae > Neoceratodus > Neoceratodus forsteri. The sequence continues at coordinate 361,090,027 of CM028131.1, read as the reverse complement.
GTCATGTTAGATTATACATCTTGCAAAAGATGAACATAGGTGAGGAAAAACAATTCATTCCACAGTACATGTATTATCAGTCTGCTAGGTAGTGCAAGAACTCAAAATGTATTTTGGTATTACACCATCCATACTTCAATATGTTAAGTACCAAAGTAAATCAGCTGAGCAGAAAATTAAGAATGTTTCATGGTTCATTGACCAGTTCTTCAGGATGTTTCTGCCTAGTCAAAAAATCTTTTCATTCAGCATTTTACAGAAGTCCAGTACCCTGACTTGCAGCTTCTCTGGGGTTTCTTACATTTGTTTGCTTTAGATCTGTTTTCTGTAGCTGCAACTCTTCTGAGTGTTAAATTTATTTCTTTTGATTTTCAATCCACCCCACCCCGGCATTTCAGATTCAATTGAACAACATTATATGGTGTAAATAACAGACAGAAGTCAATTTAATGGGTATTTCATTACACCATCCTTGCATTTTGGACATCAACTCCTCCAGCTGATGTGCTCAAAGGGAATAGCACAGGCATTAGCCTCGAAACACATCAACATGGTCACACTTTGGACCCAGTCTTCCTACTGGGACTTGACAGTAGTGAGGTCAAGGTTAATCTGCTCTTTTGTTGGATCATCACATAGTATCATTTCTTCATGGGGTCCCCTGTTTTAATAACCCTCTGTAGAGATTGTCTGGTAACATCAAAACATAATTTGGAGCCTCACAGTTCCAGTAGGTGCTAGACATCTCAGATATGATGCTTGCTTATGTGCAGAGGGGTGAAAGTCCATGGAGCACTGTAACATGGTTCTTGCAGCTGCTCTATGCTCCCTGGTACCTTACCATATGTGTCCCATGATGTCCCATTACTGCTCACCATGGTACTTTGATGAGTTGTGTCAGTTGAATACTAAGGGTGGATGTTGGATCATTCTTGGAGAAGGTCATGGTTTGAGGGGACAGGTTGGTGTTGAAAAATCATTATAGTGTGTATCAAGGAGCAATTAACATGAAAAGGCAGAGTTCCTGTCAGGATCAATTGCTGCAGGAAAAATTGGCCAGCTCATCTCTTTCATACTGTGGCTAGGTTAATTTATCCCTGTCTATGATCTGTTAGATGTTTTCAGCAGAAAAGTGTGAGGAGTTTGGTAACTTTTCTCAGAGAAGGTGTTCTCCTTTAGATCTGGTTTCCTATGAAGCAGCCTGTCATGTTGACTGTGGTTAACCCCAGATAATTTATATCTGCCTAGCTAGAGTGGACTTCAGCCAGTTTTTGATGATGAAGTGGCCCGGGTAATCTTGTTTACATTCTTCCTGTTGTATACTGGAACTGGGATCAACCTGCTTGCTTTTGGTCTGTTGCAAATCCCTGGGTCTGGTGATCACCGATACTGTCAGTGATTCCTTGAGGGAGGTGTTTTCTCAACTGTTCTGAAAAGGTCACTGGTTAGACCCTCCTGAAAAGTTATATGTAGACTATGATGTTCTGGTGAATTAGAGAACTGTTTCAAACCTTCCCTTTGTGGGAAAGGTTATCGAGAAGGTGGTGGTTGGCCAACTTGTGGATCACCTAAAGATTATAACATCTATGAACCTCTCTAGTCAGGCTTTTGGACCTGCCAGAATACACTAGTCCAGGTGACACATGCTCTCCTTCTGGCGAGGGACTGAGGACTTTTCTGTCTTGGTCCTCCCGATCTCTCATCAGCATTGATACAGTTGGCGATGAGGTGTTATTGGATCACCTAACATAGAAACATAGACTTTGACGGCAGATAAGGACCACTTGGCCCACCTAGTCTGCCCATTTACCTACCTATTGGATAAGCTGCATAATTTGGGGAAATAAATGCATCTCACCAGCTCTGTTTTGCATTGGTGTGAGTCCTACATAACTGGAAGAAAGCCACTGGTTGCTCTAGGTAATTTTAACTATGGGGCTTCTGCTGTCTCCTGTGGGATTCCCAATGCTCAATCCTTGCCCTGTGTTGTTCTCTGTGTACATAGTGCCCTAGATGGTATGGAGTTCGGTTTCATTGCTATGCAGGCAATGCTCAGCTATACTTATCTTGTTCTCCCAGTGGAGACCATGTGGTTTCAGTACTATAGTGTTATCTTGCTGAGGTAATTGATTAGATGGCCTAAAACTGGCTATGCTGCAACCCAGGAAGACAGAAATCATGATGACTGAGCCCAGTCATTGGGGCCTATAAGCAGTGGGAGGTGCAGCACCCTTGCTTTGTTGGGTAACCAATCTCTTTTGTTGTTTATGTGCATAAGAATTTGGGGATTATGTTGGACTGCAAGCTGGCACTAGAACAGAATGTGTTGGTGGTGAACTGATCAGGTTTTCACCATCTTTGAAAAATTGCAGGATCAAACCACATCTGGCTTTTGCTGACCTAATGCTGATTGGTCATGCTTTTCTTACCTCTAGGTGGGACTCCTATAATGCTCTATACTTTGGGTTATCAGGAGATTTAATACAACATGTAGCTGATCCAGAATGCTGCAGCTTGATTGGTGGTGGGAACTTCTTGAAGGGACCACATCACACCTCACTACATGTGCTGGACTGGCTGCCTATGTGGTGGTGCATAACCTTTAAGATATGCTTGTTAATATACAAGGCCCTGCATAATCTGGGACCTGACAAATTGAAAGATCTACCAGTTCCTTACCTTGCTACCTGACCCTCCACACACACACACTCCACTGATAAAGGCCTGTTTGTTGTCCCTCTTCCTGCTTCAGACAGTTCAGGGACAGAACCTTTGGAGTGCAGATCCAACAATGTGGAACTCTTCTGGGAGTATTCATTCTGCCTTCACAATGGAGGCCTTTAAAACATGACAGAAAACATACTTATTTGAACAGGCATTCCCAAGCTAGCTAGGATTCGATGACAAGTATTTTATGTATTTTTTAGCTATCATTTATTTATTTATTCTTATTATGTCTGATTTGTTTATGTATTGTGTATTTTTAAACTATGTACAGTGTCCTGAGCCTTCAGGAATGGGTGCATTATAAACAAAGTTTGGCTTTCCTTATCTTAGAATGTGTAACGAATAGGAGAAATGAATACATATTATGAAGTATTACCTAATCAATTTGCATAAGTAACTGTTTAGTCTTCATTGGGGTTGAATTAGTATTGTTTTTCTAAACAGATTAATCATGCATGATCTATCTGCTTGGGTAATGATTATATAAAAATTAAATTAATACTAACTTAGTTATATTGAAATTATTTAACACGTATTTACTGCTCTTCATTTTGTATTTTGATATACTATTCTAAGATAATCATTTGATCATCAAGATGTACTTCCTTCATCAATGTGCTATAGCTGTTGCTTCAGTCTAGGACATGGAGTTGACCAGCCACATGATAAACAATGGTTTGTGTCAGCATGTGCATACATGTGGAAGGTACTTTAAGCACATAAATTCAAAAGCATTGAATCTATTCAAAGCCCACCCCCATCCAAAATACACAGGAACAGCAACTGATGGCAGAAGACACTGGTGTGTCTCTAAGAACATGGTTACAATATTAGGACAGGTGGAGGCTGTGGGGTAATGTAAACATGAGCAGGGTGAAGACACCATAGGCCACAGTCAAGTCAAGATACAAATTTCATCACACACCCATGTTGCAAAATGCAACAATTCTGTGTTAACATTTTACATGGACCAAGAAAAGTTTAGAAACAGTACAGTTCTAGTCATTCTGATATTTATAGTGCTAGCTGTAATGATAAACAAATGCAACATTTGTTAGCTAATTAATCAGTATGTTGTTTATGTCTTAAATTTTGTAATTGTCAACCAATCTTGAAAACAGCATGAGGTCTCTTAGTACTTCTGCCCTGTATGTCACACTGATGTTTGAATAATAAAACATTAACTTCAAATTTCTGAATGTCTCTTTAAGTGTTACTTATAAATATTCTTTGCAAAAACTATTTTAAGGCACCAGTTAGGGTGGTTCATAGCCACAAAGTCAGGAAATGGGGCTTTAGGGTTTGCAACCTCACTCCCACCCCACCTTGTGGGCAGCAACAGGAAAAAACATTATAGTTTCACATCTCTTGCATCTTCATAAATCAGGCATGGGATGTGCCTTGGGATTATAACCTAACACTCACCTGTTATATCAGGAAATAAGCTCAGATGGGTACAGTATATGACACAACCCAGCCAGCCACCCCGATAGCCCTGAGGGGGCACATATGGATTTGTCAATATTCTTTTAGGCCCAATGACCTGAGCTGCTCAGCTGCATATATTCAGATTAGCACTGGCTGACCAAACATAGAGGATTAGTGCCATACTAACTGTAGTGCAATCATGGACAGGGCAGGCTGCTACTAAGGGGACAAATATCATTAGAAAATTAAATTATTATATACAATAGTAAGTCAACATCCAAAATGAGTTGGGGGATGGGGTGATGATAGTAAGTAGCTATCTGTATAACAGCAGGCAGAAGGCTGTTCCTCTGCTGCATAAACCAGAAACCTGAAAAAGCCTCCATCTATTAGTTGAAGCGCATGGGCAATGTCAGGAGCTATGCAGTTAAAACCAACCATATACATTACCCTTCATAAGATAACTATTACAGCATTTTATGAATAACTTTACATGGCTCTTGTGTAATTATTCTGACTCATGATAGCAGAGATATTTCCCCTGGTATAGCTTAGCAAAAAAAAGCTACACAACTGCCACCTGTTGCTCACACACTTGTATTCATAGACCTCATTTGCTACTGATTTCACCTCAAAGTGCAGATTTGTTCGGTAAACTGTATTGTTTGCTACTGGTGATGGGAGGATGATACCATAAAAATATTGATCAGGTTAGGACTGGCTAGAATCATAGAACCTTTAGTAGGTACCAGCTGAAACTTTATATTTAGGTAGCTAAGGCAGCCTGGCTAAGGCAAGCTAAAGCAAGGGTGGGATTAGGGGTTGGCACTGGCAGTGGCTAAAGCTAAGGGCAGCGGCAGATGACAACAGTTCTTGGATTGAAGGAGACCTACCTCCTGGTCGAACCTACTGCTAACTTGTTGCAGCTGCTGGATCAGTCATGTAGTCAACTCAGATGAGCTAGTGTTGGTCAGTCTGGTTGTTCATCTGGATCTGTTTCCTTCACTCTGCACAGTCTCCAAGTCCTCTTTTCATGCACCACACCTCCTTCTAGGTTCTGCAATTGCTCTGCTGTGCAAAGCACCACTACCACTACAAGCTGGGACTTCAAACCAGCATATCAAAACAGCTTTACCTCAGAATGAGTGTGCTGGACACAAAGTCAGGTAAACAAACCAGCAAATGTCCACACCACTCAAGTGTCCGGAATCACAGCTTTATTCAGTTGAAAAATAAACCGCCAATAAAATATCTCCTGCATCAGGCAAGAATAATCTCTACTAGTTTCACTCAGTCAGGTGCATCATTAGGAAGCTGAGCCAATCAAAACACAGATCTTAAATACAAAAATCCTGAAAGTGACAGTGCATTTAAAGTGAAGCAGCATATACAATATATTTAGCCTCAGTATGTATTTATTGGGCTCTGTTTTGAGCTATGTAATAATTTTATTGTACTTATTTGTATATTTCATATGTCTTTGTACCCTGTATTTTGTAATATGTAACATAGAAACATAGAATTTGATGGCAGATAAGGACCGCTTGGCCCACCAGTCTGCCCATTTCCCTACCTACTGGATAAGCTGCAGATCCTAGTTAACCAGCAGCCTACTTCTTCCTACCTCCACCCCTAGAATGGCCTTATGACTGTCCCATGCATGCTTGAATTCCACCACTGTTTTGACTCCACAACTTCCTCAGGAAGGCTCCATGCATCCACAACCCTCTCTGTGAAAAATACTTCCTTAAATTACTTCTGAGCCGCCCCCCCTCTATCTTCAAATTGTGCCCTCTTGTTCTTGCACCTCTTTTTTGAAAGATGCTACCCTCTTGGACTTTGTTGATTCCCTTGAGGTACTTGAAAGTTTCTATCATGTCCCCCTCTCCCTCCTTTCCTCAAGGATATACATATAAGCTCCTTTAGTCTCTCTTCATATGTCTTCCGGTGCAGACCCTGCACCATTTTAATGCCTTCCTCTGGACAGCTTCCATCCTGTCTATGTCTTCGGAGATTGGGTCTCCAGAACTGCCAGTACTCAGATGGGGTCTCACCAGCTGTCTGTACAGAGGGATAATAACTTCCTGTTTTCTACTGGTGATGCCTCTCCTATGCATCCCAGTATCCCCAACCCTCCTTGCTGCCCTCTCACATTGCTTGCCCACCTTTAGGTCATCTGATATGACTACCCCCAGGTCTCTTTCCATTTTGTTGTTGTTAGTATCTCACCCCCATTGTGTACTCTTCCCTGGGTTTTGTTTCCCAGGTGCATTACCTTGCACTTCTTAGCATTGAATCTAAGCTGCCATACATTTGACCATTCCTCTAACCTTGCCAAGTCCCTTCTCATCCTTTCCACCCCACCTTGTGCATCAACTCTGTTGCAGATCTTTGTGTCATCTGCAAAGAGACATACTTTTCCTTCCAGTCCCTCTGCAATGTAGCATAAAGACATTGAAGAGGACCCGTCTAATACTGAACCCTGCAGTACCCACTAGTAACCCCTTTCTTCAGAGTGGACTCCATTTACTATTACTCTCTGTGTCCTATTCTCCAGCCAATTCTTTACCCAAGCTGTCATCTTGGGACCCACTCCCAGGCTGGCTATCTTGTATATTAATCTTTTGTGTGGGATTGTGTCAAATGCCTTGCTAAAGTCTAGGTAGGCCATGTCCACAGCCCTCCCTGATCTACTACTTTGGTCACCCAGTCAAAGAAATCTATCAGATTCATCTGGCATGACCTTCCTGCTGTGAATCCGTGCTGCCTTGGATCCTGTGCCCCTCTGGCCTCTAGATACTCGACAATTCTTTCCTTCAGAAGTGATTCCATCATTTTCCCTATCACTGAGGTTAAACTAACAGGTCTGTAGTTTCCTGCTTCTGCCTTGCTCCCACTTTTGTGAGGGAATCACATCTGCCCTCCAGTCCTCGGGTACCACCCATCCTCCCATGATTTGTTAAAGAGGTAGTCAGTGGTGTCACTAGTTCTACCCTTAGTTCTTTTTAAATTCTGGGATGAATCCCATCAGGCCCCATTGCTTTGTCCACCTTCAGTTTTAGAGTTCTTTCATAATCCTTTCTTCTGTAAATGGGCTGGTATCAACTTCTGTATCCAGAGTGTTTCTACTGTTTGTTTTAGGTACCACCCCTCTTCATTTGTAAATACTGAGCAAAAATATTTGTTAGTATCTCTGCCTTTCACAGTCTCCCTCTGCCCACCTCCTCCCTTTATTAAGCCTCACTATCCCTCCCTTGGTCTTCCTTCGCTCCCTGATGTACCTATAAAAGGTTTTATCCCCTTCTTAACTGAGTTGGCTATCTTTTCCTCAGTTTGGCCTTTGCTATTCTGACTGTCTTCCCAGCCTCCTTTTGCTTTAACTGATACAGTTCTCTGTCCTGCTCCTTCTGTGATTCCTTGTACTTCCTGAATGCTTTCTTTTCTCTTGAACCTTCACTGCCACTTCCTTTGAGAGCCATAGTGGTTTCTTACATCGTTTTGTTTTGTTTATTTGCTTCACACAAGGCTCGTTACCTCTGTGATGGCAGTTTTTATTATTCCCCATTGTTCTTCCACCCTCCTTCCTGCCCATTTGCTAGTGCATTCCTTAGGCACTCACCCATTTGCAAAGTCAGCCCTCCTAAAGTCCAGTACTTTTGCCTTTGTATGGCTTGACTCTATTGCTGTGTTTATTGCGAACCATACTGTTCGATGGTCGCTAGTTCCCAGATGGCTACCCACTTCTACATTTGTGATCCTCTCCATCTCCATTTGAGAGAACCAGGTCTAAGATTGCTCCCTCTTGAGTGGGCTCCAATACTAGTTGTCTAGGCATGCCCCTGTAGGGCATCTAGAATAACCACCTCTTCAAAGTGGCTGCTGCAACTGCACTCCAGTTAACTTCTGGCATATTCAGATCACCCATCAGCAATATCTCCTTTTTCTGCCATTCTAAGTGTACTTTCTATCATTTCCTTGTCCATTTCCTCCCCTGAGAAGAGGTCTGTATCTAACCTCTGTGCGGATTGTGGTGCCATTGCTTGTCTCCAAATTTACCCACAGTGCTTCTTCTCCTCTGTTTACCCTTTTGTTCTGTTGCTTTTATTCCTTCCCTTATGTAAAGCTACTCCTCCTCCTCCTCTTTTACCCTCCTGTCCCTTCTGTAGATAGTGTATCCTGGTATGTTTATGTCCCAGTCATGGTTTTGTATGTACCATGTTTCTCTGCTACTACAATATCCAGATGTTCCTCCTCCATCAAGGCCACTAATTCAGGAGCTTGTTACCCAGACTATGGGCATTGGTACTCATTGCTCTCCATTTTTGATGGCTTTACCTTCTGTTGCAGCATCCCCACTGACCTTTCTACCTCGGTCTTTCTCATTTAGTACCCTGTTTTTTTTAGGGAGAGGTGGGATTTTCCTGCTGCTTATCAGTGCCTCCCCTTTAACTAGTTTAAAGTTTGCCAATGAAGCATTTTAAACCGATTGCTCAAAGACTTGTTCCTTCCTGGACAGATGCAGACCATCCTGCCAGTATAGGCTGGTGTCCCTCAGGTGGAACCCCAGTCTAATGAAGCCAAACCCTTGTGCTCCACACCATTTTTCAACCATTCATTAAACTGCATGGTGCAAAGTACCTCGCCTCCCCATGCCATTGACAGGCAGCACCTCTGAGAAGGATACTGTGTGTGCTACTTGTCTTAGGCCCCACCCAACTCTACAAGTCCTCCTGCACTGCTCTAATCTCATGATGAGCCAAGTCATTTGTCCCTAGGTGGACAATGACATCCAGCTCGAGACTCCTGTGCAGCTGTTCTCATGATCCTGAGGATGCACTTCCTGTCCCTCTAAGCCATGGCACCAGGCAGGCACCTTACTTCAGTTTTCCCTGCTCCCCCAGTTCTATCCCTCTAATAACTGGGTCCCCACCAGGAGCTGCTTCCTTTCCCTGTGGTGTCCTCTGCCTCCTTCCTGTGGCCTCCCTTGTGACAATTGTCCTCAGCCTCCTTAGTCTCCTCTGCAGGTGCATCCATGGGGAGCTATGCTCCCAGGAATGGTGTATGGATTGTGGGTGGAACAACTGACTGGGTGTGCCTCTGTTCCACCATCCTCACCTCCCTGAGCCCACTGTGGTCAAACTGCTGTGCTTTCTTCGCAACCTCTGAGGTAGTGGTGGTGGCTCTGGTGCCTCCTGGATGGGGAGGTTCCCTTCCTACTGTCCAGTTTGGTCTGAAGAAGGGCAACTTCCTCCCTCAGGGCAGAGAGTTGTCTGCAAATAGGGCAGCATCTCAGCCTCAGAAAGACTCCTGGAAGACTGCTGCCCCACAGCCATTACATTCTTTCTCCCACATGTTTATCTACTTTTTTTTGTTTGTGTGTGTGTGTGTGCAGCCTGCTGATGTGTGTGATTGGTTTGTTATATAGAAATATATATATATTATACAATGTGTATGCTTATATTGTCAGTGCAGTGTGCTAGAGAGGATATGACAGTGATATGCACCTTGCACTCTTGAGAATGATGTCAGAACCCCAGGTATAAAGGAACTATTTCCAGGGGTGGGGGTGAGGTGGGCAGGGTTGGGCCTAAATTGTGCCCTCATGAAACAATCAGCTAAAAGCTCTGACCCACCACTGTGATGAGTGCCTTCCTGTCAGCAAGATGCCCTACACAACAGTTTGACAGAGAAAATACCCTGCTAGTCAAACAGAGAAAAATCCAGACATCCAAGTCAGACACAGGTAAACCTCCTCAGCCCCAAAACAGCCTGGTGGTTTGTTAGCCACAAAGGAAAATCAAATATGCAGTTATTTCAACCCTTCTGAAGATGCTCACAAGATAAGCAGTTTTGAAAACCCCTTCCTGAATTAAAAACTAAAATAATTAAACACAAAGCAATACCAATAGTACGACTGTAAAGTAAGTAAAACTTCCCTCAGGTGTAAGCAAGAAACAGATTTGTTGCAGATATCTAGTCCAATATAGTATATCCCATGCAGCTTCTTACTTGTTTCAAAGCACATCCAGTTACACAACTTGGAAGAAGATGGACTCCTGTCTGAAACAGGATCACACCAGTAGTTATAGTAATTGATCAATGCTGGAATGTTCAAGCCAAAACAACTGGCTGTGATGTGGGACTCCGTGACTTGTGAAGACAATTTCCCACCTCAGGCTATGTCTGGCATCCAATTACAAACTGCAGCCTTTGCTATTTTAAAGTACACAGCCACCACCAGTAAATATTGCAAAATATATTGATGCAGATTGTCACAGAATACTAGTAGACAGTCCAGTTAGCCACAAGAAAAATCAAATATGCAGTTATTTCAACCCTTGTGAAGATGCTCACAAGATAAGCAGTTTGAAAACCCCTTCCTGAATTAAAAACTAAAATAATTAAACACAAAGCAATACCAATGTAAGACTGTAAAGTAAGGAAAACTTCCCTCAGATGTAAACAAGACAGAGATTTGTTGGAGATATCTAGTCCAATATAGTATATCCCATGCAGCTTCTCACTTGTGTCAAAGCACACCAGTTACACAACTTGGAAGAAGATCAACTTTTGCAACTTTGCACAAAGGACCTTACTGGAAATGAGCTTGTCTCAGCTGAGCTATCTGATTCATTCATTTGTTTGTGAAATGAATAAAAACTTCAGCTACTTACCACTTTAAGTGCAGAAATGGGCTAATGTGTCATAAATTAATATAAATAGCTAAAGGTCAATTAAAATACAGTTCAGGGAACCAGAAACTGTTGTATTTTAGTATGATTCAACTGAAAACCCCAAAATTTTCAACATGAAAATTGTCATGGATCCACAGTAGTGAATCTGACAGTTCCCAACTCCAATAAATGTAGTGCTGGAGGTATCAAAGGATGTTTATCTTCTGCACCATAGAAGAGAAAAGACAACAACAGTAAGGATCAGTACTAAAAGCACAATACACATTTACTTATAGCAGATCAAAACATATTTTTATATAATCTATGTGTATACATCATTTCTTCTCTTTATACAGGGTAGCAATTCAATATGGTCATTTAACCATGGGTTCCATAGGCCACTAAAGTGAAAATACAGAATGATTCTTGGTACAGAAGTTTGTCCTCCAAACTACCCCATGTAGGCAAAATTTCACTTTTTCAATGCACAAAATTAAAACTGTGGTTTCCATGTCTATTCACTCGCATGTAACTAGAAGGCATTCTTACTGTCCCCAGCTGTGGACCTAAGACATTTACTTATTGAAACAGTTTAGTGGGCACAAAGTCTTTCCTACATAAAATGACCTGCACTCACAGGTGGCCAAATATTTAGAGAATACTGGATGGGTAACCATGCAGAGGGTCTGATTCCTATGACCTTGAGAGCAAAGCTCGGCGGTCCTTGGGAATCAGACTCTGAAGTGGCAGAACACACTGGTTCTGCATGGGGTTACCCATCCTGTATTTTCGATAGTGTATGGTGCCTCTCAAATTATTTTACTGTTATTTTCCACTTTCAAAATGTATTTTACATAGGTTAAGAAATTGTTACCTCACGTTTGTTCACATGGCAAGTTGTGTGGTTGCTAGGGACTGGGCATCCTCTGCTAGCAGCACACACTGCCATTGGTTGCTGCTGTACTGTGGGAAGAATTTATGAAAAAACATGGTGGTGATATGTCTTGCTAGCGAGAACAGAATCGTAAAAATGAAGAAAATTGTAAGTATTCATAGCGTATCTGGTTGATCCCATATCTTCCTTATTGCTAATGAACTGCTCCAGTGTTTGAAAATCACGGCATCAATTTACAGTGTAGTTTTAAATAATATTGTCTCACGGCGGTTTAAATTTAGGGTTTCAAAGCAAGGCTCAAGGTTTGAAGTCTAAATGAATAGAACACTATTTTGCATGTACGGTCAGAACAGCACTCCATTTATTTTAGTATCTGTGGTTGAACAGCATTTCAGAATGGTGGCATTTCGAGACAGAACAATGTTCCACCATACACTATATTACATTTTGCTAGTACAGTTAAAGAAATCCTCCACGCTTAAACATCTTTGTATTGTTACAAGTACAACAGTAAAGGTACTGGTCTTTAAGATGTAGACAAAATTTACAGTTACCATAGGAGTGATTCCTAGTGGTAATGGTGGTAGCCACATTTCATCATGCCCCACCCCTTGGTTTAGGCTGGTATCTGTGTACCAACAAATCCTTCATGTTCCTGCCCAGCGGTAGACCATATGAGGTTTCTCCATGGTTATCTCAGATAGGAGCAGTTCATTTTCCAGTATCTCCCAGTTTCTAGTAATATTATTCTGTAATTGGTTGGCATGTCTGTTGAAATTGGTAACAAAATTCATTCTGTTGAGGGCCCTTCTCATGGATTTTATTTTGAAGGAGAGTCTGTATAGGTCTCCAGGGTTTCCTGATATGCCTTCTCCACAATGTTACTATGTATCCCCTCTCAATTGAAATGATGACACATGTCTGATCCATTTACAATATAATCTGAGTCATTCATGAAATTTTGCGAACTCTCAACATTTGGGCCTTGATAATACTCTTAATCATATGATGTGGATGGCAACTTTGTGAAATAAATTAGCATGTGAGTACCATCTGGTAATTCTGAAATTTGTAAATCTAAAAGGAAACAGACATATGGTTACTCTGCACCGTCAATTTCAGGATTGAATTGCTGTTTTCAAATAGCATACAAAATCTCCCAACTCATGAAGTGTGCCCTTCGTTGCAAAAATATATCATCAATAAAACAACACCAGATATCAATCCTATGGAGAAAAGGATTCTTCAGGTTTTATAGACTGATGTTTTTCCCATAGGCCCAAACAGAGATTGGCATAGTTGAGGGCAAAAGTAGCCACCATTGCCATTCCCTTAAGTTGAAGGTAATGCTCACCCTGAAAAAGAAAACAGTTTTCCTGCAATACATGTTCAGTATAGTTTAACAGAAATTGCTTTTGTGTGAATCAGATTTATATCCATATCAAACCAGTGTTCCAAGGTCTGAAGTTCCCCTCATGGGGAATGTTGGCATACAGGGCTACCATGTCCATTGAAACCAAGAACCACTCACTTTCGATCTGCATGTCCCCAGGACCTCTAAATCACAAAGGAAGAGGCAGCTGCCATTAAAAGCTTGGAAGAGATTACTGATTTGACAAATCAGCTGACAAAGGTGTTCAGTAGTGGTTATGTCCACACTTAAGTATGTGGAAGAAATAGAAAGACAATTGAGGGATGTAAATTTCTATGCCAAACTTAGAAGTGACTCGACTGTGAGGTACAAACAAGATATAGACATATTTCTACATGATGCACTTATGTCAGGGTTGTTTCAAATGAGGAAATGTTATATTTAACTGTGTCTCACCCTGTCAGAGCAGGTATATACATCCCACCAAAATCTGCAAAATCTGCACGATCCTACAGGGTGCCTAATAGTGGCAGGCTGGCCTCTTACAGAGCCTCTGTCAAAATATGTTGATGCATACATTAAGGGTATGTCACTAACATGTCTTCATACATTCAGGACACAAACACAAATTTTAGAGGTCCTGGGGACATGCAGATTGAATCTGAGTGGTTCTTGGTTTCAATGGACATAACAGCCATGCATACTGTACAAGCATTCCACATGAGGGGGGACTTCAGGCCTTGAGACACTGGTTTAATTTGGATACAATTCTGGATGCACATAAAAGCTATTTTTGTTAAACTGTACTGAACATGTATTGCAGAAAAATGGTTTTCTTTTCCAGGGTGAGCATTACCTGCAACTTAAGGGAATGGCAATGGGGCTACTGTTCCCTTCCCAACTATGCCAATCTCTATATGGGCCTATGGGAGAAAACATCAGTCTATGATGACCAGAACACTACTTTTCTCTATAGGATTGATATCTGGTGTTGTTTTATTGATAACATATTTATGGTGTGGAAGGGCACACTTGATGAGATGGGAGACTTTATACATTATTTGAAAACAGCAATTGAACCTGAAATTCACCTTCTGTCTGTCTCTTTTATAGATTAACACATTTCAAAATTACCAGATCGTACTCTACATACTAATTTATTTCACAAAGAGACAGATAGGAACTATCTCTTACTCTCATCTAGTTGCCATTCACACCATATGATTGAGAATATTCTCAAGGCCCAAATGTTGAGAGTTTGCAGAAATTTCATGGATGACTCAGATTATATTGTAAATGGGTCAGACATGTGTTGTCACTTCATTAAGGGGATACAATACTAACATTGTGGAGCAGGCATATCAGGAAACCCTGGAGACCCTAGAGACTCTCTTTTCAAAATAAAATCAATGAGGAGGGCCCCAACAGAATTAATTTTGGTACCAGTTTCACCAGACATGCCACCCAGTTACAGAATATTATTACTAGAAACTGGGAGATATTGGAAAATGAACCACTCCTATCTGAGATAACCAAGAAGAAACCTCGTATAGTCTACTGCAGCGGCAGGAACCTGAAGATCTGTTGGTACACAGTTACCTGCCTAAATCAAGGGATGAGGGCATAATGAAATGTGGTACAACCATTACCACTAGGGAATCATCCATGTGGTAACTGTAAATTTGTCCACACATCTTGAATGTCAGTACCTTTGCTGCTTGTAACAATAAAAGACATTGCTTAGAATGATTTCTTTAACTGCACTAGTGAAAATGTGATATTTTGGCCACCTGTGAGTGTCAGTCATGTTATGCAGAAAAGACTTTGCACCCACTAAAGGTATGAATAAGTGAACATCTTAGATCTACGGCGGGGGGGCAATAAGAATGCCCCAGGTAGTCACATATGTGTGCATAGATATGGAAACCACAGTTTTAAATTTTGTGCCATTGAAAAATGAAATTGGGTCCATTTTGGGGTAGTTGGAGGACAAACTTCTGTAACAAGAATCATTCTGGATTTTCACTCTAGGGACCATGGACCCCCAGGGTTAAATGACCGTATCAAATTGCTACCCTGTATAAAGGGAAGGAAATCATGTGTATACACATAGATTATATAAAAATATGTTTTTGATCTGCTTTAAGTACATGTTTATTGTGCCTTTAGTACTAATTCATACTGTTGTTGTCTGTTCCCTCCTAGAGTGCAGAGGATAAATACCCTTTGGTACCTGCAGCACTAAATTTATTGGAGTTGAGAACTGTCAGATTCATTACTCTTGAGGATCCATAACAATTTTATGTTGAAAACATTTTGGTTTTCAGGTGAGATCATGCTAAAACACAACAGTTTCTGGTTCTCTGAACTGTAATTTAATGGGTCTTTATTTATATTCATTTATGACACTTTATCCTGTTTTTGCACTTATATTGTATGTACTGCTTCACTTTAATTGCACTGTCACTTAAGGATTTTTCTATTTAAGATCTGTGTTTTTAACTGGCTCAGCCTCCTGATGATGCACCTAACTGTTTGAAACTGATAGAGAAAATCAAGGAGCACTCCCCGAATGTAATGTAACAAAGTGCTAAACACAAAAATCAAATTAAAGCATTTATTGCAAAATACAGTGTTGTGCTTGTAGTGACCACTCACCCCAGCACTTCGGGATGAAACCCTTCATCAGGAGGCATGGCAGGTAAAGAAAGACATCCACTTAAGTACACAATTTAACATCACCACAGGTGTTGACCATAATCATGCAATTGTGTTTAACATACAAAATCAATTCAAGTTGACACCTTTGAGACTGTGTAAAAACAAAAAATAAAGTACAAAATGCCATAAATTACTAGGCCTACACATTTAAATACAGTTATACATGTTATCTGAAATCACAATTATGTTTTTATTTAAATAAAAAAGAATTCAGAAGAACTATTAAATATATAAATTCATAAATGCTGCTGTTCATTCTAAGTCCTTAATGGACAAAGGTAGGAGCTGTAGTTTCCATGTAGTCAAGCTTCCAAGTCTGGTGGAAAAGAAAGTAAAGATGTGGATCTGAGGATCTGCCTAGTACAGTGATCTGCCCAAGTTCCAGGACTCCAGAGATAAAGACAAAGGACCTAAAACAACAAGAGAGAACTCAAAGATTAGAAAATGCCACTGTTAAAGTAATTTATTTAGTAAGAAACTGATAGAGATCCTTCTTGCCTGATGCAGGAAGAGTTTTAATTGAGGTTTGTTATTTTTCAACTGAATAAAGTTGTCATTCTGGTATAATTAAGTTGGTGCGGACATTTGTTGCTTTGTTGCCGATTGGACTTGGCTCAACTTGGTGTTCGTTGCCATTGAGTTTCTCTCTGCCAGTCTGCTCTGCTGCTGCTGCCTTAGCCTGTGTTGAAAGAAAAACTGATGACTAGTATTTTGTCCTCCATGTCTACTTCTTGACACTCCTTGCCTGCATTTAACAGTCCTCCAAATCCCACCACAAACTGACACCTGGTGCTGGAAAAGAGGCAGCAATTTTCGACTGTCTTAAGCAGCAATCAGCAGCACAGATGACCACCACTTTCCTATACACCAGTTGGAGAGGAAACTGAAATCCACCCCTCCGGGCTCCATCACAGGACTCAAACTCACTGGAATCCCTTTCCATGAGTGCCTGATTGCCCTGGGCAATATATAAAACAATCATACAAATTCCGTTCCTGCAATGCAAACAACAAATCAGCATCCCAGTTTGTTGCCCCTTGAGATTTTTTTTTACTGTATTCTTGATCGTACTTCACAGAATTTACTTCAATCCTCAATGCCGCGGTACATTAACTTCAGCCTGACTCCTTTCACTTTCGATACCCATTCAACAACACTGAAACTGTTCTGCTCATGCGATACATTATCTCAAAACCAACTACAGAGCCAACTCGGAGACCTGAAAAACATGATTTTTCAAAATAAATATCTTAAAAATGACAAAATTGCCAAGCATCAACCACCACGAGAAAATTCTTCCCGCCAACCTACAAAAGCATACAAAATTTCACATTTTAAAGATCTATAGTTTTTATCTAGAGGAGAACAAAATTCAGAAGAAACAAACATACATTGAAATCAATAGGAAAATCGTATTTTTTTTCACACTTAAATATCTTTAAAATACTTGACACATTTATATGAGACTTTCAAGTTGTAGATTCTGCCATGGACAACAGATTCTGAAAGTTTCATGTAAATCTGTAAAACCATCTTTCACAAAATATTGAGTTTAACATAGCGCCAGACACCCTAATTGAAAGGCTTGCCTGTAGTTATGTGGAGGAAGAGCTCCTCTCCCACATCCTACTCAAACTAACAGACTACAGCCGCTCTGCTTAGAATGAGTCATACTCGCTTTGTCGATGTGAGCTGGTTGGCTCCCGCTCCCGGTTGTATTTGTTTTTCCTTGCTCTGCCTTCTCTCTCATCATTGCCTTGCTTGTTCCCCTTCTTCCCAGTTTTGTTTTCTCCCTCCCGCCTCTGTACCTCCTCTCTGCCTCTGTTGCTTCTTGCTTTTTTGGGGGCTTTTGTCTGCCAGCCGGCACCTTAGTGCCATGGCTTGCTCCTTCCATCGTTCGTTGCTTCCTCGGAACTGAGTTTTCAATATTTTATTTTACATGCATACTGTTACTTAGGAAGGGAACAGCAACCACATGTCTAAGACACTGGATAAACTGTGGTATTTCAAAGACACAATTTACATCAATGGAACAAAATCACTGACCTTGTCCTACTTCAACGTGAGTTGAACTTCAATTCATTGGAGAATACCATGGCCCTTCCTGGCTTGCAGTGGGTTGCCGCTGCTTCTGTCTCCATCCATTGTCTTTCCTTGCTGGTGCTCCTGCCCCTGCCTGGTGTCTTTTTCTCCCATTGGTCCTGCATGCACCAGCTCATTCAGCTGCTCCTCATCTACCAGTTCACTATCTGCTACAGAATGCTACAAACCATGGGGCAAAGAAATTATAAAAGCTGCGACTGTAGCATGACTGGACATTATGTTTACTGCTTTCATGAACTAATGGAGTCCTTCTTCCACCTCCTTCAACTGGGGCTATTCTGCTTGTTACTGCTGTTCTTATTCTCTGGCGTCATGCCAGAATATAGACATTATAATCCATGCACAGGCCTGGTAAACGATAAACTCATCAGAACTGTATCCTTAACCAGGGCAGCATTCATAATTCTAAGAAATGACCTAACTGTTTGCAGGCATCCCTAAGGCTTCATGCTTGATGTCCTTCCAGGCATTTGTGTACCTCTCCATGGCTGCAAGTGGATGCTGCTGCTATCTTTAAGGACTTCCTTGTCTCAGCCACTCCCGCACACATGTTCTATTACATGCTTCGCCTCTGAGATGCCTACAACACCAAGCTGCGCCTCCATAGCAGCACCTATGGTCCTGTTAACCTTCACCTGATTTATGTGGGGTCTGGCTATGCCACTGGCCATGCAGGGCTTCATCTACTAAGCATCCTTGCTGTAGCTGCCCAGTGCAATACCATGTGGTCTCGCTAACCTTTGGGGTTTAGCTGCCACTGTACTCATGCCACCGCTGACCTATGTGTGGTACAGCTGCATATCCTACACCTTGTATAGGTCTAGATTACATTCACACCCTTCGATGCTTCTGGCAGGATGCTTCAATTCATTTGAATCTACTACCTCTCCCAATTCCTGCAGATTTTCAACAGAGCTTTATTCAATAGTGCCTGCCTTACTCAACATCCGGCCTGGAGGTTTGTCTTCTTCACTCCATACCTGCCTCACCCAGCATCGGAGCCTGCAGTTTGATTATTTATCTCAACACCTGCCTCACCCAGCAATGGTCTATGCTTCAACTGGATTTATGAGCTTCTTCTGATAGTTTGCCATGTCTAACTTCATACTGCTGCGACACTGCCTTAACTTACCTGTGCTGCCTTGAAGGCTCCCCTATCTAGGGCGTTCGAGTTGCTGCCAATCTACCTGCTATTCTCATCATGATGCTGTTACATAGCTCATTTAGCTTCACACCATCAGCTGTCTCTGCCATGCCCATACCAGTCTGGTTATGTGTATTGTATAGCCAGACCTCATCTTGTTTAGCGCTTCCTGTTGCTTCATTCCCTCAGCTCAGCCTCTGGGATGCCTACTGCCCGGCTACCTCAGTGGTGGTGCTTAGTCATCTAACCTATGTGGGGTCTAGCTTGACTCACTCTTCCTTTGTCTGGCCTATGTGGGGTCTGGCTTTCCTCGCAGGCTACGTGAGGGCTTTGCCCGACATCATTTCACTGCTCCTTGCTATCCATGAAGAATTACAGTCTACTAGACTTCATGGAGCTCCTTGTTCTACTATGATCTTACGCCTGGATTGGTTGTACATTTGCTGCTTTACGCATCAGTCAACAGATTTACTACTACTCCACTCCTGCCAGGACACTTAGCTGAGCTCTATCTGGAAGACCTTCTATCTTATTATTTGGCCTCGACATAACTCTACCCAGTGCTCTAATAATAATAATAATAATAATAATAACAATAATAATAAATTTATTTATAAGGCACCTTATCTATTGCTAAGGTGCCTAACAATATAAAAGAACAAAATCATACAAACATCAGACATTAGTTCAATTCAGTTAAAATCACATAACAATAAATCAGTAACAAACATTCAATTGGCTAAGAAGGCTTGTTGCCACAGAAAGGTTTTTAAGCCCTGCTTAAATCCAGCCACAGTTGTGCACTTCCGTAACCGACGGGGAAGAGAATTCCAAAGGGTGGGTGCTACATAAGCAAAAGCTCTTGTGCCAGATGATTTCAAATTCACCCTTGGAATCTCTAACAACCCCTCGTCGGCTGAGTGGAGTGATTGACCAGGGCAGTAGGGGACCAGAAGCTCTTTCAGATGGTCCAGGCCCTGTCCAGCTAGGATTTGAAAGTCAGTAAACTGACTTTAAAGGTGATCCGCCACTGTACTGGCAGCCAGTGCAGTTCGTGCAGCATCAGTAATATGACAGGATCAAGCAGATCCTGTCAAAGTGAGACGCCGCATTCTGCATCAGCAGCAAGCGATGGATTTCAACCACAGAAAGCACTAGATAAAGGGAGTTGCAGTAATCCAAGTGAGAGGACACAAGGCGTGGACCAAGGTAGGAAGGTCGTGGGACGGCACCAGATGCCTAATCCTGGTGATATTCCTAAAATGGTAAAAGGATGTTTTGATGACTGCTGATACCTGAGAATGTAGGGTCAGTCCATCATCAAAACTACCCCCAGGTTACACACCATTCAGAGACTGGGGTGAGGCGCTGCCAAAAAAATTTCAGAGGGTGCACCAACACCGGCCCCCTATCCGACAACCGAGTCAACAACCAATACCTCACTTTTCTGAGTTCAACTTCAGCCAGCTGGAATCCATCCACTTGTGGATTTCTTTCAGACAGTTATTAAAGAATGAGAGAGCTCCATCCTGGTCAGGTGCAAAGAAAGGTAGAGCTGGGTATCATCTGCATAGCAGTGAAACCTCAGCCCATACCTTCTTACAATGTCTCCGGTAGCATATACACGAGAACAACATGGATATTTGGATCCTGTTACAATGCTACTTCATCCGACTTAGCCTTCATCGGTTATTATCATCCATGACTTTAGAAGCACATCAATTCATGATTGTCAGACCATTTTCACAAGTTTAATTCCAGCTGCTGTACCATTCTGGCTTCTAAAACGTGTATCTACATTGCTCTATACTACTATTTTGATCACCAGGTGAAAGCTCATCAACTTACATGGTATTTACATTCCCTCAATGCTCTCCGCTGTATACCATACATAATCTATGCAATACTAGTCCTCTGCTACTATGTCTGCATCATGCGGAGTTCGATATTACTATTACTATTGCTGACCTATGTACGGGTCCTTACTTACGCTATCTGCTAATACTACCTGCTTCGCCCTTACAGGGCATAGAGGTTCATCAAAGACTGTCTCACATATTCTAAGACCTGCTTCATCCCTCGGGACCTGGAGGTCCATCTAACTTATAACTACCTATTTGCACTAAGATCTATTCCCAATTCACTTTACTGCTTCACCACTCCGGACTGGAGGTTCCTACTGCTCTGTCCTCTCAGATCGTGAAGCCTGCGCTTAGCTCCAGTGCTTCATTCCAAGACCTTCTGGATCACTTCACCAATGTAACTTGACACTTCAAATTAATATGCTCGACTATGGATTCCAATCTTCTATCAAATTCTACCATGGACAAGGATTTGGACTAGGAGTTCACTGGAAGGATGTGCTGCCATCTTCACTGGCACTCAAATATCAGTACATTCTTTCAGCTTTCCGCTTGCACTGAACTAAGATTTACAACTTTGGATTTGGATTAGCTGACAATTTAAATCATTAATTTAGGATTACTCTCCTTTAGTATGCCCAGAAGAATGGGCAGGTCAGTAGCCATGGGTCCTCAGAGGTTCCCCAAGGAGTTTTTCCTCTACTGCATGCTACTGGCCACACTCTCTGGAGTTTGAGGAGATAATCGTACTGATACTCATTGTTTCTTTTGGAGGTCTCATCCTACTTAACAAGCATCCTCCCTATGGTAGAATACAGAGAAAGGCCAAAACATCAAGTCAAAACAAGTTACTTATCAGCTCAAGCATCTAAGCATGTTGCATACTATCCAGTTCACATGTTCTATAATTACTGACTTGCTCATATCTATGCTAAGTACCTAAGCACTAATCAATTCATACAACTAATACCTTGTCAGCATTGTCCTACTTGCTGGTCTGGCCTCTGTATCAAGCACAACCTACATTATTCAGCTACCATACGTAGCACAAGCACTGAGCTCTAAACCACACATAATTGAAAGGTTTGCCTGTAGTTATGCGGGGAAGAGCTCCTCTCCCATCCTAATCAAACTAACAGACTACAACCATTCTGCTTAGAGCGGGTTGCACTCGCCCTCCATCCTCCCTTTCCACATCCTCCTACTCCAGCACTCTTATCCCACCGGGAGGTCTCATCCTACTCAACTAAGCATCCTTCCTACTGTGGAATACAGAGAAAGGCCAAAACATCAAGTCATAACAAGTTACTCATCTACTCAAGCATCTAAGCACCTTGCATACTATCCAGTTCACATGTACTGTAATCACTGACTTGCTCATATCTTTGCTGAAGTACCTAAGCACTAATCAATTCATACAACTAATACCTTGTCCACATTGCCCTACTTACTGGTCTGGCCTCTGTGTCAAGCACAACCTACATTTTTCAGCTACCATATGTAGCACAAGCACTGAGCTTTGAACTAATATAATCATAGGCACCACCGCACTCCCCATATTGGAGATTGTTTTCAGTAGTTTGAAATGGAGGATAAAGATGAAATAATAAAAGAGGGAAAGAAACAATGACAGACCCTAGTTAGTCAGCTTAATATCAGAATATAGTAACTGGATGCTTCTTTCTGGAGATTATTGTTAAAGTAACTGCGTAGTTTACATTGCTCCAAACTTGCTGCATTGCTCAAATGCAAGAGCCCTGATGCATCTATGAACATAGGCCCCAGGCACCAATGGGCATAAGTTACATGCAAAAGTACCTAACCCACCTGTGCAGCACAGTACCTGCAGACAGATGTGCCAGCCATTATTCATGAATGGCTGCCACCTGTCTGTGGCTCCACCCCAGCATGCAGGGGCCATGCAGAGTGACCATGGCAGAGTAGCAGACCCAGCCAGACATCCAATTGGATACCGTCATGAGTCCCACAGTGGATCCCTTTCACTACAGCGCAGGTCTAAGTGCATGAATGCCCACTGCAGGCATCCAGACCCAGACGGAATGGCCCCGATATCCAGTGGACACACCCACCAGCCAGAACTGCATGGTGCCTCCCGGCACGGGCAGGTTCCCAAGCTGTGGTACCCACCTCAATCCTGCAGGCTGCCCCTGGCACAGATGTCCTCTGACCCTGCTCCTGCACCTCTAAAACCCTACACCACACCGGCACCCTGAGCACCACAGGTGGTCCATGAACCCCACCTACACAGATGCCCCTTCTGTGCCAGTCTATAAGCCATCCCTGTACCCCCACCACCACATCCATGAGCACTGCACCCACAACCTCTTCCCCTGTCCTGCTGGTGTTACGGGGTGGGGGCAATAGCTACATCTACAGTTGCTGGATCCCAGACACCACCAGGTGTTGGGGATCTGCCAGGATAGTGGGGATGGGATGCTTTGTCCTGGGGGTCCAGCACTGTATGGGTTCTCACCTACCCAGATGCTCCAGCCCTTGCCATAGTCCTAGTGGTCTGGGATGGAAGGCGGTCACCTGAGTCTGCGACTGGCGGGCACCTATGAGGGGTGCATAGTGAGCTATGGCGGGTCTTCCTGCCATAAGCTATGCTCTCTCTGCACCCTCACAGCCAGCACTATGCAACATAATTGCATGGCGGGTGTGACCTGCCCGGTGTGTTTTCCATCAGCGTGACCAGAGGATTGGGCATGTAGGTGCTGCATGCCCCTTTGGTGCATCCTGCATGGTGGCCACAGTGGGTGGGGGTGGCTACTCCCAAGATATGCAGTGCTTAGCCACTCCACCAATTAGTGCATAGGGGCCATAGTTTGATAATTTACTTTTGCTGTATGATAACCAGGTTTAAAACAAAGTGCCTTTTAAAATGGGATAAATTAAAACAGGATGTCCTTTTTTTTACATCATTGCTTTCATTTTGTTGTTGCACTGTGCATTCTTGCTTTCATCTTGTTGTTGAATTGCTAATAAAAAATAATAAATACATAAAATAAGAGTTATTAACACCACTGAGGTATATTTAAAACACACATTTCAACTGACTTTTCACTGCATGAAAATATGATCCTTGCCTTATGCTCTTTATCTTCTTCAGCAACTTGACTACAAGTACACTGCCGGTTTAAGAAACATTAAGAAATGGGGTTGCCATTACAGGGCAACCTGAATTGACAGGGGTTTTCTAGAGGAAATGACAAAGATGTTAGCTGGAATAGGAGGGTGGGGAGGTGATTAAGGAAGATGGGGATGGGGGTTTGGGCTAGGAAGAGACATGGGAAAAGGAAAGGGGAGAGGACAGATGATGTGAATACGATGTCTCAGAGCAGGGAGGTGGGGGGACAAGATGATTAGCTGGGGAATGGGCAGATAGGGGCTGAGGTATGGGCTATAAAGGGAGGTAAGAAGGAGAGATTGCTTCTTTTGCTAAGATTTTGAATTGATTAGATCTTAGCACATCAATTGGAATTTGTGAGCAAGTTTGGAGGCATTTTGAGGTAAGGCTGGATTTATGTCTTTTAATGAAAAAGAGCCTTCCAGCAATGGAGTAGTAGGGAAGTTTGTTTAAAGAAAAGGAATATTTATCAAGGTAGGCAAGTTAGTGAATAGTGCACTTTAGGATGTGCAAGGTGGAAGTTCTTAAGGAGGGAAGGTACTTGGTGAAGTTCATCTGGGAGCACATAGTGACCAGTGGGAGCTGATGGGGAGAAGAAAGAATTATTAAGCTGCGACAAGAGGCACAGGAATGGGAGGCTCTGATTAAGCTGGGCCCAACCAGAATATATGGAGATAGTTTGCCAGGTGAGGTAGGGTTTCGAGGTCAGCCGCATGATAGGATAGCAACCTCTGGGATGGGGCAGTATGCACCTGGTTTTCAGCCAGGAGGGGCATCTGAGGAAGGAAAATGCAGGTGAGGTGGAGGCTAACTGATAGTGGAGTGAGGTAGCATGGGCTGTGAGGTGCCATTAGTAAAAGGATTTTGGAGGATCTGCTGGGAAAAGGCCATGGGTTCCACTGTATTGTGGTTTCATTTGGTTTTGGTGGTTGCTGTGGGTTTCTCTGGGGGTAGATGTTTTTGTTCTAGTTGCCAGGTTCAGGGAGGCCGGGCTGTACAGACTTCATGGTTAAAAAAAGGAAAGAAAAATGAGCAAGGGGTACCGGGAGGACAGGTTTAGGCAGAATACTTGGTTTGTGGAGAAAGAGGAGCTGTGGCGGGATCTGATATCTGAGCAGATGGCCTAAGGGTTGGTCCTGCAGATGTCTGTGGGTGCAGTCCAGGTTAGTAGCTGTTTTAAGGGGCTAATAAATTTTGGTCAGCTTGTTAAAATTAGCCAGAGGGCACAATTAGGACAATAAGGGGAATGGGATATGGGACATGTGATCTGGAAGCAAGGTGGCAGAAGGGATCACTGCAGGCAGCATTGCTAAAAAAAAAAAAAAAAAAAAGGTTACTAGATTTTGGCTAACAGTTTAGGGAGTATCTAATAGGAGGTGATGTAAAAGTAGAGTTACGGGTCATAGTAGTTAGTGGTTCATCATTAAAAACCAAGGCAGACATAGCAGTTTTAATGTGTTTTGCAATGTTGCATGACAAAAGGGTTCTTTGTTTTGGGGTGTTTTACAATTGAACTAAAGGGACCGCCAAGGGTTTTCTGATGTAAAGTGGTGGATGACCAGATACAGTAAGGATGAACAGGAAAGCCATGTGACTTACTGAATCAAGATAGCGGCGGGCCGAATGTGACACAAAATGGCAGCGTAAAATGGCAGATGCTTCACATGCACTGTTACTGCAGCTTGGCAGAGCCTGCAGATTACAAGAGGATGTTTTGTGGATACAGGAGCACATCATTCTGGGCCTCACGGACTGGGTTAGGATAAACAAAATATGAACAGACATTCAAGCAGGGGTCGGGTTCTGCAACTGTCATAGTGAAGGCCATGAGCTTGTAATGGAACAACCATTAGTGGGTACAAGGCCATGAAAAAGGGGCATCATAGGCTGGGGAGCCTCATGTTAAAAGAGACAATATGTAACCAAGGAATAATGGCAAATGGTAGTGTGTAAGCCACAAAATAGTACAAGGGCTGCTTGACTGCAGGCATTACAGGTGTAAGGTGTAAAGTCCAGTGAATTTGGGGATTAAAAAAAAAACAACAGGGCACTACAGTGGGGAACAAGATATAGTGGGAGGCCAAGCCATAAGGCAGAAAGCAAAAAAAAAAAAAAGAGAAAATGGGAATGGAGGGACAAGTGTTTTGTCCAGCATAGAAGCATAGCAGGGGATTTTGAGAGTAGGTATCATGGCATGGCATGGTCTAGCAGAGGTACAATGATTAACGGGTGATTTTGTCATATTTTGAGTTCCTACACAGAGATTGCATCCAGGAAAACACTGGCAAAGAGCACCAGTGTACAATTGATGGAGCAAGCAGCAGAAATAATGGGAAGATGAATGAGTTTTTGGGCGGGCAAGCAGAAGAAGAGGAGAGAGCAGAACTGGGAAGTGAAAGAAGTCAACTGGGGGCACTTGGATGGGTCCGGGTAACAAGCGTCCACAGCAACCAGGTCCAGAAACACCAGATCAGGGCAAAGGTAAAGAACTGGGGTTGACTTAACTAAGGATGGCAGCCTGAAAGATTACTTGGCAGAGATTATTAAAGAGATAGAGAATAAAGAGCTAGAAGACATGGAGCAGGCAATAAAGGAATTAAAAGGGTTGCAGGGGATGAGTTGGGGCAGAGTTGGGGATCGTGGGGTGTAAGGTGAGGCAATGATGGGATACCGGGAGTGATGTTTGAAGACCATGTCCCACAATCCATTAAAGAAGAAAATATGGAAAGGGAATACATGGATATCTTTGCACTAGTGGTCAAGAAACTGTAAAACAATATGAACAGAGGAAATGGTGGGTAAGTCAGAAATGGCAGTAGCATTGGCGTTGGTGGGTAAAATGGCAGAGGATACCATTTATAAAGGGAAAACATTGACACATGGCAAACAGGTTTTATAGTGTTCAGTGCCATCCTTCTGCAGAAACAGCCAGAGATGGCCATCCGCTGTTGTCATATTCATCAATAATCAAGATGCATATCAAGTTAAGTTAGGGTATGGGTGGCTGAGGCATGATGAGGCCCTCTGACAGCAATTGGCATCTCATGGGGACCTGAGATGGGACTGTACTCACATGGACTTGTGGGTACAGACACTATCAAACAAGCAGGGAACAACGGTGAATGAGCTAGAGGTGGAGCAGGAAGCCGGATTGCGAAGACCTGCTGGGGGTATAATAAGGCAACATGCAGTTGGGCTAACTGTATGTAACCCCCCTACAAATGAGGGTTCCAGAAAGTCTTCCTGGTGTGCCTAAATGTCACTGCCAGGCTGGTGTTCTGTGTTTTAGCTGTTTAAAAATACTGCATGAGGTGCCCAAGACTCTGTGTTCTGTCTCTTTAAGAGCTGCCTATATCGCAGTGTATAATTAATCTGGTTGGAGGCTGAGTATGTCTAGGCTTGAGTCCCGCCTGGGCTGCAGTGCTTTTGTTTATTTCTGCCATGGCTAATTGCGCAAAGGTTGTAAACTGATGTACAAATAAATAAATAAATAAAGAGCTTTATTGGAATCTGTAACTGTTTGCTGATTGTCTGCTGTAATAGCAATAGTATTGTAGTTTGTCTAACCTGCCTTCTTTGCAGCATGAACTTTCTGTATTGCACCACCATTTTGGTTCTGGGCTGCTGATCAGCGCCAGTCAGTACCTTTAGGGACTCTAAAATGGAACCTGTCCCCAAGGGTCTTGTGGGAGAAAATTTCTGTAGGAATTGTAGTTTTACATTTGGTGCCAAAACAGACCTGGAGGGGAGCCCTTGCTTTGACAGACAGATGGATCAACCAATTGGACCTCTTGGGCCGAGGAAAATTTCAAGCTGCCTGCTGCTGTCAGTCAGTCTGGAGTTAGAGTTTGAAGGGTAAACAGCTTGAGTGATTCAAGCAGCTGCTTTTGGCCTGTCTGCCTGCAGTCCTCGAGAGGGAATCCTATGAAAGGCTTAGCAATCTGACTATCCGAATTGGAGTGTGACAAAGCCACTGAAGAGTGACCAGATTTGAACCTGCAGAAGACCGAAGATTTGCTGTACACGATCGGCCTGTCAGGACATCCATTTACCACAGAATTCCAGTTTTGCTCAGAGACACTGATATTGCGGCCAGACTGCCTTCTGCATTGTGGTATGATGATTGCTTTACTATAAATGTGCTGTGTGCTGTTACTGGGTTCCACTTTGGTTTCCCACTGTGTAAATGTGCCACGCTTGCTGGAAGCTGCATCAGCACTACTGGACTCAAAATCCGAACTGTTCCACCCAGCCTGGGCCTTGCCACCTGGCCTAGTTAGCTACTTCAGGCACCAAAACCATCATCAAGGAGAGACTCGTCCTGGGATCAGCCTCCCGCTCAACCATCTCAAACAGGAATGACACCTTGGTGATTCGTGTGAGCCCTGCTTCTCCTGGCAAACCAGTCATCAACCTGCAGCCTCCATTTTGTCTAGCCTGTGTCTCATATTAGGTAGCATGAGTAACAATCAGGGTAGCTCCCTGTAACAACAGCTAAATCTCATGTGTTGTCATCTGATTGTATTGTTGTTTTCCTTTCAAGAACTGAGCCTTCAGGCTCTGGATTACAACTTGTGTGTGGTTGAGCATGCCTTTTCTTTTCATCACAGGGCCCCAACCAGCTGTGGCCGGCCTACTCTGGGCAACGCTCCATGCTAGCCCACCTTACTTTAACTGGGTACCCAGAGTGTGTGACTGTGCAGGGACTAAAAGTGCATGCATAATTGCCTGACAAGATCAGTTTAAAATCAATCAACCTGATTACGCCCATTCCTTGTTCAGTTCCCTGAATAAATCAAATCTAACTCTTTTGCATTTAATCTGACTGTGGTTCCAGTTTGTACCAAAAGCACTGTACTGTTGTTATTTACTGTGCTAACCCCGTTTTACAGGGGATCTCCAGGATTGAACTGGTGGAACCAGCCCTGGGTAAGGGCAAACATTGTGGGGAATTGTTTGCTGAATAGCGGCAACTGTGAAAGTGTTTGTTGCATATTGTCTAGGCCACTAGAAGGGAAAGATGGGGTTACAGTATCCCAGAGGGCTGTATCAGGTTAGTCTTGTTACTAACAACCCTGTACTCCAGGTGGAAGCACCCATTTCAGTACCCAGCCTTAACCTGCAACTACCCATGCAGGCAGGGGTAGTACCCTAGGGATAGTGCCACCTAGGGTTACATGTAAAGTCCTATATGTTTGTGTTGGGCAACATCCTGTATCACAGTGCAGGTCAATGGGTAATAGGGCAGGTAACCAAATTTACAGTAGGCATCCCTTTCAAGGCAATTATAGAGGGCAAGGGGGACACATATTTCAGGGCAACAGGGGAGGGTTTTAGTGGGAGGAGGCATTTGGATCTGGAGCAGGGGAGATAAGTTTAAGGGAAAAGGGAGGTCAGAAGGAGGATTTTAAATTAGCTTATGCCCATCAGATTGGATATATTACAAGAATGGGTCAAAGGGTACCTTGATAGCAGAGTGGAGAGATTGTTGAGGAAGGGGGTTTTACAAGGTTTTAGTCTATGTTATCAAGGATTTATAAGAAAATATCAGCAAAAACTTAAGGTCAGTACAGAACAAAGAAGAGGTGGTGGACAGGAAAATCTGGAAAGAAAGTAGTAGCGGGCAGGGTAGAAGGTCCATTTAGCGAGCCCACGCTGGACAACTTCATTCTGTCACTGTTAGGTTTGGTGCCAAAAGTAAGCGTGAGAATTCTGGCTCATCTACCATTTGCCATACCTAGAAGGGGGTTGGTGAATGACACCATAGCAGATGAGCAGAGTGCAGTGTCATATGCGACAGTGGACCATGCAGTTGAGATCATTAGTGCAGTCGAGGTGGCATGGCTGGCTAAAACTGATATAGAGGCAGCTTTCTGATGGTTACCAGTCAGATTGGAAGACTGGAATTTATTGGATTATAATTTCAGGGGTGGGTACAATTTTGATAAGGCCATGCCCATGGGTTGTTCAGTATTATACAATAGCAAGTAAAATGCCTTACTCTCATTGGTCAATTGGCACCCATCACCCTGTTGTAAAATTCAGCATCACCAACAGGAAGAAGTGCCAGCTGTACTAAGGCTCAAGCCTCCTAAAAGAAAATCATCCGATCCCCATTGTAATTTTGAAATGCCGCCATCTAGTCTCACTACTACCGGCAATACTGAATCGCCACAAAAAGTGACATGAAATCGGGAGTTAAAAACACGCTGCAGTGTTCAACAACTTGTAAATAGTTCAAAGCCCAATCCTCCTCCTCCATTAAGGACTTACCTAAAGTAAATCCTAGCTTTCCCCTCTCATAACTGTCACTGCTGCTCCACACTTGACCGTCACGCAGCCAGCTGCTTCTCTTTCACTCAACGGCTCCACAATTAAATCCTGCGGATGTTGCGCTTTGAGCCCTCTGTTCTCTTAAAATAAAATAAAAAACTGACTGCCATGCAGTTCTCACCGCTAACTATCCCAGCCTCCTCGCTAGTGGTCACACTGCCGAAGCGGATTTCTGTATTTAAGTGTCCCCATCTTCTTACCACTTAACTTCCGCACATAAAAAAAAAAAAAAAAACAGTACATAAACCGGTGTGGCTGCTCATGCTGTCAGGCAACGACCCAGTCTAGCACAAGATTTCAAGAAGCAGGAGTGACGTATTTAGTGTAGAAGTTTACCATAAAAACAGTTTGACAGAGGCGAGAGTTTTCAACACATTATTAATTAAAACAAAGACATGCCTCAGTGTGTCTGTGTGTGTTTCTACTTCAAGTGACTGATGTCTTCCACCATTTTCTACCTTACAACAGAATTATTTGTCTAAGGAGGAAGGATATCAAGCTAAAAATCAATAAAAAACACTATTTTTAAAATCAAAACTCTTAAATATTTTTTCTTAAACTTTTACTTAGTGCCAATTGTATAATAGCAATAACCACTCCAGGTGTTGGTGATGCTGGTTTACCGCTATGGCGAGGTTTACTCACTCGACCTTCAGCCTGCGTGGCCGAACCCACGCCAGGCGTCGTCCAGCATCACCATACCTGGTTTATTGCTTATGTGTGCCACATCTGAAACTTTCAGCATGTGGATAC
This sequence comes from Neoceratodus forsteri, assembly GCA_016271365.2. Taxonomy (NCBI): domain Eukaryota; kingdom Metazoa; phylum Chordata; order Ceratodontiformes; family Ceratodontidae; genus Neoceratodus; species Neoceratodus forsteri. The sequence goes on along the minus strand of CM028131.1, from coordinate 361,058,867 downwards.
AGTGGGTGATTAGGGAGAGGTGTGGGTATAGGTCAGTGGTGCATTACTTTAATGATTTCTTGCTGGCCAGGCAAGGAAAGCAAGGGAAAGGAGAGATGTTAGTAGACTTTCAGGACATGTGAGAAACTGGGGTACCTTTAGCAGATGGTAAGATGGAAGGGCCAGCTTTGAGACTGAGTTTTGTTCTAGAAGTCGATGCAGGAGTGAGTTTTTCATTTATCAAAGGAAAGGTGGATAAGCTGAAGGAGCTAATAGGCAGGGTGAGAAGTAAGAGGTGGTGCAGCAATTGCTAGGACATTTGAATTCGCATGTAAAACAATAGCACCTGGGAGAGCATTTACAAAATGGCTGGCAAGGGCCACAGGAAAGCAAAGCTGCCACATCACTGAGTGAGACATCTCAAGGGGGTGTGCCAGGACCTAGAGATCTGGGAACAATTTCTAATAAAGTACAATGGGGTCACGATTTGTAGGATGATTGACTTTTAAAACACTGACTTAGAACTGTATACGGATGCCGCAGGGCACACAGTATGGGGGCATATTTTCAGGGGCAATGGATGTCAGAGGCATGGCCGAGGAGTGGTAAAGTTGAGGTTTACTGAAGGACATCACTTTTTAGAAATATTTCTGATATGGGTGGCAGTGTTAATACGGAGGAGGTGGCTGAGGAATCAGAAGGTAATTTTCTATTGTGACAACAAAGCGGTGGTGGAGGTTATCAATAGGCAGTGAGGCTCCACAGAATCTGTAACTAAGGTATTACGTCGATTGGTTCTAGAAGGTTTACTTTACAATCTGTCATTTAAAGGAGGTATATTGAGGGATGAAGAATGAGGTGGCTCACTGCCTTTCCTTCTTCAGTTGGACAGGTTCAGTCCCTGGTACCACAGGCTGACATCCAGAGAATGCTGGTTCCACCACATTTATGTGAGATTGAGTTAAAGGAGCCCAGTTGCTGTACTGAAGCTCTTGGTTGATGAGCATGCTAAAATCATATGAGGGGCATGGAACGCATTCTAAGAGTTTTGGCAACAGGAAGGGATGGAGCTAAGTGAGGCTGTGACAGTGGAGCAGGTCATAAGATTCATGGTCCAAACATGGGAGGCAGGGATGGCACGTGTGACCGTGGAGTACAGCTAGCAAGATTGGGTGGGCCTGTAACACAGGGTTGGGACAGCCCACCAGGTTGAAAAATAATAATGCATATGGTAATTAGGAGGCAGAGGACACAGGGCAAGCAAATGGAAGTCAGGAGGCTGGTAGCTGGGCGATTGCTGGACAGGTTGTTACAGGCATTAGGACACATATGCACATCGAGTTTCAAGACATGTTTGTTGAGGGTGGTCTTCTTGGTCATGGCAAAGGTGCATTTAGAGTGTGTGGGGTGGTCACCAAGAGCAAGAAGGATGGATCAGGGGACTGCTATGGGATGAAGTTTGCTGGGAAACAGAAAGGTAGTTATTTGGTTAAGGTGCTATAAGACTGGCTAAGTAGGCCATGGCACTGAAGTCATCCTGGATAGGCACTACCAAGGGGCTGTTGTATGGTCATGGCTTTGGAGGTTTACAAGGTGATTAGGCCAGTGAGAAAAAACATGCTGTTTGTACATAGGGATGGAACCTCGTTCTCTTGGTATCAGGTGGCAGAGGTGTTGAGAAACGGAATTAACTTCTTGTGGGAGGAGGCAAGTATGTTCTCATCACACTCCTTCAGACTAAGTACACCATCAGAGGTGGTCTCCGAGGGGGGGCATAGGAGGAGGTGGAAAAGTTGGCAGATGGTGGTCAAGAAGTTACATGAGATACGTGAGGACATTTTGTTAACTTGTTATGGTTTTCTATCCACAGGTCTGGGGCTCAAAAAACAGGTATGGATATAGTGGGGCATTCATTTGTATATGGAGCAGAGAGGCATGCTGCAGTAATGCCAGAAGGTGACACATATAGAGGGCAGCTGGGAAACAAGAGTTCAATGGAAAGGGGTCCAAGGAATGCGATGGGCACAAGTTTTGCCGGTGTAGGTGGAACAAAAGTTGAGATGGCCTAGACCCTACCTTTTGATAATACATTTTGGTGAAATGATTTTGGTGTCAGACTACCGGGGAATTATTCCAAGAAATCTGGAGGATTTGGGAATCATCTTAGGTTGAGAATAAAGGCTTACGGTGGGGTGGTCAGAGATCATCTAACATGGTATGGAGACACAAGGGATATAAAAGTCGATTGGGCAGACAAGGAAGCATTTGAACAGGAGGCTGGTGGGGCTGATAGCTGAGGTAATGGGTATGTACATCCCCCACAAGGATATCTTCTATGATTGCTAGGATATTATAAGTCAGATGGAGTTCACCTATCGGAAGTGGGCATGCCAGTTTTTCTTCTACCTTTAATCAAGGCTTTGGAATAATGGGAGAAAGGGGCAGCAGGGAAAGGGTGAAGCCCATCATCCATCACTAGACTGGAGATGGGCTAGTGGAGGGGTGAGAGGATTAGGGGATGAAGTGGAGGGACACAAAGGTGGGGTTCTAGAGGGGAGGGGCCAGGTTAGTAAAACAGAAATGAGCTAGGTCGGCATCCTGCGTGGTTGCATCATGGAGGGAGGGCATACACAGTGAAACTCACCAGGATGAAACCAGTTCTGCAGCATTCTGCAACAGAGTTACTGCAGTAAACAATGCAATTTCAATGGGATTTAATCCTTTTGTCATGTGAAAACTGTGACAACGCACTTCATCCAGTGAGCTTCACTGTACTGAAGGGTGAGTTGGGGTTGGATTCTTGTCATCCGACCCAAAAGAAATAGAAGAAAGGTGAATAATAACTGGAAGGGGTGTCAGGTCAAGTATCCGGACCGTTAAAAAATGTTGAAGAAATTTAGAAGAAAAGATCAAGAAGGAAATGGGCTCCATTATGTTCTAAATAAAGTATGAGTATGAATCTTGTGAATGGCAATGAAAGGATGTATAAACTGTAGTATGAATTTGGAATATAAAATAAAACAGTTTGCCAATTGAGCAGTCAAAATTAAGTATTGTCTGAGTTATCATTTGTGAGGAAAGTCCTCCTGACAAATGGGGTTGCCCATTATAGGGCAACCTGAATTAATGGTGGTTTTCTAGAGGAAATAACAAGGGTCCTAGCTGGAGTAGAAGAGGGCTGGAGAGGTGATTAAGGAGGAGGAGGTGGATGGGGGTTTGGACTAGGTGAGGGACATGGGAAAAGCAAAGGGAGAGGGACAGATGATGTTGTAGATGACTCACAGCAGGGGTGGGGGACAAGATGATTGGCCAGGGGTTGGCAGATAGAGGCTGAGGTATGGGCTATAAAGGAGGTAAGATGGGAGAACTCCTTCTTTTGCTTATATTTTGGATTACCCACCCACCCCAAAATTTGGAGTGTATATCAAAAAAGAACACAGGAGGATAGTCAGTATTGCATCGTCAGGGCTGCTGGATGAGGCGGTAATGAGGGAGTGGTTGAGGGATGGGTTGCCAAAGGGGCAACAAAATGTGAAAGTTGATTCACAGTGCTGTCAGCAGATGGCAGTGAGTAAGGAATTTAAAGTGAGGACTATGAGGTCATGAATGGGTTGCCGGCAAGAGGGCAACAGTATGTGTTATGACAATGGGGCCTGCCAGTGAGGCAGAGCGATGTAAAGTTTATAGCTAGAGGATGAGGAATTAGAGATGAGAGGGAAGGACACAAGGAGGGAGGTGGGGGGCTTTAGAGGAGGGAGGGCCAGGTTAGTAAGGAACAGGCATGGGTTTGGTTGGCACCCGCCATGGCTGCATCATGTGGGGGGCATATATGAAGGATGAGTTGGGCGTTATTTTTCCTTACAAAAATGTACCACTGGATTATCACAGGAATACCTGGTACTGCATGGTAATTTCATGGTACTGCATGGGATTACCATTGTAAAATGAGTTATAGTCATGAACTGAATAGTATTACCATGGTACAGTCATGTTACTTCTTAGTATTACCATGGTACAATAATGTACAGTCATGTTACTACATAGTATTACCATGGTATAGTCATGTTACTGCTCAGTATTACCATGGTACAATAATGTACAGTCGTGGTACTACACAGTAGTACCATGATACGTTCATTCTAGTCATAGTACTGTAAAGTAGTACCATGGTACAACAGTCTAAAGTCATTGTTCTGTATAACATTATCATGGACCAACAGTCTACAGTCATGGCACTGCAGAAAAGTACCATGGTACAACAACTTATCCAAGTGGGACAACTTAGAACAAGCATGGTACAATAATAGTACAATCATAATAATGTATTTCTAAGGTATAATTATTTGCATATAAAATAAGCAAAGAAATCATCCTGATCTGATTGGCTGACAGCCTGAACTGACATAAATCAGAGCATGACTAGACAATTCAGATTAAGATGAAAATGTATACTTTGAAAATTAATTTACTAGCTATTGTGTAACAAAGAATTGTTGGCAGATAAGGATCGCTAGGCCCATCCAGTCTGCCCATAAGCCCTACACTTGTATGCAGCCTCAGACCCTATCTGGTCAGTGGTCTTTCATCACTTGCCCTCCCACCTCAAGGTTAACACTTGTGCCTGTCCCAGGCATGTTTGAAAATCCCCACTGTGCTCACTCCCACCACCACCTCTTGTGGCAGACCATTTCATGCATCCACAGCCTTTTTATTAATAAAAACATCCACATTTCCTCTTAAACTATCCACCACCAATTGCATATCATGCCCCTCATTCTCGTACTCCTTCTACATTGGAAAAGGTCTCCTCCCTGCACCTTGTTCGTTGCCCTTGAGATAGTTGAAGGTTTCTATCATGAACCCTGCCCACCTTTCCTCCAGTGAGTCCTTTAGTCTCTTCTTATATGTTTTGTGGTGCATGCCCTGTACCATCTTGGTCACACTTCTCTGGACCACCTCCACTCTGTCAATATCCTAGAACAGGTGTGGCCTCCAGAACTGCATGCAGTACTCTAGGTGAGGCCTTACCAGTGTTTTATAGAATAGAATCACCACCTTTAGCCTTCTGCTAGTGATCCCTTTATCTATGCACCCCAGCATGCCACTGGTTCTCCCAGCCTTTGTGCTCAGCTTTTACTCCTTTAGGTAATCAGAAATGATAACCACTAGGTCCCTTTCCTCTTTGGTGATTGTCAGCACCTCCCTCCCACCTGTAGCTCTCCCCATGGTTCAATCTCCTCAGATGCAGGCTGTTCCAGGTATCCACCACTCTTTCTGTGAAGAAGTACTTCCTCACATCTCAGAGTGTTCCCAAGTCTTCCCCATCCAACGTCATAGCATGATCCCTTGTTCATGAGAATGCAGATTAAAGCAGTAGTGCTAGGTAATCAGGAGGTGATCAGTTTCCAGTTTTGTAGTGCCACAGTAAATATGACAGCTGCCTATCTAGTACTGCTGCTTTCAACATGGCGGGTAGCAGAAATGTAAGCAAAAGAAAACTAAGCAGATTACGGAGTGATAGTACAATGCTGGCAAGAAAGATTACTAGGAAATGCTCAACAGAGCACAGGGAATAAACTGTTGCAAAAGCGCATATTTTTGTTATCTGCACTGGTGCTTTAACACTCTTCAATGTGCCTGGGCTATCTCAGATGAATGAATCCTGTGGGATATTAAAAAAATGGCCTACAGCTTGTGCCTCAACAAACCCAATGTCTCTGTACATCAGTGAACACTAGCCACATCGAAGGAAGGTTTTATTATGCAGTGGTACTGTATAATATTTCTGTACCATGGTACAATAATTTACAGAACTGTTATGAATTGGGTTGGAAATGTCCTGCTTCCTGTTTGACTAAATACTGTAAATTACATAGAAATACAGAATCTGACAGTAGATAAGGACTGCTTGACCACCTATTCTGACCATTTTTCCCTGACTACTGTATTGCCGCAGACCCTACTTCATCTTGTTAGTCCGTGACCATAGCGACCAAGATTGAGCACCTAAAGCGACGAGTTAATCTCAGTGACTGTGATCATGGCTACCTAGGGAGGAGGCGACCAGATACTGTGGTCGGTGCAAACCGTGACAGGAACTCGTGTGTATACATGTGCTAGCGTGCCCGTGGGGGTGCAGGAGGGCTGGCATGTGGAGGAGTTGAGAGAACAGCTGCCGAGCTGGATTGCTGGTGTCATGAGGAGGATGGTCAGCTGGGAGGCATGGGGTACTGGGATCTGGTCCGATGTGGTGTGGGTTTTTGTTTGCAGCCTGGCCGTGTGTATTTAGTCAACATGCACCCCCAAGTTGAGAATCCATAAGTAGGGGGTGCAAGGGCCAAAGCCCACTGTGGGGTGCATTAAAAATGAGACCTTTAGGTCTTGGGCTGATTTTCCTGTGCGCTACCAGTGTGCATTGCTGAAAAGATTTTTGGTGATGTACACTTGTCACAACAGTGATCGCTGTTGCTAATCACTATTATGTCATGGAACCCTTGATCTTTAGCTCTACCTCCCCCCGCCTTACCACTAAGGTTCCCTCATGCCTATCCCATGCATTCATGAACCCTCTACAGCTTTTTCCTCCACCAGCTCTGCTGGCAGGCTATTCAGGCATCCATCACGTTTCCTGTTAAGAAGTGCTTCATCACATCTCTCCTGAATCTTCCCTGTCCAGTTTCATAGCATGATCCCTTGTTCTTGAGCATCCTTTTTCTGAAAATGTTTCACTCTTTTGTCATATTAACACCAATGAAGTGTTTGACAGACTCTTATAATATCCATCCCTCTCTCTTCTTTCTTTCAGGGTGTACATATTGAGGTCCTTCAGTATCTCTTTGAGGGTCTTTTATGCAGATCCTGCACCATGTTAGTTGCTCTCCTCTGGATCCCTCCACTCTATTAATGTCCTTCCAGAGATGAGGTCTCCAGAATTGGACACATTACTCCAGATGAATCTCACCAGTGATCTATACAGTGGTAACATCACCTCCCTCTTTCTGCTGGTGACACACTTCCCTATGTACCCCATCATCTCACTAGTTCTCCCAACTGCCTGGCCACCTTTAAGTCATCAGATATGATTATCACCAGGTCTATTTCCCATTTGGTTGATGCCAACCACTCTCCCCATTTTGTACTCCACCCCGTTTTTCTGTGTCCTGAGTGCATGATTTTGCACTTTTCTGCTTTGAAACTTAGCTGCCATACCCTTGACCACTCCTCTAATTTTCTCAGATCACTATTCATTTTTTCCACCCTTCCTGGAGTGTCTACCCTATTATGGATTTTAGTGTCATCCCCATAAAGGCAGACCTTGCCATCCAGCCCCTTTGCAATATTGCTAATAAAGAATTTAAAGTGAACTGGTCCCGTATTTATCCCAGTAGCATCCTGATCCAATTCCTGGTCAACAGTCAAAGAAAATTATCAGATTTGTTTGATATGACCTTCCCCTGTGAATCTATGCTGCACTCGATCTTGAAAGCTGATGGATTCAAGATATTCCACAATTCTTTCTTTTAGTAGTGATGCCATTAATTCTCTCACCACTAAAGTCAGGCTGACTGGCCTATAGCTGCCAACCTCCTCCCTGCTACCACTTTTGTGATGTGAGGCTACATCAGCCATCCTACTGTCTTCTGGAACCACTCCAGGCTCCATTGAGTGGTTGAACAGTACTGTCAGTGCCTACTGTACCTGAGCTAATTCAATGTTCTTGAATGCACCCAGTCTGGCCTGTTGCCTTGTCCACTTTCAGATTTGTGCATCCCTTCAGGACTCTTTCCTCCAAAAATGGACTGGTGCCCGCTTCCCTTCCTTCAACGCTCCTGTTACTTTCTGTGGCCTCTCACCTTCCCTTCCTCTGTGAACAGTGAATAAAAGTATTTGTTCAGGATGTCTGATTTTTCCTGGTCCTCCTCCACCAGTTCTCCCATTCCCTTCTTAGCCTTACAATCCCTCCCCTGATCTTCCTATTTTCACTCCGTCTTGTCCTCTTTTGTTTCTGCTTGGGTTATTCTCTCCTCTGTTTATTCCTTTGCACACCAATTCCCTGCCTCCCTCTTTTTCATCTTGTATACCACCCAATCCTTCTGCCTCTGTGTCTCCTTATATTTCCTTAAAGTGCTAAAATTACAGGGGCCCTCTGAGTTCTATGTAATTGAAAGGTGCCGGAGGCATGTTTTGACCTCCTTACTTCTCATTGCTGAAGCTTCAATCTCCAGTCAGGAACACAAACTGAAGCAGCTCTGCCTGAGTGAAAATAGTAATTAAAACTATGTTGTCCCTCATAGCAGCCTTCCAAGAAAACAATAGCCTCCCCTAACCCATACCACAGAACTGGCATCAAAATGAGTTAAGTGATACAAGACATATATTTATCTAAAGCCGTGTTTACACCACTGTAGTGCTGTTGCATTTTTCTGCCCCTTTCTGCTGTGCTAGTCGCTCTTCCATTAATTTAATGTTTACACAGCCTGCTCTTGCAGCACTGGAGTCACTCTATGGAGGGCTGTAAATTCAGTGGAGGAGATGCTGGGAGGCACTGGCAGAGAAGGTTTCCCATTGGAGCAAGTGCATCAAAGGGTTTACAATGCTGGTTAATGCACTCACTCTGATACGGGTACCCACAATTGAGTCGCTGCAGAAAAGGGATCCAAAGTGCACTGGCCAGACTCCAGAAAGTGTCTACAAAGCTGACTTTGCGCAGCGCATCAACCTGTCTTGCATGGGTTGATGCACTGCAAAGTTGGCAGTGTAAACAAGCCTTAAGTGCTAGCATGTCATTGCTTGACTGCTTTGATGGCCTTTCCTGGAAAACAAATAACCAAAAGCCTCCACAGCTAAAAGTAGTACTTACAACTGGCACCAAAGTTAGTCCTTGACATATACTTTAAAATATAGATGACTTAATCCAGACATAAAAGTAGTAGCCAGAAGCCCTACAAAGCCCCTGAGAACAACTTATTTGTTCACTTTTGCTGAGTAGTCACAGAGAGAGAGAGAGAGAGAGAGAGATTGAGAGAGAGAGAAAACAAGCACAGTTTTGGGTGCCCAGAGGACTAGTGTGGCACCTCTGCTGTACTGCCTGTTGAAATCAGATTACTGTTCTCTGTTTTGTGGGAGGAGTCTTGTTATCTTATACAAGATAAGAAAATCAGGAACACACAACTTCAGATGGTATGTAAATATGTTTTTTTATTTGTATAAAAGGTGGGGGAGATAGGCAGGAATTAAGATAAATCAGGACTCAGAATAACTTGGGGCTGGCAGGCAGTGCTAGCTGGCCAGGGTTGGAGGGTGAGGTAGGGCCAGATGCAAAACTATACTAGATCCAGGAACCTCTGGCAGTGTCACCACAAGCTGCCACCATAGAAGAGCTGTGGGAGAGACCCTAAATGGGCCAGGGCTACACTCTTTGGCCTCCCTCAGCCTGACCTCATGTCACGGGGGCACTTAAGGCTCAGAGCCCATGTACAATAAGATAAGCTTGGAGAGGGGTGCTTGTCTCCAGTGCCAATGTGAAGTAAGGTAAGGAGCCTAGAGAGTTGTTTTTATCTCAAGAGCCCATGTAAAGTAAGGCGAAGCTGGTGGGTGTGTTTTGTGTCTCTGGGCCTCATGTGAAGTAAGGTTAGGTTAGGTTAGGAGGGGTTGTCTCCTGAGCCCATGTGAGTAAGACAAGGCAGAGGTTCGTGTTTGTCTCAGATCCCATGTCAAGTAAGTCAAGGTGGGGGGTTCCAGAGTCCATGTGAAGTATGGTAAGGAAAGGCAAGGTGGGGGTTGTTTTGTGTCTCTGGAGCCCATGTGAAGTAAGGTAAGACTAGTGGTGAGTGTTGTGCATCTCCAGAGCCCGTGTGAAGTACAGCAAGGCTAGTTGGTGCTTTGTGTCTCCGGAGTCCATGTAAAATAAGGGAAGGTGGGGGCACTGTGTATTTCTGGAACCCATGTCAAGTAAGGCAAGGCTGGGGATGCCATGTGTCTCTGAATTCCATGTGATGTATGACTACGGAGGGAGTGCTTTGTGTCCCCTGTGCCACCACCAGCCAAATACACAAACAAGAACAACTTCCAGGCATGCAGAAAAACAAAGGAAGGAGGATTACAGGAAGAAATTGATTACTTGAACTCAGACATGGCAAACAGAAGGAGGGAGGGCCTATTGTTGGGGTGGCAGCTCACATTTTGGTTTATGTCTACATAATGGGGAGGGGCAACAAAGCATCAGTTTGGAGTATCAGCTTTAAATCCCTGGCACATGAATTCTTCCTGTCAGGATTCCATCCTCTTGCAGTGCTGAATGCCTGGAATGATACATTTTGATTCTGATCCAGCATTTTTAAACTGTTGGTGTAAGAACTATGTTATTAAAAATCTTCCTCTAAATGAGGAAAGCATTCAAGAAAGTATACTTTTAACACTTTACATTTGGAATAATGTTTATAATAGCAATAAGGTACTCCCAGGAGTTAGAGTAACAGTCAGTTAATCACTCCTAGGGCAATATGGCACTTGACTGCACCTCATGCCACATTACACCCATAGGGAGTGATTAACACCCGTTAATCTAACCCCTTGTCATCTTATTGCTTAATACAGAACCACACTGTATGGTGATCATTGGACCCCCACCTTGAGGTCTGCAACACTGTCCCTGTTACAAGTTCCAGTATTAGATAGATAGATAGATATTTTATTTATAAAGCACCCATTTCCATGGATTCTGGGCACTGTACAAAACAATTCAATAACAAAATATACATAGGCAGCAGCTCAACACAAACTTAAATTCTATCCATCCCATTAAAACCAAAATCATTCATTAAAAGCCTGCTGGAACAGATATGTTTTTAATGCTTTAGTAAAGGCTTCTTCCGAGAGAGCCTCCCTTAGATGACCAGGAAGGGAGTTCCACAGAGTGGGTGCCGCCACGAAATGCCCTATCCCCAGAATGCTGCACCTCACTCTGGGAACTCCAAGGAGGCCTCCCCAGCAGAACAGAGTGCCTGGAGCGGACAAGGCAAAACAAAACAAATCCTACATAAAATATAAGAAGGAAAGCATTTTTAAATGTACAGCATCACGCCTATATCTCAGACATCAGAAGAGGTATCAGGAGTGGGATAAGCCTCTTTGTAGATGATTCGAAGCTGTGGGTGATGGTGGGGAAGCTGGCTCTCCAGGAGGACCAGGGGACTCTGGGAGGTGGTCATGAGCCTGGAAGCTCAAGTTTAATGTGGGGAAGTGCAGGGTTCTGCACCTGGGAGCCAAAAATCCAGCTCATATATACACCTTTGGGGAGAGACACTGCAGGTTTCTAGGGAGAGAAGAACCCCTTGGGTGGTGGTGGCTGCCAAAATGAATAATTCAGAGCAGTGTGGAGGGCTGTGGCCCAGGCAAATAAAATGCTGGGCTGCATAGCCAGGGGATAACCAAAGAAGTAGAGGCACTCCTTCCACTGTACAATTTGCCTGGTTAGACCACACCTCGAATACTGCATGCAGTTTTGGCATCCCTACTTAAAGAGAGACATTGTTCTTCTGGAGTGGGTCATGAGGAGGGTGACCAGGTTGATACTGGGACTAGGGAAAGGCCCTATAAGGAAGGTCATCAGCAGGGGAATGCTGTAAGCTCCTGCATCATTTGTTGGGCACCCTAGGGCTAGGGGCTTGTGGCATTCTCAGAGCATTGAAAATCTGGCCTTATAATTTTAACTGATATAAGTTATAGGGACAGACTGTCACAAAGGCCTGAGAATCCTGCAAGTCATGAGATGCACCAAACATATGGCACATTGAGCTTGCATCATTCCCGGATGATGATTGCCACAAGTTGAACCATCATTTTCTGGTCTAGCTTGCAGCAATCTTCTGCACCAATTTTATGGGTCTTATACCAAATATTTAGCCCAAGTTGCCATAAATAAGAACAAACATTTGTCAATGCTGAGTGTTTGCTTGCTGGGATTGGCATTGGTAGTGTAAGAGTTGGAGAGATGCATGATAGGAATGGCAGTGAAGCATTGAACTGATGCAAACCCACCCTGCAGAGACTGACAGGCGTTGGGGGTGTGCCTTTGAGTCATCAGCCATAACGCTCATCTCATTCCACCTCACCCCACCCTGCAGACACTGACAGGTGTTGCAGTGTACCCTGGGGTTTTCAGCTCTTAGGCTCACCCATTCCATATGGAAATAAGCTGAGAAGGGTGCAGTATAGGAGAATGGGTTGAATGTCAGGGCCGATGACCCCAAGACACACCTTGATGCCTGTCACTGGCTGCAGGGTGGGAGTGTAGGTGGAATGGTGTGACGATTACGGACAACAACTCCAGGTTGCGCCCCCTACTCCAGTCAGTCTCTACAGTGTGGGGGTTATGGTTAGAAAACCTAATCCCCGGGTGTTTGTTTGTATTTTCACTCCAAATTTTCAACATGAGTTTTAGGGACCCACGTCATGAACAGTGACACTATCATTTCATGACTCAATCCCAGAAGGTGACTGCACACAGCAACTGCACCATTTGGTACCACAGGTGCAAAAACACATTTTGGGCAGGATGTGAAAAATGACAGCTGTACTGCTCATTAGGAGGTGTGACAAAATGGCAATGATGAAAATCTGAGTCAAAATATAAAAAATTGATGAAGTTACAAGCGTGGTAGAAACTGCATAAAGCATGCTCATAATGCAGTCATTTTGGGAATCTTTTCCCAAATTTGCAACTAGGTTTTGGAACCCCACCTCATGACAGTGGCACTGTCATTTCATTAACCTGTCCCAAAAGATAATTCTGCTCTGCAACCACAAAATCACCTTTTGGGACCAAGAAACAAAATGACAGTGACATGTTCATGAGTGGGATCTGAAACCCCATGTTGAAGAATTAGACCACAATTCCTAAAAATGCCTGAGATATCAACACAAGTTGAACTCCCCACCAATGACTCCCATTATACAGCGCTTACCCGATTCCTCAGTTTGGAGTTTGGCTTTGAAGAGTGTAGACCCATGCCAGTCAGAAGGTCACTGCTTCTGACTACCAGACATAAGTATGGGATGAGGGGGGGGGGCACAGGGAGGTGGGTGTGCAGAGGGAGGTCAGGATGGGATGACTGGGGAGGCGATGATGGACCGTTTTCATTTTACAGGAAAAAAAAGACTTGAGTATGACAGTTTTCTTTATTTTACAGGTCAAAAATACATTTTTCACACTGGGTGGGCTCCCAGTGTGCCACAATACTGGGGAGGGATGCAGACACAGGGATTGGGCAACCCAATATGGGCAAATGACATAGATGGGTTTGGGAGGGGCACATCCAACACTAGGAGTGGGCATCGTTGTGTAGGAAACTTAATTGGGCACACTGGGGTGGGCTGCAGTGCACCACAACAGTGGAGGTCATGCCAACATGGGGATTGGGCACCCTGATGTTGGCTTTCTGGGAGTGTGTGGTGGTCAGCAGGAGTCTCCAGTGTTGAAATGTTTCATGAGGAAAGGCACACTGAACAAACAATTTGCTCATGACTGGTTGTGAGGAGGGAGGTGTCGCTGCAATGATGAAACTGTCCGTGATTGCAGTGGCAGGTTTGTTTCAAGTCGGAACTCTCTTTAAAGGTGTTGCCATTGGCAGCTTCCACATTGATTGGTGACTGATGGATGCACCCTGTAAAGCATCTGCTGCATTGGCCACAACACTGACACACCTCTGAAATGTGGTTCTGTCACAAGATGTTTTTAGCATGAGCATAGACAACACAACAATTGTAATAAATACACCAATCTTCTTGAATAAGGTGCATTCTATAATCTACCTTTTGGTGCAGCTGCACCAGCCATTATGTTTGCCAATCTTGCATGCTCCTCTGCTGGACAGAAAAAGTGAAAATGCGGTTGAGTGGCATGATGGCCATCCTGGGATAATGCATGGCTCCAGGGTGTCACCCCAGAGAGTGGATCCAGACTTGGTGGTGAGTACAGGATCTCACCACCACCCCATCATGGAGGTAAGCCATGGGACGTTAACTGTGGGTGATGGCCTTAGTTGAGCCAGGTGTTGGCCAGGATGCCAGCATATGAGGAGCCAACTGAGGGAGGAAAAATGATAGCTAAAAAAAAGGAACTGAATAAGTACTGTGCAGAATGTGGAATTCCACCAGTGGAATTAGTGTGGAATGACCATTCTGCCAGCAGAATTTCCACCAAAAATTTCACTTGTTCACCTGCAGAATTCTGCCTCAGTAATTTTTCTCGTAAAATTATTTCACAGCAATTTCCATGAAAATATTGAGATCACGGAATAATATTCTGCAGAACACTGATTTTGATTGGAAAATCATTCCTAACTATTTTATGCTGCAGAATTTCACCATTCCATTTCCGGTGGAATTTGGTGGAATTTGGAGGAATTTTGAATATTCTGTGGAATTTCGTTCTTCGAATTTGAAAGTTCCGCACAGCACTAGCACTGAATTATGAAATCAGAACTCATAAACTAAGCCATCTTACAGCAACTTGTAGTTAGATTTTAAATGTACATACCTATAAGGTGCAACGGTAGCTCTCTCTCACAGTCTATGTTTAAATTATTTATGCTGGCTGATTCCAGTGAGGTGATTGAGGAAATAAACTTTACTGGTGTCTAGTGTCAAGCATGTGATCAGCACATCAACTTTTTAAATGTAAACTGAAAGTTTTCACAGAATAGTAGCAAATTAATAAATACAACTGAAAACCAATGTTGTTAGTTAGGTGGATATGGTAGGGTAATGTAGGCTATGTAACCCTTCTAGAATCCTAGCAACCAATCAGCTTGCTTTATATAGTGTTTCATTATAATAATGCAATATATTTTAAAATTGCAGTGCATTCAGATCAGTTCTTGTGCCCAGTGCAATCTTAAACCTCTCTATTTTGATGTTTGTTCAGGTGACTGAGATCTGAAATGGATCACCACTATATATTTTATTGTGGACCAGGAAGAATCTTGAGATGCAGGCCCTTGCCACACTGCGTGGCAATTAATTTTTCCACAGCTTTTGCTTGTAGCAGTTTGTTTACATCCAGTTCCCACAGAATTGTTTCTTTGGGAGAGTAAACTGGGAAGCTCTTGTGTTTCTGCAGTTTGGAAATTTTTTTAACTGCAGTGACAACCCCAGGCCCGCTACTTCCAGAACTCTCTTGTGTGTGGTAATGTTTACCCCTTCCTGTACATAGTAGATCAGTCTTGCCTCATTGGCAAGGGTCCAGCAACCTGGGTAGAATTTTTAGGGTTATGGTTTTGGTTGAGGCTCGGGAGCTGGTGCTGCAGTAACATGCTTGGAGACCCTGCTGCTTCTGCCCCAAAGTAACCTCTGGGGCTGAAGCTTACACAGAGGCAGGCTCTACGATGCCAGTTTGACAACTAAGTTGTCAACCATCATCCTAGCGATGGATTTATGTTGACCACAAGTTGAGACTGACATAAATTCGACTACAGACCTGGCTGTTTTCCCTGTTGGGGGCTTTGCCCCAACCCCCGATCTGTAGAATTACCAAATCTGAGTTGGGTTGATTCAGGAGGAGGTGCTAGACTGGAGACAGAGTGCCGGGGTCTTGGGCAAACAATTACAGTGAACTGTCAATATTGTTGGCATTGGCTGTTCGCTATAATTGTATTGTCATTGGGAGGGCATACCTACAGGGCATATGCAGAGTTTACTCACTCAGAGCAGATGGCAGCATGGCAACACATCACTGCCGGCAAAAATGTAGGTCATTCAGAGGCTAATTGCATAAAAACCCTTTATTGCACATAAAATGCCAGTCACAGATAAAACATGCCCTCCCCACATACAGCGAATGTTTTCCCACCAAACCTTGCGCTATCTCAAGGCTGAGGTGGCTTTGCAAATAACACCCTTATAAATAGTGATACTAAAAGTGACAGTGCATTTATACATCACACTATTAAACAATGCAGGTGAGATCAAAGCCACCAAATAGGATTCCAAATGACACAGAAGAACAAATCCATGATCAACATATGTAAAAACACAAATTGTAAATCAGCAGCATCTATAAAGCAAATGAACATCACATATTATATATATAATTATATATATCAGAAGCATCTGCAAAGTAATAAGACATCACATATTCAGTATAGCAAATTGCATTCCAGCATGTAATACAGTGAACTGTTGATGAGTGGGGGCAGCCTCCTCCACAGAAAGTAGTAAAAATATGTCCTGGCACCATTGTGCTGGCGCCTAGGGTTGTCAGAGTGATGAAAATGTGTTAGCACTCTGACTGGTGTCTATGACAATCACCTTTAGGCATTCGCCATTATCACATAGACCCATAGGATGCGGTACTATGGAAATCCCATGGCACAATCGTATTAAATTCTACCATAAAAATCCCATGGTACTTTGGGCATGAGCTACAAAATCCCATGGTACTGTCCAATTTGTTATGAAACAGTATCATGGATTTATTTAATGGTAATCCCATGGTACATTTTGTAAGGGTTGGCATCCAACCCCAAAGAAATTGGAGAAAGGTGAATTATAACTGGAAGGGAGCTGGGTTAAACATCTGGACCCCAAGTAGACTGTGAAAGAAATTTAAAAGAAAGAAGAAATGATCAAGTGGTTTCAAGGAACTTTATATGTGTACCAGAATTCAGAAGGACACACAGTGAAAACAGCATGAGGGAACTAAAACAAATACCGTACAGGAGCTGATTGTATTATTGTGTACGTGAATTAAAATGGTCTCTTTTTATGCTTTTGTGCTGCATTAAAAGCCAAACCATCAGTTTTCAATAAACTGTGAATGTTTTATGCATCAGACTTTCCTACGTTGTGTAATAAATACAGTACTACCCTGATCTAGTGAATCCAATAATCTGAAACTCCCTATTTAATGAATGGGATCCTTGTTGCTGGTTTTCTTGATGTGTATAGCTGTACCTGCTCTGTACACCACTCTGAAGCTGTACCTGTGCATGTACTGTTGCTTTAAGGAATGCACACTGCGTCTCAATAAAATAATAACTTTGCAAATAAGACATTGCACATCAGAAAGAATATCTTACAATCTGGCAGGTCCTGTATTGTGGTGAGCTGAAGATACTCTAACCATAATGCCATGCCATGCGGTCCCAATCTTACAGGTTGAAAGTAATGCAGTATTGTTCTTGGTTTAATCTGGGGCTACTGTGCCGAACTGTAAAAGTAAACACTGGAGTTTACAGAGTGAGCAGTGCTCTGCCTATCATGCTGCTCCACCTGCTCCAGGTTTAGCTAGAGATCAAGAGGTCAGTTTCTTTGATTACTCTACAGTATAGAGATGGAGAGGGCACAACACCAACGTGGATCTTTTATAGAGATCGAGAGGGTGGTTAATGTAACAAAATCAAGAGGGCAATTAAAACAACTCTGCATTAATACAAAACTGTATTAACATACTGTGTAACATATCAGTAAACTCTCAGTTTACTGGGGTGAGCCTGAGCAGTGGATGATCTGACTTCAGTAGCACACCGCGTAGTCCTTTTTTTGTTAGCAGGGATATCACTAAAAACATGTTTCATGTTTACTCATGGCTTCTAGAGTAGGAGATTCAACAACTGCTAAAGTACACCACATGTATGGTGCTACCGTTATATGTGCTTGCTAAGGAGCATGAGTAACAAAATATCAACCTTGATTATTTAGACTGACTGGAGGCATCAGATCAGTTCAAATAATCAGGAGTATGCATGATTGAGGGTTCCACTGATTTTAATGAGAGGCTGATTTTTTGGTTACTCTCAGCACTAGCAAGCACATGTAAGAGTAGTATCATACATGTAGTGTACTTTTAATGGTTGTTGTTAGATCTCCTACTCTAGAAGCCTTGAGTAAACATGAAAACAGCTTTTCTTAAGTGATATCCCTGCTAACAAAACAAACAACAAAACAGTACTGCACAGTGTGCTGTTGAAGTCAAATCATCCACTGCTAACTGCTCACCCAACTGAGAGTTTACTGAGATGTCATATGTTAATACAGTTTTGTATTAATGCAGAATAGAGGTGAACAAAGTGCTCCCACTTTGCTATGTGGAGCACTTCACATTATATCCCCAAATCCTGTAGTGCTCTGCAATGCAAAGTGAATTACTCCGCCTATAAATCTTAATGAAGTGCATTGTTTTCAATGGACTTTGCATTACTTGCATTGTATTACAGCCTTCCCTTTTTTAATGTGAAGTGCCATTAATTTGAATGGACTTTACTTTTTCGCCTGTTTATTGCTATCTGAGGTGAATTTTACATCGATTCATGGGATGGCAGGTCACATGGGCTCTATATTGTCTTGCACAGCCTCAGTTCTGCACAGTGTGCATAGTGGAAAGTTGGAGATAGTTTGCTCTCAGAGCTCTGAGAATCAAACCATCAAGAAACTTTAAAAATCACTTTTGATCCAATTGTTTAGGTCAAAATTTAGTACATCAACTGTAGGAAACCCTCCTATGCTTAGACCATCGAGTGTGAATTGTTTTTGCGTGCATTTTGAATGTTAATTTAGAATATTCCGCCTGTGTACTGACAGACACTGTTGAAGTGTGCTTCGGGAGGCCGTATCTGTGGTGGAGTGAGATTCACATGAAAAAGGCAGTCTTTCAAACTGTTTGTACTAGTAGTGTGTGTCAGTATTTGTTTGTTTATGTACACACAGTAATACATGAAGTAATTTTGATAATTATTTTCTGTTTGTTGTGGTGCAATGCATATTTTATTCTGTTTAAAAATGTGTTTATATAGTGTACTGCACTGTAAATTTTCTGTGCATTACCTGTATGTGTGTGTGTGTGCTATAAAGTTAGACACATTTTATTGTGCCACAAAGTAATCACTGCACTCCGAATTGGTTATCCATCTGTATTTTTTTTTACTGCTTCCTTCTATGTAGCTAGTGGACTGTTATTGCAATGACTTCCCCAACACGCAAAAACATAATTTATTTTTCCAGTTGGGGATTTGTGTGACTACTGATAAAGGTGTTTTAGTGCCTGTGTGGCTGCGTCTCTTTATAGTGTGCAACCTGCATCTGTGCATTTTCATGTTTAGTGCCCAGTCTGCATCTGCAAGCCACAGTTGTTTTTGCTTCCCATCCACCCCAAATTTCAGAAATCTCAATTTGTTGTGAATTTTTGTGTAATCCCCAAAATGCCTGCAAAGAGACGTGCTTGCAAAGATGCTTCTTCCATGGCACTGCAGGCTGTGGGCATGGTAATATGCAGCAGAAGTGCATAGTTGATTCCAATAAAGGGATTTATCTGACTGTTTTCCATAGTGCAATCAGTAGCTTGATCATGTTTGGAGATGCTGTTGTCCCCACTGGTGGAAGTGAAGTTGCTGATGGCATGAGTATTGACCCGATTTTAATCCATGAGAACAAGTTAACCGGTTTCCCAAATATTGTGGAGTCTAAAGCTTAATATGTATAACTGCAAGGAAGGGGGCATGATAGGAACTATCAAGTACCAAAAGGAATCAACAACATACAAGAGGGTAGCATCTTTCAGAAAAGAGATGTGCATGAACAAGGGACAACATTTGAAGATGGGGGATGGATCAGGGCAATGTCAGAAACAATTTTTTCATGAAGAGGGTGATGGGTGCAAGGACAAACAAAAACTAATGATCAGTGTTATGGTGCGAGAGCAGTAGTTGAAGCATGCCCATTATGTGAGTTAGTGCACCTCCATGCACTCCAACCTCTGCTCCACATTGTCAAGCCAGTGGTTCACATGGACCAGCTCACTCTACATCAGGCCCAAATCAGCATGTGTGGCAGGTATTTATACAGGGTTGCCACCATCACCTGCAGGTTGTGGAGAAGCTGCTTCATGGCCCACCCCTCTTGACACCACGTGCAGATGGAGGCTGTGCTGCCACCTGTTGCCCAGCATGGCCAACAGGCACATTCCTGTCCTATTTGGCAAGTTTGGTCTGACAATTCGCATGGTGGTGGTTGTATAGGTAAGTGTGCTGACCACCTGTGCCCAGTTGATGTCTCTTGGGGCCATGGCACACCACCTCACCACACAGATTGCACTTCTCTACACTGGTGTCCGCAAGCAGTTTAGTGTTTAGAACTCCCACACTAATGAGCTGTGGTGAGGATCGGGCACAGGCGGGGGCCCCAGATGTTGTTGACTGCTGCTGCTGGTGCTCAGTTGGGGCCTGTGGTTGGGAAACCTGCTGCTGTGGCTGCTGTGGCTCCTCCCTCACTTTCTGCTGAGCTTCTGGTGCAGGGGCCATGGCAGGTGGTGGCATTGGCAGGGGTGCTGGTAGGTGCCACCAGAGGAGGTGCTTCCATGGCACCACTACCTCCTGCTTCAGAGGGGGACCACTAGCCCGGAAGATGCTCCAGTTCAGATGTGGGTTTATATTTTGCTATCTTTCTGTCTCCTCTCAAAGTGGGGTTTATATTTTTGCTATCTCTCTGTCTCCTCTCAAACACATCTCTTTCTCCCACACTAGGTAAGGTGAAAGTGAAAGTATTTCACTCTGTTGCATGATTAAC
This sequence comes from Neoceratodus forsteri, assembly GCA_016271365.2. Taxonomy (NCBI): domain Eukaryota; kingdom Metazoa; phylum Chordata; order Ceratodontiformes; family Ceratodontidae; genus Neoceratodus; species Neoceratodus forsteri. The sequence continues at coordinate 361,038,329 of CM028131.1, read as the reverse complement.
TTCCTGCCTGAAGCATGTGACCTGCAGACTGTGAGCCATGGGATCTGTAGGCTGTTACAATGCTCACTCCTCCGCCTTTAAAGAAAATAAAGTAAAGTAACATAGAATCATCATAATGCAGTCATTAGGACATGAAGTGGTGAAGTAGTGCATTTCAATGGGCACTTCACATAGCTATATGTCTAGGTGGAGTGGGCCACTTCACCTCTACTACACTAGTGAAGTTAAACTTTGCTGCATCTCTAATGCAGAGTTGTTTTAATTGCCCTCCTGATTTCATACATTAATCACCCACTAGAGATGTATAAAAAATATCCACATTGGTGTGATACTGTAATGAAACCTCAGAGCATTCATTGCTCATCGGGCTCACCCTGCAAACATGAGAGTTTACTTCACCTTTACTTTTTAGCATAGTACTGTACTGTATTAATGTAAACAGTTGATTTAAAAAAGATTGTGCCTTTTGCACCATTGCCCTCTTCATCTCTATTCAGTACAGTAATCACAGTAATTGATCTCTTGATCTCTGTGCTAAACCTGGACCAGGTGGGCGGCATGATAGTCAGAGCATTGATTGCTCACCTTTAAACCTGAATGTTTATTTTACATTTTGCACAGTAGCCCTGATGAAACCAAAAACACCCCAGAAGCTTTCTTCTTTAAGAACTTGCATGTTTACTGCTTTACTTTCTGAACCTGTAAGATGCATGATGAGGCATTATGGTTAAGCGTGTCTTCATCTTGGCAAAATACAAGACCTGCCAGATTGTTATTATTTCCATATGCAAAGTTTTATTTGCAAAGTTATTCTTTTATTGAAACACAGTGTACATTCTGTAAAGCATCAGTACATGTCCAGGTATAGCTCACAGTGGTGTACAGAGCAGGTACAGCTGTACACATTAAAAAAAACAGCAACAAGAGTCCTGCTCATTAGATAAGGAGTTTCAGATTATTGGGATTCAGTAGATCAGAGTTGTACAGTATTTCCATAACACTTTCTTTTCCTATGTAACACACCAGCCACTTTTAACTAGTTTGTACCCCCTTAAAATCTGGAAACACTGGTAGCCACATACTGGCATACCAATTTAGTTTTCAAATTTTAGTACCACCCATGGTGTCAGGATATATACTTGGTTCATTTCCTAGAGGAAGAGAGGGGTGGGTACAGAAATAAAATAACATGGACCTTGTATAAACATTACAAGCAGACTCAAGAATTGTGGTACTCAACCCAAATAATCAATCAAAGAAATGTGTCTTTGAAGCCTTGTTATTATTTAATACCAACATTTCAATCTTTTAAATATACAAACCAGTTTCAAATGTTCTATTCTTTTTAGTTAATTGATCTTTTACTTTAATATGGACCATACTAGACTTTCATTTAGTCCATATTGTGCTTTGTAAGTCTGTAAAGTGAAGATCAACCATGCCCTCTCTTTAGTAGGAGCATATCTCAGTTTCCCCTCTTTTTGTTTCTGCTACTTTTCTAATCCAAAAAACTTTTTCGTCGAAATTTGGAATTCTTTGACAGGTCTTGCAAGAGAGACGTTTCATCCTCCTTCTTACATTACTCTTGTGTTCAGTTTTCTCTGCTGTAACAGTCGAGTAGTTTGTCCAACATAATACAGAAAGCATGGGTGTATTATGCAGTAGACTACATAGTTGGTATTACAGGTGATCAGACTTCTTATTTCATATTTCCTATCTGCACACATGCTAAGTATATATTTAGTTCTCAGTCCATAGTTGCAATGTGAGCAGTTTCCACAAGGGAAAACACTTTTGTGTCCCTTTATAGCCATGTCCTTGGTGGTTGGGGGTGTCCAGTGTTGTGTCTTTACTAGGAGGTTTTTGATACTTGTCGTTCTTTTGGCTGTCACCCATGGTTTATTCAGAAAAGTTTTGTTTCCCTGGTTGGTTGTTCATAAAATATTCCAGTTTCCCAGAATGACATTTTATTTTCCCAAAGCTTGTGAGTATTGCATTGACATAGTAATCTTCTAGTGCACTTGTTATTCTCAATGTATCCTCTAGAATTGCACTACTCTCTTAGATTCACATCTTCGCTCTGCTTGTTCTAATATCTTATTGCTGTAACCCCTTTGTTGGAACCTCTGTTTTATATTCAATGTGTTCTTTCTATATCTGGAGTCTGTTCTACTATCTCTTCACAAGTAACATTTGGCTATACAGTATACTTTCTTTCAGTTGTCTTGGTGGATATATGTCATGCAGTAAAGTATTTTTGTTTAATTCTTTCTGATTCAAATCCATTGTAGTTATATTGCATTTTTGATAAATAATAAGTCCAGATATAGGATTTCCTTTGACCGTAATTCACAATGAATTTTAGATATGGTGTTACTTCATTTACGTGGTTGAAAATAGTGTTAGGTCTTTTTGATTTCCATGCCACAAAATCAATATATCATCAATAAATCACTTATATAATTTTAGGAATGGTTTGTATATATTCCACTCTGAGTAGATATATGAATTCTCAAATTCTGCCATAAATATATTGGTATGGGTGGGTGCCAGCATTGCACCCATGGATGTGCCTGTTTATTGTAAATATCTTTGCTCTTCAAATACGAAATTATTATTCTTGAGAACTGATTCTGTTCATCTAAGTAGCAATTCCATATCTGGATTGTTTGTGTCTCTTCATTGTAAGGCTGTTTTGGGCAGATGAACCCTCCTGATGGGGTATGGAAGTGTAAAGATTCCTAACATCCAGTGTTACCAAGGTTAGAATCTCCATATTTTCTCCCTGGTTCATTTCCTCTATTATCTGTATAAAGTGTTTACTGTCTCAAACATATAGAAGCTGTCTGTGGTACCAGTTTTTACAATAATGGTCCACAAAATGGATAATAGTTCTATGATGGATTCAAGACCTGAAATGATCGGTCTCTCTTGGGATTGTTCAGCATTTTATGTATCTTAAGCAGGCAGTAGAAGAGGAGAATTTTGGATAATTATTTATTAGTTCTGGTTTCACCCATTCTTCTATTATTTTTCTATCTGTCGCTTCTGTGATTATTTCTTTTATAGATTCTTTAGGGTTTCAAAGGAAATTTTCTTTATTTTCTCATAAGTGTCCCTATCATTCAGCTGTCATAAACACTCTGTTTGATAATCTGTATCATTTTGTTAATGTAGCTCCTCCCTTGTCTGTCAGTTTTATAATAATGTTTTTGTTATTTGCTAATGAATCAAGGCTTCTCTTTCCTATTTTCTTAAACTGAAATGAATTTTAGTTATTTCATTTTCCTTTACTATTTATTCTACCTCCTGTTTACTTTCTCTATATACATAGTTATATTTGGAGGTGTGAAGCCTATTGGATCAAAAGAAGATGTAGTGCTCATGGCCTGTTTCAATTGGTATCTATCTCTGATGGTTACTGTATCAGTTGTAGGGTTTCGTTTAATGAGAAAAAGTGTTTCAATCTTAGTTTTCTGTAGAATTTTTCTAGGTCCAATTCCAATTCAAATGCATTTATCTTCTCAGTTAGACTAAAGGACAAACCTTTACTTAATACTTTCATTTCTACTGGTGTTAATTCTCTTTGGGATAAGTTAAAACTACTGATTCTGTCCCGTTTTGGATCTCGTGACATGTACTTTGACTCTTGTGTTTATGCCTTCTGTATCTCTTTTTTTCTTTTGGTCTGGCCACTAACATAGAGGGATCCGTTGTCTGTGGACCTAGAAAATCCTGTTCATATGATCTATCTCTGGAGTCCAGTTTGTTGATAAGGTTCATAATAATCCTTCCTGTAGTAACCCTGGCTGTATCGGTTCCTATAAGGTACATATTGTCTTAGGTATGATCTATAACTCTGATAGATCCTGTAGTTTCAGGAGTACTGTCTTATATATAAGTTTCCCCTGGCATGTCTCACATCCTGGGTATCTGAATCTATGTGTGGGCCAAAGTGTCTTTGTCCTCTAAGTCATATACTGTAGTTTGATACTCGGATTTTTTTCCATGAGTATATGCTGCCCTCTTTATAGTCTATGAGGTTCCTTCAAAAAATTTCATGTTTTATACATTTAATGTGGTTATTATATTCTTGTATGGATTTCTCTATCTGTTCTATTAGTGATTTTAGATGTACTGTGTCAATAGTGTCCTTAATTTGCCATTCTAAAGTTTGTATAGCTCTTCCAAAACTTTTGTCTGTTCTGTTGTAAGAGTTTCATTTTAGTAACAATTTGATACGCTCTCAGGTGGATAATCAAGGTGTAGATCCTAGCGTCACCGATTCAGTCTTCTCATTGCGTCCTACTACTCTGAAAGAAGTTGAAGACCTATTGCTAAAACTGGATGTAAAAAGTGCTGGTGCGGATACCTCGACCCATATTTTTGAAGGTGGCCATCCATTGTTAGTCGTGCCCATAACCCATTTATTTAACCTATCATTAACTCAAGGATCCATTACTTCAATATGGAAAACAGTGCACATCATACCCCTGTTCAAGTTCGAAATCCTGTAATTAAAATAATTACAGACCAATTTCGATTCTCCCAGTCTTGTCAAAATTATTGGAAAAAGTCATAAGTAACCAGCTGAGGCAGTATCTAGAAGCTAATAACCTGCTTAATCCAGTCCAATCAGGGTTTAGAGCTAAACATAGCACCATCACAGCACTTGCCAAAGTGACTAATGACTGGCAAAGAGAGCTAGACAACAGGAAGTACACCTGCGCCATATTCTTGGACCTGAGCAAGGCCTTGACACTGTCGACCATTCTCTGCTACTCTCTTCCCTGACATCACTAGTTGCTGACCCATTATCTTTACAGTGATTCAACAACTACCTCTCTGATTGTTTCTTTCCAGCAGGTGAAAGCGGAAGAGATCTCTCAACTCTCAAACCTCTCCTAAGAGGTGTTGCCCAGAGGTTCTATCTTAGGACCGATCTTATTTGCAATATACATCAACAATATTGATGAAAGCATAACTAAGGCCAACATTCATCTGTTTGCAGATGACACGTTCTTACATAAGCCACCCGTCATTACAATCTGCATGAAATGACCTTCAATCTGAGTTCAACCTGCTGCAACACCAACTCCTAAACAAAAACTATTACTAGCATAAAGAAAACAAAACCAATGCTCTTTTCTCCTCTGCCCAAATGGTAAATTCAGCCCTATCAGATCCTGTGCCACAGATTACTGCAATTCTTGGTGAGAAGTTGGACTTTGTCCCTAAATTCAAATACCTGGGAGTATGGCTGGACCATAGGCTCTCCTTTATAGAGCATGTTGAAGAATTACTCAAAAAATTATGACAGAGACTTGGCCTGTTCTTTAGAATAGCCCGCTTCTTAACTAGAGATGCCAAACTACAGCTGGTACAATCAACCTTTCTATCCTTGATAGATTATGCTGACATCCTCTACAGTCACTGTCCCATTTCCTACCTCACCAAACTTGACACATTTTATCATAGAGCTTTTAGGTTCATCACAGGCCTGCCTTATTCCACTCACCACTGCTCCCTATATCAATCAGTGGGGTGGGTTCTCTTCAATTCAGGCATGATAAAAATGCTGCCTTATGGACCCTGACAGCCATCTCCAAAAACTGCCCCAATACATTACAGACTGTCTTCCTATAAAACCAATAGGCAATTATGCCCTGAGAAGTTGCAAATCTCTCCTACTGATGGTTCCCAAAGTTAACTCTCACTTTGGCAGGGGCTTCTATAAGCTTTACACTGTACTCCTTGTGGAATAAATTACAAGAAAAAACTGAAACTGAGGTCACCCATCGGCATCTCATCTTTCAAGCTCTTATATTCTAGCAGTTGTAGAAACCTGGCTTTCACCTTTGATTCCTGATCATGCTATCACCCTCCTTGGGTATAATGTCTACCGGCTTGATCAAACATCAAAAGAGGTGGTGGCTGTGCCCTGTACCTTAAGGACACGATATGGGGCACCTTATCAACTTAACCCACAAACCACCACTGCACAGATTCTTCCTGTCAAGATCCTTCTTGGTGCACACTAAAGCTATTACAGTTGTCACAGTCTACATTCCACCGAGAGAGCAAGGTAATGGAAGCTACTTGATCCTGGAGTTTACAAATCTCTCACCTGATTCAGAAACCGTCCTCCTCGGTGACTTTAATATTAACTGCCTACTGCAGAGGCGGGGCATACAGGGACTTGATAGCGGCAGCAACCTTTCTCAGATGGTTAGCACCCCAACCAGGACAAACTATAAAATGGGTACCAGCACCCTTCTGGATTGGATCATAACAAGCCATCCTGCCAGGATCACAAACACCACTGTCCTCCTGACACACTTAGTGACCACTCCCCGTCATCTGCTACTGGTCCAATAAATTCATCAAGCCCCCCAAAACCATTACTAGCTGAGTTCTACCTAGAGGCAAGCTACCTCATCTCAAAACCTTCCTTAGTCAACAGTTGGTCCCCAGTTCTCACGGCAAAAATGTGAACACCGCACTGGAACACTTCATCAGGATTTTCAACCAAGCATGCAACATATTTGCACCCTTCAAAAAGCGCAAGGCCAAAGCCCTATGTAACCCTTGGCTCACCAGAGACCTACTTAGATGACTAAAAGCTCAAGACCACCTTTGGGAGATAGCCAGAAACATCAGGAGACAAGTTGATATTGCTAACTATAGCGTGCATGAAATGACTGCACCAAATATATCTGGGATCTGAAGACCACCTATTTCCATAATGCTCTCACTAACTCATGGGGCAACAGTAGGGACTTCTGTAATAACATTAAAGAAGTCACCCGGAAGCAATCTAAATCACCCTGTCAGTTCTCAGCATAAATGGTGAAACTACACTAACCAGAAACTCATTGCTGATACATTCAGTGACACCTTCATGGATCTCAGTGCTGTACTCCCACAGGGTTTTTGATGAGGTAATTTGCCCCCCAGCCACCTCAGCCACCCTCCCTTCTACTTTAAAGCAGTAAAAATGCATCAAGTCTGCAGCTACGTTACCAGAGCCATTTGCAACTCCAGAGCCAGCAGTGACTCCCTCGACCTCAAACTGCTATCACTCACACTTGAAGAAGTACTCTGACCACTGACCAGGATTTTCAACCTCTCCCTCAGCCTCAGCCAGTTCCCTGACTTATGGAAATCTGCCACAGTAACCCCAGTTCATAAAAGTGGTGACAAAACAGCTACGAGAATTACCGTCCAATTTCCATCCTACCTCCACTCTCAAGGCTCTAGAACAGATTGTGTCTGACCAGCTCACCGACTTCCTAGACAATCACAACATCCTGTGCAAGGAGCAACATGGCTTTAGAAAGGTCATAGCACCTCCACGGTGCTACTTGAATTCACTGGTGCAATCCATCACTCACTCGATAACAGTCATCTTACTGGGTCCACCTTCATCGACTTAACTAAAGCCTTTGATACCATCAACCACAATCTCCTACTTGCCCAGCTTGAGTAGCAGGACTCTCACCTAACTTGGTGAACTGGTTCAAAAGCTACTTAGACAACCGCTCCCAAAGTTAGAATTGCTGGCACACTCTCAGACTTAAGACCAGTCCAGTCCGGTGTACCCACAGGGCTCAATCTTGGCCCCTCCTTTTCAGCCTTTTTCTGAACTCACTGCCAGAATCCTGCCCTGAACAGATCCTACTCTCACGTGGATGATGCTGTCATCCTGGCATCCCTGCATGATCCAGTCCATCTACAAGGTAACCTCAACAGGCCTTCTCTGCAGTTGAGAACTGGTTCACAAAACACAGACTTATACTTAACCAGAAAAAAACAAAGACCATGATCTTCTGCAGCTCCCAAAACAAACACAAACAATATCAGCTCTCCATTAAAGCCAAGCAAGGAATCACCTCGAACAAGTTCATACCTTCAAATACCTCTGCCTCAACCTCGACTGTAATCTCTCCTATCCCATACATCAATAATGTGGCAAAAGTAGCCAATACCAGGATGGGCCTACTTTTCCGACACAAAGCATCTATCCCAGTAGCTCTGTCCATAGCTGTCCAGAGCTCCATCATCAGCATCACTGATATTATGGTCTCATTATCTATGGATCTGCCACAACCTCATCTCTCAGGCGTGTTTTGACTTCCCTCAATCAAGCCTGCCGACTCATTGCTGGTTCCCACCGTCTCACCCGCCTCGACCTCTACTCCAAAACAGGCTGGCTGCAACTGAACAATCGAGTCAAATACCAAACCTGCATCACTGCTAAGAAAATCATGATGGGAAAGGCACCACCAGGAGTCAGCAACCTCCTCAAACCCAAAATCACCAACCCGCAACACCAGGAGCTCTAAGCCCAAATCCTTCAAATCCACTGCTGCCACATCCCAAGGTCAAAGGTCATTTGCATACAGGGCTCCCTTGTTGGCTGAATAAGCTCTCTAGTGACACCTCATCCACAGCAACACTTGGAGTGTTAAAAAGCTATGTCACTCCACAACTGGCACCTCCACCTGTGCTTGCACCCATAACATCTTCATTCCCTCGCTGCTTCTGACCTTATAGGTGTCAGTTTCTGCCTTCTTTTCTTGCACTTACCTGTCCAATGCAACTTCTAATGCACTTTCCCTGTGTCTGTCCTGACAAGGCCCCTCGGCTGCCTCGCCCTGACCCTCTACACTATGCCTTCCCCTACCCTCAGCCCTCTCCCTTCTTGCCCTCTTCCTCCTATTGTTTCTTGAGTTACTCATAGCTCAGTCTGAATTTTGTCAAGCAAAGTTACTGTCTAAAACCATGTACCTGTAACAGTTTTATGTTTTAGTGTCTGTTACCCTGTAACCAGCATGACATGGAACCTTGTAAAGAGCCTTTGCTTAAAGGTACTTTGTAATCCTAGACACAAATAAATAAATAAAATAAAATTATATTCCGTCTCAGAAATGATCAGTGCAATTGTTTCCCATGACCATGAATTGTCAACATGCTAACCTGTACCATTTAACCATGAATAAATTACTTTTAGTGCGTGTCTCCTCCTTGGCCCTGGTCTGTCATCATGCTTTCATGTAATACCTTGATGCCTCTGTCCTCCCTTTGATACTGGTCTATCTTCCTACTTTCTCCAGCCTTCTTTTCACTACTCTACTGCACACATCCACAATCTACACACAATCATACTCATCCACAATCTACATGCAATCATAATATAAAAGTCCTAACTCCCTTTCCCTCTCCCGTGAGCCCCCATCAGCCACATCAGTTCTACCGACCTATCCTTGGGACTTCACTTCTCACAATGTTTATCCTTCGTTTACATATTACACACCCCTCCTGGTACCCCATCTGCCATTAGTTGGTGGTTCTCCAAGCCATTTTCATGGCTAGTACTAGTGACTGCCCCTGGTAAATGAACTAACTGGTACTTCTATACAGAGAACATGGTTTATATACAGTTGCATGGTTCAATGGTGGACCTGCCCTTATATTTGAATCCTCCTCTGTTATGGCTTGCCTTGTCTTCCTTTTATCATTTGACTCCCTATTACTGCACCATTGTGTTTGTGTTTATATACTTATTTACATGTATTTATATGCTTTTATGATGGATGTTACCCTACCCTGTTCTAACCAGGTCCATCTTATAAAGAGCTCTGCTCAATGATGTTCACCTGGATAAATAAAGATTTTGATTGATTGATTGATGAAGTCAAAGGACGTTTAGTCCTAATGCCACCCCACTTTGGTTGAAATCCTTCAGGTGAAAAACCCAGGTGAGATTCAACCAGCACCTTTAGGCCTCTAGGGATCCTTTCCTGTCTGGTGTATTCCAGCAGGGTAACTACATGCCAGTCTAAGCATACTTCTCTTTCTTTTAATGACTTGAGTTTATTAACTGAGGCTTTGGAATCTCCATGTTTTCAATTCTTTGTTTACTTTTTACCAAATTCATTATCCTGTCTGCCTCAACTTGCTTTACGCTTAGGGCCATAGATCTAACATCAGCCATGTCACCAAGCTGTAAAAGTTAGCCATTAAAGTCTTATGATGATTTTATTGTAATAATTTTCTTAAGTGTATATTTCAAACTTTAGGAAGCACTAATTCATATCCATAATGAGACATCTGAAAGTCTACACTGAAGTGCTACATCCCACGGTTCTCTTTTTATTTTAGAGAGTTTGTAGAATACAATGAATGGGAAGTAATCCACTATGGACCATCAGACAGCAGAAACAAGAATTGTGGTACTCAACTTCAAATAACTGATAAAAAATGTGTCCTTTAAATGTGTTTTATTTTTCATAAATCCATAAATTTTCTCTTGTAAGTGCTTTGTTAGTTTTATTTCATATTATGTTTCAGGATCTTCATGTCCCTTCATCAGATATTATTGAGCTGCTTCTTTTTAACAAAAAGTATCTGTACTATAAATGAGTAAAAAATATATATATATATATATATTTCATTTCTCTCTATTATAGTCTTTCTAATTATAACTCTCTTCTAATATTGCTATTTAAGGTGGGAACACACCTGTTCAATGTTAAATTCTCAAAGATTCACATGAGTTTTTAATGTGTCGGTCCAGAACTTTCTACAAAATAAAATATTTTTTAGAAATTTGTTCATTTCCTTCTCACCTCTTGAAATCACTTTTAAATAGCAGGGACACAATACTCATTATATCTGCAGTAAAATTCTTCTAACTATGGGGCATCTTGTTTTAAACACCACCTGGAGAACTAGTGTTTTAGTTCCCATTTTAATTGATCAGACTTACATTAAATCTCTTCACTGTGTTAACCTCAAACCAAAGATTCAATATCCAAGAACTGTGGTACTCAACCCCAAATAATCAATCAAAAATGTGTCATTTAAATGTGTTTTAGTTTTCATAAATCCATAAATCTTCTCTTGTAAGTGCTCTGCTAGTTTTACTTCATATTACGTTTCAGGATCTTCATGCCCTTCATCAGAAATTATTGAGTTGCTTCTTTTTTAACAAAAAGTATCTGTAATATAAATGAGAAATATATATCTATATATTATATATATATATATATATATATATATATATATATATATATATATATATTATTTCTCTATTATAGCCTTTAAATTATAACTCTCTTCTAATATTGTTATTTAAGGTGGGGACACACTCTGAGAGGCCCAGTCACTATGGAGACCACCTAGCTCTATGTAAAAGCATATAGCAGTCCCCTTCTACTTTTAACATTATGATGTTTAAGAGGGAAGGTTAATTTTTCTAGCCTGGGTGACTACTGTGTGGCTCAAGACAATATTGTATCCCTTCACATCAGACTAGAAGGGAGACGCCATATGCTTTTACATAGAGCTAGGCAGTTTCCATAGTGACCGGTCCTCTCAGGTGTGTGTCACTGAGTGGCGTAATCCGCCAACCGTCATGAACACCTGAAGGCTCGGCCCCTTCTACACCTTCATGGAGAAGGTAACAATCTGGTTTGAATAGTGGCGTCTCAGATAATGGCATGAGCACCTTTGTGAACAGTTTATTGTGTGTGGAGCCAGAAGTTCTGAGTTTGGAATGGTGCATCAGAAATGAGTAAGTCACCTGATTTTGAATCTTTGGTTTAAGGTTAACACAGTGAAGAGTTTTAATGCAAGTTTGATCAATTAAAACGGAGCGAAACAAACACTTTTCTCCAGGTGGTGTTTAAAACAAGGTGTCCCAGAGTTAGAAGAATTTTACTGCAGGTATAATGACTATTATGTTCCTGCTATTTAAAAAGTGATTTGAAGAGTTGAGAAGGAAACAAATAAATTTCTAAAAATTATTTGTATTTTGCAGAAAGTTCTGGGCCCTCACATTAAAAAACAGTGTGAAATCTTTGAGAATTTAACATTGAGCAGTTGTGTTCCTACTCTACATAACAATATTAGAAGAGAGTTATAATTAGAAAGACTATAATAGAGAGATATGAAGTGTATATATATATATATATATATATACGTATATTTTTCTCATTTATATTACAGATACTTTTGTTAAAAAGAAGCTCAATAATAATATCTGATGAAGGGACATGAGGGTCCTGAAACATAATATGAAGTAAAACTAGCAGTCCACTTACAAGAGAAGATTTATAGATTTATGAAAATAAAAGATTTAAAGTTCACATTTTTTGATTGATTATTTGTGGTTGAGTACCACAATTCTTGATTCTGCTCTCTGATGGTCTGCAGTGGTTTAGTTCCCCATTCATTATATGCTACAAACTTTCTGAAATGAAAAATGGAACCATGGGACATACCACTTTAATGTGGACTTTAGTAACATTACATCCCAGGTCCTGGGTGGAGGCAGCTGGGCATATGCTAGATCTAACCTGCTGAGGGCCCCAGTAAATCTACACAATCAGAAGCAATAATCAGAATGTCCAGAACAGTAACAGGGATTGTGCAGTTTGGCTTTATTCAACAGATGGAAAATTAAAGCAGAAGTGGATCACCAAGGGTCGGTCTAAGCAGGACAGGTACATTTCACAAACTCTCCTGCATGCAGTACAGTTCATGAACAGACAACTAAACAATCCTCTTCCAAATTTCCCAACTGGTGCATCTAGTGGCCTTGCATCCTAACATTTTCTTCCCATGAGTGTCATTTAGTGAACTGAGCCAGCACTCAGAACTTTTCTTCGAACATAGGTGCACATACTGTAAGTGAAAGTCAGTCACACACCTTAACCTGCAGCTTGGCCCATGCTCAGGTATAACTGATGCCATTTATGAACCAGGAAGCCCTGCCTTGTAAGCACTTAGATGGCATTCTTCACACCCTTGCCCAAATTAAAGCAGAAATGGATACCCAAGGGTCAGTCTAGGCAGGACAGGTACATTTCATGAAGTCTCTGACATTCTTTATGGTTATACTATCGAAGCCCCCATTTCCCACTGAAATGCTAGAGGTCCCACACTTTAACTTCATCATACACTGGGGTGACCAGAAAACAAACTGCCTTCAGTTGGGTGAGAAGTTTAACAGAACATTCACTAACTTGGGTGAACTAGGGGCACTGACAGGTGTGATCCAGCTTTATCTATGGGCACACATACCCCAGACTAATGATTCCCCAAATTATGTAGCAATCTAGTCTCCTAGAACAGTACTCACAAATGGTTGTTCTATCCACTGGGCATTGAACAACAAAAGAAAAAGGCATTCTCCTGGGTAGCAGATCTGACAGGCTCTCAAAGTCCTTTCCAAGGCAGCTGAAACACACACAGAACCTTTAGGGATTGCCCCATGAGTCCACTGAGAACAAGCAGTTCCTTCCACTTCACTGGGAGAAGAAATCAGGAAATCCTGCTGTAGCACTGGTCTCCACCACTTCACTGGAAGCTGAAATAACACTCCCCTAGGGTAAGAAATCCTAGGCCCTCACCTCAGAGCCTACTGGCAGTCCTTCTGCCACTCTAACCTTTCACGTAAGCTCTAACTGAAACAAACTAAACATTATAAGCTTCCCAGAGCAGCTGTCCACACAGTACGGTTATGCTGCTGCGAGGTTTGGAATTACCTAATCATTCTTCCCTCAGGCTAGCTGAGTAAACAATGATGTTATTATATATGGAGACCATAATGAGCTCCCTACCAGCTGCTTGCTACCTTCTAACAGTAATACTGATAGGATGACTGAGTAGTTACACTCACCCTTACCAAGACAAATGACTGTCCTCAGTCATACCTCCACCTAGCACCAGGCCATCCTACCTCTGATGTTCCCTACAGGGAGGGTTAATCAAGTCCTCCCTACCATGTGCCAAACACAGGCAGGTAACACCAAAGGATAGAGGCCCACTGAAAAACTTCAGTTCCTATCCTACTTCTGTACTAGCTATGGATTCTCAGTGACTCCAAGAAACTGCCTGAAGCATTTCCTACCAGACAACATTTGTGACCCCTATATCAGGGTCAGGACCACCAACCTGCCTTCTTCCTAGCCCTCTAGAAGTAATCTGTCTGACCTATGCTACCTACCAGGTGCCCGAACTCAAAAATAATTTACACCACACACCTGTAAAATGAAAAAAGGTTAGACATTGTGCTACACAAGCCTAACAACTCTACACAAAGAGGACTCTGATGAGTCACAAAACCCTCTTCTGGTCCTCTTGTCTTCTTCCAGGAACACATGCAAAAGAAAATACTACAAAACACATTTCTGTACACAACTACAACCTGTAAAGCAAAACAGTGACCAAAACCCTCTCACTTGATATTGTACAAGCCCAAAATAATTTTTAAAAGGATTTTCTATGAAAGTACAAAACAGAAAACATAAAAACATTTGCAAAATATTTGGGGTGGGGGTCCCTGCAATATCTGAAACTAGGGAAGAGTCCAGAGTGCCAAAGCACTACAAAAGAGTCTCTCCTAGGATGGAGCCTGCTGAAGCACAGTTCTGGAACAGGCACAAGGCCTGCAAGCACTACAGTCTAGATGGATAGTCTATTGGAGATTACAGTTCCAAGGAAATCTTCAATTTGCAGGTAAACAGTCAAATTAAAAATGAAAAAGGTCTCTTACCAGTTCTAGGTTACAAAGGATATCTACATCACCTCCCTGGACCTGCAGCCTGGAAATCTTCAGCTGCTGGTTAAACAAAATCTTCAGATCAGATACTTCCACAACCCCTACTGGACCGGACTAGAAATCTTGCCCAACTGCTAAGGGTGATAAACCTGGGCATTACCACAGACAATCCTGGATGCTGCTGGAGCCAAACCTGAATGCTGCTGCAGACGGACTTGGATCACCAGAAGAAAGGCACCTCCATCCTTGGTTGCTGCCTTTTCGGTGGCAGGTGCTGAGCTGGCAATGGCTGTATTCACTTTTGGCAAGCAGGCAAAATTTCAGGAATGGCACCATTTCAAGAGTAGTACCATTCAGGATTTGGGGCATAAACTGTCATCCCATCTAGAGCGAACCATGGGAACATTGTAAAATGTCTCTTGGTCAACTTTGTCCACTACTCTCACAGAGTTAATTAACAAGGTCCTGCCATGCTTCCAGAATTGCAGTCTCTAATTACACACTTTAATTCAGACCCACTTGTTTACTCTAGGGTGCAGGTTGGCACAAGCTTCCTCCCACTACCAGGCATGCCTGTCTTTCTCAATTTCTTCCCATATTTTCTGAGGGTAGAAAGATACGATTGTTCATACTTGGCCTCAGCTCGTCTATGAACAATTCTCTCCTCTTTTCTGCTATTAACTAACTCCTGTCCAGAAGCACGGCTTGGCGGTGGCCAGTCCTAGTTAAGCAAGTCATGAATGCTTAGTGCAGAGCAAAAGCAGTCCACTTCTGCACTCAAGGGCACATTTCTTGAGCCTTCCTCCAAATGGACATTGGCTATTCACGGGCTCCCACTGAAGCCATTGCTGCTTCCTCCTCTTCCAAACATTCTTCCCAGGAGCTGGCAATTGCACCAACCCCAAAACTGTCCACTCTCCAATGTCCTTCAATCAAAATTTTTATTTATCCAGGCAGGGACCATTGAGCAAGGCTCATTTGCAAGATGGACCTGGTCATGAAAGTCATTGCACAGTAACATGGTAGACATAGTGCAATATTATACAGAAAGGAAAAATATACAATATATACAGTACAGTAGCAAGGTAGAACATAATGCAATATTATACAAAAGAAGAAAAATCAGCATGTGTACAACAAAATATGAGCGTATGGACCTTTACAACAGATAGGCTTCTCGGTTGGTACATCCGGAATGTTCACTAAAAAGGTCGAGAAAGGCAGTATGAGATGTACCAGATTAGGGAGATACTGAAGGGGAAGGAATTGTATCTGGCATACTTCAGGAAGGGGTGGAACTTGGCCATAGTTAAGGACAGACAGCTGAGGTATACCAGTTTAGAAAGATAATGAGGGAAGAAATTGTTAACTGGCATACTTCATGGGAGGGGTGGAACTTGGCGAAGGCTAAAGACAGACAGGGAAGAGTAATAGAAGCAGATATTTTGATGGCAGAGAGAGGCAGGGGCAGAGGCAAGGTGGGAGGCAGGATGTAGAATAGATGAGCTTGCGATGTAGGAAACATTTGCAGGATTCTTTCATGAAGTGGTCATAGAGCAACTTGAAAATATTCAGACTAACAGGACAGCTCAGCTTCAAGTTTTTGCAAACTGTTCCACAAGGCAGGCAACAAGGAAATTGACATAATACTTTTCCCAGGTGTCAGTGACTGCAGCCTTTGCTAGAAATCCTTTTAACCAAGCTACAGACACAGAACACGTTTCATAATTTAAAAGCTTACAGTTTTTGCCCTGCTAAGAAAGCAAATCTGTACAAAATAGTCTCTCCACTGAATAGCATTGAAACTCTTGTACACATATTTATGCCTAACCTCAGAGCACTTTCTCTGAGCTGCACAGCAATGGTGAAACCACGATTTTTCAAAGTGAATACCTCTAAAACTGCACAGATTTCTAACTCCCTCTACCCCAGGAAATCCTTTCTAACTATGCTACAAACACAGAACAAGTTTCATATTTTAAAACCTTACAGTTTCTTTCCCTATGTGAGCAAATCTGTACAAATTACAATCTCAACTGAAAAGCACAGAAACTCTTCTGTGCATGCATTACATTAATGCTAAGCACTTTTTTCAGAGCCACACAGCAACAGCAAAACCACTATTTTTCAAATGTAACTATCTCTAAAAGTGCAAACCTCTCAAACGACAACCCCCTTCCCAGGAAATCTTTCTGCACCAAACTACACAACCATACAAATTTTCAAAATGTAAAGAATTATAGTTTTTACCTAGACAAGAATAACAATTCACACACACACACACACACCGCCAAATCAATTGAAAAATCCTGTATGTTTTTTTTTCAAACTTTAATATCTCTAACAATACCTAACTGATTTACACAAGACTTTTAGGGATTGTGGATTTTCCTATATAACAAACTGTTGAAAGTTTCATGTAAATGTGTAAAACCATCTTTCCACAAGCAGCAGACAAAAAATCAGATTTAACACAGAACTCACCAGCCACCCTAACTATAGAGGTGTTACCATGCCCCTATAAAACTAGACAGAAAGCAGCCTCAATAAAATTTATTAGCAAAAACACTTCTCCTTTTTCCACTGTTGAAACCCTTTGACCAACAATGCATCAAGCAATCCCAGATCCTTAATCATGAGCAAGTAAGGGTCTGGGATTCATCAGAAGCACAGCATTTTACTTGAATGAAAAAGAAGGTTTTTGTGCTCATTTCCATGTTGGCAGGGGCTTGGGGCTACAGGATTTGATGGGAAAGTTTTTTATGAAAAATGGTTGGATTAAATAGCTGCACTTTTTATTTTGTTTTGTTTTGGGGATGTAGGGTCGACAACATCATCTGTATATGGTTGAAAGGTATTGTGGATGACACTGGGCTTGGATGGAAGTAGTATATTAAGAAAAACTGAAAGCTACCAGATATTACATTTTATGGAGGCGGAGGAGGGCAGCAGGATAAACCAGGTACATTTTGATGGGATGGAGAGGGATAACTATGGGGTTTGAAATCCTGTTTTATATGTTTGTTGTGTAGGAATCAGGATTAAACAGATATTTCTTTTTTAAAATAGTATTGCCCACAACAACATTTTTGGAAAAGCTTGAGGTGCCAATGACCTTGGTTTAGAAGCAAACACAGGGCATTGGAAGGTTAACAGAGAGGAGGATCAAGCATCTGAGGGACTGCTCTCCTCATCTGAGTGGGGATGCAAAGCCTGGTGTATGCCTGCCCCTAATGGGAACTAGTGGTAAAACAGTCTGGGTCCACCATAAGTGTAGGAAGTTGTGGCGGTTATTAATGCACATTATACGAGAAGTGAGTGATGTGCTTAATGACAGTGTGCATGCTCAAACCTCTCAAGGGTGAAAAGAAGGAAGGATACTCCTGATTAGCAAGATGACATTGCTCAGCTGCAGGCACCACACCCGGCTATCAGTCCCATCCCAGGGAACCAGATCCTGTTTGACAATGAGGGTATGGAAACATTGCCAACTCCGGGGGAAACCCTAGAGGCAGATGTGGGCAGGTAAGCCTTGGAGGATGCTTGAGTGTTGAGGCTGGGGGACCAGGGCAGGTGGGCAGTCATACATGGACGAAAAACAAAATAATAAAAAAAGGCAAACAATAACCTCATGTCATTCTTTCCTGACAATGAAACTACATGGTACATTTTTAAAATGTAACTAAATTTAAGGAAGTAAGAAAAACTGATCTTGAAGAGCTAGTGGAGCCAAAACAGACAGAAAGGAAAATAAACATTTTAAGAAGGAGTTAGTTGTAACTTTTATTTCTGAAATATTTTCTTTTCCTTTTGCTAATCAGAAAGTATTCTATGTGATAATATTGTGCTGGATGTGTGGAACAGCTCTTAGCCTGGCAGGTGACATATCTAATTCTGCCCACCTACTTTTCACATCATCAGCATTATGATCTCACTGACTGACATCACAGGTGAATGATCTGGCAGTCACTCACTCGCTGTTCCTAAGCAGCAGTGATGTCCCAGTCAGCGAGGTCACAATGTTGATGATGCAGTGTGCGCAGTAGAGCAAGAGGCGTCAGCTGCCATGCAGTGTGCTGTTCTACACATCACACCTACCAACATCAGGTAAACAATCTTCTATTAAACAAAGAAAATAAAAGTAACAGATATAAAGGTAATGGTTGGCTGCTTTTAAAGTGTAATATTAGTTTTAAGCAGTACACTAGCTCTTTAAAGGACTGCTCCTCGTCTTAAAAGAACACAGAGGTTAGATGTGAAGTCAAATTAGTTTTACAAATGAGTGTCCACAAATCCTATCCAATACATACTGTGTGGGGATGCCCCTGATTTGCACTGCACTTTGTGTGATTGTTGAAATATACCACATCCCAGTAGTACCTCACATGAGAAATGTGATTTTTAGTTTGTGAATTAAGCAAGGGTAGAGCTTGTTATATTAGGAACTTGTTAAATGTCTGTGAGGTGTTTGGCACTCCAGAGCATGCTTCCCTCCAACAACCTGTGGATTTGCCATGTAGAAGTATGTTATTTATAAGAAGCCAGCTTACTCAGTGCACTCTATATACAGTAAGAGAAGCCACTACAGGCAGTTCATTGTTAAGATTGGTCTGAACTGTGGGAGTCCACCTTGGCATCAGATGGTTTGACTTAATTCACATAAAAACTCTGATATGAAAATTAACAGATCCCTTCATTTTGAGTCAAAGTAAAGATATATTTAACTTAGATATAAAGAAATGTATAACTACAAAGATTTACCATGGGGTTGTTCTGAACTCTATCAATAAATTACCCTTCCACCCATAACATCTGCAAACTTACCCCACTCACCATGTCTGGTTTTGCCCACCCCTTGTCAGTAAAAATCCTGACCTGTATCATTTCCAACCTAACACTCTCTACCCACCTGTCCTCAGATACGAATGTGTCAGCAAAGTAACCCTTACCCACTCACTGTGTTCTCAAATACACCCTGCATCCATCACCTGGGCCTAAGCCTTCATTAGGATTGTTGTTCCATATTTTCTACTAGTCCCTCCCCTAGAGGCCCCAACCACATTAGAGATGGTGATTGATGCAGCCCCTCTCTTACTTTCTCATCTGGTCACTACTTGAGTAAAACAACCACAAACCACTATAATTATACTAAATGGCTGTTTCCAATAATGTGCCTTTTAGTAAGTATACAATGAATTATACGTAGCATTTTCTTGTACTTTTTACTCAGACAGTGGCTGGTAGAAAAAGCAAGAAAGGGCAGTGCCAGTGAAAATCAAGGTGAGTATATTGGGGAGAGGGTGTCACTAGATACCAATGAGTTCTTAGAATGGGATGGTGACAGGAAGGGGAGGCTAGAAGAAAATAGCTTGGTTCAGTATGAGAAGAGGAAGGGGTGCCACTAGACACTGATGAGGCTTAGCTTGGATTGGGGTGTGGGAGAAGACTGACAATATGTTCTGTACAGTACCAAGGAAAGCCTGGTATGGGCAGGGAAAAAAGAAGAAAGAAAAGGACCATTGGACACCTGGAAGTCTTGGTTCATAAAAAAGATGGGTGCTAGTGGATATTAAACAGAGCTTGTCATGGATAGGGTGAAAAAGGGTGCTTCTGGGCACCAGGGTGAGTGATAAGATAAAGAGCAGGGTGATGAATGCCAAAATACATGGCACCAGATAGGGAGGGATGCCATTGGGTGAAGAAAGTGCTTGACATGAGGAGGGAGGATAAGGGTACAACAAGGAGTACCTTAGTGTATGATGGGGATAGGGAGGATACTGCCATTTGACAGATAGAGAGAATGGGATGCTACTTGGATGAAGTTGAGGGTTACACGCAGTGATTTGGAAGGCAATCCACTCAACTTTTGATCCCAAGGCAATACCTCCAGGCCTCAAGCTAGTAAAGTCTTCAACTGTTGATCTTGCTAATGCTGCCTCTACTTTCAGCAAATTCTTGAGTGCTCTCTCCTCCTTTGATTTCTTGCATCAGCACAACACATCCTGTCTCCTCCTCTACCTCTGCTTCCTCTCCTTCACCCTCCCCATCTTCCTACCCCTCCTTTTCCTTTATCTCATCCACTGAGGAGGCTACTCTCTTTGCCATTCTGTCCTTTAACCTGTCCAAATACCAGAGTTAAAATGACATTGACTTTAACTCTACCTCTCTGAATTGCTATCATCCTCTATCTCTTACCTCCTTGTCCTCTTCCTCTCCCTCTTCCTACCTCTTTCTGTCTCTCCCCTCTATCTCTATTATGCATGCCTGGTAGCACCTGTAAATTAAGGTTGATTAAGCACTTTAATTTGGTTAAGTCAACATTAGGTGCCCAGCCCTGGAACCTATAAAATAAAACAGTCCCTCTACATCTATTTTAACCTATAATAAATAAAGTGGCTTATCATTGTCTGTTGTGCTGCCATCACCCACCCCATGCCAACCCTCCCAATCAGCACCCACCACCCAACAATCTCCCCACCCCTCACTCACCTAATTAAGGTCCAAAGTATAGATCCAGTCCTTGGGAAAAGGCATTATTCTCTTGCAACCATGACAGCAAAATGAGGTAAACAAGGTAAGGGATTAATATATTTCCAATGAGAGTGTACCAGGTCACACACCAGTCAACAAATGTTAGAAGTGCTCCTGATTGAAACTGATGAGTGGTTGCACCTTGCACTGTCCCTGAAAGCAGGTTTCATAGCAGGCAATAATGGCTCAAATGTGGTGACATGCATCAACAATGGTGGGTTTCTCAGGATTCCTCTGCTCGATACTGTCTTACTCTTGTAATTCAGAGTTTCTGGCAAATTCTGAAAGCAAGGCAATGTTGACTTTGGCCTGCCACATCTGTGTCCACTTATTTATTTTTATGTATCTATTTAGTTATTGAATTTGTTTAACTGGGTAGGCCCACTGAGGCTAAGAGTCCTTTTTCTGGGGTGACCTGAAATTAGTTACATTCAGACATACATCATGGCAAAACAATATAGTATACACACAAGTTACATTACTCAGATATTGATGACAACAACAGCAACAGTAAAGTAGGATCACATGAATTAACAAGATTCATCTGAGGAGAACATTTTAAAATAGTGTTTAGAACACAGATCAGCAGGTACATTTAGTTAGATAGCAATACTTAGGCTAAATGCAGCATTTCTGAGCAAGTAAGCAATGTTTTGTTTTTTTTTTGTTACTGATTTATTTATTTATTTATTATTTATTAAATTTTGGTGACAGAGTAAGCCCACTAGGCCCCAGAGGTCCCTTTTTCTGGGGAGACCCGGGAATACATAAAACAAGAGACAAAATATAGCATTAGTTCAGGTTACAGGAGTCACAGTAACACAATTATGATGGCACAACAGGAGCATAGAAGTACAAAATGGAATAAATAGGTTGATCAACAGTGTTAAATGTTGTGAAAATTAGCAGTTTGACTTGGAGTTTAAGCAGTGGTGGAGGATAGAACCGGTTATTAATTTAGCTCAAGGTTCCTACCAGAAGCTAGTATAATGGCATGAGCTGGTGACTGCTAGGTAAGCCTTAAGCCAAGTGCTGAAGTTTTTGATAGTAGGGGCTTACTGCACTCAGGAAGGAGCTAGTTCCACGGTGTGGGGCGGTGAGTGCAAATGACATACTGCCTGCCTTGGTTCTGACCCTAGGGATGTCTAGGAGAATTCGGCCAGTTGTGCGGAGGTGTCTGTGATTGGCCTTTAGAGCATTGAGGACAGAGAGGCTGGGGGTGGTCAGGCTGGCTAACTTGTACACTAGGCAGAGTAGGTGGTACTGGAGGCATGTATCTAGTGAGGGCCAGTTTAGGAAGGACAGGGAGTCGCAGTGGTGATCCCTGGGGTTGGCCTGGGAGGCGAAGTGAGCCACCTTATTGTAGAGCATCTGGAGTCTGTTCCTATCCAGCTTTCCCAACCCCTGCATGACTGGGGCAGCATATGTGAGTGTTGGGAGGAGGGCGGCTGGTGGTGATTGAGGTCCTGGCTTCAGGTATGAGCTGGTCTTTAACGAGGTAAAGGATGCTTTGTTTCCATCTAAGGTTTTGGTGACTGAGTCCACGTGGTTCTTCAGGGTGAAGCCTGGTCCAGGGTTAGGCAGAGGTATTTCAGGAAGACACAACTTCTAGGCTGTTGCCAGATGCAGTTGTGAGTTGTAGGTGCTGTGGATCTGTCCTGAGCAAGGGATCTAGGGCCAAACAGCATTGCCTTAGTTTTGGACATGTTGAGGACCATTCTGTTCTCAGAGAACCAGTGCTCCAGTGACTGGAGGTCATCTTGTAGTGAGGGGCTGAGGCCTCCCGGGTGGCCATGGACCAGTAGATGACTGCACCATCCACGTACTGGATGACAGAGCTTCCACCACAGTGGTCCAATAGTTCATTAGTGAGCAGGGAGAAGAGGATGGGGCCAAATATAGACCCTTGAGGTACCCCTCTATTAGTGGGAGTGGCCCCAATATGGCATCCTTCCATTTGACCCTCTGCGTGTGGCTGGTCAGATAACTCTCAAACCACTTTACAGCATGGCAGTCAAGGCCTATGTTATTCAGTTTAGTGAGAAGAAGATTATGGTGGACCAGGTTGAAGGCCTTTGAAAGGTCTATGAAACCGCTTCAGTAGGAGAACCTTGTCCAGATCTCGGAGTACATCTGTTGCAAATTTGGTCAGTGCTGTGTCTGTCTCTGCCTGGTTCTGAAGTCATGTTGGGTGGGTGCCAGGATTTTATGGGCCTCAAGTAGTCACAGAATTGTCCATAGATCAGTTTTCCAGAGTTTTGACAGGATGCAGAGTAGGAGATTGGTCTGTAGTTGCCAATAGACTCCCAGCTGGCAGCCCTTGTGATCGGGACCACCGGCCTGTTTCCATTGTGAGGGCGGCCGCGCCACCTTCCTAGAGCAGTTGATGAACCATGATAGGGGTTTTGCAGGGCCAGGGCCCCATCCTTAAGCAGCTTGGGGTGAATTCTATCAGACCCTCCTGAACCAGAGGTTTTAGAGTTTTAAGTTGTAATAGAACTTCTTTAGGCTTGACCAGCCATAGATGAAAGGATGGGTGGTTGGGATCAGGGGAACCCTTGTGTGGGGGTCTGTGATGAGGGACGGTAAGACAGCCTTGTACGGGTCTAGGTTAGTGAAGTGGTGGTATGGGAGGAGGCAATTAAGGAGACCTCATGAATTAGTTGTCTCTTGACCTCAATGGGGCTGGGTTCAGACTTACCATTCCCTTCACCAATTCATTGATGTGGGCCAGAAAGTCTAGGGTTCCCTAGGTTATTTTTCTGAATGCGTGTGAAGTCCTCTTTTTAGCTTTTTTATGGCCAATTAGCATTTGTTCCTGATGGTTTTGTATGTTATGAGGTCGGCCTGAAGTGAGGAGTTCTTGAACTTTTCCAGGCCTTGTCACAGTGTTTCATGAGGGCCTTTAGTGGGGGTGTTATCCATTTGTAGCAGGTGCCCTTGGCACAAAGTTTTTCATGGGTGCAAGGAGGTTAGCTGCCGTATTAAAACATCCTCTGGAAGAAGGCCACAACCTCATCCAGGGTAGGGAGATACTTGATTGGGCTCCAATCTAGGTTGCTTAGATAATCAGAGAATTGTTCGAGAGTGTAGTGAGTGTAGTCCTGCACAGCCAGAATAAGTGGTGGCAGTCTGGTCACCCTGTTCTTCCAGATACAGGAAATTGGAGAATGATCACTCAGTGCATCAGCCAGGATGCCAGTGGACTGGATATTACAGGGGTTAGTCACTAGGGCTCAGTCGAGGGTAGGTGATTCCTGTTTTGCTGTTCAGTCTAGTGGGTATGGAGATTACCTGTACAAGGTTTGCATCTTATATCAGGCCCGACCTCATGTGGGAGGATGTGAAGTTTGAGCCAGGTCTCCTGCACAGCCAGGACATCTGGATTGTAAAGATCCAGCCAGGCTTGCACTTCCTGCATCTTTGTGCAGGCTGCACATGTTCATGTGCACAATCAGCAGCTCTTTGAGGACACCCACTGAGGGTCCTCGGGGAGGATATCAGAAGATTGCCAGTATTGGGGCATGAGTTTGGTTGGATATCTCCTGCCAAGAGCAGGAGGGCTCGAAGAGGCATAGTACAGCTAATATTCTTCAGGTGAAGCTACCTCCAGCTGGAAGCTGCAATACTGAACATAGGATTTGCAAGAAAGTGAGTTGTGCTCACAACAGAGGAGGTGAACCTTACAATTGTCTTTGGTTTGTAGCAGATATTCTGCAGGTGGAGGCTACTTCTAACTGAAGAGGTGAACTAAGGAACTTAGAATTATCAGGAAAGATAGTCTTTCAAGCAACAGAGGGAGGTGGATCTAGCTTTACTTTTGTTCCAATTCTTAAGATTTTCAGTGCAGGAAGAGTTTAACACACAGCTGACTTATTTTGGGACTGACTGCTTTCAGAGCACAAACCACCAGGCTGTTTTGGGGCTGGGGAGATTTACCTGTGTCTGACTTGGATGTCTGGATTTTCCTCTGTTTGATTAGCAGGGTATTTTCTCTGTCAAATTGTTGTGCAGGGCATCTTGCTGACAGGAAGGCACTCATCATGGCAGTGGGTCAGAGCTTTTAGCTGATTGTTTCGTGAGAGGGCACAGTTTGAGGCCCAACCCCTACCACCTCACCCCACCCACCCCTGGAAATAGTTCCTTTATACCTGGGATTCTGACATCATTTCCTCAAGAGTGCAAGGTGCATATCACTGTCAAATCCTCTCTAGCACACTGCACTGACAATATAAGCATACACATTGTATAATATATGTATTTCTATATAACAAACCAATCACACACACACACAAAAAAAAGTAGATAAACATGTGGGTAGTGCAATGTAATGGCTGTGGGGCAGCAGTCTTCGAGAGTCTTGATGGAGGCTGAGATGCTGCCCTATTTGCAGACAACTCTCTGCCCTGAGGGAGGAAGTTGCCCTTCTTCAGGCCACACTGGACAGTAGTAAGGAACCTTCCCCAGGCCACACTGGACAGTAAGAAGGGAACCTCCCCATCCAGGGAGCACCAGAGCCACCACCACTACCTCAGAGGTTGCGAAGAAAGCACAGCAGTTGGACCACAGTGGGCTCCAGGGAGGTGAGGGATGGTGGAACAAAGGCACCACCCAATCAGTTGTTCCACTCACAATCCATACACCATTCTGAGGGAGCATAGCTCCACTATGGATGGACCCACAGAGGAGACTAAGGAGGCTGAGGACAACTGTCACAAGGGAGCCCACAGGAAGGAGGCAGATGACACCACAGGAAAGGAAGCAGCTCCTGGTGGGGACTCAGTATTAGGGGATGGAACTGGGGGAGCAGGGAAAACTGAAGTAAGGTGCCTGCCTGGTGCCATGGCTTGGAGGGACAGGAAGCGCAACCTCAGAATCACGAGAACAGCTGCACAGGAGTCTGATCTGGACATCATTGTCCACCTAGGGACAAATGACTTGGCTCATCATGAGATTAGAGCAGTGCAGGAGGACTTTGTAGAGTTGGGGAGGGCCTAAGACAAGTAGCACACACTGTATCCTTATCAGAAGTGCTGCCTGTCAAAGGCATGGGGAGCAAGGGTACTTTGCACCATGCAGTTTAATGAATGGTTGAAAAAATGGCGTGGAGCACAGGGGTTTGGCTTCATTGGGGACTGAGGTTCCATCTGGAGGACACCAGCCTATACTGGCAGGATGGCCTGCATCTGTCCAGAAAGAGAACAAGTATTTTGAGCAATCGGTTTAAATGCTTCATTGCGAAGCTTTTAAACTAGTCAAGGGAGGCACTGATAAGCAGCAGGAAAATCCCAGCCTCTCCTACAAAACAGGGTACTAAATGAGAAAAGACCGAGGTAGAAAGGTCAGTGGGGGATGCTGCAACAGAAGGTAAAGCCATCAAAAATGGAGAGCAATGAGTACCAATGCCCGTGAGTCTGGGTAACAAGCTTCCTGAATTAGTGGCCTTGATGGAGGAGGAACATCTGGATATCATGGCAGCCACAGAAACATGGTACACACAAAACCATGACTGGGACGTAAACATACCAGGATACACTATCTACAGGAGTTACAGGAGGGTAAAGAGGAGGAGGAGTAGCTCTTTACATAAGGGAAGGAATCAAAGCAACAGAACAAAAGGGTAAACAGGGAGGAGGAGAAGAAGCACTGTGGGTAAATTTGGAGACAGGCAATTGCACCACAATCCGCACAGGGTTGTATACAGACTCCTTCTCAGGGGAAATGGACAAGGAAATGATAGAAAGTATACTTAGAATGGCAGAAAAAGGGAGATATTGCTGATGGGTGATCTGAATATGCCAGATGTTAACTGGAGTGCAGTTGCAGCAGCCACTTGAGAAGAGTGGGGTTATTCTAGATGCCCTACAGGAGGCATGCCTTAGTCAACTAGTATTGGAGCCCACTCGAGAGGAGCAATCTTAGACCTGGTTCTTTCAAATGGAGATGGAGAGAGGATCATAGATGTAGAAGTGGGTAGCCATCTGGGAACTAGCGACCATCGAACAGTATGAGTTCTAATAAACACAGCAATATAGTCAAGCCATACAAAGGCAAAAGTACTGGACTTTAGGAGGGCTGACTTTCAAAAATAGGTGAGTGCCTAAGGAATGCACTAACAAATGGGCAGGAAGGAGGTGGAAGAACAATGGAGAATAATAAAACTGCCATCACAGAGGTAACAAGCCTTGTGTAAAGCAAATAAACAAAACAAAACGATGTAAGAAACCACTATGGTTCTCAAAGGAAGTGGCAGTGAAGGTTCAAGAGAAAAGAAAGCATTCAGGAAGTACAAGGAATCACAGAAGGAGCAGGAAGAGAACTGTATCAGTTAAAGCAAAAGGAAGCTGGGAAGGCAGTCAGAACAGCAAAGGCCCAAACTGAGAAAAGATAGCCAACTCAGTTAAGAAGGGGATAAAACCTTTTATAGGTACATCAGGAGCGAAGGAAGACCAAGGGAGGGATAGTGAGGCTTAATAAAGGGAGGGAGGGTGGGCAGAGGGAGACTGTGAAAAGGCAGAGATACTAAACAAATATTTTGCTCAGTATTTACAAATGAAGAGGGAGTGGTACCTAAAACAAACAGTAGAAACACTCTGGATACAGAAGTTGATACCAGCCCATTTACAGAAGAAAGGGTTATGAAGAACTCTTAAAACTGAAGGTGGACAAAGCAATGGGGCCTGATGGGATTCATCCCAGAATTCTAAAGAACTAAGGGTAGAACTAGTGACACCACTGACTACCCTCTTTAACAAATCATGGGAGGATGGGGTGGTACCTGAGGACTGGAGGAGGGCAGATGATTCCCCTTCACAAAAGTGGGAGCAGGGCAGAAGCAGGAAACTACAGACCTGTTAGTTTAACCTCAGTGATAGGGAAAATGATGGAATCACTTCTGAAGGAAGAATTGTCGAGTATCTAGAGGCCAGAGGGGCACAGGAACCAAGGCAGCATGGATTCACAGCAGGAAGGTCATGCCAGATGAATCTAATAGATTTCTTTGACTGGGTGACCAAAGTAGTAGATCAGGGAGGGGCTGCGGACATGGCCTACCTAGACTTTAGCAAGGCATTTGACACAGTCCCACACAAAAGATTAATATACAAGTTAGCCAGCCTGGGAATGGGTCCCAAGATGACAGCCTGGGTGAGATTGGCTGGAGAATAGGACACAGAGAGTAATAGTAAATGGAGTCCACTCTGAAGAAAGAGGGGTTACTAGTGGGGTACCGCAGGGTTCAATGGACCGGTCCTCTTCAATGTCTTTATAAGAGACATTGCAGTGGGACTGGAAGGAAAAGTATGTCTCTTGCAGATGACACAAGATCTGCAACAGAGCTGATACACAAGTAGGGTGTAAAGGATGAGAAGGGACTTGGCAAGGTTAGAGGAATGGTCAAATGTTGGCAGCTTAGATTCAATGCTAAGAAGTGCAAGGTAATGCACCTGGGAAACAAAAACCCAGGGAAGAGTACACAATGGGGAGTGAGATACTAACAACAACAAAATGGAAAGGGACCTGGGGTAGTCATATCAGATGACCTAAAGGTGGGCAAGCAATGTGAGAGGGCAGCAAGGAGGGCTGGGGGATACTGGGATGCATCGGGAGGCATCACCAGTGAAAACAGAAGTTATTACCCTCTGTACAGACAGCTGGTGAGACCCCATCTGGAGTACTGCGTGCAGTTCTGGAGACCCAATCTCCAAAAGACATAGACAGGATGGAAGCTGTCCAGAGGAAGGCAACTAAATGGTGCAGGGTCTGCACCGAAGACATATGAAGAGAGAGACTAAAGGAGCTTAATATGTATATCCTTGAGGAAAGGAGGAGGGGGACATGATAGAAACTTTCAAGTACCTCAAGGGAATCAACAAAGTCCAAGAGGGTAGCATCTTTCAAAAAAGAGGTGTGCAAGAACAAGGGGCACAATTTGAAGATAGAGGGAGAGCGACTCAGAAGTAATTTAAGTAAGTATTTTTCACAGAAAGGTTGTGGATGCGTGGAGCGGCCTTCTGAAACAGTGGTGGAATTCAAGCATGCATGGGACAGTCATAAAGGCAATTCTAGGGGTGGGGTAGGAAGAAGTAGGCTGCTGGTTAACTAGGATCTGCAGCTTATCCAGTAGGTAGGGAAATGGGCAGACTGGGTGGGCCAAGCGGTCCTTATCTGCCATCAAATTCTATGTTTCTATGTTTAGTGAGGTGGGGTTAAGGAATGGTTGTAATCCTCTTGAGCCCAACCTCTTTTGTAGTGGGTGATTGAGTACCAAGTGCCTTTCTTGGTGAGTTGTGAGGCCATCAGTAAGTATTGAAAACTGCCTTGGTAGGGGGTTTGGTCACAGGGTATGGGAGGGTGTTGGGTTGCTGGGGTTTGTGTGGGTTTGTGTCCTGCACGAATGAGCCCATCCACCCAGAGAAGGGACAGGATGTACATAGTGGCCAGAGATTGACCTCTGTTGGGTAGGTAGTGACAGGGTGTGTCAAGCTTCACTGACATGTCTTTGAGTAGTGGGGGCCCTTTGAGTAACAGGGACCCTAGGGTTACAGGTTATTCTCCCCAGAAAGCTAGGCAGGTGTATCAGTCAATCCCATTCACTTCTGTCTCCGTTCGAGTCCACCTCTTCCTATCTCAGGCAGACCGTAGGGTGCTAATGGGGCAGGTCATCTAGCCCAATCCCCATTGTTTCCAGCTGATTTGTCCCCGTGCTACTCCAGGAGCTTCAGACAAGGCTGGGCATGTGTGTGGAGGCGTGCACGTACACCTTAGCTCAAGTGACTCTGCTCCTTCCACCCCTGGCCTGAGGCCCGACTCTCTCCATCACCTGCACCACCACCACACCTCCACCTGGTGGCAGTCAAGGACAGGATATCTAACCTCCACTATCCGGGAGAGGAGAGTTGTCAAATGATAGCTCAATCCTCACCCAGACCCCTTCCCTACCCAGCTGACCCCAGCAACCTGTGCTCATCACCAAACATGGGTCGCTGCCGTGGCATGAGGTAAAGCGCACAGTGCCTCAGCCCTCTACACAACTAGGCCAGCTTGCAAGCAGGCAATATTTAACAGTTACTGGTGCAAAGGTAACAAAGGTACACTCCAGGAGGAAAGTTTTAAGATCTTTTTAAAATCACTTATGGAGGCGCAATTAAGAGAGAATGGTAGGGCATTTCATTGGGAGGGGGCAAATCAGACAAAGGATCCCTCACTAGTCCTCACATTCAGAGTGGCAAACAGGGTGCTGGAAGATGAATGGAGTGTCCACCTAGGGTTTTGATAGCCAAAACATCACAGAGGTTGGGGTGTAGCACCTTTAACAAACTGAATGCAAAGGCAAAGATGGGGTAGCTAAGCCTTCCTTCAAAGGGGGTCAGCTCAATGAGGAGGTTGCAGTTGTGCATCCTGAAGGGGCACCAGCGACAAACCAGCCAATTCTATTGCAGAGAACCTTTAGTCTGTATGCATTAGAGTGTCTTAGGGACTGTAGCATTGGAGCACCACATAGTAAAACTGGGAGCAGCGTAGCAGTAGCTACGTGCAAGCCAAGATTCCTTAGACAGCTATTTTGGCAGTACAGATGACAAGTTTCTGATGGTGAACTTGGAGATGTGGTCAGTATGGTGACTGAAAGAGATATCCTGGTCTAGATAAACACCAAGATATTTAATTGAGGCTACCACATCAGTTGGAACACCAGTGAAGGTAACAATTGGGAGAAAGTGTTGTCTGGAAGTACCAAGATGCTTGGTACCAAACAACACGGCTTTGGTTTTCTTGGTGTTTATGGAGAATTAATGTTTGAGCTCTTGGAAATTAGTAGTTAGTTGACTGTTGATCGATAAATCATGAGAACATCTGTAACCTGCATCATCTACATACAGTGATCATCTCCACCACCACCTGGCAAGTCAGCTAATAAACAAGGAAAAACAGTAGTGGCCCCAGAATGGAGCCTTGGGCGACACCAACTGTTAACGGCAACTGCTTAGATTAAACTTCTTTCCACTTGACTTGTTGAGATGTAATAGGCAAGCATTTGGAGAACCACAAACTGGATCATTCATCCAGACCAAGGCATTGTAGTTTAGATATTAGGAGGCTTTGATCTACCAAGTCGAGGCTTTGGTTAGGTCTAGAAATACAGCACCTGTAGATAGCCTTTATCCATAGCTCTGAGTATGTCAGTTGAGAGCCTGACCAGTTCAGTGTTAGTGCCATGGTTTTCCTAAGCCATGTTGCCTGTCAGTAAGCAGGTGGCACTTTTCAAAGTAGTCCCGTGTCTAATTGTAAACTAATCTTTCTAGGATTTTGGACTGTGGGCAGAGCAAAGAAATGTGGCAGTAGTTTTCTATTGGTTCCATAGGGCCACCCTTATGTACCTGAACTACAAGAGCCACTTTTCAATTTGTAGGGACTCTCCCTTCAATTAGGGATTTATTGAATAACATAGCACAGGAGTGGCAATGACAAGGGCAGCTATTTTAAGGAGCTTTGGCTCAATTTTGTCATTGCCTGCTAAACCATCTTCCCTTAGTTTATTTAGGAGGGATTGCACATCTGTCCTATTTATCTTATGGAACTGGAACTCAGGGTACTGACTCCTATTTGCTGGCTGGGCAGGAGGTGGGAGGAAGAATGAGGGAGGGCCTAACCTGTTGTGTGTGTGAAAAGTTATTAAAGGCATTTGCAGTGGCCATGGGGTCGTTTTATGCATTGCCATTGGCTATGATGTCATAGTCTAATAAGCTGGTGAGACCTATAAGAACTGCATTAATTTGTACCCAGAAAAGCCTGGGATCAGACATGTTCTTAGTCTGCAGGTGCCTCAGATACTTCATTGTTGCAGTTTTCAGGTCTGTTTTGCATGAATGTCTGAGACCCCTGTATATGCTCCAGTCAGTACCAACACGAGCTTTTAAAACTCATCCAAGCCTTCATAGATTTCCTGAGGGTGTGGTCAAGCCACTTAGAGTGCTGGCCTTTGCCCCTCATCTGCTTAAGTGGGGCATGGGCATTGACTGCAGAGGTAAAATTACACATAATGAAGTATAGAGCAGAGTTCACATCTGAGAGGGCCCTAATTGCCAGCCACGGATGGCAGATAGGGTGGACAATAAGGTACTTACATTATATTTTGAATAGTCAAGGGTCATGAAGGCCCTAGGAGGAGGCCTGGGCTGGTGTTGGTCTACTCATAGAGGACTGGGAGTGATCAATGAGGGAGATGGAGAAAATGCCTATGTATTTGATACTGTCTGGCCTGGAGATAAGTGCCCAGTCATGCAGTGAATGGTTTCTGTTTTGTTGTTTAGTTGGGTCATTTCAGTGATGATTTGCTTAGGCTGGGCCTCCTGAGCACTGCCTTTGATCCTCCACCAGCCTCAGAGATCCAGCTGACTTTGTTCATTCTAGAAAGGCTCATGACCATCTTAAACAGCAGCAGATCCAAACAAGCTGCCTCAGCACTGTCTCAGGCTGGAAGTTGCCACAAGATGGAACTTTTATTTTTTTATTTTCCCTTTTTCTGGCAGGTCCTCTGTCAGACTCTGCTGTGTTATGGCCCCAGGCTCCCACCTACAATCAATTGCCTGCATCTCGGTCACCCCGGCTTATCCCCGGAAGATGGAGCCACGGCACTGGTTCCCCTAATTCCAGTGCCGTGGAACCAATAACTAGTTGGGAGTGCTGGCAATGGTAGCTAGTGAGAAGCCGGGGAGGGCTTTCATGTGAACAGAGGACCCACCCCTCCTTTTTCCATTTTTCCTCCAGCAGGCAGGGACGTGCAATGACATCCAGCATCTGCACCGCCTCCATTACATGGCGCCAGTAGCTTTGTGACTCTGGCCTCCGCCAGGGGTCCATCTCACACCGGCACTTCCCCACCCTCCCCCAGAGAAGGAGAGCAGTCCACAGGACACTCTATCCTTCTCCCCTGGACCCTCCAGTGACCTGGGTCCATTCCGAACCTGGGTCATCAGCGTTGCAGGCGTTAAATCCAACCACTGCACTGACAGGCCAGCCTACAAGATGGAACTTGAAACTGTATATGATTGAGCACTTGTAAGAGCAGTACAAAGCCATCTTGGAATATCTGCCACTGCACAAAGCTGTGACAATTTGGGAGCATCCATGTCTGTCACAACTTAGCAATGGCAACTCATGGATGGCCTAACACTGAAACATAAAACACAGGGCCTGATTTTCAAAGCCACCTACATTGGCTGTAACTTGTGGCACAGTAAGGGGCTGCATCCACGCCAGTTAGAGGTAAGGGCAAAAGTAGAAATTTTAGATGGTTTGCGCAATTTGCCACTTCTGACAAACCTTCTGGAATGGCCACAACATGTGGCCCTGTGCCAGAAACAGTGGCGAAATCGTGGGCTTAGTGCAAGTTCGGGACCCATTGGCAGACACCGACTCAGGGGTCAGCAGAGGTGCCCTATGTGTAGAATACCTTTCTGTCCCATGGTCATCTGTGGAGTCCACACTATTAGTGAAAACTGAGCAGAGCTATGTCAAAAGATGATCAGCAATTTCCCCACGCTCTGGGACTGTGTTATTTGTCATCTCCAGGGAAGGGGAGGGACTACAGAATTCCCTGCACCAACCTACACTGTCTGAAAACATCCAGTATTGGATACATGATATTTGTAATCCCTTTTGTGTACATCTTTTGACAAACAATAACATAACATATTTACTGATGAGCTCCTTTGTTCCTGAATAAGTAATTGATGTTTATGGTGGGCCATGGAGGTATTGTCCCCTTGCAGTGATGTCTATGTTTGATGGATACCTTTCCATCCAGCAGTGTGCATAGGTGTGCTGTGCTGTTACTCCAGTAATCATGGGCATGACAGTCATATAGGTCAGCTTGCCAGTTCCATTGTGACAAGAAGGCATCCTGTATATTATTGCAATCGCAAGGTGTACCACCCATGGACCCTGGGGTCACAGGGCACAGCTGTACAGCAGCCCTATTGCAGTGTGCTGAATGTTTGAAACACATGCCTTTACTGTGCAGAACATTATCCCTGGTTATGTGCTCCCCTTCTCCCAGAAAAAAGGTACAGAACGACTGATATTCTCCTGGTGGTCTCAGGGACTTGATTCCTTCCCATCTCATCAGTCATCACCAAACCAGCCTGCGTTGCCCCCACCTCCCTGCACCAGTCCTGTAACCAGCACTGCCTCCACACACCACTGCATCTAGCCACAGAATACAATGTCACTGCATGCATACTGTGGAGGGCAGAGCCGGTCAAAGGATCGGTGCAGGGAAGGGAGGGGAGTAGGGTGGTTGATGATGACTGAGGGGTGGAGGGTGGGAGTCCACTAGATCACCAGGGTGTAGTCTTGCAATATTTTCTGTCTGGATCATGGATTGGGGGCGTTAGAGCACAGGGCACATTTTCCTACAGACTGACTGGGGAGCAGTTGTGGGGCACTATGGACTGTTGTGCACAGTGTCATTCTGTGTATGCAACACTATAGGAGAGTGAACATGTATGGGCACTAGTGTACATTACAGTTTAGGAGGACATTACCACCACACATTGCAACCTGCCATGTAGATACATCTGCTGCCCATCTGTGTCCTACACCCCACTGCCTTCTGTGTGTACCTGTCCCTGCATCACCCCATCCCACTGGTCTAACTAGCAGCCCTCCCATGTCCATTGTGGGACTTCAAAATCCCATATAAGGGATGTGGCAGCCCGGCCATGGTGCAAGCCCACTTGCGACCTGGTGCCCAGGGTTTTGGATACAACCCTGTTGCAAGTGGGCTTGGATGTAGTTGTGTCTGACATAGACACAAGCTGTATTTGAAATCCAGTTTGCCACAAGTTGTGCCTCAAATCACAACTTGTGTCAAACCCTATGCCTAAGTCCCTGTGCCACCACATCTCTTTCAAAAATCAAGACTATAGAATCTGTTGGCAGACAAGGACCTGATGGCTCACCTAGTATGCCCTGTTTTCCCTACCTATTGTGTCACAGCATACCCTACTTGGTCTCCAGTTTCTCCCCCACAGATAAAATCCTTCTGTGTCTATCCCATGCAATCTTGAACTCTGTCACCATTTCCACCCCACCACCTCCACTGGTAAGCTGTCCATGTGTCCACACTCTCTCCATGAAGAATGCTTCCTCACATTTCATCTGAGCCTCCCACTTGTAACTTCATAGCATGACCCATTGTCCTTGAGTATCTTTTTCTGCGAAAATGCTTCCCTCCTGTACCTCGTTCTTGCCTGTGAAATACTTGAATCTCTCTATCATATCCCCATTTCTGTCCTTTCCTACAGGGAGTACATGTTAAGTTCCTTGAGCCTTACCCCATAAGGCTTTTGATGCAGAGCCATGTACCATTATAGTTGCCTCCTTTGTACTGCTTCCACCTCACTATGTCTTTATAGAGGTGGGGCCTCCAGAACTGTATACAGTACTTGAGGTGCAGCCTAACCAGTGATCTGTATAGGGACATTATTACCTCCCTCCCTCCGCTTGGTTATTCCCTTCCTATGCAACCCAGCATCCTTCCAGGCTTCCCACAACTTTGTCACACTGCTCGACTACCTTCCAGTCATCAGAAATTATCACCCCATGTGCTGGCTCCATGGTGGCTAGCAAAGGGTTCATTCAGCACTCTGATGACTTGGGTTCATGCCACAAGCCTGGGTGTCAGAAGTGGAGACTGGCAGGGAGGGAATCCAGAGTGTCCACTGAACGCTTACCTCCCTGGGTGGTGGGTAGAGCCTCAGCACCTAGAGCAATGTGCTCATGAGCATGAAGCCTCAATACACCCCTGCATGTCCCTGCCTCAGGTTTCCATCCCATGTAGGCCCAATCTGGATGGAGTGGAAGGGCCAGAAAATGGAAAATTGCCCCAGTTGCCTGGATGATGGCAGCTGGTCCCAGTCACCAAAAGCCCCAGATCGCTAGAATGACCACCACAGCAGCTGGGTGAATTCGTTGCACCTCTGGTGCTTCTCCCTCAGAAGGGGACTCATCCGATGAAAGGATACGTCGTGTTCCCAGAGGGCTGCAAATATGGGGATGATGGATGGGTATGGGGGTGGAGTGGTTAATGCCTCTCCTCCCATTTGGTAAGTTGCCCCTGAGTTCTTATGCCCCAAGTGCATTATATTGCACTTCTGTGTGTTAAAACACAACTGCAAGCCTGTGACCATTCTTCCAACTTTCCAGATCAGTTCTCATTTTTCCACTCCTCCAGGTGTGTCTACTCTGTTGTAGAGTTTTGTGTTATCTGTGATCAACATTCTTTTCCCTTCAGCCCTTCTGCAATGTCACTTATGAAGGCATTGAAGAGGACTGACCCTAGTACTGATCCCTGTGGTACTCCACTGGTCACTTTGCCTACTCCAGAGTGATTGCTATCTACAACCACCTTCTGACTCCTATTGCCCCATCAATTTTCCACCTTTTACTGCCTTAAGATCTACTTCTAGGCTTCCCAGCTTGTTTAGCAGCCTTCTGTGTGGAATGGTGTTGAAGTCCTTGCTGAAATCCAGGTTGGCCACGTCCACCGCTCCACCTTGATTAACTTCCTGGTCACCCAATCAAAGAACTCAGTCAGGATCGTCTGGCAGGACCTCCCCTGTGAACCCATGCTGTCTCTGATCCTACAAGTTATTGGTAACTAGGTATTCCACAATTTAATACTGTTTCCATCACCCTGCCTACAACCTATGTCAGGCTGACTGATCATGATTCTGAGGCCATATGAGTATGCCACACAGGCAGTGAGTGGGGACTCTGCCTCTATCACTCATCCCATCCCACTGTTAAGGCCCAGGTGATAAGACAAACCTTGGTAAATGTACAGCAGGCACTTGAAAAGGCAGAGCTAGCTCTAGAAATGCATTAATGGAACACATGCAGCAAATATTGCACTGCAATACCCATATTTCAAGCATTCTTCAGCCTCATATTTTTGGAATTGCCACCATGGTGGACCAACAACATAAAAAGAGCCTGTCATCCATACTTAAAAGTGAGAATGATCAGGTACAGTACAAATATAACTGATCAGCTCGTAATATGGGTTTATGGGACACAGATGTCAAGGCCACAGTTTTGCAAGCCACAGCATGAGAGTGGCAGATTGGGTGTTGCTACCACCTCTGTTAAGCATGCAGAAAAACAGGGCTGGTAACAGGAGAACAAATGACCATAAATCCACTTTGGGATGCTTAATCACAGCTGGGAATTGCAGACATGGAGGAAAAGGAGGAAGCGACTAATGAGACAGCAGGCTGCATGCAGCACAGCACATGGGGATACATATTTGGCAAACACCAGGCACCTGAACATATTGGAAGAGCCTCTGATGTACAATACTGGAGTAGCAAGATGACTTAGTGGCCAGCACCGGCCTCCATAGCAGTGAAGTATCTGAGCTATCCACCCTCTAGTGTAAGTGTGAAGAGGGTATTCAGTTCAGCAGGTGCCATTGTTGGGACTGGTGTATGAATCTAGCACCTAGAAATGATTGCATGCTAACATTTATTAAAATGAATGAAGGGCACTTTCCTCCTAGTACAAGTATGTCTGTGTTTGTACCACAAGATAGCGGTGGTGATGAAGAGGAAGCACACCAGCATGGTGGCAGTGGTAAACTGCATTTCACTGAGGTGGATGTGGTACTTATGGAGAAAGAATTCCTTGTGGGGACAAATTAAGTTTGGAAGACTGTGAGGGCTGCTTCTTTGATGATGTTTATGATGATGGCAGCAGTGCTTAAAGCTAAAAAGGTCTTTAGATCCCTCCTGATAAATTTAATTCATACTTTATGATTGAATTTTTCCCCATCAATGTTTTCCCAAGATGTATCACGCTTCTGTACATTCGTATAAATACATCTGATTAACACCATGAACACTATCTGCCCTGTGTCGTATATAACATCTTAGACTCAGGCGCAGTATAACATTTTAATGACTGCCACACCCATCCATCATACATCATGGTAGCCAGTACTCCAATCATCCTACCAGTAATCCCACCAGCCAAATTGCTCTTACACATCTTGCCAATGCCAGTAATCCCACCAGCCTGCATGCTGTTAGCCATCATGTCAGTGCCAGTAGTCCCACCAGTCAGCCTGCTGTTAGCTATCCTGACATTGACAGCAATTTCACCAGTCAGCCTCTTAGCCATCCCACCAGCAATCCCTCCAGGCAGCCTTGAAGCCATCCTGTCAGCAGTCCTAACAGCCAGCGTGTGAACCATCCCACAAGCCAGACCACCATCAGCTGGCATGGCAAGCTGAAGCCAGACATCAGGCCAAAACTATAGCCACACCAGTTCCACCAAGGCATAAACACCTGAACTACAGCAAAGGCCAAGTATATGCTATAATGGCAAAGTAAGTTCATTTCATTTAAAGCAGCATATTTGTTAGTTGGCAAAAATGTCATCCTATGCCTTTTGATAAAAATGTATTTCTGACATCCTAAATCATCATCATGCAAAGTTTATTGCTAGTTTTTGCAGATATTGTCAAAATGCCTTTACAGCTAATATTGTAATTAATGACTCACGTCATTAAAATGGCCACCATTCACAGTTTTAAAAAATCTGTTCCATTAAGAATACCCCTTTATTAGGACAGTGTTACATGTTTCTGATTTGGTAAAGAACATAGTATTGTGCCACAATATTTTATCTTTTCATGGCATGTGTGGCATGGAACTGGGTAATTTTAAACAGTTTAAAATCATAAGTCTTGTCTCAGGAATGAAAAAAAAAGAAAAAAATGTCAATCTTAATTAGAGATGTTGCGAAGTTTTACTCTGCCTGCAAATTCCTGCAAAGTCACCAACCGCACTATGAAAAATTGGCTTCTGATTATGAAACTTGTCGGTAAACTTCAAAACTTCAAAGTTAACTTTGACTTTTGTTAGTAACTTTGAAGTTAATGAAAACATGATTTGTTACATGATTCACTTACTGCAGGTCACATGGGAGACTCCTGGCAGGCAGGAAATGAATGCTTCTGGCAATGGACCTGGTGTCCCAAACAGCTTGGCTCAGTGTGGTGGCATTATTGGGGTGCTCTTTGACTGGGGATTGACAATGTTACTCTGAAGCGCTGCATGATTTACCTCAGTACCTTTTTCATTTTTCAGTACTGGGGTACCTATCATACCTAGACTCAGGTGGTAGTCCTGCTGCTAGGACCACTACTTTGCCCACTTCCAGAATTATCTGTATCCTCTAACACGCATAGATGTCCTCCTCCTCACCTGCACCTCCATCTCCCTTATGTGCTGCTGTGTTTATTTGGCTTATATTGCCTGATGATTTTGATGGACCTGGATCCACCAGTGCTGGCTGCCTTCTGGTGTTGATGCCACTGTAATGGGTACATGTTTTTAAAGTGAGTATGTTGCCCACCCGTGCCGAGGTGACTACCCTTCTTAACCCTACTTACTCTTGTGTGACACAGTTGACAAACTGCCACTGTCTTATCAGCTAGATCCAGTACATAAAAATCACCATACTAAGGATTTATTTGGCCTTCTTTTACTTAGTGCCAAGATGACTGGTATAGCAAAGGAGAAGAGTTGGTCTTTGTAATGTTTTGGGATGACTGGAGAAATTGATGAATAGGAGAAACAGTGCTAAAGGGTCCTTGGTGATTGAAGCAGTGAAGGCAACAGAAACACACCTTCTGCATCCTTAACACCCTGCCTTGACCTTTTCTTTTCAGGCTCCCATAAGGGATCTGAGTCCGACACATCATTGTCATCATCTGCAGCAAAAACTGTCATTATCATCATCATCCTCCTGAGGTCTGTCCTTCTCAATAGCAACAGGCTCTGTGACACACCTCCTCTTCATGACCAGTGTCATCATGTTGCTCAAAATGGGCCACTTCACACTCACCCACTGGACATACATTATCAGTCTCTGAGCCATCATCAACAACAGCACCTCTTTCCAAGTGCACTTCATCAACACCAACCACCTCCATGCCCACAGTTGGTTGTTTGGTGGTGCTGCTGTTTCCTGTCACTGTGTCACTTGACACATCAATCAACATGTCTACCACAGATTTGGCAGAGAAAACTTAAGAGACAGAAAAGCCACTGCTACTGCAAAATATGCGGTGCTATCACTGCTATTGCCTGCCACAGAGTCATCTGTATATTGTCCCTCTGCTCCTACTGACCCTTCATGGTACATACTCCACTTTTAGGGACAATCAACTGAGAAATGTTCTTTGTAGGTGCTCCCAGCCTCTCCCTTTAGTTACCCTTTTCTTCCTAGTCATTCTTCTGTGCTTTACTATGTATGATTACTCAACAGTAAATTACACATGTGAAAGCGCAGTCAGAAGTGAGACAGTGATTTATTTTCCTAAAACATGTGTGCCAACAGGACACAACAATCACTCTGTTAAATTGCAGTCCGGAGACAGTGAATTTTTTTCTAAGGCAGGTGTGCCAACAGGGATACAACAATCACTCTGGTTAAATCGCAGTCAGGAGGACAGTGATTTTTTTTCTAAGTTAGGTGTGCTGACAGGGACATAACAATCACTCTAGTTAAATTGCAGTCAGGAGGACAGTGATTTTTTTCCTAAGGCAGGTGTGCCAACAAGGATACAACAATCACTCTGATTAAATTGCACTTAGGAATGGGACAGTGATTTTTTTCCTGAGGCAGGTGTGCAACAGGGACACAACAATCACTCTGGTTAAATCACAGTTAGGAGGACAGTGAGTTTTTCCTAAAACACATGTGCCGACAGGGACACAAACAGCAATCACTCTGGTTAAATCACAGTCAGGAGAACAGTGATTTTTTTTAAAGCAGGTGTGCCAACAGGGACACAACAATCACTCTGGTTAAACTACAGTCAGCAGGACAGTGATTTTTTCCTAAAACACGTGTGCTGACAGGGACACAAACAACAGTCACTCTCTGGTCAAAGCACAGTAAGAAAAGTAATTTTTCTTAAACAAATACAGGGCACGGTGAAAATAATTTTTACTGAACACAAGTGTGCATTCTAATTGGCTCCTACCCTCCCTCTTACAAGCCACCAAACCACTACTTCTCTGTTAAAACAGACCTAAATACTTCTAGTAAAGAATACAGGAGAAAATCAACACACAAAGTACTGTGTGTGTGCACAAGGCACTAACAAACACAGTTCTGAAGAAATGTGACCACCAAAATGCTCTTTTATATAGTGTTATATTTAAATTTTGAATCTAGGCTGCCTAAAACAGCACAAGCTCTGCTCTCTAAATCTCTCTCTAACACACTACACTCGGAGAATGATCAAACTAGCTTTTCATTGGCTGTTCAGCAACATGTGACCTCCTATCCCATGGTACATTGCAAACTTACATATTATACTAAACCTCAATAGTGAAGTTTCAAGCCATGGATCTGGGATACTTCCATTATTAAATTAAAATGCGTCAATGTTTTTGACTTCAGAATTTTGCAAAACTGTCAGTAGTACACAAAGTGCAGCTTTGAACTGCAAAAACTTAGCAGAACCATAAAAATATGCAAAAGTTTATGTGGGTGAATTTCTGCAACTTCTCACCCCACTAATCTTAATATTTTGGCACACAGATATTATTGCTGAAGTAAACAACATAGTAACATGTTCTGATTAAATCTGTTTTTCTTTTCTTTTGTCTCCATCTCACTTTAGACAGCTCAAGACAAGCCACAGAGTAAGGATGTGTCTCATGGCACCACCACTTATTTTGGCAGTGTTTCACCACTAAATGGCATGGCCATCTATAATGTAATAGCGAAGTATGTGACGTTTTTTCTGTCCCTAATTTCTAATCTTATCTTTTCCATTCACAAGTGAAGAGTGACACAGAGGCCGTGCCAAGTCATGCTAAATAATGTCTCTTCCTTTCTTCACAAGTCACAGTTTCTCATCCATCTTGTATCTGGAGAACCTTCACTCTATGGCAGGCCAGGCCATCATGTGTGATGGTAGATATCCCTTTAGAAAGTTATTTTCTGTTCAGCTTTTTAGACTGTGTCTTCCTTTCACAGGTCTACTGTAACCCAGTATGGAGCATACTACAGTGTCTAAATAATTTGTATTTCACCTTCACATTTGTTATGATAGTAATACATCATGCCAGCAAGCTGAATACCAACTCAAAGCAAGCCATTAACACCTATTAATTTCTGGCAATTCGTGTTCATGGGCTGAACCTTGCCAAGTAATGCTGCTCAGATCTGGTCATCCTCCAGCACTGTATATTGCATACACGCAGCATGTCCTCTGCTCTGTATCATCATGCAAAACAATCCAACAGCTAACTATGCTGCCTCAATGTGCAACTTCAATTTATTGTGCATATGTGAAATACCTGAAAGGAGAAAAATAGGAGAAGACAAAGTTGTCATGAGTCATTTCCTATGGCTACACTCCCATGATTTTTGGAAAAAATGAGAAAAAAAATACTCTTCTTCCCATGCTACACAAGAGTCTGAATTCAAATAACCATGGGTAACACCCATGCAGCAACAACAATAAATAGCCACACGAGAGAGAAACACTGACAAAAGATGTCTAGAAAGATAATGCCTTCAAATACCATTTCACTGTCACAGAAGCACCCCAAAAAAAAAACACTTACGTTTGCTGGTTTGTCACTACAGCTGCACCAACTATCAGTGAGCTGCAGAACTAGTACCAGCAAAGCATTTCTGATTGTCTGGGAGAACTTCTCATTTCTGGCCATGAGGTGAATTTTCCAAGACAGGATAGTGAACTTTTTTCTCCATAAATTTTTTCATGCATTTTCCCAAGAACAGCAGCAGCAGCAGCAGCAAACCATTTTGAACTTGTGCAAGAACTTATCATTTTGGACAACAGAAGAATTTTCCATGACAAGACAACAAACTTTTTCTCAGCCATTTGTATCCTGCAGTTTCTCAACAACAGCAGCAAAAGCTAGCAACAGCAAAGTACTTTGGACTTGTTTGTGAGAACTTCTCATTTCTGGATATCAGAAGAATTTACCAAGACAAGACAATTAATTTTGGTGTCTCACGTACATTTCTCTTGTTCACGTTACCTGCAGCAGAAGCTTTATGCAGCAGCAAAGCATTTAGGGACTTGGGTCAGAACGTCTCATTTCTGGGGATCAGGAGACATTTACAAGGCAAGACAATTACATTTGATTTCTTGAAACCTTTCTCTTGTGTGTGTTCTTTACAGTTGTTGGCAGTTGCATAGTACACCATCAGCAGCACCTATCAGCAGCAAAGCTTTTAGAATTTCCAGTTACACAGTATGAACTTTTGGTGCAAAAGCGTGCTGTAGCAGCCTAACCAATTTTTACCACACTACAGAACAATTCAGGAGAAGAGACTTCATGCAAATTGTGATTTTGGCACACTTCACAGTAACTGAATAGCACAACAACAGTGTTGGGGCACTCAACAAACAGACATATCATATTACCATGCAGTGATGCCTGCTGCAGAGTGAAACATATTTATTCTGGTATTTGAGAAAAATTCAGGAAAGAGACAGCCTGACAGAGACATGAAAAATAGGAAAGACAAGACATAGAGGTAGAAGTGTAGGAAATTTAACACATAGAAAAGATTGCAATGTTTTTATAGTTTTAAACTTTTGGGGAGGGAACAAATGGTAGGAAACTTGAAACTTCATACCGACTATAAAGAAGATAGAAAATATTTTTTTTTCTGATATTTTTAAACTTTTGGGGGAACAAGAACTATAAAACTTGGGAAGAGTAAATACTATAAGAAGATAAGTCATGAAGAAAATGTTACTAAAACAAAGAGAAGACATCAAACAGCCCAACCACTACCACCCACATCACCATGGTGAAGGTCCTCCAGGCCTGCCAGAAGCTATGACTGATTCTCCAGGATTACTTTTAGGTCCTACTGCACCTCAGTGAACTGCTGGGTGGAGGTCACCCACTTTCTCTCAATGAGCCCAGTTCAGTTTCTGTTGCTACTAGTGGTGGTGGTGCAGGTGTTGCTCCTTCAAGGGGGAAGGAGCTGGAAGTACAGAAGTCA
Organism: Neoceratodus forsteri; assembly: GCA_016271365.2. NCBI lineage: Eukaryota > Metazoa > Chordata > Ceratodontiformes > Ceratodontidae > Neoceratodus > Neoceratodus forsteri. Next base: position 360,994,156 of record CM028131.1, on the reverse strand, counting down.
CTGCTTCTTCTTCTGTCTGCACAACTGTGGCACATGAACTGGCATGCCTTCAACGCCATGGCCCCAGTCAACTAGCAACTCAGATCAGCCACCATCCCAACTCCCACTCACTGATTCCCGAAGTCTCACCTCCCAGTCAGTGTGGTGGTGCAACTTTAAGTGGGTCCTCTGCCCCAGTACCCACATGGGTACCCTTTATCCCTCTGTCAACCAGTTTTCCAGAAACATTGTAATTAACCACACTGGGGTCACTTGTGTAATATGTGAATAGTCAGTAAGGTCTACGGATATGGGAACTGTTACAGGGCACTGGCAACAGACCAGGCTCCTCTCCTGGGAGGAGATGTAGTGATGGTGGTAGAATGATGTGGAGTCCTCAGGCTGCTTCTGTTCCTCCTGACACTCTGGGGCAACACTTTGACCATAGCTGGGGCCTGCCACTGCTACAGTTTCAGCATGTGATGATTGGTTTGGGGGCTAACTAAAAATGGACCTGATTAAGGCAAATGGTGCAGGACAGGTACAGTTAGTGTCAGTGGCTCAGTAGGTAGCACACTCGCGTCTGAGACCAGGAGATCAGAGGGCTGTGGGTTCAGTTCCCACATCTGGCACTTGGGTTAATATCCCAATACTGACACTGTAGTGCAGCGTGAGAGGGATGCTGCACTTCTGAAGTGCCCTCTTTCGGATGAGACGTTAAACCGAGGTCCCATCTGCCTGGATTGGTGGTAGTTCAGGTGGATGTTAAAGATCCCATGGCACTTCTCGAAAAGAGTAGGGAGTTTTTATTAAATATGAAACATAAGTCATAACACAAAAGAAAAATTACAGAAATAACTACAGAAAACATCAGCTCCTAATACATAATAAACTAAACTTCAATTTCACTCTGAAGTATAAATTAACATTTCATTTATACTTAATAATAAGAAAACCCTTTCCACCAGCTTTTGACCTTATCCAAGTTATTCATTTGTGTTTCTTTTAAATATACTTTCAAAAATTCCTTTGTTACTAATTGACAATAACCCTCATAGGAAACTTTTTTGATAAATAACCCATTGGCATCTTACATGCCACAAATAAAATCTTAAACATCAAAAAAAAAACTGCTAATGCACTATGATTAAATGATACTAAACTAGAGGGATAAACACATTAAACCAAAATTTCATAAGTTAAATTAGTTAGCCAGGAAATTTCCATTTTGTAGTTACATAACCCCACATATTTTTAGCATAACAGCAATGCAATAAAAATGTTCCATTGTCTCTTCTTGACTAATACATTCAGGATATGGACAATTCCTTTCTTCCTTTGCTGTATACTTTGCATTTCTAACATTTAATTTTCCATACATTATGAGCCACTGTGTTTCCACATAAAGGCCGGAATCCTAGAATTATTAAGTTGTCCCAAGATATATGAATTCTGAGACATAGGACAGTTTTAAAACTAGGTTCTGTTGGGTATATCTGACTCATAATAATACTATACAATGCTTTAACAGTATTTATACAAATCATTTCCTTGGTCATCTGCCATTTAAATAATTTTAAACTGATGGTGTAAAATAAATAGGAAAGTGAATATGTAGGTTAAGTTTTGAGGGTCATATTTTGCCATGCCATAAAATAACATCCTAAAACCATCTGAATCAATCCCCTCTCTACTGTCAGGTCTTATAAGTCCACTTTTAATTGTTTGTGTAAAAAGAGCACATGAAAGAAAACTATTGGATCAATCATTCCAAGTCCTTTTTCCTTTTCTCCAGATAGGTGAAACATTTTTTACGGATTTAACCTATTGCTCCATAGCATCTGAAAAGAAACTACTATATAGCCTTGTCTCATACTGGTTTGGCAAAGGAAAATCATTGCCACATATTGTAAGCAGGGTACCAACATTTTTTAAGAGCCTAAATATGTTTCTGCTTAGAAAATTCCACTGCCTTCATTGGGAAACTTTTATTTCCACTTTTTTAGTACAATATCCCAATTTTCTTCTGGAAGATTTTGGGGATCAAAAGATTCCTAAAATATGAAGTGGTTTGGCAGTTATTTGAATATTATTTTGACAAATATCAATGTGATGTCCTGCACCTATATAAGACCTCTAGTTTTCTCAGTATTAAGTTTCACATTAGACATGCCTGAAAATAACATAAATTCAGCACAAAACTCTTGAAATTGTTTGTATTTAGTGAACTAATAGGCATACATCATCTGCATATGTTTGTAAAGGTGTTGCTTTCTTTGGTCTGGACCAAAATCCCTTTCCACCTAGGAGAAAGTGTTAGGAGCGTAATAAAGGTTCTAAAGAAAAAATGTATAATAGGGGACTTAACAGACATCCCTGGTGAACTCCAGTCTTAATTGTGATTCCTGTTGATTGGACACCCTTAAGAAAGGAAAAACTAAGGCAGTTGTATATAGAGACTGAATGATACTGATAATCTGAGAGGGATCCCAAAATATTTTAAAACTATAAACAAATAAGGTAGATATACTCTATCAAAAGCTTTCTCAAAATCCACAGAAATTAAATACCCAGTCTTACCCTCTAATGACAAATTCTCTATTATATCCCTTATAATCATGATAGCTGATTGAATGCACCTGTCTGATAACCAACAATACTGATTAGGAGATACTACTTTCCCAGCATAAATTTTAAGCCTATTGTTTAGTAGCAGTGTAAAATCTTATAGTTTTAATTTAAAAGTGTGATTGGTCTCCAGTTTTTATATCACCCTTATCTCCTAATTTAAAATATGAATTATTAATCCATCCATAAATGAGGAGGCAGTGCATTTCCTACCATTAAGAATTTATATACTAAATGTAAACAAACCACTATTTTGTTTTAAAAGATTTATAAAATAAATTAAGAGGCTATCACATTTTTAAGGTTTGTATAACTGATTCTATTTCAAAATGGAAAATGGCCCTAGTAACTTAGTAGCCTCTAGTGGCAAGGAAGGGGCTGAAATAGAACCTAAATATTCATCAATATCTTTGTAAAATAGGTGAACTGGGATATAAAGATTCATAATGGGATTTTATAATTTTACCAATATCATGTGCATTGCCCACTTTTATTCCATCTTACACTAAATAATCCATAGTAGTTGAATCCCTTAATGTTTTACAGACCTCAAAGGGATCAGCGATCAGGGTTTCTGGATGCTACTAGAAAGCATAGCTTGAATCGTTTGAGCTCTATCATATTGAAATTGTTTCATTTCCCTTTTATATTTTCAATTTGTTTAGAGCAATCTAGCTGAGAAGTATAAGAAAGAAATTAGCTGCTGCAACTGCCTTCTAAGTTTTAAGTATGAAAACAATTTGGAATTTCTCCTAGAGGTTCCATATTTTAAACCACTTACTTAAATCAGATTTAGTGTCCATCCACCATTCCCTCAAATCTGAATATTAAAAAACACTGACAACCGAGCTTTAAGAATGGCCTGAATAGTACTTCTAACTTGAGGGTTAGTGAGAATGGAAGTATTCAACTTCCATCTATTTTTCCTACTTGGTTCCAAAGTCATTGGTCCTAATGAGCAGATTAAAAGGAAATGATCTGAAAACTCCACAGGAAACATTTGAAAACTCCAACGGAACGAAGGGATACCAACATATAATCTATTGTGGTTTGAAATTTCCGTCTTATACATGTGCAACTGGGCCCCACATTCAAATACTTAAGACAATTTATGAGGCCTGCCAATTTAATAATGGCCTCTAATGCATTTGAATCATAATACATTTTCTTATTAGCTTGCCCTTTAGTCAACAAACTGCAGTTAAAATCCCTCCCCAAAATCCTATATTTATTCACCAAAAAGGTTGAATAGCTTTCATACACTTAACTCAATCCGCCTTTGTCTGTGGATTATAAATATTGATAAACCTGCAATCAATGTTATTCCATTTTCCATCAAGAATTAATGCTCTTCTTGGTATCAGGTCAATTAACTTATAGAGTATGAATTGATATGAATTGAACAAAATTCCCACCCCATCAGCACTATCAATACCAAAGGACCAATAAGAGGGCCACAAAGGCAGTCCGTTTTAAAAGTTGCAACTTGCTCAATGGAAAACTTCCAGGTCTCCTGCAGGAAACTCACAGACATGTTTTCATCATGCAGATACTGGAATAATGGCTGTCTTTTACAGCATTTAAAATACTATGTGTATTCAAATATCTCCATTTCTGCACTACCATTGTCTAGTTAGTAAAAGAACCTCATTTTTCCTTTTTTTCCCTTTATTCTCCTCTGCAAGTAGCCCTAAAGGATCCTGCATAGATTTCTGAGAGTCTGAATCACCAAGATCCATTTCTGAATCACCCAATTAGTGAATAATGCAGTGTAAGAGTTATGTGATTCAAATGAAGCAGGAGTGGGGAAGATTTTGGTTTTGATTTCTTGAGGACCTTCTAGGGGTAATGGTGAGAGAGGTGCAGAAACCATTGAGATTTTATCGGGGCCAGCTGGATCCACATAGCATACTGGTTCAAAAATAAAGAATCAGAAGAATCTACCATTATAAGTTCTTTTTAACCATGCTAGATGCAATAACTATGGATCCTTCCTTGAGAAGGACCAAAGGGGTTGAGGTGGGTGCAGCCACCTCTTCCTGCTTTGGGGATTAGTTATAGATCCAGGAGGGCAGTGGGTACCTTTGGAGACGCATTCTGATCTTGTTGTATCAGTAGGTCAGGATAATACATCAGGCCTTATTTTTGCTGCCCAGGGACATTCCGAAACACATGACCAAATCCTTCACAAAGGTCACATTTTGTATGGTTAGCACACTGCATAGTCACATGCCCTATTTCCCCACAGTTATCACATCTGGGTTGATCACACACACCTAGAGAGGTGAGTTTTTGAGCCACATTTATAACAGGCCCTAGGTTGGCCTCCATAAAACAAACCCCCTATCTCTATCTAACAGGAAAGAATTAGGAATATGTTCTATCCCTGAATCTGTTTGCCTCAGTTTCACTTTATATTTCCATCCCCAGTCAGAATTGTTCTGAATCTAGAATAGGTTCAGGTTCACTCAGAACATCACATTTTGCAACAGTCAATAAGTTATTTCCTCCACATGGAACCCTCATTCCAAACATCATAGTGACAAACTTTATTAAAGGTTTTGTAAGAGGAATGACCAAAAGGGGTCCATAAGGGAAAACTTCACTTGCCCATATGCTCCCAAAACAAATCTAAGGCATATGAGGTTCTGAAGCTCACATCATAATTATCCTCCACTGAGATATTTATGAATGCAAAACATCTCTAGGGAGAAATGTAAAGAGTCTTTCAGCAAACACTTCCCAACATAATATCTGTCAGGATGATCTGCCAATCCTCCTTTATAGTGAATACAAACAGCATTCCGCCTTGGGGCAGCTTCTCTTCTGGATTTTGAAAAGGACTGACATTAGAGGTTTTTATTTTCTGTAGTAGACCCCTCACTAGCTGTAGGAGAAACAACAGAAAGTGTTGAAATCATTTGTACATCAGAGGGATCTTCAATATTTGGTTTTGTAATGGAGGATGTAACTGTATCAGAAGGCAGAGCTGCTGCTAAGTTAATACCCTGCAAATGTATGTTTTACTCTCTGCTATGTTAGTTTCTTTCGGTTTCCAGTCAGGAGCAGTATGCGGTAAATCAAAGGCTGGATCCCAAATTGGGTCAGGAGTCCAAGTCCTGGATACTGTTTTCTCCAACCTGCTCCAGGAGCGCTTTCATGGCGTCCAAGTCTTGTCGTGCATTTCAAAAGATAAAGCAATTTTTCCTTTGTTTGCACAGCTTTTGTCTTATGCTGCACAGCAAGGTTTTCCCCAACTTCACCCCTATGTCTCCAAGCTCAGCAGACTGTAGTTGTGCACACTTATCCGTTTTTCCAAACTTGACTTCGTAAGTCCAGTTTGTCAGTGGTGTCTGTTTGAAAAATTACAGGGAGTGTGTTTCAGATGGCTTCTCATATGGCACTGGTGATTTAAAATGAACCCGGTCTGCTTTGACAGTTGGTACTTTTGGCCAGAAATAAAGTGTTTTTCCCCTAAAACTGCTCCAATACTGTTTCTGTTTGCATTACTGAAAGATCCAGGGAAGATTGCCAGTCACAGGAATTGTGGCAAGAATCACAGGCTTTTGGCACTCATTGCTAAGAACGCTTTGTCTGCCAGCCCTCAATAGTACATCCTTGCATTGTAAATTCAATAGATTCAGTAATATGGAGGCAATAACTCACCCTCTGCTGGCAGGCCTTTGATTCATCTGTGTCATCATCTCCACTGTTATGCTGCACCAAAGGCTTGACAAGTAGAACAGCTGATAACCTAGCAGGCTGCAGGATCGAATCCTGCAAAGTTTCTGTTTGTTGTGTTATTTTTGTATGTAGCTTGGATATCACTAATGAAAGTGTCTTTACCCTTATTTAAAATAACATCAGGTTCTAGATGCTCACTCGATGCTCCAAAATCTTCTAAAGAAATAAATGTCTCAAGAAACACTTCCTCTGAATCCATCTCCATGCTAGCAGCCTGAGTAGCCTCTGTCGGTAAATCAGTGGAAAGGAGGCCAACTCTCCCACAAAATGAACATCCTTCTCCTCCAGAGTTTCTCCTCAATGGCCATCATGCAGTCAGACAGCTAGTCCACTTACAGGAGAGTAGGGAATTTCCCTAGTGTCCTGGCCAAATTTCCCTCATTCACTAAAAATACCACCAACAGCTTAATCTGGTTCAAGGTCAGTTGGCATTCATCTGTATCCCCTCCCCGGTCATGCCTGAAAATAGGCAGGATTTGTCTAGTGCACTTACCCGGTCAACAAAATCTAAATAATCACGGACCCATCACGGTCTGGGATCATGATGCCCAAGTCCATGCTCTCTGTACTGCACCTGCTGCTCCATGTCAAATTATTAGAAATAAAATAGGAAAACTGAGGAGAGAGAGAGAGAGAGAGAGAGAGAGAGAACAGACACAGACAGACACACACACACACAATGAAAAACTAAAAATGAGTCAAATTAAAGATTAAGTGATTACAGAAAGTCAAGAATAGCGCACAGATCAGAAAACAGATTGAGAATTAACTGGGTGTTAACAGTTAAAACTTCCTTCTCTGTCCCAAGCTCCAAGCACACTGTGTACTGCAAATGAGAAACTGAAACCAATTCACACACTTCCTGCTCACACTGGAATCGCCTTGTGACCTGCAGGAGCTTTACCATTGACAGAGACTTTTGTATTTGTATTTATATATTTTACAAGGAAAAGCTTCATTGAGCAAAGCTCATTTACAAGGAGATCTTCATTAGGACAGAATACAATGCATTAAACAATTTGATAAAATAGAGTAGTAATAACAGTAAAACAGTAAGCAGTTTGATAGCATAGGAAAAACAGCAAGTTAGTACAGTTTGAGTAACATATAGGAAACAAAATGGCAATGCTTATATCTATAACAGGTTTTGTGATACTGAGCAATAAGAAATAACTTAGCATAACATACAAAGGTAGACAATGAACAGTTCTACATATGTATTATCATTATGGCTGTGCATGGTCCAAATAGTATTTTCTGAACACCATGAATAGTAGGCTTGCTGAATTTTGGATGGATGTCCCGAATAGTTCACTGTTCAGCCACTATTAGGGACATACTATTGGTGGATGAGATTTCAAAATCTCACAGGGCATCACTGGCCAATCAGAGGCTGTTTTGGAGCTCGCAGCAAGGAACACCATGTGATCTCCTCACTCTGAGTGTGTAGATGAGAGGAGAAAGTCGTTTCTGAGAGAGCTCACGCTGTTTCATTTACAGTACCACTTGTGACTTTTATAACTGCTTAAAAATGTTTTGTGTGTGAACCAGTTTTGACATCTGATCACCCTGTGACTGCATCTGACAGCAGTTTTAGTTTTGCATGCTTGAAACTGGGCTCAATTTCAAGGAAAAGGAGAGTCTGTGTGTGAGTGAATCTGTATGTGACAGTGTGTGCTATTGCATGCTGACTCACCTCCCCACTGCTTGCAGTTTCATAGCTCAGCTGAAGCAATGTGATTTGATTTTTGCTTTAGAATCTTTCTGTTCTATTATTAGTTCTTATTAGGATTTTTTTGTCAACATAGTCCTGCTTGGCTTTTGTATGTAGTGAATAACTGTTACTAGGCTCAGTAACAGTGAGTGGTTCAACTTTTTATATAATTCAGCTCCACCTCTTCTAGTTGCTTGAGAGCTGTGGTTACACATGCTTGCATTTGTGGAAGAGGCACAAAGTAGCAGGGCTGAATAGCTGAAATGTTATTTTAACAGATATGCCATCTACTGCCTGAAATATATAGCCTTACCAGAAAAGCTCACTGTTGCAGCTCCTGTGGTTCAGGTTTTGTTTTTCTGCTCTTCTCTTGCAGCTCTGGAGGAATGCCGGTGAGAGGTGGGTTGCTAGCTGGATTAGAGCCTTGAGTAAATGTCATTTGGATGGCGGAGCAGAGAAAAAGGAAAATTTGGAAATATATTTTGGAATTACTGAGTCGAATTACTGAGCCAAGAGAACTGAGCTTCCTTGAACTCTGACTTTCTAGCTGTTCCTCACTGTTCCTATGCTATTTAATGATTTTGAAAGTTGTTGAATTGAGTGTACAGTTCAGAGTGGAGACAAAATAGAGCAGAGAAGAACTAACAGAGAGCACTGGAGATAACAAAGATAATGGAGATGACAGAGAATAGAGAACAATGAAACAACAATGAATAGAGTGAGCGGATTGTGAGTTGTGTTTGATACATGGAAAGTGGTATAGACCAGGACTGAATTATTTAAGAAAGAAGGACTATAATTATGTCTGTATAAGTCTCTGCTCTCGTTGCTCTGGTAGGGTAGTTTCAGGATTCTATCAGACTATTGGAGTTTGTGTGGCTGGTTAGACAATTTTAGATAATTTTACTGTGCACTGGTGTTTACATAGTTTCACTACATTCAGTTTTAAGTGTTAAGGCTATTCTTTAAATGAACATTTCTAACTTTGGTGTAACTTTTAGATTTCGCATCAGTCGAGTATTGCCATGACAACCAGATCACATGGTTTCATTGTATTTAGTGAGCGGAATAGAGCTTGAAAGCAGCATTTCACCAAGTCATCAGCCAAGATAGATGCAATGCAGTTTACTTTGCAGTGCTTGACGTTAATTTTAACTGGCGTATCTTCTCACAAAGTGATGTTAAAGCCTTTTCTTTGTTACAGGTTACTCTCTTGTTTTGAGAGCTATTTAATGTTTGCTATTGACAGTGTATACTGTTTTGAAGTACTTGCTAAAGTGTCTAGGCCAACACTGAGATTTTTTTGCAGCCTTTCGGCTCCGCTTGTCCCACTACTCTGCATGGTTCAAATTACTTTTTGTCTCACTCCTTGAACTTTTTAGTCATTTAGCCATTTTTCCCTCAACTCATGCTATAGCCTAGTGGTTTCAGGTTCATCAGTTGGATAGTCAATGCAATTGGCAAGTTCCTGGTATCCAGAGAAGGTTTATTAATGGGTGACTATTTTTCAACAGGGTGTTTCTGAGTGGTACTTCTGGTGACGTCACCATCGGGAATGGCAGCATAGAGGAAAGCTCCTGCATAGCCTGCCAACTATTTCTCCCTAACCGCCACAGCGACCCTTAAATCAGCCTAAGAAATCAGAATATAATGGGAGCAAAAATAGAGTAAACTCGCACTCAGGAAGACCCCGCAAAAGACAGATGCATCCAGATTCAAGATGAGGCCTACCGACAGTTGCAGTGTCTCCCCGTGAGTAGCATGGCGGGTGACCAAGACCCTGACACAGACAGGGAAACAGAAAGGCTCTCACGATCCCGCTTTGAAACACTTCTTTCCAAAATAAAGGCATTTCAGAGCTGAAAATAAAAAGGAGTTTATACTACAGAATCGCCTCTCGGAGGTAGAAGAAAGACTAGATCATTCAGATGAAGCGCCTGGTGAGGTTGCCGAGTAAACACATCGGTTTCACACAGCTGTAGATTACTTGGTGGATCAGTATGAAGTTATGCAAGACAAAATCACTGACCTTGAAGCTAGGTCCCAGAGAGACAATCTTCATATTTACGGGCTCCGGAGGGATCAGAGATGAACAGAATGGAGGACTTTATATCAGACATGTTGAAAGATGTCCTAGCTCTCCCTCCCACATTTCAATTCAAGATAGAGTGCACAGAGCCCTGGCAAGAAAGCCCACAGACCCCGGCAAGACCTTGGTCAGTAGTCCTGAAACTCTCCAGCTACAGAGACAAAGAACATATTCTGAGGACAGCCTGGGCCCTAAAAGTGTCACATACAACTCGTCCAGGCTACTCTTGATAACGGTTATCCTATCGACATTATGAGGAGACGGATGGCCTATGCACCCATATTAAAGCTGTTACGAAAAAGGTATTAAATTTCAGACACCATACCCGGCCAAGCTGTGGGTCTTTTGGAATCGGAACAACAATCTATTCATGCCCTGAGAAATCTCTCTGGAACTGAAGAAAGAGGCTGGAATTTCCACACGGTGGGTCCTGTGCAACAACAGAAAGGTTCCCCGCCCCATTGGCAGGATCATCGGACACTCACAGGGACACAGGCAAGAGGGAAGATTTCGCTCATTACAGGAGCTCAAGCAGTACATTGGATCCAGACTTCCCATGTGAAAGACCCAGAACGGACCTCATGGCTTGAACACCTGAGGATGCTCTGATCCACTGGAAGTCTACAAAATTTAAGTAAACCTCTGTTGCTACTTAAACTGTAGTAAACTGCGTACTACCAGAGGCATATGACGAGGATTGACACCAGTCTGGCTATATTTTATGTTTTTACACTGCTGACTTTACAAGCAAAGAGTTGTACTTTATCTTTGTTTGAAATTTGTTCAGATATGCCTGTTGTGGACTGGATTGCAGTGGGAATCCCTCTGTCTGATATTCTATTCAGAGCCTGTTGTATTGTGTAGTGAGTGCCTACAGCTAGAAATTAAGTTTTTAAAGGCGCAGGCTGTGAGGGCTGCGAATATCAACACACCCTCATGCAGCAATCCCGATTATGTCTATTCAGGGCATACCATCAAGTCATTCGACTGATAATAGCCCTGATAGCTCTCTCGATGGTTTCTCATCCCAACTATTCAACCCGTGTATCTCAGGGTTGGGAAGCCTGTCTTCGCTGAAGGTCACAATTCCTCCCAAAGGGCACCTTCCTGAATTCAGGATGTGGTCCTTTTCCTCTAGGGTAATTTTTGCCCTCCATTTGTGGAAGTGTCATTGTAAATAGGTTGGCCATGTTACAGTCTTTTGGAGTTAAGTATCACTTAGTTTATTCCCACGTGCACATACTGCTAGGTTCTTTTAGGACCAGTCGAGCTAAGAAGCTACTTTTTCAGCTTATTTTGTCTTGCTATTATAAAGCCATACATTGGGTTTTAGAAGTGAAACGATCTCTATCTGGGGTAACAGCTTGCAATATTCAGAGTATTCTTACAATGGTTTTATTATGTTCACAGCAGCAGGTGATTTTTTTGGTTTAGTGATGGATAAAGTCTCCGTGGTTAAGATCTGCTCTCACAATGTTAATGGGTTAAATAACCCCATCAAAAGATATAGGGTGATTTCCTCTCTAAAAAGCTGAAACCTTCCTTTCTGTTATTACAGCAAACCCACTTAAACAAACAGGAACATCAAAAACTTGCCAAGTTTGGATTTTCTACAATTGTGGCTTCGGTATGTGGTAGAGGGAAGAGGAGAGGAACTGCCGTCCTTGTTCTGAGGGTGTTCCCTTTCAATTAACAAACTCATATTCTGACCCTGAAGGCCGCCTTGCTATTGTTGTTGGCAGGTTGGAGGAGCAGGAGCTCACCCTTGCCTCTATATACGTCCCCAGGGAGGGACCTGTAGTCAGGAAACAACTTCTTCTGAAAGTATTAGAGAGAAACAGAGGGTTTTAGTACTGGGAGGGACCATAACCTAGCTACCTCTTGCCTTGATACCTCAGCTAAAAGGCCTTTAAGAAATCCTCTGTGCACCGTGTGGTGCAGATGTACCTCTCAGAGGTGCACTGGATAGACATCTGGTGAAACCTCCATCCTAACAAGAGGAATACACGCATTACTCGGCAACCCATAAAGTGTACACCCGCATAGATTATATACATGTTTCTAAAGAACATTTGTACAAAATGCAGAGCTGTATACAAACCCCAACTGTATTATCAGATCACTCGATCCTAACACTAAACATGACCTGGAATAGGGAAAGAACTAACACTCTTTGGAAATTTAACAATTTTTACTTAATAGCAAAGATTTTAAAGAGTTTGCACAACATAAAATAAACGGATCTTAGATGACAATAACAGACAGGACACTAAGAAGAGTCTTATGGGACACCCTCAAAGTGGTTTTAAGGGAAATAATTAAATATGCTGCTTATCATAAAAACAGCAGCAGCAGCGACTGGATAAGCTGCATAGCCAATTACAAAATCTTCTGACTTCACATGCAGCCGGGATGCAGGGGCATACCCTCTTATACAAGCTACTAAACAACAGATTCAGGTGATCCTGGACATACGAACTGAGCAAGCCTTACAGCTGCTTAAACAAAAATATTATGAGGGGGGCCCCAGAGCTACCCGCCTGTTAGCTCATAGACTCAGACAGCATAAAGCCAGATCCAGTATTGGCCAAATAAGGGACCCAGTTTCAAAAACTAGTTACCTTCCCAGAGACATTGAGCAGGCCTTCGGAGACACTACAGTGGCCTCTATGGCTCTGAACACTCTGCAACCCTCAAGCATTTGAAGCCTTTATGGGGAAACTTAACCTACCTAAGATATCCCAAGCGCATCAGCAATTTCTGAAAAGCCCAAATATCAAAATAGAACTGGAACAGGCTCTCTCAGCTCTTAAAGCTAATAAGAGTCCTGGCCCTGATGGCTATACTGGAGACTTCTACAAAGCCTTCTGTGTAGATCTGTCCTCCACCTTGCTTGAAGCTTGCAGGGCTATACAACTGGGGACCCCACTCCTGATTCATGGCGATATGCATATATATCTAATATTCTGAAGCCTGGCAAGACACAACCTCCTGCTCCTCCTACAGGCCTATCTTGGTTCTCAATGTTGATTATAAGATTTTGCATCCATAATACCCAAAAGATTTCAAACATTCCTACGGAGATAATAGACCTAGATCAGACAGGTTTTGTTCCTGGACGCCAGACACAGGACAACATTAAGAGAACTTTACACTTGTTACAGAGGGTGAAGGTCTCTGGATACAATTTCCTCCTTCTCTCTCTCGATGCAGAGGTGTAGACTCGTCCGAATGGCCTTTTCTGTGGGAGGTGCTGAGTAGGGTAGGAATTCCCCAGACGGTCATTAAATCAATAAAAGCCATGTACTCTCATCCTAGGGCTTATATTCGCATAAATGCCTCCTTCTCCAATCCTATCTCTCTCTCACAAGGTACCAGACAGGATGGCCCTTTTCCCTCTATTATTTGCGATATATCTACAGCCATTGCACAGGTCCTGAGACAGAGAGACGAGCTGACGGAATAGGGTCACCCTACAGAGCATAAACTGGCTCTGTATGCAGACGACCCTTAATATATCTGACGGACCCTGAGCCTGCTCTTCCCACCTATGGGACATCCTGGAAAATTTGGAGCCATCTCTGGCTATAAAATTAATGAAAATAAAACTGAGGTCTTGGCCTGAACTTTGTCCCTCAGGAGGATCTGAGGCAGGCATATAACTTTAAATGGCACCTAGATAATATCGAATATCTTGGGGTTCGCATAGGCCTCCGGATGTGATCTGTTTGTGCTAACTATTCCCTTTCTTAACCAGGACCGCTTCCGACCTGGAGAGATGGTGAGCCCTCCCTGTCCCTTAGTCAACATATAGAGTCAATTGAATGGTGACTCTACCGCTTCATACTTAGCCCAAACCCTGCCTGTGTTAATCCCGGATGCCTTCTTCAGGACTTTGCAGAAAAAAATGTCTGCATTTATCTGGGCTAATCATAAGCCATGCATCAAGTTGACAACCCTACAATTCCCTAGGCACTCAGGAGGTCTCTTCCTACCAAATTTCAAATTATATTATCTTGTCTGTCAACTGAGAATCCCTCTGTATTGGCTAGATAAGACATACATATCCTGATGGAAAACTGTGGAATTACAGGAAACAGAGCTTAATGTATATAATACCTTATTATTTTTTCCCCTACGCTCAGGATAGAAACTATAGTCAATCCTTACACCCAGACAACACTCAAAAGCTGGCAAAAACCATAGCAGCCAGAGACTTTAAACCCTGGAGACCTGCTCTGTTCTCTCTCCCCTATCTTGATGCTTTCCTCCTGGCAAGTTGGACAAGGGTTTACCAGATGGCTTAGGAAGGTCCTGCACCTGATGTACCACTTCACCCCCGAGGGCAAGATCCTGTCCCTAACAGAATTGACCCAAAGACATAACATTGCTTACAATGAAAGATTCAGATACTTTTAGACTAGGAACTTTCTGAATGCACTGGGGAAGCTGCGTGGGAGGATGCTCCCCTGCAGACCTATTGCTTATACTGGTCTCAGCGGTGGATGGAGATCTGTCCCTTCTCACTTGATTTCTACTTTATACAGGGCTCTCTGTAAGATGCAAACCCAGCCTTTAGAGAAAATCAGGATGGCCTGGGAGAGGGACCTGTTAATGGAATTGTCTCCCCAGACTGGCATAGGTTCCTGAAGAACATCTATAACAGTGTTAGCTCTGGGATATGGAAAGACTTTGCATGGAAATTTGCTGTTAGATATTTCAAGGCCCCTGCTGTGACTCAGAAATATTCAAAGCAATCTAAGGCTGACTGTTGGAGACAGTGTGGATTCTCACCTGCCACTTTGGGGCATATTTTTTGGATGTGTAGGGCCCTTCAGCTTTTCTTTGCACAGCTTACTAAGGATCTCCATCAGATGCTATCCCAATTTAGACTGAATGCCCAACTTTTTATTCGGCCTTCTCCCTGGGAAATATCAGATGCTCCCTCCAAGAAAATTCTAAATCTGGCCCTCTTGGCTGCTAAAAAGCCATTTCAAAAAATGGTACTCTTGTTCTCCCCTAGCCTGGAGCTCTGGCAACAAGTGATGATATATTATACAAGATGGAGAGACTTACAGCCTTAATTAATAAATCACAAGAGGCTTTTGAAATTCAATGGAGAAAATGGGTTATGAATATAATGTCCTCATGGACTGACTTTACACCTTGACTTATTAGTGTATGCTTTACTTTTTGCATATTATTAACTGTATGGCACTGAAATGATCAATTGCTATTCCTAGCTTCTATTCCTTTTAGGAAATGAAATATCTGGTCCTATTCGATGTATGTGCATGTTATAGTATAGTTGTTTTTATTTCTTCCCTTCCGTTATAATTTTATGTAAATATTTCATACCCACCATTGTATATCTTGTTGGTAAAATGCACATAAAGACTGAAAGTGCAAAAAATAAGGAGTGTGTACGAGTGAGTTGTAACTCGATATTTTATGTATATTTCTTATATAAATTTATAGCTATTAAATTTTGTTTTAATTTTTCTTTATATTTCTTTTAAGTAAAGGAGGATACATTTTTGAACTGGAAAATTTGGACAAGGAATGCCTTGGGAAAATATGCTGGTTGGAGTTTCTTTCTGAACAATCAAGTATATGAAACTCAGGAACTGGGTTTATTGAAAGCACTTTGAAGGACTTTCTCTATTTGGCCAGTATTATGAATTAAGTATATCCAACTGCATATTTTATTTTAGTATCCTGTATTATTGCATTTGATTTTTCTGCCTGGACTTCAAGTAGAATAAGTCAAATGCATAAATCATTCTGAACAATGGGTGAAGTAATGAAGCTGAAAAATTATAAGTTACTTGGTCTTTTAAAAAGAAACCTAAGAAGGAGGAGAAAAACAAAAACAATACTGATTGTTTAAGATCAAAAGAGGTAGAAACCTCCTGCCAAGAATATCTTTACCTACTGGTATAAGAGATAATAATAGTATAGAGTATTCAGATGGAATTTTTTGCTGGAGAGAATCAAAGCCTTAGAGTCACAGATGGGAAATGTGAATGATTCATTAACAAGACTTAAAGGGAAACTGATACACAGGAATATTGCAAATGGTTACACAGAGTGGGGGCCAGCAAAAGTGGGGACCAGCATCTACAAGGAGACCCTCTCAATGATTTTGATAAATTCTCACACCTTTTATGGAGAGAGGTAAAATTACAAATGAGGAGCAGTTTATGAGTACCACTGAAGTAGAAGGACATGCTGAATGGTCCTGTGTTGAAAAGACAAAGAATAATGCATATACTAGTATATCAGAGAAAGAAGTATTGTTGGTTAAGCATTCAAATGAATACTTGAGCAAACAATTGGGTGAAATTAAAACAGTATTAGTTTGCACTAATTTTCTTTTGGATCCATCATGGAAATTTAGAGTCATTAAAAGAACAAATGAGAGTATTAAAAAGGTTGTAATTCAGGATAAAGAAGGAGAGAAAATGAGGAACGGTAAAGACATTAAGCAAGTGACAGGATATAGTGGAGAAAGAATACTAGAAAGCTAAAATATTGGTGGAAAAGCTAAAGAGAAAAATAAAATAAAAGAATAGAAACAGAGGTTAAAAAGAAAGGAGGATGGTTCTAAGTAGTAATAAGATCACACAAACTGTAAGAAAAAATCAAGAAAATGAAAAGGGACAAATCAAGTTAGGGAAACAGAAGGGGAATAGAATTGTTGATGATAGACTTCACACAGTATATTTTAAAGGAATACCAAAGTCAAGAAAGGAATCACCAGTCTTATTAAAAATGTCAGTCTATAACATTTTAAAAAGTCAATTGAAGTCTAAGATTTGCTGGGAAGATATTATATCAATATATAGATATAGAGCCATCCCCAACAAAGGGCTTGTGTGTTTTGTTGTGAGAAATAGTTCTATAACAAAGGATTTTCTGAGTATCTGTGAGAAGTATAGAAATGCAGGCATACAGTTAGATGAATCAACAGGAAAACTCATTGAGAAATGTATGGTTGTGTAAAAGCAAGGAAAATCTCATGAAGGAAAAAATCAGCAAATTTTTGCTAAATATTTATAGAAACCAACAGTTATTGATTATGAATTTGATGGCTCCCAAATATGAATTGGTATATTAGAGGAGAAAACAATGTGGAAAAAAGAACTAATGAAGGTGCTGTGTTAGAGAATTCTGGAAGCAATTTTGTCAGTGATAAGGAAGGTTCTGTTATATCGGAACATTCTTTACATGAGCATTGAAACAAAGAATGGTTATGAGGTTCTGTCACATTGTTTACAAAGATCTAGTAGAAATAAATCTATCCTTGCATTGCCCAATTGAGATGAGGTAAAATCATCAAGCCATGCATGAAAGATGAAGATTGTATTAATATCCTGACTTGGAATATAGCGGTTTAGTAAATAAATTGGTTGACAAGGTATGGCTGACCACTCTTAAATCTTTTGACTTGATTTTGTTACAAGACACATGGTTGGACAATAATGGCAATATCGTGATACCAGAGTTTTGTCATTTGCTTGCCCTGGGAAAAAATGGGAATACTAAAATTCAAAAAAAGGTGGCTTGATGATTTTAATTGACTCAAGAAATAAATGGTCCAAAATAGATATTCACAGTATGGACCAATATTGGATTGTCTTGGAATTATTTGTTTCCAAAGAAATATTGATAAATGTTTATTTTCCACCAAGTTTAAAAACAGAAGAATCTGCATCTAAATTGCATATTTTGTCACTATTGCTTGATGACTTATTTTGTAAAGATGTAATAAGACATGTAATAATAACTGGTGACTGGAATGTGCATGTAAGGTCCCTTAATGACAAAGACCAGTTATTTAATCTGTCAGAACACTTGTTATATCAGGATCTTCCACTTAGAAAGTCTAGAGAAAGGAAATAGGACTAGAAGGAGTCATTTTAATGAAATTTATAATAGAACAGAATTTGTGTATTTTAAATGATAGGGTAAATGGGGATAGTAATGGTAATTACACATTTCCAACAAAAATAGGTGGTTCAATTCTAGATATTGCCTTGACAGATAGAAATTTATATAACCAAGTTCTTGCCTTGCAAGTGCTCACAGATAGCACCTCAGATCATTTTCCTATTTCACTCAAGGTTAACTTAACAGAGGATGTGAAAATTCAGAGAAATAGTGCAGAAGAGTATATTCTTGACACACACATGGGTATCTGTTCTATGAAAGCAAATGAGACCCTCTTTTTAGAGAAAATGGATTTAATATTAATGGATCCTGAGTGCTCGTAGGAAGATTGCAGTTTTCAGTGCTGAGAAGAATGATGTTCTAGATTATTACGAAGAATTGCTTCAATAGATACAAGGGAATAATAATAGAAAAACAGATATGAATATAATGGGTACAGCTCCCTTGTATGATGCTCAATGTAGAGTTTATAAAAACTCCTAAATAAAATTGTAGGTTACAAAGAAAAATTTTGATTTAAATTTGAATAAGGTTTGGGGTTTATAAAGAATGATTATAGAACTCTCATTAGAAAGAAAAAGTCTGCATATGAAAGAATATTATGGACTAGATTACAGAATGCAGTTAGGGGAAAATAACCAGGAATTTGGGAAATTAATTAAGATTGCAGAGAATAAGTATAATTTAAATATAGATGGTGCAATTTTGCAGAAAATTGGTTTCCCACTTAAAAATTATATGCAGTAAGGATTGAAGTAAAAGAAAATCAGAGTAGTAATAATACTTTAATTATAAGGGATAAAATTTATCATATAACCAAAAAAAAAAATCAGCAAGCAGTTTTAGCACAAAGGAAGATTAAGCACCTGAAATAGATGGAATACCTGTGGAATTATATCAACATAGTATAATTTGATCTTGTGATATTCTCTATAACCATTTTCTACATGTAATTAATACAGAAGAGATCCTAATTTTGGAAAGTTACAGAAGTGGTACCAATTTATTAAAAATGTGATAGAGGACTCCCAAAATTATAGACCTATTGCACTTCAGAATATATCAGCTAAAATATTTATGCACATTTAATTGCAGGAATTGGATATGTGGGTTTCAAAAATCAAATTTTATCTGATAAACAATTCAGCCTTAAAGTTAATTATTCAACTTTAGATTGTATCTACCTTATAGATCATCAGATTAGGAAAGCCTGATTTAATAGGAGACCACTCTCATTGGCTTTTTGGATTTATTCGACCTTCGACAGGGTTAGTAGGGAAGTTTGTGGAAATTGTTTGCTGAAAGGGAATAGATGAGAAGTTACTTAAACTTATTCAGCGTATGCATACATATACATTTATTTGTGTTATATATATTCTAAGGATGGGAGACTAACGGAACCTATTGCTTCAAATTGTGGCATCAAAGGTTGTTAATGTCCCCACTATTGTTTAATATTTGCATTAATGAGTTAATAGCTGAACTAGATAAAGTGGTGACTGATGCTCCAAAATTAGGTAAAATGAATTTAAATGTTATTTTGTATGCAGATGACATTGTTGTGCTATCTAATACAATGACTGGTCTACAGAAAGCTTTAGATTGTATTGTAGGTTCCCATGAAAATTGTAATTATCGGTCAATATGAATAAAACTAATATCCTGGTTATTGATAAACCCACAACATTAAATTATAAGTGGAAGATTTTAGGATGCTTGGTAGAAAGGTAAATCAGTATACTTATCTGGGTTTAACCCTACATAATGAAATGATTTGGAATTCACATATAGAGGAAAATAAAAAGAAAGGAAGACTATTGGTCTTAGTAATAAATAAATTCTCTAAGCAATTTATTAATAATTATTTTACATCATTATTAATAATTTATAAAATGTAAGTGGATTCTACCTAGTTATATGGGTCTGATATTTGGAGGTGTAAAGGGAACATGTATTTACTAGAACCAATAAAAATCTCTATCTTAGGCTATCCTTGAACCTGCCACACTTTATTCCTGCAGGTTTAATGAGGCAGAGAATTATCTATAGGGGAATTATCTCTAGATACTAAAGCAGTGATTGGACAGATTAGATACTCAATTAGAATTTATGAGCTAAGTGCAAAAAATTCTCTTTTAAATCAATGTTGCAAAGAGTCCTAGGATTATGAATTAAATGGAAAGATAAGTATTAAATCATGGACATGGTTAAAAGATATATATATAGTAGTTAGAACAATGGGATTAAACAATTATGAATATAGTTAACTGCCAAAATTTGGAGTTATTAAAGGTAAAATTCATTGAGAGAATAACTGATATAGCAAAACAGAGTGACTTGGAAAGATTATCTCTAACAAAAATGTTTCAACATATAAAGCGTTAAAGAAAGTGCATGGTAAGGAGTGCTAGTTAGAGGCCTGTGAGAGCAAGATGCATTATAAAGTTATCTCAACTGTAAAGTTTGATATAAACTTTGGATTTTCAACATGCTTTATGAAATGGCAATTATTTAAATCAGAACCACGGTGTAAAGAAGGATGTTTAGGGATTTGGAATTCAATGCATAGTATACTTGAATGTGAATTAGTTAATGATTTAAGGGCATTCTGGCTCAGTAGAAATTTGCAAAAAGTAAATGATTTTACTAGTCAATAAAATAAACTTCTTTCTTAATACAAAAGATGTAACTTTATTGTATTTTATTGCTAGTTTTGTAATGCTGTGTACAGATTTTTAAACATGTGATGGTTCTTTTAAAATTTTATGTATACATATTTATGTGTGACCTTTTGTAATACACAAGTGTTAATAAAATTTGAACTTGTACTTGAACAGTAACAGTGAGTGGTTCAAGTTTTGCAGATTGCCCCATCCCCATTGCTGTGCTTGCTTAGCTTTTGTTCCAAATCCACAAACAGCCCCTGTGGTATTTTCTATTTCTTTTGTAAAGCAAATTGGTATTTTGCTGTCATCAGGTTCCAGACACGGTTCCCTGCATAAGTAAAGTGTGATTGTCATCTGACTCCTCTTTCTGAGTTGCAGTTCACTGCTGTGCATACATCATCTGTGAGTGCATTGTATTGTTGTTCTTATAATCTGTGTCCTGCAAGTGCAGGCACAGTTGTCTGCACACATTTTTTTGTGATTTATAAAGCATTTTATTTTTTCTCATTGGGTCGAGCTTGGTCTATTGAATTGTTGATGACTGTGGTCTGGTTCTTGGCTCAGTTCCCTGTACAACTGAATAAGGAGGGTGTCAGAAGTGACTCCTCCCTCCACAGCTCACTGCACCTGAGTGGCCTCCTGCACATGTGAGTTTTTTCTTTTGCTTGTCTTCAACCTGTGTGTGCACTGCTGTGAGTGTGTACACGTACATTTTCTGTGAACTGCTTTAGTATTTCTGTGTGTGTCAGGACGTGACTCATTGGGTTATGTGTGTTGTAAGTTGTTTGGTGCACCTTCAAAGCTTGAATTACTGTACTGTATGACTGCACAACTGACACCGTATAAGTAAGAAGTTGTTTGTTGACTCTATCTCTCTATTATCAGCCTGTCTTTATTAGCTGCTACTTGAGAAGTGTGGATATTGTTGTTTTCTGCAAGAAGCACCAACATAAACAAAAACACTAATTACAAATAAAATACAAAGTAAGTTACAGACCATGTCTCATTAATCCTGTAACGTATGTAGTCCAGCCCAACCAAACCATCTTCACCACCAGTCATAAGCCATGAGGAACATGGGTGAGAGAGGGTCTGTTAAAGTTTGGAGCTCTAAATAGTTTTCTCCTTATAAGCCTTCAGGTTCTGGTGTCAGTAGGATTGGGATAGTACTTGTACTACTATAACTACAACTGCCTACCACTACCACTACTTACTACTAGTACTGCATTTGCAGCACCATCATTTTATAAAAGTGGAGGGCTTTACAGCTGACATTTCCAGTCATACAAGAACAAGAACCTACCCCACTACCAATGGTAGTGTTATTCACCAAACCGCCCATAGAGGCAGCATTGCTTATCAGTGTGCTCTCTCCACCATCACCAGTGCCATGATTTCACCAAACAGAGCAAATCCTTTGTGTACTGTTGACACCACCACTGCCATAACAGTGTGCACTGTTATTTGTGCTCCTTGCACAGCCACTGTCACCACAACCTTTGCCTTCATTGGTAGTACTGAGCATTCTGCTGTCACCATGACTACTGCTGCCAGTACTACAAGTAGCTGTAATGTGATGCCAATTTCTTTGACTGTAACTTCTGATAGTAATTCTGGCACCAGGACTACTGTCAACAGTGCTACTACCTTACCAACTGTGCCCATGACCATAGGTACCGTGACTAGTATTGACCACGAGACTGTTACAATGACTGCACCAATTGTGTTGCCAAAATATACTGTTGCTCAGCCTCATAAGTTTCCTCTCACGCATTTCCTTTTGCTGATGTGGAGTATTCTGAAGAAGAGCATTCATCTGGTTCTGAATATTTACCAGAGGCACAATACTTGCTCAATACATCATCTGACAGTGATACCCACTTAAGCAAATTTGCCAATGAGGCTGAATATGTGGCATAACTGTGTGAGAAGCATGAACATGCAGCTGCCAAAAATGCAGTGCTGCTCATCATGGCAAGCAGGTCGGTCAGGATCACCCTCCTCCTCCTCCCACTCCTAAAATATCCAAACAGTTCCCTGTCCTTTCAAAGAGTTGTGTCAAATTCATCTCCATCTGATACACAAAGTAGTTTTACAACTACATCTGCTGCGAAGAAAGAAAGGGACAGAACAACTGCATCCACTGTACCTAGGTCTGATAAAGGGAAAGGGGAAAACATGGCTATGGTCACCCTATTGGAGCCAGTACTTCCACTATCAGTGGGGGAAAAGTGTGATGTGGCTGTACTTTAGTGTTGTGAAGGTGGTCCAACAAAGGCAGTATGTTCTCCAGGCATCACACCCAACAGCACAGCAGATCACCAATTTAATTGATGAGATGATGGCCTTGGATCTTAAGCCATTTTCCATTGTGGAAAATACAGGTTTCATTAGCTGCTGCAGCATTTGCACCCAGCGTATAATATACCATCACGGATCACATTTTCACTTACTGTAGTATCCAACATGTACCATGATTTGAGAAAAGAAGTTGCCAGACTACTGGCACAGGCTGTTGGTGGAGTTTTCCACTGCACAACTGACATATGGACCAACACGAATTAAAATCATGCATATATGTCACTGACAGCACACTGGTGTGTTGCAGATGTGGTAGTCACTGGTGGTGATGGTGGTATTTGCACTGGTTCTGTCTCTCCCCCTCTCCTTGCAGGTCTGCTTTGCTAAATGTCAGTGTTATGGAAAGGATCACCGGTCTGTAAATATACTGTCATTCCTGCAAGAGATGTTGAGTACATGGACTGATGGCAGCAATTTGCAGATAGTGTTTGTGGTCACAACAATGCCACAAATATGATAAAGGCATTTAGAGATGGCATTTTGAGGGATACGCTGCTTTGCTCATACATTAAATTTGGTGGTGACAAAGGCTTTGGCAAACACAAGCAGAGGCAGATCACACAGTCAAAGTAGCCAGAAGCATATGCAGCCATTTCCATCACTCTGTGAAAGCCACAAACCATCTGCATCAGCTACAAGAGCATATTCAAATGTGTCAGCATCATCTCATCCAGGATGCACAAACCTGGTGGAATTCCACCTACTACATGCTGCAAAGGCTTCTGGAGCAGAAGCTGACCCTTCATGAGATGAGCATGGAAACTGACATAGGGCAGTCCTTGGATATCAGGACTGGGCTATAATTGAGGGCTTAGTAAAGGTTTTAGCCCCATTTGAAAGGAGCACTCATGACTTTAGCTCTGATTCTGCACTGCTAAGTCAGGTAATTCCTGCTGTTCAGATCCTGAAAAAGCCATGAGGAGATTCAGTGAAAATGCTGAGAAAGATCCAAACCAAACACCAGAAACAGTGATATGCCATTTGGAAAATCTCACCACAGAACTAGAAGTTAGATTTTCTGATCTCTGTTCCAATAAAAGTACATATTTGCCACTATGCTGGATCCACATTTCAAGTGTGAGGTACTACACCTTATAATGTCCACTCACAGGGTTACAGCCTTTCAGAAGCAGATGTGCTCAGAACTTAGTTTCTGCATGCTTGGGCCAATGAGAACAGCAGGTAATCCTATCGATGAGCCAGTCTCAGAAGCACAAACTGAAAGCAGTATGGAAAATCTTGAAAAGGAGGGTGACTGTTGGCCTGAATTCAGCTCATCACTACAGGCTGAGCAGCAGAAAGAATAGAACAGCAGCCACAGTTGGCACCCAATCTGCTGAACAGTTATTTCAATGAGCCTCTGAGTCATTCTCCATAAATCCAGTGGAGTACTGGATCAAAGGATGAAAGCAACTCTGCACTTGACACAGTTGGCCCTTAAATATATCTGTTGCCCCCTACCAGCGTACACATTTGAATGAGCGTTCAGCACTGCTGGGGATGTGCTGGAACCTCACTAATCCTCACTTGACCCAGCACATGTGGAACAACCTATGTTTATAAAATAAATCTACCTCACCTTGGGTATATGTATGACCACTAACAATTGCATTAAATAAGCGTCTTGTACTGGATACAACATTTGTGTGTTGTAGCATTGACCCATACACAATCCATTCTGTGTTAACCATCGTTGGTCTGTTAGCAAATAAGCACAACATGTTGACATTTAGTCAAACATGTCCATCATATTCCTAGTAATATTAACACAAACCTGTGGCCAGCACTCTTTTCTTTATTACTTTCACTGTCATGGTATATTATTTTGAAAGAGCAAGCCCTGCAGTTCCATTGCCTAAAACTGCCACCCACCTATTGACTGCTGTTCCTAATAAAAAATCCTCAACTGGTGTTGCTACATCTCTAATCTCATGTTGCTGGTGCCCATATTCCATCCATCCCTTTGACAGCTTTCCAGGTGCTGGTTACCAGTGTGGCATCACCAATCTCAAGCATTTTACATGCATAAAATATGGCAGTTAACAGTGTGTCATCTCCAGTCTCAGTGTTTCCCATGCCTGAAACATGGTTTTTGCAAGTGTGCATCACCAGTCTCAATGTTTCCCTTGCCTGAAATATGGCAATTACAAGTGTGGCATCACCATTCTCAGGTATTTCACATGACTGAAATATTCTGGTTTCCAGTATAGCATCACACGTCTCAAGTATTTCACATGACTGAAATGTTCCAGTTACCTGTATGGCATCACCATTCTCAAGTATTTCCCATGCCTGAAATATTCCAGTTACCAGTGTGGCATCACCAGTCTCCAGTATTTCACATGATTGAAATATCCTGTTACTAGAATGGCATCACCCATCTCAAGTATTTCCCATGCCTGAAATATTCCGGTTACCAGTGTGGCATCACCAGTCTCAGGTGTTTCTGTGCTTAGAAATATTTCGGTTACCAGTGTGGCATCATCAGTCTTAAGTATTTCCATGTCTGAAATATTCCAGTTGCCTGACTACAACAAGTTTGTACCACTGTTTTGTTGCAATAAGTAGTTGATGCTGCTGTTGTTGATGCTGCTGCTGCTGATGACGATAATGATTCGAAGAAATCTGGAATATATTACTGATGACCGATGACCACCAAAGCCAGAGTCTGATGCTTCTAATCTTCGATGAACACATTGTGTACTACCAGCAACAGTAAGTGAAATATGCAAACTTTTAATGCTTTTATTTCTGTTCGTGTTTTGGGGAGAGGGTGAAATTGTGATTGAAGTGTATCTCTAATCATGTTTTCTCCTGTTTTTTTTTTGTGTACAGCTATTTTACCACCAGGGTGATGAACTCTTGGTAATACATCAGGTATGAATAGCAAAGGAAGTAAAGTATTTAGTCTGTTAATTGTTTTCATTCTGTTTTGGAGTGTGGGGTGGTGGCTTATTAAAATAGAATAGGAGACTGCCTGGATGTGTGTAGGCCATTTTGGAAAAGCATTGCATTTCATTATGTCTCCCTCACAGGTAGCATCCAATCAAAAGACCTTTTTGGGTAGCATATCATTGCCTGAATGGGCATCATGCTTAGTGTCATCCTCACAGCTGTACCTCTCGGCTCTGAAGGTAAGATGTGAATTTGTATATTGGCCTGTTGAAGTTACAGTGTTATCCTATGGGCTTAATTAAGTTTTATTGTTTGCTTTTCTTAATGGCTACAATTATTTAAGGCTCTGGCATATGATATTCTTGTAGTGGCCACTGTGCCTTTCAGACCATATATAGATTATTACTTAGCTCCAAATATTGCCAGAATTATGGCTTGTTGAATTTATAGTGCTATTCTATAGGCTTAATGATGTCTTATTACTTCCTTTTCTTCATGGCCACAATTATTTAAGGCTCTTGCATATGGCATTCTGGTAGTGGCTGCTGTGACCTTTCTGACCACATATAGATTGTTACTTAACTCCAAATATTGACACAGTTATGATATCTTATACTTCCAGTGTTATCCTATGGAAACTGCATGCCCATGATGAACTCCTTTCCTCTGCATCCTCCTCCTGAGTCATCAGCATCAGAAGACATCTTCTGGAACCACTGTACTAGGCAAAGTGCTGTGACAACTACATTCTCCTCCTGAAGTACCAGCAGCACAAGACAGCCTCAAGCACCAGTGTACAAGCCAAAGTGCCATGACCACTTCATCCTACTCCTGAAGCACCAGCAGCAGAAGACAGCCTCTGGCACCACTGCACAAGGCAAAGTGCCATGACCTTTGCATCTTCCTCCTCCTTAGCACCAGCAGCACAAGCTAGCCTCTGGCACAAATGGGCAAGCAAATTGCCATGACCACTGCATCCTCCTCCTGAAGCACCAGCAACACAAGACAGCCTATGGCACCATTGTACAAAGCCAAAAGTACCATAACCTCTTCATCCTCCTCCTGAAGCACCAGCTGCAGAAGACAGCATCTAGCATCAGTGTTCAGCCAAAGTGGAGTGACCGCCTCATCCTCCTCCTGAAACACCAGCAGCAAAGACAGCCTCTGGCACCACTGTACAAGCCAAAGTGCCATTGCCTCTCATCCCCAAGCTATTTTAAGGAGTTATATAGCAATTCTCCATTAAGGCAAATAATATACCCAAATACTGAATAACGAATACCTGGGACCCAAATATTTGGCGAATATTTGGGAAATGGTATTCACACAGCCTGATTATCATATAAAATATAATAGATTAACAAGTTTTCGTTTACATTTTACATTGATAATTGCAGTATAATAATGTAAGTGCATCAGAAATTATCATGCAGTGTGGATTCGTGTATATTGCTAGTAGCAGGTGCATTTGTCTACACAATGTTGATCAAACAGTGTTTGGAAGAACGAAGGGCTGAAAAGTAACGTCAATTTGAAAGTTTTTGGGAGAGCATTCTAGGCCATGGAGCAGCCCAGTTAAAGGCCATCTTTCCATGTTTTGAAAATGCCTGGGGACATTGAGCAGGAGGACAGTGTGCTCCCTAAGGCTGTATAGTCCTAGGATCTGCAGAGGAGAGTGGAAATATATTGAGGAAGGGAGTTACTCGGTGTTTTAAAAGACCAGGTGATTAAGTGCCTATGTGTTCTGGTATCAAGAGAGGGCCATTCTACTTCCTTATATAGGAGACAATACTGAGTGTTGAATTGTAGGTCAGTAATAAAGCATAGTGCTCTATGGTACAGCAAGATATTTTTTCCTAAACTTCACCTTTTTCAACAATAAGGCAAAGTTTTGAAAAAACTGAAAGGCAAAGTCGGTTTGTATAACAGAAATTACCCTTAAAGGAAACTGCAAAATTACCCAAGAAGTTGGAGTTGGTGACTTCGCCTGAACTTTGCCTGCAAATAAAAACTTTGCAACATCTGTAGAGGTAAGCAATGATGTTCGAATGACCTTCTGAACTGTCATACTAGTGATATGTTAATTGAGAAGAGCACCCAAGATTTGTCTAATTTAGAAGCCTTGGAAGAACAGTTGATAATTAGGCTTGCCATTAAAAGGCAAGCAGGGTTGTTCGGGACACAGCCAGGAATACAATGAAAGGGAGGGGCTACAGGAAAGGGGTGGGGGTTGACATCAGAGGAGGGTCATATGACCAGGCAAGGGGCTCGCTGGACATTGGCTAGGGGTCAAAATGAGGGGCTATGTGGAGTATTTAGGGCAGGCTAGCTGGCAGCAAGCCCTCTGTTTGCTGTAATATTCCAATATAGCACATTCACTTGGCAGAAGGTAGGCACAAGGACTGGGCCTAGCAGGCCCTGGGGCAGGTGAGCAAGTTGGCATTTTGTTTTGTTGGGCAGCGTGGACTACAGGGGTCTCTCGGCTGGATTAGGGTCTAGTTTTCCCGCAGAGGCGGGTATGCATGTGCTGGTGGTGTGGAGGTAGCGTGGGTAGGCTGCAGGAGAGTTTTTGTGGTGATGGGGTGAATTGATGGTGACGCTGCACTCGGTGGCTGCACATAGGAATAAGTCAGCCAGAGTCGAATCCAAAAATGTGATGGAAAGGCTGGTGTAATTGCTTTATGTTACAACGCCTGCACTCCGGTGGTGGCACAGAGAAAGACGGCTTCTAGAGTGAATCCGAGTAAAATGTGAGGATGTTTTTGTTGTAATTTGTTCGAGGTTGCATGGGACATGGCCATAGAGAATAAGTCTGCTAGAGTCGAATCAAAAATGTGAGGGAGGCTGGTTGTAATTCGCTTTGTTACACTGGGCTGTGCTCGGTGGTGGCACAAAGAAAGACATGTTGCTAGAGTCATATCTGAATGAAAGCGAGGAAGTGATTGGTGGTAATTAGTTAGAGGTTACACTGGGCAGTGCCATTGCTAGTTGTAAGGCTGCACTCCGGTGGCTGCACAAAGAAATATGGTTACTAGAGTCAAATCCAAATAAAATGCTAAAGAAAGTAGGGTGTACTTCATTGGAGGTTACACGGGGTCAGCTATGGGAAATGGTTGACATGTAAGGTGACAGAAATGTTGATGTTTCAATCTATTAGGTTACGAGGGGACCAGCCTGCTAGCGGAGGTTCAACAATACAAGATGAGGCAGGGGCCCATTTAAAATCGGTGAAAAGGAGGACGTGTGAGCAGTAGTACAGGCCTAGGGTGTACAAAGGGCAGGGACAGCAAGGAGGCTGGTTTGTGAAGGCAGAGGAACCCGGGAGGAGTGACCAGAGGACAGAGAAAGCAGCAGGTAGCCAGGCTGAAGGAGAGAAGGCCCAGGCATGGGGAAAGGCTGGCGGGATATGGGTAAAGGGCAAGTATGGGGAACACTGCGGTGGCCACAAAAAAATAAATAAATAAATGGACCGATGTTTGTGGTAAAGTGGAGAGGCGAGGGATGGTCGGGTGCCATATGGCAGGAAGGGCTAGAGTGGAGGCTCGGGAGTGTGCTTGTGGAGGGACAGGTGGGAAGCAGGCCTGTAACATGACCATGTGGCTGGCAAGGGCCTTGCCTGGGGCACAGGTGGAAGACTGGGTAGCTCTAGGGCAGGGCCGGATGGCAGACTGATGGCTTGGAGGTTGCTTGGCGTGAGTGGTGAAACAGGGCAGAAATGGTCACCCAAAGGGGAAACACAGAATACAGGAGCCCAATTTGGGCCCAGAGGCATGGGCTTGAAGGGCCGGGGAATCACAGGGCAGACAGACCACCAACAGGCATGGCAGGCAGCAGCGATGGCCAAACAGGGGTTTTCCTCCTTGTGCATATGTTTCTAGGGCAGCAGGGGTGCAGTCATGGGGCTTTCGGCCTAGGGGTAGGGTGTTCCTGGTTTTCTGAGGAAGGCAGAGGAATATGGAGCAGGACACAGCTGTGCGGGCCTGATCGCTGGTCACCCAGAGGGGTGAGTACTTGGGCCACTATCACTGGGCAACCCCAGGACTGTGCAGATGAAAGACAGCACCAAGGGGTACCTGGAGACAAGGGGCCAGTACAGGGGCTGGCGACATGGTGGGACAAAAGACAATGAAATGAGAGCTTCTGAAATGGAAGGAGGTGAGGCGGAAAGGGCCTCCTTGAAGAACCATAAACAGGAGATAAAAGAAGAAGGGTAAAGAGGGACATACGCGATAGCATAGCAGAAAGGGGTGGGGCGACGGAACATCAGCAGATATAGAGGAGCGTGGAGGGGGTGTTAAGGGGGACAATGGTACAGTGAATAGGGACCTGCTGGTGCAACTAGGTATTTTCACTGGTATGATCATGTGTTTGTTGTAGCTCAGAACATAACAATAGAGATGGCACCAAAGAAGGCACGAGTCCAGCACCACCATGCTGGTGGAGTGGCAAAACTAGTTGCCCAGATGACACAGTTGATAGAGGCAGCAAAGAAAAGGGAAGCAAAGGAGGAGGAGGCCCAGAAGAAGAGGAAGGATCGAGAGGAGTGGCCTGGGATGGGGAACAAGAGGCCGAGGAGTGTGGCACCCAACCCCGGCAGAGCCCATACAGAACTGGCAGGGCCCCAGCCAGATGGGGGCAAGGAGGAAATTGATATGTCCAATGAGGTGGACTTGAAGGAGTATATTGAGGGTTTACTTGGGGATATAGGGGAGAAGGGTCTCAAAGATGGAGCGGGCTCTGAAGGCCATAAAAGAAAAAGGCAACCAAGAGAAAGGAAGGGCAGGAGCTGCGAACGGGCCAAGAAGCTATATGATGGCTCCGCCGGGTTTCACGTTGGGCAACCACGTACCAATGGCAATAAAAGAAAAATTGGAAAGGGGCATATGTGGATATCTTTGGTCTAGTAGATGAGAGACAGCCAAGAATTGTGAGCAAATGGAGTCAGTGGGCAAATTGGAGATGGCTGTGGCTTTGGCAGTGGTGGGGCATAAAGCAGAAGAAGCCAGATTTAAGGCAAGAACATTGATACATGGCAGCGGGGTTCCTGATCTACAGTGCACTGGTGCTGGAGAAGCAGCCAGAGCTGGCAATTCCCTTGTTGGCTTATATGGCTATCATCAGGGATCCATACAAGGCGAAGCTGAGGTTTGGTTGGCTTAAGTATGATGAGGCTTTCCGGAGGAGGATGGTGGTGAAGGTGGACCTCTGGTGGGACTGCACTCATGCAGAATTGTGGTGATGACTCTTTCAGGTACAACAGGGATTGGGGAGCAAGGAGGAGGATGGCACCAGCCCAGGAGACCAAGGCATGCTGGGCATTTAAATGGATGGCATGTACATGGCCTAGCTGCAAGTTTGCTCATGCTGTGTGCTCATGCTGTGGAGGGTCACACCAGCAATGAACTGTAGACAGGGGAGTGAAGAGGAGGAGCCCTGGCAGCCAGGCCCAGGAGCAGCCCTTTCTGGGAAGGAGGGGAGGGGACGGTATGTGGGGCTCGGGAGAAGAGCTCACAGGGCCAGCTATTGTTGGAACTAGGGCAGGAATTGGGGAAGAGAAGTGGGGGTATGAGCTGGCCTACACCCCCATCGGGTTGAAACAGTAGAGCATTGGACGATAGGCTACCCAGACAAGCGAGGGCAGATTTTCTGAGTTCAGGTTTTAAATACGGGTTTTCACTAGGTTTTGATGGGGCACGGGTGGGGATGAGGGCAAAGAACCTAGGGTCAGGAGAGAAGGAGGGGGGTGTTGGGAAAAAATCCAGAAGGAAGTGGGGACGGGGAGGGTAGAGGGCCGTTGCTCAGCCCCCATGAGCATTTCAGAATATCACCATTGGGGGTGGTGCCAAAAGAAACAGGGGTGAGTTCTGGCTCATACACCACCTGTCCTACCCCAGGAGGTTGGTAAATGAGGAATCCCAGAAGCACTGAGCAGGGTCTCGTACACATCTCTGGAGCAGGCGGTGGAATTGATTAGAGCGGTGGAAGGGGTGTGGTTGGCAAAGATGGAAATAGAGTCTGCTTTCTGCTTGCTACCAGTCCACCCACGGACTGGGACCTGCTTGGCTTTCAGTTTGAGGGTGGGCTGTATTTCGACAAGGCGATGCCCATGGGGTGCTCGGTAGCATGTTCCACTTTTGAGGTGTTTAGTTCATGGGCACAATGGGTGTTTGGGAGTGGTACAGGTACAGGAGGGTTGTCCATTACCTGGACAACTTCCTGCTGATTGGTGCCAGCTGGATGAGACCCAAGGGATGCTCCAGGATTTCCAGGACATGTGCAGCATGATAGGAATCCGCTGGCGGTCGGAAAAACCAAGGGCCTGCTCAGACGTTGGAATTTCTGGGGATTGAGGTGGACACCAAAGGGAGTGTTTCTGGCTACCAGGGACAAGGTAGCGTGTTCATGTGGTCTGCTCATGATAGTGGGTGGGAGAAGGAGGAGGGTGCCACTGGTACAGCTTCAGCAACTACTGGGGTTTTAATTTTGCCTGCAAGGCCATAAGCCCAGGCAGAGCATTTACAAGGAGACTGGGGAGGGTCATGGGAAGGCAAGACAGCACCATCACTGGGTGGACATAAACAGAGGGTAAAGGAGAACCTGTGTGTCTGGGAGGTTTTCTGGAGTCATATATTGAGGTGATGTTTGGCAGGAGGAATGAGTACATAGTGCAGACATGGAGCTGTATATGAATGCAGCAGGTGGCCTAGGGATGGGGGCATATTTCCGAGGGATTGGATCACAGAGATGTGGCCAGTCAAATGGCACAGGTGGGAGTGGACCAAGGACATCATGTTCTTCGAGATCTTTCCGATATGGGTGACCTTGGAAGTATGGGGTGAAAAGGATGGTGGGACGGCGCATCATATTCTGGTGTGACAATAGGGAGTAGTGAAGGTAATCAATAGACAGAGTGGAAGCATAGAATTGGTGGGGTGGATCCTAAGATGCATGGTTCTGCTGGGACTACAGTTGAACGTGTCATTTAGGGCGCAGCATATTGAAGGACACAGAACGAGGTGGCTGATTGTCTTTCTGGCTTACAGATGGATCAGTTTGGGAGGTGGCACTACAGGCGGTGCCCACCCAGACCAGGGTCCCAGACTGGATGTGGGAGATTAGAGGGTGATGGCCAGGGCTTTGTACTGAGGGTCATGGTCGGCAAACACACTGAAGGCCTACAAAGGTGCCTGGGCAAGCTTTCAAGCATTTTAGGCGGAGAGGGGGTTGGAAGATATGGAGGGCCAGTTCATGAGGACCAGGTAATGCAGTATATAGTGGGCAAATGGAAGGGGAAGCTCACACCTCCATGGGGTCCAGTTGGCAGGATCAGCTGGGCCAGCCAGAAATGTGGCTGGGAGAATGCACGCGGGCAGTTGGGTCATCAAGTGAATGATAGCGGGATGGAAGAGGGGACAAGTGTTGAGGCAGGATGGAAGACACCCATTAAAGAGGACTCTCCTCATGAGAGTGGTGCGGGCATTAGACCATGCGTGCAGCTCCGCAAGGAGAAGCTCACTTGTTCAGGTGATTTTCACAGTAATGGTGAAATGGGGCCTTCAGGGTTGGAGAGATAGTGGCACCCAATAAGGGAGCAGGTGCTGCGGGTTTACAGGAAGGGGACATGAAGTGGGAGGGAGAGGATGACTGTCTAGCTCAGGAGGTCCAAGATGTATCAGAATGGTAAGGGCACCACTGTGGAACTGGTCAAGCAGGCCAGGGTCAGAGTCTGTGTGGTGCAAGCTATGATGGAATATGGGAAGGTAAGGGGCCGCAACCAGGGCCTGGTTCATACATGAGGATGGCTCTGTGGTGACTGGTTTCCAGGTCAGGTGGTACTGAAAAGGCAGTAGCATTCATAGGGAAGAACCCCAGGAGTTTGCCCACACTCCTTCTGGATTGGAGCAGCCTCGGAGGTGACTGCTTCAGGGGCAGGGGAGAAGGAGGTCAAGAGGGTGGGTAGATGGGCATTGAACTGTACAGGAGATATGTATGGTGCTGACAATGGTTAACTCATATCCCTTTCTCTTCCCACAGCAGGCTACAAGAGACAGATTTGGATTGTGGGGCACTCCTTTATCTACTGGGTGGAGAGGTTTGCAACCACCACAAGGACAAGAATGCAGTTGCCCCAGGAGCAGAGCACACCAAGTGCGTTGGAGGGGCCTGAGAGGCATTCACTGGCCACAGCTGATACCAATGATGGAAGAACTCCGGGTGCAGTGGGCACTAGATGGTATCATTATCCACCTAGTGGGTAATGACCTGGGGACAGTGCCCTGGGGTCCCTGTTATGGGACATTCTATCAGACCTGGAAAAATAAAGGGCTGGTGGCAGAGGATGGCAATTGGCTGGTCTGAGGTCACATCCTGGAGGGTTTGGAGAGGATTGAAAGGAGTGAGGGTGATAGAGGTGGTGCGCAAGTGCCTGAATAGAAAGGTAGCCAGGGCAGTGGTTGAGATGGGCGGGGTACACATAACACAGGGATATCTCATATGATCAGGAGGGAGTGTACAGGGCAGATGGGGTGCACCTGACCAAATTCAGCATGGGGTTATTCCTCTGCCCTTTTGGGAATTAGTAGGTGAGATCAATAAGAAGGGACCTAAAGGCTAACCCACAGGGGGCCCCATCTTCCATCGAAAGCTGGAGAGGGGTCAGTGGAAGGTCTTTGGGAGCAAAGGGGAAAGGGGGGGCAGGCAGGAGGGGAGGTGGGAGGTACCATGGGCTGGGGACAAAGGAACCCAGGCATGGAAGTAGAGGAGGAGGAGGGACATAGATCTAGGGGTGGATCAATGGGTCCACACCTGGTGGGAGGGGAGTGGTCCGTAATGTAGTACCCGGTTCATGGTGATGAATAGGGGTCTGGATCATGGGGTCTGGACCCGAGAAGATAATCAGAGGAGGAAGACCACCTGATGAAGAACCACCAGAGGGAAGACAGGACTTTTATGTCCTAGAATGGGTATTTCAACTGTTATCTAAATGTAAATAATTATTGTTGGGTATGATTTTGGGATGTACATGCAATGAGAATTGTGCCTTTAATAAATTTTTGCCAGCGAGCATCAAACTGAAAAGTGACTGGCCTGAATTATTCCTGGGTGGGGATCCAGGGACAATAAATATTTCTGAACTGAATGACATGCTGACCAGTCTGAAAACTGATAGTGATGAATTTGTGATTAAAATAACCCTCACAAAATTATCCACAGAGGTGGAGTTGGCATCTTCTCCTGAACTTTGCCTGCAAATAAAAACTTTGCAGCATCTCTAGAGGTAAGTAATGATACTGTGCATGATCTCCTAAACTTTCATATCAGTGATATATGTTAACTGAGAAGAGCACCCAAGATATGGCTAATTTAGAAGCCTTGGAAGAACATTTGGACAATAATATTTCTGAACTAAATGACATGCAGACTAGTCTGATAACCGATAGTGCTGAAATTGTGGTTAAAAGAAAATAAATATTCAGAAATAAATCTGTGTTTTGTCCAACTAACCTTAATACAAATATTAAGACATTTGAAAATGTCATTTAAAACTAGGTGCAAAAAAATATTAATAGAACAAAAGAAGAGATTAGATATAATGAGTGTTGTTGAAAACAAAGCACTAAAAGAGTTAAAGTGGGCAATCCAGTGTTAATGATCTGTGCATAGTATGAGAAGTGAATGGGAGACTGCCAGAAAGGAAAGGAGACTACAAGAAATTGAGTGATAATCGTACTACAAAATCCAAAACAGTACAATTGAAACTCCTGGAGCGAGCATTAGCGTTAGGATGGATTTCAGAGGAGGAATGTGATTACCTGTTGGTGGATAATCCAGTTACATCTACTATGTACACAATCCCAAACATACATAAATGCCTGACAGACCCCCCACCAGGCCAGTTATTTCTGGGATAGGGTCCTTAACAGACCACTTGCCAAAATTCATAGATTTCTTTTCAAGGGATGTGTTACTGGTCCATATTCATAGATTTCTTCTCAAGGAAGGTGTTGCTTTACTAGGATTACTAGGATTTGTAGGCATAAGAAGGCTGAGGCCCATTGAGATGTCTCCCACCATAATGTGGGTGAAGATCAACATTAAGTTTCCAAATTAAGATGTTTATCAAGTCTCTGCGTGAACATGTCAAAATCAGCTGAATCTATAATATTCTGTGGAAGAGTATTCCCGAGTTTAGCTACTCTTATTGAGAAGAAATTCTCCCTTCTGTTAGTATGGACATTTGGGATGATTAGCTGTTTATTATGACTTCTCAATGGAATTTGGTGACCATGAAAAAAAAAGCACTCTTTTGATAAGTCTGTATCCTGGAGTATTTTATAGATCTGCAGAATATCACCCCTACTTTTTCTCTCATGGAAAGTTACTAAACCAGTAGCTTTGAGTCTATCCTCATCTGGCTGATTTTTTAACTTGGGGATCAATTTTGTAACTCTATGCATGACCCTGTTCAAGTAGTTTTATGTCCTGCTTGAGGTGGGGTTCCGAAAGGGTGAACAGAAGTCTAAATGTGGGCATATATATGTCCTCTATAAGGGTATAATAAAATAGGCATTTTGTTAGTGAAAGTCTATTTAACACAATTAAGTAACCTATTTGTGGTTTGTGAGATTGTTTACAATGTGAAGTTGAAGAAAAGAGTTATTGATAGTGATCCCCAATTCTCTTTCTTTAATGACTGCATCAAGAGTGTGTCCTTTGATAGAATATTTATAATGTGGCTTTTAAACCCAAGATGTAATACTACACATGTATCTTGTCTTAGTGTCATTTACTATCAGTCGTCCATTTAATAATGGTATTTAGATCATTGATTAATGATAAGGGTTTATTAAATATATTAACCTCTGTTCCAGTTTTAGTGTCATCTGTGAATTTGACCATGGAGATATAAATATTTGTACGTAGATACCCTACAAATAGGTTGAATAAAGTAGGTCCCAAAATAGAGCCTTGTGGGACACCACTAGTCACAGCCCTGGTGTGGATAAGATATCATTAATTCTAACTTTTGGATTCTGTCTGTCAGCCAATTATTAACTCAATAGACTAATTGATCTGATAGTCTAATAGTAGTTAGTTTGTTAATAAGTTCCAAATGGGGACTTTATAGAGACTTTACTGAAGTCTACTACTTGTGTTGTTTAAAGATTTTCAGCGGAAAGAACAACATTTGTGGCTGGGAATGGGTGTACAGTCCTTATATACATCAAACTGGATGCTGATGGTATAAAATACATGTGAGTTATTTTGAAAGAACACAGATAAATTGATGAATTCTGATTCCATTTCTACAAAAACTTTGAAATTTGTACTCAGAACGATTTTTTTATTTAGTGGACACTGTCTTATATAGGAATGAAGAACAGCCATGGGAAATCCAATGTGCCATTAGTTGAGAATTTGTTTCTTGGGCTCTGGGAGTGAAAAGTGGTTTTCCAATGTGCCATCAAATCACATGCATGCCACATCATCAAAGAGTATGATTTTATTGATAATGTGTTATGTGCATGTGGGATCAGGAAGAGGCAGAAATGTCCTTGCATGGCTGAATGTGAATAATCTGAATTTAAAATTCACAGGAACCATTGACCCAGTAAGGTTAAACTCTTTGGATGTGACACTTTGGAGAGATGATGCATTTATGGTTAGAACATGTAGATACAGAAAACCCACAGCAAAAGACACAGTCCTAAGGGCTAACAGTGCTCATCCCAGGGCTCTCATAAAATCAATTACCTATTCAGTATTTACGCATTAAATTAAATTGTATTGAAGAGACTGACTTTGAGAGGAGGTAGCAGAAATAGTAGGAGCTTGCTGGAAAGGAGACACGAAGTGACTGCAGAATAAAATAGAGGAAAGGGCCAGTTAACTTACTAGAATTGCTCTTTTGGCACCAAAGGAATGTCAAGCATGGGAGCAAGAACCAGTGACACTAGTGCTGAACTACAGTCCGGCAGCAGTGCAGACGGAGGCAGTGATTAGGAAAAGCTGACCAATCCTACATGGAA
Organism: Neoceratodus forsteri; assembly: GCA_016271365.2. Lineage (NCBI taxonomy): Eukaryota > Metazoa > Chordata > Ceratodontiformes > Ceratodontidae > Neoceratodus > Neoceratodus forsteri. The sequence continues at coordinate 360,956,098 of CM028131.1, read as the reverse complement.
ATAAAAGTCTGCAAGAAGAAATTGGTCCTTTTCCAAATCTCACATTCCAAAAGGGGAAAACCTTAAAGACATGTTAGTCCACAGTGAATATAATTCTGAGAAAACTGAAGCAAAATGGACAGTTGGTGGGAAAAAGCAAATCTATAGGCATGTGCAGCTGTTACTGGTGTAGTGTGTTTAAATACTTTCTGACAAGAAACAAGTTGCAGACTGAGGAAATACCTGTGAAATTGTGGTCAGAAACATCATCACATGCACAACTACATTTGTTCTGTATGTCATGACCTGCCCTCATAGCCTGGCATATGTGGGCCATATAGTACAATACACCCACTTAAGGTTACAGTGCAGGAACATGTAAGGAGCATTTTGAAATCTGATGTTAAATTCCTGGTGGGTATCCACTTTAGGGATTTCAACAGTTCTGATCCCAAAGATCTTAGATTCATTGGAATCAACTGGATACCAAAAGCTAGACAAGGGAATGATAGATTCACAAGGCAGCTCAGGGGACAGCAGGTGGATATTTATGCTTCATTTCCTTTACATAATGGCTTCAATGAAGAGTGGGACTGTTTTGTGACAAGTGAAATGGATTTTGATGGTGTGTCACTGCTAAGCCCATTGCAGTCCAGAATAGCAGAGGCTCAGTAGTCTAGACCAATGACCATGCACTGTGGTCATGATGCCACTGTCTGCTTGCTGGCAGGAAACTTTTGTACTTCAAAGGACCAAAGCTGCTCCTATCAGAGGGCTTCAGTCCTTTGATTTGAATAAATTGCAACAGCAAACAGCTGAGTGACTTTCAACATCAGGAGCCTGTCTCTGAATCCATAACCCTGGTATGCACATTAGCATCGATAATGATGTGCATGCCCAAAGTCCTAACAAGAGCAGGTAAGCACTTTATAGATTTTTTTATTACAGGGTGACATGGTCCATTTTTAATAAAATGCTGCCTTTGTTAATCTTTTTTGTGGTCTCAGTTTCTTTCTTTGCTGTATCCTGTTTTGTTTAAAATGATGTTTACATACCTGTAGCTCACTCAGACACAATCAACTCAGAAAAAACAATTACCATGTATGTGATGTAAGCCCAAGTCTTGGTGACATCAGTTCAGGAAAAAAGTCTCAGGATTGTGTGAGTCTGAGTGTGCATGTGCTGACTTTTGGGAGAGAAAGCGGTGTACCTGCGCTTTCATGTGAGAAAGTGAGTGACTGACAGCTTCTCTCAGCATGCAGTGTGGTACCGTTTGGCGTGTGTCTTGTGTGTCCAGCATGAATGAAGGGATGAGGGCAGGAATCCAACATGTTGAAGGCCAAGAACCAAAGGTAACAATTAAAATCAGTATTTATATCATTAACCAGTAGAAAGACTAAAATGGAAGTTTATAATACATCTGATGATTTATTAGCAATAATGTGTAATGATGGAACTATATCATAATGTGGCAGCGTTCTCATGTACACTACAAATGTGGAAGAAAATGTGACTAGAGCATACATCTGTCCTAAATGCATTGAGCTAGGAAATCTACTAAATGAAAATAAGAAGTTATGAGAGCAAAATAAAGCACATATTCTTCAAGAAAGTAATGTAAAAGCCAAGGAAAAACATAAATGGGAAAGTACAGATAAGAGTGATCATAATAATGGTTCAAGCTCAGAGGACGAGATAGCTGATTGTGCTATGGAAGGAAACTTAAAAGACTGGACAATAGTAACCAGTAATGTCAGTCAAAAAGAAGAAGACGAGCAATGAACAGGAAGAGATATTAATAGTTATCAATATGCAACACTAAGTACCCAGGAGGAAAGATCAGTGGAGGAAGATATGTTAGTCAAAAATGTGAGTGGGGAAAGCAGTAACAAAAAAGTGCTTGTGATAGGAGACTCAATCCTGTGAAGAACTGATACAATAATATATGGTAAATGACAAAGCAAATTGGGAAGTTAATTGCCTACAACGAGCAAAGATTAAAGACATCAAAATGATCTCCCAAAAATTTTAGACACTGATAATGAATGCCAAATTGTGGTACTGCAAGTGAGCACTAACAACATGGGAAAAGACCATGAAAAGGATATTGGTGATGACATTATGGACTTAACGGAAAAATACAAAATGTGGGAGGTGAGGTAATGATATCTGGAATATTACCAATACTAAAAGGTCACATAGAAAAAATAGGACCATAAAATGCATAAATGCCAGGCTTGAAAATAGATGCCAAAATACAAAATTCCTTTTATAAACTCTTGGGAAGCATTTTTCCAACAAAAGAACATGTATGCAAGGATGGGCTCCATTTACTTTCAAAGATAACTAATATGTTAACAAACATTTTAAACAAAAATTGTTAACAAGCCCTTTAAACTTGAACTGGGAGGGTATACACACAGAGAAGGAGCAGCGTAAAATATAAAACAAAATAAAATCAAAAACAAAATGAAAAGGTAAATACTATTTAAGCAATGCTTGGAGTCTCAGAAATAAGAAAGAAGAGTTGAAAATCTTATTAATACCCAATGGTGATATTAAAATGGCCTTTATTACAGTGACTTGGTGGCTTTCAGAGGGACGACTGAGAACAACAATCCAAAGTTACCAGTTGTACAGATTGGATAGACAAGGAAAAAAAAAAGAGGAGGTGGAGCAACCTTTATCTATGAAACAATTAAATCCTTAGATATTTCTGATAAAATCAAGAAAGTAAGGTAGAATCTATATGGATTTTTGGCGGAGGTGTTACAGATCACCCAATACATAGGAAGAAATCAATACTGAAATATTGCAGGAATTAGAAAAAGCCTGTGAAAGTGGATGGGTTATATTCATGGGATATCTGAACTATAGTGACAATTGCTAGAGTCATTAATAGGTATAAAACCTCAGAGTAAAGAATTTTAAATAATATAGAACACCTGGGCCTAACACAACACATAAAATCCCCAACAAGCAACAATAAAATACTCAACATAATACTAACTTCAGAGGACAGAGCTAAGTAACTGCATCATAGACCCACCACTGGTGGGTAGTGATCATAATGGCATCCTGTTCTCAACTCAGGAATGTTTTTCTATTACATGAGGATGCAAAGAAACATACAATTATAATACAGTAAATCAACATCTTATCCAGGAAGAACTAAGTACTGTACAATTGACATTGACTAGGAATCAGAACTGAAAAACAAAACTACTGAAGAAATGTGGAAATCATCATTTTATTTAGTTTTTGTTGACCGGTAAGTGCACTAGACAAATCCTGCCTATTTTCAGGCCCGGCCGGGAAGGGGATACAGATGAATGCCAACTAACCTTGAACCAGATTAAGCTGTTGGTGGTACTTTCAGTGAGTTAAGCTACATATTTTTAGAAACTGCAATAAACATATAAAAAAACATAAAAATACAATCACCGAGGCATCAAACCCATGTGGCTAACAATGAGATTAAAGAAATTACTCAGAAGGAAAAAATAATCTATAATATATATAAGAAATACAGAAACAACTCTGACTGGCAGCTGTATAAAGAAATTCATAAAGATGTAAAACATGATTAGGAGGAATAAACAAAACATGGAAAGGAGTATAACAAATAATAGTAAAAAGACAATATAAGAGATTTTATGAGTATATTAATTCTCTGCACAAGTGTAATAACTCAGTATGATCGTCACAGAAAACAAAACTATAGGTCAACACATTGAAATTGCTAATGTATTTAATTATTTCTCTTCCATATTTACTCCTCAAACTGCTTAGAAGGAAATGATAAACTTTAAGTTAACAGCTATTATTATCACAGAGGAGCTCATACATAGAAACATAGAAACATAGACTTTGGCTGGCAGATAAGGACCGCTAGGCCCATCTAGTCTGCCCATTTCCTACTACAGGATAGGCCACAGATTCTAGTTAACAAACAGCCTATTTCTTCCTACCCCCACAAGAATTGCCTTATGTCTGTCCCATGCATTCTTGAATTCTCCCACAGTTTTAGACCCCACAACCTCCTCAGGAAGGCTGTTCCATGCATCCACTACCCTCTCTGTGAAATAATACTTCACATTGCCCCTGAACCGCCCTCCTTCTATCTTTAAATTGTGTCCCCTTGTTCTTGCAAGTCTCTTTTTCTGAAAGATACTACCCTCTTGGACTTTGTTGATTCCACTGAGGTACTTAAAAGTTTCTATCATGTCCTCCCTCTCCTTCTTTCCTCAAGGGTATACATATTAAGCTCCTTTATTCTCTCCTCTCTGGCTTCTCTTGCAGACCCGGCACCATTTTAGTTGCCCTCCTCTGGACTACCTCTATCCTGTCTATGTCCTTGCGGAGATGGGGTCTCCAGAACTGGACACAGTACTCAGATGGGTCTCACCAACTGCCTGTACAGAGGATAACAACTTCCTGTTTTCTGCTGCTGATGCCTCTCCCTATACATCCCAGTATACCCCAGCCCTCCCTACTGCCTTCTCATTGCTTGCTAACCTTAAGGTCATCTGATATGATTACCCCCAGGTCCCTTTCTTTTTTGTTGTTGTTACTACCTCCCCACCCATTGTGTATTCTTCCCCTGGGTTCTTGTTTCCCAGGTGCATTATTTTGCACTTCTTTGCATTGAATCCTAGCTGCCATACTTCTGACCATTCCTCCAACCTTGCCAAGTCCCTTTCATCCTTTCCACGCCTCCTTGTGTATCAACCCTGTTGTGTTGTAACACAAATAACAGCTAAAACACACACACTCAGCTGGACCAGATAATATCTCCCTAAACTATTAAAATTATTAACTCCTTACATAGCCAAAACATTAAAACAACTGTTTAAACAATCCCTTGATAACAGTCAGGTACCATATGATTGGTTTGTGCATCAGCCATTCAATACATCAAAGGAAAGTAAAACTACATGTAATAATTATAGACCAATAAGCTTCACATCTGTCCCAGGTAAATTATTTGAACCATCTTAAAAGACTATACATTTGACCACTTGAAACAACAGGGCATTACAGACAACAATCAACCATATGCCATTCGTACAGCGAATACGATGAGGAAATTCCTCACAGCGACAATCTCAACAGGTTTCAAGATTGTTGCTGTGAGAAACTCAACAGTGAAATTTGCCCTTTCACTGTCTTTCACCCCTTCAAAACAACTCCTGACTCAGGTTAGATATCTTATGAAAGGGGGATGCAGGGTGCAACCCGCATGGGAGATTCGGGGGTGGGGGTTGCAGTACACCGACAGAAAACACACAATGTCTGACTGGCGAAATTTCACCTGTCAAAACTGGGGATTCTCGCCATGCCAAACTTGACAACACTGTTGTTTTTTCAGTATGGTAGAACCCAATCAACATGGATTTAAAGAAAAAGATTGTACACAACAAATCTCGTGTATTTCTATTAGAAAATATCTAAAGCATTTATTTATTTTTTATTTATTGACATCTTGGATTATACCACCTTTGAACTAAGAGCTCGTTTACAGAGGTTCCATGTCATGAGGTTATCAATACAGTAAAAACATAGAAGTAGGTCAGTTGTTAAAGTGTTACAGAAAATTACATACTTAAAATCATATCTGTGAAGAACTGGCAATACACAGAGTTAAAAAGACAGTAGAACAAACAGAGCAGGTCAGTTGTTACACTGTAACAAAAAGTCACATACTTTATATCGTACCTGTGAATAACTTGCAATACAGGGTAGGGTGGTGCAATGGAGAGGGTGGGAAGGAATGGATACTTTGACACAGCAAAAGCACTGGTCGAACAAGAGTCCTACTCATGTGAAGGGGACAAAGGGATAGGGGTTAACAAGAGCAGGATGGAGAATAGGTGATGTAAAGAGCAGCCTTAGGGCCTTGTCAATGGCATGTGAGAAAGTGTGGAGCTGGGGGGGCAAGGTGGCAGAATGGTAGGGCATGGGAGAGGTAAAGCATGAATAGGTGAGTGGGTAGGAAGGGTGGAGAAGTGGCTAAGAGGAGATAGAGGATAGAGGATATTTTGAGAGTGGGGAAATGGGTAGAGGGTTTAGCTAGTAGGGAAGTGCTGAGGTTGTGAAAGTGCCATAGTAAATCCAGAAGTAATTTAGAGCTACAGTCACAAATGCTGGTTGCAGCAAGGTGCAAGCACAGTTAGATTTGAACATGCAAGCTTAGGTTCTACCAATATATAATTTTGGACGAGCTTAGCCAATGGGCTCCCTAGTACTCAAATGACTGCTGTCCTTGAGAGGGTGCAGAGGAAGGGATTTTGAGCAGTAAACTGTTGGCCTGAGGTAAGGGGATGGGCAAAGGAGGCCCTGGACTCTAGGCAGTGTAGGTCCCACGGTGGTCTTTCTTGCGATCAGACATACTTGGTACTGAATCCTGCAGTGGAGGTTGAGGCAGCCTGATCGAGAATATAGTTTGCAGGTATGAGTAAGGTGGTGTGTTCCTAAGACAAGCTGACAGGCTTTATTAAGGCTAATTTGATTCTCTTTAGGGCTGTGTCCATGGCTACACCATACACTACTAGACCATAGTCGATTACAGAATGGACAGAGCTGTCACAGTGAGTTTTAGGGCCGCATCAGTTAGGCAGTGTTTGTGCCTATAGAATTGGCTGATTTTGAGGTTAGCAGACTTGGCTACTTGTGTTGAGAGAAAGTAAGGAGCAGCCTAGGTTACACCTAGATATTTAAACTGGACCATTTTTAATGCAGCGTTCTGGTTGTTCAGTATATTTAATTGATAAGACTTGTGTCTTTTGAGGAAGGAGGTGAACAACATTATTTCTGTCTTCTTATAGTTTAGTAGGAGCTTAGAGTTGAGAAACCAGGCCTCTACTAGCAAGACATTTGCCTGAATTTATTTTTTCAGGGTAATGGGGTCTTTGTGGATAGAGTAAAGCACTGTGTCATTGGCGTATAGTAAGATTCAATCTTGACAAGCCATTGGGAGGTGGATTAGAAACAGACTAAATAATAAGACACCCAGGACAGAGTCCTGTGGAACCCATGTACCAAACTTTCAAGGTTCAGAAAGAACATCTTGGATTTTAAACTGCTGTTCTCTCCCAGATAAGTAACTCCAGAATCACCTCACTGAAACTCAAGATAATCCAGTGGAGGTCAGCTGACTTAGTAGTAGCTCAGGACTGACCATGTCAAGGCCATGGTGAGGTCTATATATGTTGCCCCCACCATAAACCCCCAATCCAGTGCATCATGAATGTAGCCAATGAATTCCACAAGAGCTGTTGTGGTGCTATGCCGTTTCTGGAACCCATGTTGCTGGGGCACTGTAGTTGTTGTATTTGTCAATGTAATTAAACGAGTTAGTTATAAACAATGCATTTGAGTGCTTTTGAGAGCAGTGGGAGTACTGAAATTGGTCAGTAGTTGGAGTGAATAGTCCTGTCAATACTTTTATGGACAGGAGTGACCACTGTGGCTTTCAAGGACATTTTGCAGTTTTAGGAAAGATTCATAATTCTGGTTAGATCACTGAGTAGCTCATCATGGGTGAGTGCAATTAGCTTGAGGTTCAGTGTATCACTAATGGTTCTTGTTTTCCCAAGTACATGTAGGAGGTATTTTTGGCCTCAGATTTGGTAATATTCTTGAGGTAGAAGGTGGGGGGACTGTGCTTGCATGTGGGCTTTTATCAATTTTGTAGTTAGTGTCTCGGGGTTCAAGAAAGTCAGGGCAAAGTACTCCACTAATGTCAGTGAAAGCTTTATTGAAGGTGTTTGCGATGATTTTAGGGTCTTGGGTTATTGTACCCTCTACATCAGTGGTACTCCACACCATGGCTCGTGAGCCATATCGTCTCTTTAACACTTTTCTAGTGGCACCTTTCTGAAGCACAAACATTTATTTACTAGTGACTCTTTAAATGCCACCGCTTGATCTCACTTGATGCCTCATTTAGTATACATTGAAATTAACATTACCACTAAGCGCTATCAATGACTGTCCAATCATGCTAAATGGGCGATGTCAATTTCATTAAGTGTCTGCTAATGAATGCAGTCCCAGTGTTAGTGAGTCACAACTTGGGGTACTGAAGCCTCAACATTCCTGCTTCTTTGTGATGTATTAGCTCACTTCGCTTTGGTATATTCAGAGCGGCAGCTGGGAGGAGGCTTCAGTATCAGCACTCCATGTCTGTGTGCTTTTGGTGCTGTCTTCCATTGCAGGTACCACCTATGGACTGACTGCTTCAGTGACTGGGTGACAGATTGGAGGATATCTAAGTGCAGGTACAGCAATTTGCCAAGCTATTGTGTATCGTTTTACAAGACCTGATTTTATAGCAACAGAAGTGGGTGATCTATTTTGCTTTCTCTGCAGTTTTCAGTGAAGGCCTTTGATAGAGATGGCACTTCATTAAAATAGAGAAGGAGCATAACTAAATGCAGGTGCTGCAGTTTTAATGAAACTTAACAGTTTGAGAGCTTTATATGAGTTGGCTATGTAATTTATTTTTCATTCTGCAATGGGTGTTTGTGTTTGAGGGACTACAGCACTGTTAAGAAGGGTGTTCTTTGTCTTGTAATTGGTCTCACCAGTTTGTGGTGATGTGCACTGTGTGTAGGCTTTATATGATCCTTCAACATTGCTTGCTTTTCTCTCAGTACTGAGTTTGTGTGTGTGTGTAGTGCTGTGCAATGGTAGTCCTAGGAGTTTGGGTGTTTGTGGAAGGTTTATGTAACTGCTCTTAAAGCATGCGTGTGTGTGTGCTGTGGCTCCCTAGCGAACCCTATTATAAAATGTGGCTCCCAAGCCACATAGGACTGAAATACCACTGCTCTACATTAAGCATTGACTCGACGTTTTGTTTCAGTTTCCTGTTAGAGTTTTGATGTTATCCCAGAATTTACAACTGTCACCCCAGGAGTTGGCTACTTCACTTCTGAAGTACTGGCCTTTTGCGGTTTGAATAGCCCAAGTACATTTATTCTGGGCTGCTCTGTAGTTTTGCATATCTATAAGGGAACCTGAACTTCTTGGCTTATACCAGAGGTTGTCTCTTTCCTTCATCTTTTCGATGAGGTGTGGAGTGATCCAGGATTTGTATGACCCCTTCACTTTCTGTTTGGTGTAAGGTGCATATAAGTTGCAAGCGGCATTAAAGGTCTTAATGAAATGTTCCAAGCACTATGTCAATTAGATAGAAGTTTACCTTTGGACTGCATATATCTTGATTTCTCTAACACATTTTAATACCGTACCACATGCATCCATTATTACAAAACTGGTGGAAATTAAATTAGACCACAGGATGGTGCAGTAGATCCTGGAGTGGTTTGGTGACAGGACTCGAGGGTGTGCATAAATGGATACAATTCTAACCTGAGGCAGGTGACAAGTGGGGTGTCACAGGGGTCTGTCCTTGGGCCTATCTTGTTCAAGATTTTCAAATCTGACATGAAAAGAGGTTATGAACTGGGTATCTAAATGTACTGATGACTCAAAACTAGCAGGAAGTGTACAAACAGCAGAAGAAAATGCAGACTTACAAAATGATCTGAACAAAACTAATAACTGGGCAAAAGAACAAGGGATGTCTTAAGAAAATGTTGCATGTTGCATCCAAGTAATCAGCTAGATATCACCACATATTTAATGGATGGAGTGCCATTAAGAGTGTCTCAGCAGGAAACTGACCTTGGGGTGATATTTAACAATAAGATGAGTACTAACCATCATAGTGAAAGCCAGATTATTAAGGCCAACAGGGTCCTATATACAATCAAAAAAAGAAAACTTTGAAAAGAGCAGTAGTGAGGTGATAATGCCATTATATATACACAATAATGCATGGGAATGTGTGTTTAACAACTTTTACATATGCCCCAAGGTGCTGGATGCTACATAAACCCCAAGAGTGAAGCTCAAATGGTTAATTTAAGCATCCAACACTGAGGAGTGTAAAACTTGAGTTAAACACACAACCTCATATTTTATTTTATATAATTGCTGGGGAGTTTTCTCACAATTATATAAAATAAAAATAAATTGGTGTGCAGTCATGGTCTAGTTGTCATAAAGACCATGGATCCCGACTGCAGCTGCTGAAAACTTTCCATTTCTTTTTGTTTTCTTCTTTAAAAAAAGAAAGGTTTAGTCAAGGACTTTCAAGCCACACACTAATAAGTATTGGCAAAGGTTATTTGTTCTTTATTTATTTTCTTACCACTAGGAGCTGCTGGTGGCGAAGAAGACAGAGATCTCCAAGAAAGGGAGGACTGGAGGTTTGAGCAGGCATGTAGTGTGGGAAACTCAGTGTGTGTTCACCGTTATAACCCGAGGTTATAACAGCAAAGTATAACCTGGGTTTCCAATGGAGAAAACGCCCTCAGTTATTATATAGGAATTCCATAAGGCCATTATTGGATTATGCAAGCCCAGTATGGGAACACTAGATAAAGGGACAATAAATAAACAAGAGAAGTGCGAAGGAAAACTACCAAACTAATATATAAGTGATCTATCATACCAAGAATGCTTAAAGCACATAGGGTTAATGTTGCTACAGACAAGAAGGATTAGAGGAGACTAGTTATTATGTTGTCATGCAAGATGAACAGCTACTAAACGATATGGTTTAGAGTTTAAAAATGATACCGAGGTACCAGAGGCCCTCCCCACAGCTTAGTCCTCAGAGGTTTAATGTAACAAGAAGGAAGGCCTTTACACCCAGAGGGTGGTGAATCCCTGGAACAAACTACCACTAAATGTTATTGTCAGTGCAAATAAACAACAGTTCAAAAACAGACTAGATTAGTATATCAGTGATGGATACATACCTACTTATTATGGATGACTGGATAGGAGCATTTATGGTCTCACTGCCTATTTGAACCGTGAAAGTCAAAACTTGACTCATCTCTTTTGGTTGATCGAGCAAAACTAGAGTATTTCCAAGTAATTTGGAGATGTTTCAGCAGTGACAGTCAAGAGTTTTGTTACTGATTGCGATCTTTTTATTGTGAAACAAAATATAAAGTAACAATCATTTAGTTTGTTAGATGATTCTCTTTACCTTTCTTTTCCCATAGTTTTTTGTCAATGAGTCTGTCGGAAGGCGAGCCATCTGCTTGGTGTATTCCAGTCATAAAAAAAAAAACTTGGAGCTGGCCCATTCAAGCAGCAGTAGGGTTACACGCTCTTGATGCAGGCATCCTAAGTTTGGGAAAAGTGCAGGGTCGAGTATCCAGGAGGATGCCTCCTCCTCCATGGAGGGAGGGAGGGAGGATGCTGGCTCCACTGTTTCACTGTCACCTGGTGGTCTACAGGTGGTGGTTCAGCAAGGAGCTGCTAGTGAGAGGATGGGTGCTGGCGGTGCTGAGCACCATGCAGGAGTTCCATGTGTGTTTGCATGTACACCTCTCAATGCCAGTGTCTGAGTGGGAGGAACCCAAAAATCCAGGAAAAGAGAAGGACCCCAGCAGACATGCTCCACCCAGCTCATTAGGCTCAACACTGGTGATGTTAGCACTTCTCCATCTGGACCAGGCCTAGATGGTGCAGGCGAGGCCCACCACCCCTAGCCGATAGCCTCAGGTATGGAGATCATGTGGATGCTGGAGATGGAAGGTAAGCCCTAAGATGTTGGGTGACAGGGCTGGAGGAGCCAGTAGAATGGTGGGCCAGGGGACCTGAAGGAGGAAAATAAAATAAAATAATATTTGGCTTCTGGTTGGTAAAATGTGCTATCCTGTATGGTGGTAATGAAAAAAAATAGTTTAAACAATTAAAGGCTGGCCATTGCCAAATCATTATCTGGGTTTGTAACTACTGTCTGTATGGTTTTTATCTAGTGCATTCCTAATTTATTTATTTATTTATTTGGAAAGGAGTCACCAGGAATGACAACATGAACTGTAAACAGCTCATTTCCAGAAAGCGTCCTGGGGAGGGGTTATATATTAAGGGTGGAGCAAGTAAAAAAACATATCCAGAGCATATACAATAATGCACAGGCTAAAGTACAGGCATGTATACACAAAAATACAAATGTACATAAAGTGTTCCCCTATGGTACAAGCAAGAACAATCCAGGCCAGTTGTTGAGCAAACACATGTACCATACAGGACAACAACAACATGGCCAAAACAAGTATTAATAACAAGAATGGAGAGTATAGACAACATAAAGGGTACACTTGCAAGCGCTGGTGAGGGCCTATATACAGGGTTGGCCAAGAGCATAGGGTTGCCTATTAGAAGGCCGAGTAGCAGGGGAGAGGGGTTGGGGGGTGAGGAAGGACTGGAGCCAAGTGAGAATGACTCCCCTTCAGGATGCTGTTAATCTTGCAAAGGGCAGGAGGTGGGGGCGAGACATGCTGAGAACAACATTTCAAGATGTTGATACTGGGGAGGTAGAGCGAGAGATGTGCAAAGAACAACACTTCTTGCAGGGGATGAGGGCCCAGCAAAGTAGGGTAGAGGAGGAGGGGGAGAGACATATGAGAATAACACCCCTACAGGATGTTGAGATCCAGGGAGGGATGGAAGTGAGACATGTCGAGAACAACACCCTTCAGGATGCCATGAACCCTGCAAGGGACAAGGACCCAGCAAAGAGGGTGGAGGGCCAAGGGGAAGAGAGTCAACCTGATAGCTACACCCTTCAGGATGCTGAGAATCCTGCAAGGTGGTAAGGAATGGCGAGGATGGTTGAAGGGAAAGGAAGAGGGCAGGAGGGGGGGAGAGGAGAGAGAGAGTACTGAGGGAGAGAGAGAATGCTAAGAACAAGCACCCGTTAGGATGCTGAGAACTCTGTGGGGGATGAGGACCAGATAATGGGGAGAAGGAGGGAGGAAGGAGCGACACTGAGAAAGGGAGACACGCCAAGAATAAACAACCCTTCAGGATGCTGAGAACCCTGCAAGGGACAAGGACGTGACAAATAAGGGCAGAGGAAAATCTGGAGGGAGAGCTGGGGTTTGGGACAGGAGGGAGATGGGAGGAAGAATTAAGAAGAAATAGTAGAAGGAGGAATAAGCCATGAATTTGGTGGGGAGCAGAGAGGAGATGTAGTGTGAGAGAAACTGAGCAGACAGGGAAGATGAGGTGCAGTTGCAACAGTGAACTGTGCTGTAGGAGAAGTGAGTGAATGTTGGGAGTTGGCAGACCGAATATCCAGCAGGAGAGAGTTCCAGGTGCTGGGGAACTTGTACGAGAATGCAATGTGGTCCAATGAAGTGCAGTGAGCAGGCAGTGCAAGAGTTCTATATGTGGAGGCATGGAGGGTGTAGCAGGAGGGGAGGGCTAGATAAGAGGGAGGATAGGTAAGGAGGTAGGGTTCCGAGCCAGAACTTCCCCAGAAAATTAATGCTATGTGATAGGCATCTGGTGCTGACTGAGGAAAAGGAGAGTGATGTATAGAGATCACAGTGGTAAAGTACTGTCAGACCATAGTTTAAAGTTTTGACAAGCACCCAGCACAGTTCATGAATTAGATAAATACTCTTTCAAGCCCATTAACAGTAAAGACAAAAAACATATTTAACATAGAACATGCTGGGCATTGATTTGTTTTTAACTCTGTGATTAAGCACTTTTATTTAAAGCAGTCTTGCAGTCATAAAACAAATACACCTTTCCATCCAGAGTAGTGATGTGCTCATCCTTCATCATGCAGACAATTACTGTATGCTGTAGATGCGGTTTCTATGTCTCCTGGGCGTGATGCAATAATTTAATAAAATGCCTCACATATGTAAAAGATGCAAATCAAGTGACTGAATGTAGAGGCAGCAAGTAGTTACCATCTAGTTAAAGGGACACTGTCAACCTGTTCTCCATTATATTCTTTCTAGTTAAAACCCACATTTTATGATTGTCTACCTTCTCTAAAATTCATTAATGTTGCTGTTTGCTTTGTCTGTCTCTTTCTTTAGTAGAAATGAAATGCACGGTAATGTATATTTATAAACAACTTTATTTTGTTTCAAATCCTGAATCTATTCTTCTTGAATACTTCTTGAACATTAGAAGCACCCACTAACAGTGCAGTCACTTATGAGGCAGTAGCCACCTAAACTCCCACTGCAGCATGAGTGGCTAGATTGTGTTAGGGGTGTTTCTGAGTCCAGGAAAGATGTAGGGAGTTGATCAAGGAATGTAAACAAACCTGTTTTGGTGTGGTAACACCAGTATGGTGGGCAGTCTGTTTTTCACTGTTTAAAAGAAAAAAGACTCAGCATTAAACTACAGTAGTAGCTTACATCAGCAGTCTTTACAGAATGTTAGCAAGCATAAAATGTGTTTTAAACAAGGGACACTTTGAGGCTAAGGGGTTAATAGTGACCCTTAAAGAGCAAATATTTAAATAATATTTCACTCTTTTCTAATATTTGAAAATCTCCATATGAAAACTAAATAGAATAAACCTTTTATGCAATTCCTCCCATTGCTCAATCTATATCTTATTTGTTTTTCCCTTGTGTCTATAGGCACCCCCCACCTAACCTTTCCTCTCAGCACCCTTCCCCAACAAACATAACATTGACACTGGGGTGCCCAATCCTCAGTGTCACCACCTCATAGTTTGTTTTGTATAGCCTGTAACAAAGAAAACCATTTATCAATGTCTATTACTAGTGCCCTGTAACTGCCCCTCATCTGACCCTCCCTCATGGCACCCATCACCCCAAACATAACACTGACACTGGGGGTGCCTAATCCCTGTGTTGCCGTCTAGTATTTTTTATATTATAATCTGCAACAATGAAAACTGCCCATCAATGTTTGTTGTTGGCACCCCTGTAGTTGTCCCTTCACCCAACCCTCACTTTCAGCACCCACCACCCCACACACCTCCCCAAACATAACACCGGCATTGGGGATGCCCGATCCTCCAGTGTTGCCAACTTATTGATTTTATTTTATTTATATGTAGCCTATAACAAAGGAGACCATTCATTGATGTCTGTTGCTGAAAACCCTGTAACTGTTCTGCCCCACCTGACCCTCCCTCTCAGCAGTCACCTACCAGCACCCCCACCAACATAACACTGACACTGAGGGTGCCCAATCCTCAGTGTCATCACCTGCAATATTGAAAACCATCCCTCATTTTTGTAACCCTGTAAAACAGAAAACCATCCATCAAAGTCTATATTGCATCATTAGTCCCCCACGTGACCCTCCACTCAGTACCCACCACTCCACACCTCACCATGCACTAACACACCCACCAGGGTTTCAATGCTGTAATCTCCTTTGGACCACAGACACATCTTCGCTCTTCAAATACGGACTGTGAACTGAGAAAATTGGTTATGCAGTTCAATATATTTCAATGGGTTTTGAACTTAGTGGCATAGCTTGGCCACTTTCGAATATTTTGCCCCAGATTTTCAACATGCATTTTTACTGGGATGCCAGTCATGAACAATTATAGTGAAACTAGGCAAATATGTCCTGAAAGGTGATTTTGCCATCACTGCATGAAATCACCTTTTGAGCAGGAGTTAAACATTTTCTCCTGCTTGTTCATGAGGTGGGGTCATAAGAAGGCTATGTTGTTAATTTGGGCAAAATACAAAAGAAAAAACAACAACAAATAAAGTTATGAGCCTATACTGAAATTTTCAAATGCAGGTTTGTAACTTTGGTAATTATCAATGTTTTGACCCAAAATCTTCAACACAGCCATTTCTTCACAACACATCATGAATGTGACAGCTGTCATTTTTCAAATCCTGGCAAAATTTGTTTTTGTACTTGTGATGCAGAATGGTGTTTTGGTGGTGCAGAATGACGTTTTGGTGAGGATTTGAAATTTTCACCTACCGGATTCATCAATCAATCAATCAATCAGATTTATTTTTGACCTATTTGGTTGTTACAATTTTACAGAAAGCATAAAAATAAACTTAGCTGTATAGGTTATACATTACAACATGCAGAGCAATGGGCCTCCAGTAACACTTGGGTACTATATATCACAAATAATCTTATCTCATCAGTCAGATTAATATCAGGTAAAATATTTCAGTACATCATGGATCTGACTCAAATTAATATGTCCCTATATACTACAACCCTGGTATAGATCTTTAAATTGCATTCTCTGAGCTATCCATAATCTATACAATGATCTTACTAGAACAACATTCAATACTATGAATAAATATGCCCACAAAAATCAATTTCCCAGAAGGTTGAGCAATCTAAAGCATGTTAATTATTTCTACCAATGAGCATCAAAGGTATGTCTGCTCAACTTCTATACATATCTATATTCTTCTTTATCAATATGGATGGTTTTACCACCTAAACACTGGATACTAAGTATTGCAGTTACTTACAGCATGAAAACTCACTGCATGCGATCACAGTAATTTAAATAACATCTCCTTAATTAGACAATTCACTGTTAAAATACATAAATTGCATTCATTGGAACACAGCATAAAAAGTTTAAAAGCTGTTAAGCAATTTCACCTCTCTAAAGTTTTCTTGGCATTAATAATAAATATACAAATAATAAAAGACAGAATGCAGCAAAAGTATGGGTTAAAGCTCCATTTAAACATAAGGAGTCCATCAGATTCTTGAAAGTATTTTATGAGATTCTGATGTCCATAATCTATACATACCGTTACCATAATTTGTTAGTTCAGCTTAAACGTTGCTTGTACTAGGATTCAGAATGAGAAAGTCATAAAAATTATAGCAGCTTCACAGTTTGACTATATTAAAACTTCCTTTTATTTTGTTCAGTCACCAATCATATTTAGCAAATTTTCAAAATAAAAAAGGAGTTTAAAGGCAATACCTCAAGAATTAGTCAGTTCAGGGTATTTAAATAGCCTCTCCAACAACCGTAATCAACTTGAGTTCAAGCTTTGTACTATTAGTTCTCAGTAGACCACTCAAAAGAATAAAATCGTGGTCTTTCACCACAGTAATATTCAAGTCAACAAATCACAGGACAGGAAAACTAACCCATTCTAGAAAGCAGAGCAACTTCACATATAAAAACTTACATGACACCATGAGGACATAGTACCTCCTAAATGTCCTCTGGTCACCATGGTTGTATCAATGTGGAAATTAAGGAGGCTGTAATTACCAAAGATTGCTCCATGCTATCATTCCAAGGGTCCATATATTTTTCTCTTCATTATTTTTAGCCATTTGTGGCAGAAATTTACATGCCGCTCTTCTTAGGGGAGTCTCTTATACATTTCCAGGGACCAGCAGCATATATCATCTGTCCCACCTGGATTCCTCCAAATTTCAGTTGGTCAAGCAAATCTATGAGTAAAGCAAAAGTGTAGCTTTGCTAAGCATAGTATAAATAGTGTTTCAACAGGTAGAAAATATGCTTCCCATCCCCAGGTAACACTAGCATACAGTTTTGAAAGGTGAGCTATGAATATCAACATACAAACTGCAGAATTTGTCTTTGCCAACACTGTCTGCTCCAAAGGTTGAAAGAATACTTTTGATGGCTCAGGTTCCACTGATCATTACAATCAGCAGGTGATCTAAAACACCAAGAACCGATGCACCAATTTTGCAAACAGAACCTTGAATATCCTTTAGAGTGTCTGCATTCATACACAGTGCAACCTTTAAAACCATGTTCTAAAAGGGCTGCAATCTCTTAAAAACAGCAACAAATAATTTACACATTTCAGAAAAAACTCTGCCAATGCAAGTCACTTTATTAAAACAACATTTGGAGTTTTTGAGTTAAAATAAAACAAAATACAAGCTAACATAGAGCAGTGGAGATCAGTGCAGTGCTGCCTCCATCTTTCTGCCCTGGCCCTCAGTACTGTGCAGTCTTTTCTCTACTGGGTTCATTAGGTGGGGTAATAAGAATTCTATGCTGAAAATGTGGTTTACAAATATGGTAAAATGACCAGGTTATGACTGAAGATTACAATATTTCAGGTTCCTCAAAACTTCTCTAATTTTCATTACTTTAACTTCATCCTTTTAAAATAGCCATTTTCCACACAACCTCATAAATGTGAAGTGTCATTTTTAAATCCTGGATGAGATGTGTTTTCCACCTCTGGTCCAAAAAGACATTTTGGACAATATGCTATAAATGGTACATGTCATGTCTGTAAGGCGAATCCTAAAACAAGTATAGTCAAAACATGGGGTCAAAATTGCAAACAACAAATTGTTTAACAAGCATCAAATGTGCAGCATTGTCAAATGCTTGTTATAACTGAGTATGTTAAAACAGGTCATACTTCAATATGGAAAAGCACCACTCAACCATAAAACATGACAAAAATATATAATTGTATCAGTCTGCCAACTTTGTTTAAGCTAGCAGCTTATATTGTACATTTAAAGTTAATGAAAAAATCAAGACCTTCCGTCCAACTCTAAGCTAGACAACAAGTGGCCTCATATTTTATTTGAAGGCACACATTGCAGAATATGTAGTCCTGACCTTTGAAATCCACTGCCAGTTTACAAGAAATTATTAGTTAAAATAGTTTTATCTTAACAGTAAGGGTTAACACTGCTTAAGTTCCATGTTACAAGTGAACAGATGGTAATAATGTCATTTTCTTCTGTACAGTACCTTATCCACAGAATATACAGCATGATAAAAGAATGGTTTCCATGACATTTGCCTTTCATGTGTGATCCAGATCACCACCACTGAAGGGAATTATGTGGCAGCCTGAAAACAAAGTGATGTAGTATGTGATTGGAACAAATAGAGTTGGGTTTTGTAGTCATAAAACTGCAATTGTTTAAAATTAAGCTGTACAGTAAACTGTGATAATAGGAAAATGGTCTTAATAATATGGCATAGGTCTTAGTTTCATAATTACAATTTTTGTTTCTTTCTACTTTTTCCTGCATTTTTCTACCTGACATCTAAAATTTTGATATACAGTAAATTTTAATTGTCGATCAGAACTCATTCTTATTCCTGTACAGCAAATGCAAACTGTATGCTAATACAGTAAATTTATATTTGGACCATTAATACAAACAAGCAACTTAAATAAGTTAACACATTAATGGTCACGTGATGCAGGGCATGGAGTAACAGCCTTTTCAACACTCTCCAGTCACCTGAGCTCAATTTCAGTCAATTTTCTGAAGAAAGGGTGCCAAATACTTTTAGACTTTACAACAATTATTGTACTCACTCTTGGGCTCCAGTTGTGGCAGTTTTCAAAGCCTATGGATGTCAAAATGAAGAAAAATCAGCCGTGGCATACCCGCTGGTCACTCCTGAAAAGTCCCCTAAAAACCATGGGCCTCTAGCTCTACCAGGATCATCCTTAATGCTACAGTCAGTGAATCAGGAACCCCTCACACTTAGTAGGTTCCTCGAAGTTCATACCCTTTCAGGAGGATTTGCACAGCCTTACCCAAGATTTTAAACTGCTATCTCAAACAGTGGAGGAGGTTGCACAAACTGACAACTCTGCCTGACTTTGCTCCGTGGAGAAAAAAACTTGATAAAATTGACCCAAACCTGGCACTAATAAGGCATAAGATGGCACATTTGGAATTGAAGGTAGAGGATCTTAAGTGCAGCAACAGGAATAACGCAGTTTTAATTGGTCTCCCAGAGGGTGAAGATGGGCCAAATGCTGTTATATTTATCAAAAGTTGTGGAGAAGATAGCAGGCCCAGCTCCCTATGGCTCTGGTTATATCATTAAAGTGCTCACAGAACCCTCCGCCCCAAGCCACAACTGGGGCACCTCCACATCTGTGATCTTCAAGTTTCTTAATTTTTGGAACATCAGCATTTTCTAGTGAAAACCAAAGAAAAGTATGAAGTGAGATGGGAGGCTACAAAATCAGCATAGCACAGGATCTCCCAGCCACGGTGCACCAGAAGAGAGCTGCCTTTCATCCCATCGTGTCTAAAATCATAGCTGCCGGGATAAAATTCCAGATGGTCTGTCCATAAAGTTGCAAATTCTGTGTGATGATGCCTGGCTCTCTTATGAGGATCATGAGTCTGCACTGGCAAGGCAAAGGTTGCCCTTCCTGATCTTTTCATACCCCTGAAATTAATGTATTCCAAGGACTCTAATATTATTTAATATTTCCACATGTAAAGTGTGGGGTCAGATTGAGATCTACTTATCTCTATAAGATCGAGGCTCCTTTCAATTTATGTTCAGAAGAAGATATGAGGCATGTTCTACTCGTTATTTTCCCACTTTGGGCAATGCCCTGTGAAGCCGTGCAAGATGTCTGTGACTTCTCTTAAATCAGGGCTGTACTGTAAACCTATCTGCCCTCTTGAGACAATCAGGATACTCCCAATAAGTCATGTTGTCTATTTAAATGTTGAGCTAGTTTGTCGTGGACACTGCTTCTCCGTGATGTTTTCCTATAAAGGTTTTTGTTTTTTCTTTTCTCCTTCTTTACACTAATTAAAATTAAAACAAAAAGCAAGCAAGAGAATGACTGTTTTCCTTGGTTCTTATCCATTTCCCCACAAGAGGGAGCCCGTGGCACATGATCGGTATACTTGTAGTGGCTTCAACCTCCACAGATTCTTCCATTTTGAACAGTCTCTCAATGTTATATGTGGAACCTAGTAAATCTTTCCAGTTAAATATTACTCTAGTGCCTGTTAGTTGTCTGTTCCTTGATAGCTTGCTATATGTATGGGAGTTATTTTACCATTGTTTACTTTTAAAAGACTTATTTACAGACTTCATTTCTCTATTACATTATGCATATAAGGGATTTTTTGGATGCAAGCTGGATGTTACTTATATGATCTCCATTTGAATAGAAGCTCTTAATAGACAATCAATATTACTTATTGTTTAAAAGACTTGTAACTTTTGTTCTGTTGTACCCAGTGTAAAGGTGCAATTGCACAGTCTTCCTTTTTATCAATGTATTAATTTTATACTGTTTCCACATGCAAATGTTGTTATAGCATACTTAGGTTTCAGTTACATTTGATATACTGAGCTTTATTTTACTGTTATGAATAAGTGTGTTGCACAAATAAGTGATAATAGAGTTATAAGGTTCATCAATAGGGTTATTTTGGGTGGCTGGGGGTGGGAGAGGGGTAACTGAGTGCTGCTGAATGAAGTTTGTAACAGAAATGGGTGGTGGGTGGGTTGGGTAAATTGTTTACATTTTTAAAAGCATTCTACATTCTGAAACGTTGGGGATTCTTTGATGCCAAGGGCTGGGGTGGAGAAGAAGGGGTGATTGGGATATTTGTGTAGCTAGGGATCGATCTTGCATAGCTAGGATTAGAGTTTTGTTATACTGGGCAAGTATTTATATTTTCTTTCATTTTAATAATACAGTTATAATTAAAAGGCGAGCTTGTATAATTGTAATTAGTCCCCTAATTGCTTAAGTTTTGGTGCCCTTTTTTCATATTCCAGGACCTCCGATCTCTGATATTATTACATTATGGCTAGGGACCTCACATTTACATCATGGAATGTTAACAGGACTAGGCACAAGCTAAAACAGCATAACTAGCAGATGCCTCTTTATTCAAGAATCACATTTGATGATTCCAGAAGCAATAAAGATGAGATGACTGCAAATTGAATCAAATCCAAAAAAGGCAGCACCAGCATCCATCTCAGTTTGTAATGAAAGAACAAGATTTATTGTATTACATGCCTGTAAGGAGCAGTGGCAATTAAAAGCAGACTCACAAGCCCCGAACCCTGAGGGAAGTGCGCATGCAAACCGGTCGGGCTTGTGAGTCTGCTTTTAATTGCTACTGCTCCTTTTACAGGCATGTAATACAATAAATCTTGTTCTTCATTACAAACTGGAGACGGATGCTGGTGCTGCCTTTTTTGGATTTGATTGAGATTGATTTGCTTGCACAGCTCCAGCGTGGAGCTGCTTTTTGGCTTTCTAACGACTGCAAATTGGTCAAGTTTTTGCTGCTGAAAAGACTACTCAAAGTTGTGGAGTATTGATTCTGGTAACCCGTTCCACTCCATTTATCCCACTGAATATGCAATACATTGCTGACCCCCAAGGCAGATACATTTTGTTCAGGGAAAATGCACCTACGGACCTTTCATTAAGTAGCATCTATGGTCCTAATATTGATATACCAGAATTCTTTGTATAACTGATTAATGCACTTATTCCTGTTTTACCCATTTCAATGATTTTGGTGATCTTAACCTAACTTTCAACCCAAATTTGGACCATACTGGGAATAAATTTAAGGGTCTCTCTCCAGCACAAAGAGCATTTAGGAAATGCTGGATTAGGTAGGTCTATATGATCGTAGGCGTATCCTCCACCAGTGGATAAGCAATATCTTTTATCTCTCCAGTTCATAAAACATCATCTAAAATTGTCTATATACTGCTCTTGCATAATTTGCTTCCGGGGTGGTGGATTCTGCTATACAACTTGGACCTCCTTCAGATCATGCTCTTGTCACTTGTCAGCTAGCATTCTCCTCTCTTCCTAAAGTTGGAAGTCATTGATGGAGCAACAACCAACTTTTAAAAGACCCAAAAATGATTCAATATATTTCTGAAAACATTCAGCAATTTTTATCTGCTAATCACAATTCCGTAGGTAAGCCTGATACAGAGTGGTACACTCAAAAGCATATCTAAGGGACTTTTGATTGGAATTGTTTCAAACCGCAAAAGAAGAGGGAAGGTTTGTTATTAAACTTCCTTTCCCATATTAGAAATATAGAATCCCACTTATCTCCCATGATGCCTGATTGTCTCAGGCAGGAACTTACCAGTTAAATGATAGAGAACCTCTGTGTGCAAGCACTGAGGCAATGGTTACTCCAAAGGGCATTTGTCCTGGAAGCCAAGTTTCAAAGAAATACAAAATCACACATGCCCCACAATGCAAAGCATCATGGGCTGCATATGCAAATCACCACAAAATATTATGCTGGTTCAACTTTAAGCAGAAATGCATGGTGCGAAAGGCCCTCACACAGTTTGCAAAGGTACCAACAGGAGACATAGACGTGTTTCGTCCTACCAGGACTCATCAGTGTGCCTCATCTGTTTGACCCCAGTGGAATGAACCAGCTACCCTAAAATGGTCTATCTTGGGTTATGTTGTGGTGAATGCCTATTTGAACCTTCTGAGAGAGAAGGCAGAATTTACTATTTTAAAACCAATGAGAAAGCTGGACATGTGCTTTCCTGTGTCTCAAACAGCAGGAATCCTCTCGACATATTGGGTCCATTAGGTCTACTATAGATAGTTATCTGAAACTTACCTAATTTACATCACCACAGAATTTCTAACTTTATAAACAGCTATATAGCTCAATGGCAAATCCTCCCTCTCTACAAAACCTCAACAACTACCTCAAGGACTCTCTTCTGCCTTCCTCTCAGACTCTCACAGGCTACTTCTTTGTGCCCCTATTTCCTAAGCAGAACTCTTTAGGATAATAAAAAGCTTCCCAATGAGAAAACTCTGGGGCCAGATGTTTTTCTCCCACTTTTATAAAACTTTCACCAAACAATTAGTTCCTTATTGCTACCCCTATATCAACATATTCTGTCAGGGACCGAAGTCGACCAGTCTTTATTTGAAGTTATTATTGTTCTTCTTCCTAAGCCTAATAAGCCTTTAGATCTTGTCACTAGCTATCATCCTATTTCTGTTCTTAATCAAGATATTAAAATCCTGTCCAAACTACTAGCGGATCATATAAATTTGGTTCTTCGGATCTTATTGGACATGAACAAGTGGGTTTTAAGAAGGCAGATCCTCGATTGACCATTTACATACCCTTGCTCATGTCTTCTCGACATCAGGAGGCAGACTTTCCATCTGCTTTAATTTCCCTGGATGCTGAGAAGGCATTTGACAAAGTTAATTGGAATTTTTTGTTTCCTACCCTGCATGCATTTGGTTTTCCTGAAGAATTTCAGACTTGGGTGGGGGCTCTTTATAACAGCCCTTGGCCCGTGTAACAAGTAATGGAGTCATTTCAGTTCTTTTCCTCTACAGACATGGTAGGGTGTCTCTTGTCCCTCTTCTTTTCAATTTATACTTGGAACCCCTGATTTGCCAGTTAGTTAGTTGCCTAGGATTCAAGGAATCAATATATCAAAATATGAGGTTAAGGTGTCGGCCTATGCCGTGATCTTCTACTCAAATATCCCTCAATTTCCTCCATCCCACTCATGTTGGAGATCATTAAAGAATATAGTACTTTCTCTAATTATAAACTGAATATTGACAAAAGCGATTGCATCCCTCTTAATTTCATAACTTTAAAACAAGATATCACTACTTTAGGCTTATCCTGGATGAGGGATTCCTCAGATACTTGAGGATAGAACTTGTTAGAAATATACACTCACTTCAAAAGAAGAACTTGGATGATCTGTCGACTACTGTCATGCAAGATCTTAAAAGATGGTCCCTCCTCCATTATCTTTATGGAGTAGGATCAACCTGATAAAAATTAATGTTTTCCCCGACTTTTTATCCAATTAATATACTTAATTTATAGTTACTGCTATCCTGGTTTAAAAAGGCAGACAGTCTTTTCTTGATTTTATTTGGGCTAAAAAAGCTGTTTATAAGTTAACTGCTCCTAAACTCAATGGAGGCCGTCTCCCACATATAGTCTCTATTACTGGGCTAGTCATGCCAGTAAATATCTTAGGTGGTTCACTCCAGAAACTGACTCAAACATGACCTCCTATATCCCAATCTGGTTCAAACTAGAATTCACCCAAATAAAACAGCATTCTCTTTCCTTCTCCACTTTTACATACCAAGGTAAAATTCCTTCCTAAATCATTATATGATACCCCAATTTATACTTCCATTAAAGTTTATTCTCAATTATGCACTTTCTTAAAATATAAACATTACCAGGACTTGACCCAGCCTTTTTCAGTAATCCCAATCTTAAAATAGATGACAAGCTTCTTCTGCCTTCATGGCTTCCATGCTTCAAAGATTGTCCTCTTTCATATTTTGCCCATACAGAAGATGGATCCTGGCTTTCTTCTGCTGACATCATTATTAAAGCAAGTATTCCCACTTACAATATTTAAAATTTTCCAATTACATCACCTGTTAATAAAAACTATGGGAGAAACCCCATCGCCCATAGTAGGATTGCCATTTATTGGTTGGTTCCTATAGTGGGTTTCCCACATGCTGTATCAAAGTTAGTTAATCTTTTGTTTACCTGGCTATATCCTGGTCACTTTGGCCCTTCCACATACTGGTCACCTCTTTTTCCTGAAGAGAATATCAACTGGCCCATTTTATGGTGGGATTGTCATAAATACATTATTCAAGATGGGCTTCACCTAACTCAATTCAATATATTACACAACCTATATTACATGCCTCAAAAATTGGATAAATATGGATTTCCCTTCCTCTATTTGTCTAAGATGTTCTCAAGGTGAAGGCAATCTCTTGCATATATTTTGGTCCTGTCCTACAATACTCCCACTCTGGTTCCTAATTAAACAAAGAGCAGACCCCTTTTAGGAATTAATGACTTGTTTTCTCCAAAAATGTGTGCGTTAGGAGATCTTTCAGAGATCTCAGTCAAATCCATAAGTTCTATATGGCCTTAATCTCCTTGTTGGTCAAAAAATTGATTTTGAGACATTGGTAGGACAATGTGGTGATCTCCTATATAGAATGGCTGAAGGAACTGTTATCTAATTTGAGAACTGAAAAAATGATTGCCAGCCTTCAGCTGCACCTGTAACTTCTAAAAGCTCTGGGCCAGTTTTCAACACTGTCTTCCTACAACCTGCCTAGGCATGTGTTATTTTACAAATGGTTCTTCTACATGTTGTTTATGTACTTTTAAAATGCAAGATTGGGGGCAGTGGGAGGAAGGAGGGCAGGGGTGAGGAGGAAAAATCTTGTCAGTTTTCATGTAGTCTTTGTATATCGTAATATGCTTGTTGCTTTGTCCTCTGTACTGTGAATTTTTTAATAAACTTTAAATGGAAAAAAAGTTAACATATTAATAGTGAGTACTTGGACTCATCAGGTATAGATCCTTTACTAATACTGGGTGCTATATATGATGCCAACGTGCTGTATATACCAGTCATATTGGAATCAATATATGTGAATGCTGCGGGTGGTGTCTCACAGACTTTGGATGGCGTTCACTAAACGAGGAGAAAGGCAGGTATGTGGCCACTCCCCAGCTGTGCAGACTGCAATGTACTGGGGACATTCTGAGGATGTTCTAGCACTATGAGGCATTCACAAAAGAGCATAGCACCAGGTACAGGAGTTCTGGTTCTGACAGCTGGGACCCTGCCATAACCGTGTGCACATCCCACAGATGTTACCCACTGCTCATGGTGGTACTGGTATTTAAGCTCCCCATGCTGTTGCAGCCTACAGGACCACTGGGGATGGTGGGGCCAGCCATTAGGATGGGTGCCTGTCCACCATGCCGTGCTGGCATTGCTGTGGATCTGCAGGGGCCCATTCACTATTGCCCCATGGGCATGAGGGATCCACTATAGGACCTGGGTCAGGCATCTGATTGGATGCCTGCCTGGGTCCACAACTCTAGCCCTGGCTGCTCTGGGGAGAAATGCACACCAGGGAGGTGAGGCTGCAGACAGGTGGTGACCAGTAGTGAATACCAGCCAATGTGCACTGTCCACAGGTGCTCAGCTGCTGGGCAGGGTACATACCTTTGGCATGTACCTTTGACCCATTCATGCATATCGCTTATTGACTGTGCAAAAAAACATAAAGGAGTTTACAAGAATGGATGAGAAGCATAGCTTTCTTAAATTGTATAAATTTTAAATTAACATTTTTCTATGAAGTGATCACTTTTTGGTGGTAAAATTTGGTTCCACAGTTAAACTACATCACCAAATTAAGTATTTAATTTTTTTTTCATCTTAACATTTTTAACGGGTAAGTACACTGTGCCACATGGCTCTTTAAATGGCATGACCCAGGACATAAAAAGATAAAACATCAACACATAGAGAGCAGTGAAAACATTAAAATGCAAACATATAGCAATTCATTGTACAATATTATAATGAGTGGAACAGCTAAAAGTAGAATCAAAATTTATAAAGATATTTCAAATGACTAATTGTATTTATGGCTCTAATACGTGGACATATAGAATTCCAACTTTTGGCATCCATAAACATATATGATTTCTGACCCTTTGAGGTTTAAAAATGTAGCACAGATAAAGTCATATTGCTGGAGCATAAGCATTTCAATATATTTTTAAAGCTTAGGATACCTCATAATGGACATTTGTTTCCTTTTTTAATGCCTTGTATGTCATACAATTTAAATAGAACATATTCCCCATGTCCAATATTAACCAATCCTACTTTTATAGAGGTAAAATGATGTTCTCTAGCTTTTCCACAAGGACAAACTTACAGATTGAATTGTACATATATTGTATACTCTCTTAGCTTTTACTTTTCAGACACATGCACCCATACCACACTTCCATAATCAATTGCTTGTAAAAGACAAGCTTGAGATATGGACTTTCAAGCAATGTCTGCTAACAGGTCTCTTAATCTATACAACGCACCCAATGTTTTTATGTAGCTGGCCACAGACTAAGTCTGTATGCATGTCACAAAATTTAGATGACATCTTCAGTCACCTTCAAATACTTAAAATGACTGCCAACCTTCAACAATCCTCTTCGCTAATTTTTAGACAAGTTGTCATTAGTTCTACTAAGCTCTTCTGAAGTAAAGACTATCATAACTTTTCTTTTCCTCTTATTCACCAGCATCTGATTTTGAATAAAACAACTCTGCACATAGTCAAATTTTGTGTTCAAGTTTTTGTTCAACTCATTCAAATCTTGATGTGCTATATAAATAGCTACATCATCAACATAGAATGCTGTTTTGACAAACTTAATATTTGAAGCCGACTATTAATGAATAAAGAAAACAAAGGGGTCCCAAGAATGGACCTCTGAGATACTGAACATTATGAGTTATTCCTGTTACCATATGTCTGACATAGTTCCATTTCCCTTAACCATGTGCTTTCTATTTGGAAGAAAACTAGAGACCCACTTTGTAACAGGGTACCCATCCTAACGTTGTGATCTTTAGTCTCTTGAGTGAGTGAATGATACACTAGATTGAGTGCTTTGGTCAGGTCCACAAACACTGTCCCCATGAACATGCCCCCCTTCATGTTCACTTAAAGATTATCAGTGATCCTGACCAAGGCAGTCCCGTGCCATAGTCCATCCTGAAACCATGCTGCACATTTGTCAAGACATTCTATTTTCCAAAATAATTTGTCAACTGTCCATGGAGTATCCTTTCATGTGTTTTGCCCAACAGCAATAAAATAGAAATTGGACTGTATTTTCCTACTTTGTTTTTAGACTTCCTTTATAAATTTGCACAACATATGCTATTTTCCAAACGTTTGGTATCTTTCAAGTTATACTGGACAAGTTAAACACTTTCTATATCGGCAGTGATAATTCAGCTGTAGCAGCCCTTATCAACCTAGCCTCAACCCCATTTATTCCTTGCTCTTATGAGAAGTCATCAACTTTAATGTCTTTATTGATATAGTAATTTGCAGTTAATATACTGTATATTATGCTGGTGCAGTACTGCTGTGATAGTTAGGGTTGAATAAGATGTTTAATATTAAACTAATTTTGTACCTTAATAACTTTGGCAGCACTTGATGAAATAGCCCAAAATGTTGCATGTGTAGTCTGGCTAGTAGGCTCTCAAAGTTGAAAAGTTTTGTGATGGCACCTGTGTCTGGTTTCTAAGACAGGAACATGGATCCTTAAGGAAGTATGTTTTGCTCTCACACACAGCCTACAGTAGATGGCACAGAATTATTTCATGAAACTTTCAGGGTAAAAGTGTTCTGTGAAAATGTATTGCCTTTCAAAGGTTTTGTGAAAAAGTATGAAACAGTTCAAGAATTATAAGGACATTAAGATTTTTAAGCTTACTCAATAGGATTCTTGGACAACTCTGATACCAATGATAAAAATCATCATTCATGAGAGTTTATCACAAAGTATTGCTTGCAAGAAAAACAGTCAATCAATGATGGTCACAATTTTGTTTTTGTTTTTTCTTTAAACTAAAAACATTGAAAATAAATAAAAATGATGTATTAAAATTACACACCTAAAGCTAGGAAATGGGACTCATTTAGGAGGTTCTGGTGTTAGTTTTTAAAATGTGCTTGTAAATAATGTTTTCTGGCACAAAAAAATCATGTATGCTCTGTTATGTGAGAAGAGTGGTAACCAGTATTCTCTGTATGAGAACAACAGGACTTTCTTGATTTGTACAGCTGCAGCTAGGGTTACACTGTCAGCTTCTGTGGGAGCAGTGAGCCAGTGGTCTACTGAGCCACTGCTGTGTCCCAGTACAAATCAATCTATCAATCATTCTATCTGTCTATGTATCTATCAATCATAACTGCCTGTCTGTCTCTATCTATCTAGCTATTGATCCATCTGACTGTCTGTTTGTTTATGTATGTATGTATGTATCTCTCTATATGTCCACCATCCTAGAAGGGCAAGAGTAGCTCTCCGGCCCCTCTAGCTGCTGGAGGTCTGCCTCTGAGCAAGTAAGTGGTCTACTGAGAAATATAGGATATTCTTGTCTCAGAACAGGACAATCAGGAGCTTAAAGGGCACACAGGCAGAAAGTAAGGAGAGAGAGAAAAAACAGAGGAAAGAGTAAGGATTGCAAACAGTTAAGGGGCCAGAAATAAGACATGATTGGAGTGGTGAAGTGCAGTGGCTGTGGAGCAGCAGTCTTCCGGGAGATGTTCTGGAGGATGCGGTGTTGTCCCATCTGTAGGCACCTCTCTGGGCTGAGGGAGGAGGTTGCTCATCTCCAGGCTGAGTTGGCCAGGATTTGTGGGACCTCCTCTTCCATCCAGGGACCACCAGTGCCACTGCCGTTGCCGCAGAGGTTACCAAGAAAGAGAGGCGGTTGGACCACAGTGGGCTCAGGAGGGTGAGGTGGTGGAACAGAGGCGCATCCCTCCAGTTGTACCTCTCCACAATTCCTATGCCATTCTGACAAAGTGTGGTTCCTCTATGGAGGCACCCACAGTGGAGACCAAGGAGGATGCTGGGAACCTCCACAAAGGAGACCCATAGGAGGGTGGCAGGGGACCCTGCAGGGAAGGAAACAACTCCTGGTGGGGACTCCATTGGTAGGAAGGTAGAACTGGGGAAGGAAGGGAGAGGAGGTTAGGTGCCTGCCTGGCGCCATGGCTTGGAGGGACAGGGAGCGAATCCTCAGGATTGCAGGAGCAGCTGCACAGGGAGGGAGCTGGATGTCATTGTCCACCTAGGGACAAATGACCTAGCTAAGAAAGGGATTAGAAGTGCAGGAAGAGTTTGTGGAATTGGGGAGGGCCTTAGTCAAGTAGCACACACGGTAACCTTCTCGGAGGTGCTACCCATCTATGGCATAAGAGAGGCTAGGGTGTTCCACACCATGGGATTCAATCAGTGTTTGAAAACTGGTGTGGAGCTCAGAGATTTGGCTTCATTGGGGACTGGGGTCCACCTGGAGTGATGCAAGCCTATACTGGCATGATGGGCTGCATCTGTCTGGGAGGAACCAGGATTCTAGGTGATAGGTTTAAATGCTTCATTGGCAGCTTTAAACTGGCCAAGGGAGAGCACTGGAAAGGAGCAGGAAAATCCTAGCCCCAAATAATCACGGCAGTAAGTGCGAGCAAACACCAACATAGAGGTGTTGATAGGGAGAAGGGCAGGGGTAAATGGAGAAAGTGACAAAGGCAAGAAGGACAGGGATTGGGAAAAAGGAGTAAGGCTATCAGGAAATGGAGAGGTAATGAGTACCAATGCCCATAGTCTGGGCAACAAGCTCCCTTGAGCTGATGGCCTTAATGGAAGAGGGATGCCTGGATACCGTAGCAGTCACAGAAACATGGTACACAGAGAACCATGACTGGGATGTTAACATACCAGGGTACATAACCTACAGGAGAGACAGGCAGGGGAGAAGAGGGAGGAGTAGCTCTCTATGTAAAGGAAGGGATAAAAGCAACTGAACAAAAGAGTAAACAGGGAGGAGAGGAGGCACTGTGGGTCACCTTGGAGACTGGAAAAGGGCACCACAATCCGCACAGGGGTTGTGTACAGACCCCCATGTCAGGGGAAGGAATGGACAAGGATATGATAGAAGGCATTTTAGAATGGCAGAGAAAGGGAGATACTGTTGATGGGAGACCTGAATATGCCAGATGTTAACTGGAGCACAATTGCTGCAGCCACATCCAAGAGCAGGGCCATTCTTGATGCCCTACAGGTGGCAGGCATTAGACAGCTAGTTTCGGAACCCACTCATGAGGGAGCAATCTTAGACCTCGTACTCTCAAATGGGGGTAGTGAGAGGATCTCAGATCTAGAAGTGGGTTGCCATCCGGGGACAAGTGACCATCAAACAGTGTGGTTCACGTTAAACTCAGCTACAGAGTCTAGCCATACAAAAGTGAGGGTACTGGACTTTAGGAGGCTGACTTTGGCAAGATGGAGAGTGCCTCAGAAAAGCACTAGCAAACAGGCTAGAAGGAGGTATGGAGCAACAACAGGGAATTATCAAAACTGCCATCACAGAGGCAACAAGCAGTGTGAAGCAAATAAACAAATCAAAATGAAAGAAAAAGCCACTATGGTTCTCAAAAGGGTGGCTGTGAAAGTCAGGAAGAAAATGATAGCATTCTGGAAGTATAAGGAAACACAGAAGGAGCAGGACAGAGAGCTGTACCAGTTAAGGCAGAAGGAAGCAGGAGGGAAGTCAGAATAGCAAAGGCCCAAACTGAGGAAAAGATAGCCAACTCAGTTAAGAAGGGGATAAAACCTTTTATAGGTACATCAGGGAGGAGAAAGACAAAAGGAGGATAGTGAGGCTGAATAGAATGAACGTGGGTGGGCAGAGGGGACAGTGAAAAAGCAGGAATACTGAATGAATACTTCTGCTCAGTATTCACAAAAGAGGAGGGAAGTGCCTAATCCAACTAACAGAAGCACTCTTGATAGGGGGTCGATCCCAGTCCTTTCACAGAAGAAAGGGTTCTGCAAGAACTCCTAAAACTGAAGGTGGACAAAGCAATGGTTCCTGATGGAATTCACCCCAGAATTCTAAAAGAATTAAGGGAGGAACTAGTGAAACCACTGGCTACTCTTTTTAATAAATCATGGGAGGATGGTGTGGTACCGAGGACTGGAGGAAGGCGGATGTGATTCCCTTCACAAAAGTGGGGCCAAGACAGAGGCAGGAAACTACAGACCTGTCAGTCTGACCTCTGTGGTAGGGAAAGTGATGGAGTCACTTCTGAAGGAAAGAATAGTTGAGTACCTAGAGGCCAGTGGAGCACAGGACCCAAGGCAGCATGGGTTCACAGAGGGAAGGTCATGTCAGACAGATCTAATAGATTTCTTTGACTGGGTGACCAAAGTAGTAGACCAGGGAGGGCTGTGACATGGCCTACCTAGACTTTTAGCAGGCATTTGACACAGTCCCACACAAAGATTAATAGTCAAATTAACCAGCCTGGGAGTGGGACCCAGGGTGGTAGCCTGGGTAAAACATTGGCTGGACAACAGGACACAGAAGTTAATTGTAAATGGAGTCCACTCTGAAGAAAGGGGGTTCCTAGTGAGGTACAGGAGTTCAGTATTGGGTCCAGTCCTTTTTAATGTCTTCATCAGTGACATTGCAGAGGGACTGGAAGAAAAGTATGCCTTTTGCAGATGGCACAAAGATCTGCAACAGGGTTGATACACAAGGAGGCGTGGAAAGTATGAAAAGGGACTTGACAAGGTTGGAGGAATGGTCAGAAGTATGGCAGCTAGGATTCAATGCAAAGAAGTGCAAAATAATGCACCTGGAAACAAGAACCCAGGGGA
The DNA here is from genome assembly GCA_016271365.2 of Neoceratodus forsteri. Taxonomy (NCBI): domain Eukaryota; kingdom Metazoa; phylum Chordata; order Ceratodontiformes; family Ceratodontidae; genus Neoceratodus; species Neoceratodus forsteri. Next base: position 360,923,176 of record CM028131.1, on the reverse strand, counting down.
GGAATACACAATGGGTGGGGAGGTAGTAACAACAACAAAAAGGAAAGGGACCTGGGGGTAATCATATCAGATGACCTTAAGGTTAGCAAGCAATGTGAGAAGGCAGTAGGGAGGGCTAGGGGTATACTGGGATGTATAGGAGAGGCATCATCAGCAGAAAACAGGAAGTTGTTATCCCTCTGTACAGACAGTTGGTGAGACCCCATCTGAGTACTGTGTCCAGTTCTGGAGACCCCATCTCCGCAAGGACATAGACAGGATAGAGGCAGTCCAGAGGAGGGCAACTAAAATGGTGCAGGGTCTGCAAGAGAAGCCGTATGAGGAGAGAGTAAAGGAGCTTAATATGTATACCCTGAGGAAAGAAGGGAGAGGGGACATGATAGAAACTTTTAAGTACCTCAGTGGAATCAACAAAGTCCAAGAGGTAGCATCTTTCAGAAAAAGAGACTTGCAAAAACAAGGGGACACAATTTAAAGATAGAAGGAGGGCAGTTCAGGGGCAATGTGAGGAAGTATTATTTCACAGAGAGGGTAGTGGATGCATGGAACAGCCTTCCTGAGGAGGTTGTGGGTCTAAAACTGTGGGAGAATTCAAGAATGCATGGGACAGACATAAGGCAATTCTTATGGGGGTAGGAAGAAATAGGCTGTTGGTTAACTAGGATCTGCGGCCTATCCTGTGGAGGGAAATGGGCAGACTAGATGGGCCTAGTGGTCCTTATCTGCCGTCAAAGTCTATGTTTCTATGTTTCTATGTCCATCTGTCTGTTTTTCTGTCTATCTATTTATCCATCCATCCATCTTTGACAGGGTTGAGTAAGACCCTGTCCTATTTGTTATGTACAGAGAGTTAAAGCAATGATCTATTGTGGCTGTTATTTATTTATTTATTTGAATTTTGTTGACTGGATCGGTCCACTGAGACAAAGCTATCCCATTTTCAGGGGTGACCGGGGAATATAAGCATTCCATACATAAGATAAACATTGCTATACAGTGGAGTAACAAATTATACTTACAAGTACAGGAAATTAAAACATATAGGGCCAGATATTCAAAACTGTGCTCCAGAGCTAAAGTAGCACTGCCCAGCAGGCAAACATAGCCTGGAGCAAAAAGCAAACTATGTTCAAAAGGAATAGCCCGGAGCAAACCTGCTGAATATAGCAAACAAAGGAAGTCGGGCAAACAGGGCCAGGAGTGCAGGGCAAAAATAGCCCATGAATAAGATAGCACTGAATATAGCAACAGAGAAGTCACATTGCCACTGCAGCCCATTAGACACTGAAGAAAACTAGTGTTGCAGGTGGACAGCATTGTGTGTGACTGCACAGAGATGTCTCACATCCATTGCAAACAACAATGTAAGCCACACACTGCAGAACTGTGCTATGCTGACGTGAAGTTTACCATGCTAACCTGAGTACACTAGTGCTAACGCATTAGCCCAGTGCAAGCTGAATAGCCCGGGCAAATGGGAGTCATATTCAAAGCTCCCATGCAAATGTGCCTACTTAGGTAATCTGTGGGAAAACAGGTACATTTGCATCTCATTATCTGCTGCTTAGCAGTCAGTACCACATAGTTTGCCTGGTGCTACTGCATGGACACACAGCACAACCTATTGGTCAGAATGGTAGTACAAGCTGGATGCAGCAAGCCAAGGCATGCCACAGCATCCCCTGTTGGTTAGCAGGAAGTACAGGCTGGAATCAGCAGGAACTGTGTGCTGGCAGGCACAAACAGAGCAGACATCCTGCCCATGCAGCACTGCATGCTGTATAACACAAGTATGAATATAGGGAGAGAGAGACATGGAGAGAGTGATACCTGTGTGTCACATAGCTAGATATACAACTGATATACTCACATGCATATATATCTGTATAGATACAGATATATATATCTATATATATATCTATTTAGAGAGAGGAGGGGGATAGTCACACACATGTCCACTGGCCATATGTGCTCTTGTAGATGCCACCCCAAACAACATAGGCACCCCACGGCAGGTGTTGGTAGAACACAATGGGGGACCCATGAATGCATGGGACAAGCATAAGGCATGCCTGGTGGGGGTGGATGGACATATGCTGTAGACTACTGGGTGTGCAGCATATCCATACAGTAGGGACCTGGGCAGACTGGCTAGGCCATGCTGTCCGCCCTGTCATCATGGTCCCACTCCCTGTTGCCGTGTGCTCTGTTGCACCCAGGTAGTCTAGTGGTGCCCCCTAGCATGTTTCCCATGCCCCATAGGATGAGATTACCCTGATAGTTAGTGATGCCCCAGCACATTTCCGACCCGATCCCATAATATCACATATATCCCTGATAGTCTAGCACCCCCAGCATGTTTCCTGACTCCGATCCCATAATATCTATATATCCCTGGTAGTCTAGCGGTCCCTGATGACCGATGACCACCAAAGCCAGAGTCTGATGCTTCTAATCTTCGATGAACACATTGTGTACTACCAGCAACAGTAAGTGAAATATGCAAACTTTTAATGCTTTTATTTCTGTTCGTGTTTTGGGGGAGAGGGGGTAAATTGTGATTGAAGTGTATCTCTAATCATGTTTTTCTCCTGTTTTTTTTTTTTTGTGTACAGCTATTTTACCACCAGGGTGATGAACTCTTGGTAATACATCAGGTATGAATAGCAAAGGTAAGTAAAGTATTTAGTCTGTTAATTGTTTTCATTCTGTTTTGGAGTGTGGGGTGGTGGCTTATTAAAATAGAATAGGGAGACTGCCTGGATGTGTGTAGGCCATTTTGGAAAAGCATTGCATTTCATTATGTCTCCCTACAGGTAGCATCCAATCAAAAGACCTTTTTGGGTAGCATATCATTGCCTGAATGGGCATCATGCTTGAGTGTCATCCTCACAGCTGTACCTCTCGGCTCTGAAGGTAAGATGTGAATTTGTATGTTGGCCTGTTGAAGTTACAGTGTTATCCTATGGGCTTAATTAAGTTTTATTGTTTGCTTTTCTTAATGGCTACAATTATTTAAGGCTCTGGCATATGATATTCTTGTAGTGGCCACTGTGCCCTTTCAGACCATATATAGATTATTACTTAGCTCCAAATATTGCCAGAATTATGGCTTGTTGAATTTATAGTGCTATTCTATAGGCTTAATGATGTCTTATTACTTCCTTTTCTTCATGGCCACAATTATTTAAGGCTCTTGCATATGGCATTCTGGTAGTGGCTGCTGTGACCTTTCTGACCACATATAGATTGTTACTTAACTCCAAATATTGACACAGTTATGATATCTTATACTTCCAGTGTTATCCTATGGGAAACTGCATGCCCATGATGAACTCCTTTCCTCTGCATCCTCCTCCTGAGTCATCAGCATCAGAAGACATCTTCTGGAACCACTGTACTAGGCAAAGTGCTGTGACAACTACATTCTCCTCCTGAAGTACCAGCAGCACAAGACAGCCTCAAGCACCAGTGTACAAGCCAAAGTGCCATGACCACTTCATCCTACTCCTGAAGCACCAGCAGCAGAAGACAGCCTCTGGCACCACTGCACAAGGCAAAGTGCCATGACCTTTGCATCTTCCTCCTCCTTAAGCACCAGCAGCACAAGCTAGCCTCTGGCACAAATGGGCAAGCCAAATTGCCATGACCACTGCATCCTCCTCCTGAAGCACCAGCAACACAAGACAGCCTATGGCACCATTGTACAAGCCAAAGTACCATAACCTCTTCATCCTCCTCCTGAAGCACCAGCGGCAGAAGACAGCATCTAGCATCAGTGTTCAAGCCAAAGTGGAGTGACCGCTTCATCCTCCTCCTGAAACACCAGCAGCAAAAGACAGCCTCTGGCACCACTGTACAAGCCAAAGTGCCATTGCCTCTCATCCCCCCCCCCGAAGCTATTTTAAGGAGTTATATAGCAATTCTCCATTAAGGCAAATAATATACCCAAATACTGAATAACGAATACCTGGGACCCAAATATTTGGCTGAATATTTGGGAAATGGTATTCACACAGCCCTGATTATCATATAAAAATATAATAGATTAACAAGTTTTCGTTTACATTTTTACATTGATAATTGCAGTATAATAATGTAAGTGCATCAGAAATTATCATGCAGTGTGGATTGCGTGTATATTGCTAGTAGCAGGTGCATTTGTCTACACAATGTTGATCAAACAGTGTTTGGAAGAACGAAGGGCTGAAAAGTAACGTCAATTTGAAAGTTTTTGGGAGAGCATTCTAGGCCATGGGAGCAGCCCAGTTAAAGGCCATCTTTCCATGTTTTGAAAAATGCCTGGGGACATTGAGCAGGAGGACAGTGTGCTCCCTAAGGCTGTATAGTCCTAGGATCTGCAGAGGAGGTGGAAATATATTGAGGAAGGGAGTTACTCGGTGTTTTAAAAGACCAGGTGATTAAGTGCCTATGTGTTCTGGTATCAAGAGAGGGCCATTCTACTTCCTTATATAGGAGACAATACTGAGTGTTGAATTGTAGGTCAGTAATAAAGCATAGTGCTCTATGGTACAGCAAGATATTTTTTCCTAAACTTCACCTTTTCAACAATAAGGCAAAGTTTTTAGAAAACTGAAAGGCAAAGTCGGTTTGTATAACAGAAATTACCCTTAAAGGAAACTGCAAAATTACCCAAGAAGTTGGAGTTGGTGACTTCGCCTGAACTTTGCCTGCAAATAAAAACTTTGCAACATCTGTAGAGGTAAGCAATGATGTTATGCGATGACCTTCTGAACTGTCATACTAGTGATATGTTAATTGAGAAGAGCACCCAAGATTTGTCTAATTTAGAAGCCTTGGAAGAACAGTTGATAATTAGGCTTGCCATTAAAGGCAAGCAGGGTTGTCTGGGGACACAGCCAGGAATACAATGAAAGGGGAGGGGCTACAGGAAAGGGGTGGGGTTGACATCAGAGGAGGGGTCATATGACCAGGCAAGGGGCTCGCTGGACATTGGCTAGGGGGTCAAATGAGGGGCTATGTGGAGTATTTAAGGGCAGGCTAGCTGGCAGCAAGCCCTCTGTTTGCTGTAATATTCCAATATAGCACATTCACTTGGCAGAAGGTAAGGCACAAAGGACTGGGCCTAGCAGGCCCTGGGGCAGGTGAGCAAGTTGGCATTTTTGTTTTGTTGGGCAGCGTGGACTACAGGGGTCTCTCGGCTGGATTAGGGTCTAGTTTTCCCGCAGGGCGGGTATGCATGTGCTGGTGGTGTGGAGGTAGCGTGGGTAGGCTGCAGGAGAGTTTTTTGTGGTGATGGGGGTGAATTGATGGTGAACGCTGCACTTCGGTGGCTGCACATAGGGAATAAGTCAGCTAGAGTCGAATCCAAAAAATGTGATGGAAAGGCTGGTTGTAATTCGCTTTATGTTACACCGGCCTGCACTCCGGTGGTGGCACAGAGAAAGACGTGCTTCTAGAGTCGAATCCGAGTAAAATGTGAGGATGTTTTTTGTTGTAATTTGTTCGAGGTTGCATGGGACATGGCCATAGAGAATAAGTCTGCTAGAGTCGAATCCAAAAAATGTGAGGGAGAGGCTGGTTGTAATTCGCTTTGTTACACTGGGCTGTGCTCCGGTGGTGGCACAAAGAAAGACATGTTGCTAGAGTCATATCTGAATGAAACGCGAGGAAGTGATTGGTGGTACTAGTTAGAGGTTACACTGGGCAGTGCCATTGCTAGTTGTAAGGCTGCACTCCGTGGCTGCACAAAGAAATATGGTTACTAGAGTCAAATCCAAATAAAATGCTAAAGAAAGTAGGGTGTACTTCATTGGAGGTTACACGGGGTCAGCTATGGGAAATGGTTGACATGTAAGGTGACAGAAATGTTGATGTTTCAATCTATTAGGTTACAGGGGACCAGCCGCTAGCGGAGGTTCAACAATACAAGATGAGGCAAGGGGCCCATTTAAAATCGGTGAAAAGGAGTGGGACGTGTGAGCAGTAGTACAGGCCTAGGGTGTACAAAGGGGCAGGGACAGCAAGGAGGCTGGTTTGTGAAGGCAGAGGAACCCGGGAGGAGTGACCAGAGAGGACAGAGAAAGCAGCAGGTAGCCAGGCTGAAGGAGAGAAGGCCCAGGCATGGGGAAAGGCTGGCGGGATATGGGTAAAGGGCAAGTATGGGGGGAACACTGCGGTGGCCACACAAAAAAATAAATAAATAAATGGACCGATGTTTGTGGTAAAGTGGAGAGGCGAGCGGATGGTCGGGGTGCCATATGGCAGGAAGGGCTAGAGTGGAGGGCTCCGGGAGTGTGCTTGTGGAGGGACAGGTGGGGAGCAGGCCTGTAACATGACCATGTGGCTGGCAAGGGCCTTGCCTGGGGCACAGGTGGAAGACTGGGTAGCTCTAGGGCAGGGCCGGATGGCAGACTGATGGCTTGGGAGGTTGCTTGGCGTGAGTGGTGAAACAGGGCAGAAATGGTCACTCAAAGGGGGAATACAGAATACAGGAGCCCAATTTGGGCCCAGAGGCATGGGCTTGAAGGGGCCGGGGAATCACAGGGCAGACAGACCACCAACAGGCATGGCAGGCAGCAGCGATGGCCAAACAGGGGGTTTTCCCTCCTTGTGCATATGTTTCTAGGGCAGCAGGGGTGCAGTCATGGGGCTTTCGGCCTAGGGGTAGGGGTTCCCTGGTTTTTCGCAGGAAGGTAGAGGAATATGGAGCAGGACACAGCTGTGCGGGCCTGATGCGCTGGTCACCCAGAGGGGGTGAGTACTTGGGCCACTATCACTGGGCAACCCCCAGGACTGTGCAGATGAAAGACAGCACCAAGGGGTACCTGGAGACAAGGGGCCAGTACAGGGGGCTGGCGACATGGTGGGACAAAAAGACAATGAAATGAGAGCTTCTGAAATGGAAGGAGGTGAGGCGGGAAAGGGGCCCTCCTTGAAGAACCATAAACAGGAGATAAAAGAAGAAGGGTAAAGAGGGACATACCGCGATAGCATAGCAGAAAGGGGGTGGGGCGACGGAACATCAGCAGATATAGAGGAGCGTGGGAGGGGGTGTTAAGGGGGGACAATGGTACAGTGAATAGGGACCTGCTGGTGCAACTAGGTATTTTCACTGGTATGATCATGTGTTTTTGTTGTAGCTCAGAACATAACAATAGAGATGGCACCAAAGAAGGCACCGGAGTCCAGCACCACCATGCTGGTGGAAGTGGCAAAACTAGTTGCCCAGATGACACAGTTGATAGAGGCAGCAAAGAAAAGGGAAGCAAAGGAGGAGGAGGCCCAGAAGAAGAGGAAGGATCGAGAGGAGTGGCCTGGGATGGGGAACAAGAGGCCGAGGAGTGTGGCACCCAACCCTCTGGCAGAGCCCATACAGGTCCTGGCAGGGCCCCAGCAGATGGGGGCAAGGAGGAAATTGATATGTCCAATGAGGTGGACTTGAAGGAGTATATTGAGGGTTTACTTGGGGATATAGGGGAGAGAGTCTCAAAGATGGAGCGGGCTCTGGAAGGCCATAAAAGAAAAAGGCAACCAAGAGAAAGGAAGGGCAGGAGCTGCGAACGGGCCAAGAAGCTATATGATGGCTCCGCCGGGTTTCACGTTGGGCAACCACGTACCAATGGCAATAAAAGAAAAATTGAAAGGGGTATGGGATATCTTTGGTCTAGTAGATGAGGAGACAGCCAAGAATTGTGAGCAAATGGAGTCAGTGGGCAAATTGGAGATGGCTGTGGCTTTGGCAGTGGTGGGGCATAAAGCAGAAGAAGCCAGATTTAAGGCAAGAACATTGATACATGGCAGGCGGGGTTCCTGATCTACAGTGCACTGGTGCTGGAGAAGCAGCCAGAGCTGGCAATTCCCTTGTTGGCTTATATGGCTATCATCAGGGATCCATACAAGGCGAAGCTGGGGTTTGGTTGGCTTAAGTATGATGAGGCTTTCCGGAGGAGGATGGTGGTGAAGGTGGACCTGCGGTGGGACTGCACTCATGCAGAATTGTGGGTGATGACTCTTTCAGGTACAACAGGGGGATTGGGGGGAGCAAGGGAGGAGGATGGCACCAGCCCAGGAGACCAAGGCATGCTGGGCATTTAAATGGATGGCATGTACATGGCCTAGCTGCAAGTTTGCTCATGCTGTGTGCTCATGCTGTGGAGGGTCACACCCAGCAATGAACTGTAGACAGGGGAGTGAAAGAGGAGGAGCCCCTGGCAGCCAGGCCCAGGAGCAGCCCTTTCTGGGAAGGAGGGGGAGGGGACGGAGTATGTGGGGCTCGGGAGAAGAGCTCACAGGGCCAGCTATTGTTGGAACTAGGGCAGGAATTGGGGAAGAGAAGTGGGGGTATGAGCTGGCCTACACCCCCATCGGGTTGGAGGCAGTAGAGCATTGGACGATAGGCTACCCAGACAAGCGAGGGGCAGATTTTCTGAGTTCAGGTTTTAAATACGGGTTTTCACTAGGTTTTGATGGGGCACGGGTGGGGATGAGGGCAAAGAACCTAGGGTCAGGGAGAGAGAAGGAGGGGGTGTTGCGGGAAAAAAACCAGAAGGAAGTGGGGACGGGGAGGGTAGAGGGGCCGTTGCTCGGCCCCCCATGAGCATTTTCGAATATCACCATTGGGGGTGGTGCCAAAGAAACAGGGGGGTGAGTTCTGGCTCATACACCACCTGTCCTACCCCAGGGAGGGTTGGTAAATGAGGGAATCCCAGAAGCACTGAGCAGGGTCTCGTACACATCTCTGGAGCAGGCGGAATTGATTAGAGCGGTGGAAGGGTGTGGTTGGCAAAGATGGAAATAGAGTCTGCTTTCTGTTTGCTACCAGTCCACCCCACGGACTGGGACCTGCTTGGCTTTCAGTTTGAGGGTGGGCTGTATTTCGACAAGACGATGCCATGGGGTGCTCGGTAGCATGTTCCACTTTGAGGTGTTTAGTTCATGGGCACAATGGGTGTTTGGGAGTGGTACAGGTACAGGAGGGTTGTCCATTACCTGGACAACTTCCTGCTGATTGGTGCCAGCTGGGATGAGACCCAAGGGATGCTCCAGGATTTCCAGGACATGTGCAGCATGATAGGAATCCCGCTGGCGGTCGGAAAACCAAGGGCCTGCTCAGACGTTGGAATTTCTGGGATTGAGGTGGACACCAAAGGGAGTGTTTCTGGCTACCAGGGACAAGGTAGCGTGTTCATGTGGTCTGCTCATGATAGTGGGTGGAGAAGGAGGAGGGTGCCACTGGTACAGCTTCAGCAACTACTGGGGTACTTTAATTTTGCCTGCAAGGCCATAAGCCCAGGCAGAGCATTTACAAGGAGACTGGGGAGGGTCATGGGGAAGGCAAGACAGCACCATCACTGGGTGGACATAAACAGAGGGGTAAAGGAGAACCTGTGTGTCTGGGAGGTTTTTCTGGAGTCATATATTGAGGTGATGTTTTGGCAGGAGGAATGAGTACATAGTGCAGACATGGAGCTGTATATGAATGCAGCAGGTGGCCTAGGGATGGGGGCATATTTCCGAGGGGATTGGATCACAGAGATGTGGCCAGTCAAATGGCACAGGTGGGAGTGGACCAAGGACATCATGTTCTTCGAGATCTTCCGATATGGGTGACCTTGGGAAGTATGGGGTGAAAGGATGGGGACGGCATCATATTCTGGTGTGACAATAGGGGAGTAGTGAAGGTAATCAATAGACAGAGTGGAAGCATAGAATTGGTGGGGTGGATCCTAAGATGCATGGTTCTGCTGGGACTACAGTTGAACGTGTCATTTAGGGCGCAGCATATTGAAGGGACACAGAACGAGGTGGCTGATTGTCTTTCTCGTTTACAGATGGATCAGTTTTGGGAGTTGGCACTACAGGCGGTGCCCACCCAGACCAGGGTCCCAGACTGGATGTGGGAGATTAGAGGGTGATGGCCAGGGCTTTGTACTGAGGGTCATGGTCGGCAAACACACTGAAGGCCTACAAAGGTGCCTGGGCAAGCTTTCAAGCATTTTGGGCGGAGAGGGGTTGGAAGATATGGAGGGGCCAGTTCATGAGGACCAGGTAATGCAGTATATAGTGGGCAAATGGAAGGGGGGAAGCTCACACCTCCATGGGGGTCCAGTTGGCAGGGATCAGCTGGGCCAGCCAGAAATGTGGCTGGGAGAATGCCGCGGGCAGTTGGGTCATCAAGTGAATGATAGCGGGATGGAAGAGGGGACAAGTGTTGAGGCAGGATGGAAGACACCCATTAAAGAGGACTCTCCTCATGAGAGTGGTGCGGGCATTAGACCATGCGTGCAGCTCCGCAAAGGAGGCTCACTTGTTCCAGGTGATTTTCACAGTAATGGTGAAATGGGGCCTTCAGGGTTGGAGAGATAGTGGCACCCAATAAGGGAGCAGGTGCTGCGGGTTTACAGGAAGGGGACATGAAGTGGGAAGGGGAGAGGATGACTGTCTAGCTCAGGAGGTCCAAGATGTATCAGAATGGTAAGGGCACCACTGTGGAACTGGTCAAGCAGGCCAGGGTCAGAGTCTGTGTGGTGCAAGCTATGATGGAATATGGGAAGGTAGGGGCCGCAACCAGGGCCTGGTTCATACATGAGGATGGCTCTGTGGTGACTGGTTTCCAGGTCAGTGGTACTGAAAAGGCAGTAGCATTCATAGGGAAGAACCCCAGGAGTTTGCCCCACACTCCTTCTGGATTGGAGCAGCCTCGGAGGTGACTGCTTCAGGGGCAGGGGAGAAGGAGGTCAAGAGGGTGGGTAGATGGGCATTGAACTGTTACAGGAGATATGTATGGTGCTGACAATGGTTAACTCATATCCCCTTTTCTCTTCCCACAGCAGGCTACAAGAGACAGATTTGGATTGTGGGGCACTCCTTTATCTACTGGGTGGAGAGGTTTGCAACCACCACAAGGACAAGAATGCAGTTGCGCCCAGGAGCAGAGCACACCAAGTGCGTTGGAGGGGCCTGAGAGGCATTCACTGGCCACAGCTGATACCAATGATGGAAGAACTCCGGGTGCAGTGGGCAGCACTAGATGGTATCATTATCCACCTAGTGGGTAATGACCTGGGGACAGTGCCCTGGGGTCCCTAGCATGGGACATTCTATCAGACCTGGAAAAATAAAGGGCTGGTGGCAGAGGATGGCAATTGGCTGGTCTGAGGTCACATCCTGGAGGGTTTGGAGAGGATTGAAAGGAGTGAGGGTGATAGAGGTGGTGCGCAAGTGCCTGAATAGAAAGGTAGCCAGGGCAGTGGTTGAGATGGGCGGGGTACATATACAACACAGGGATATCTCATATGATCAGGAGGGAGTGTACAGGGCAGATGGGGTGCACCTGACCAAATTCAGCATGGGGTTATTCCTCTGCCCTTTTGGGAATTAGTAGGTGAGATCAATAAGAAGGGACCTAAAGGCTAACCCACAGGGGAGCCCCATCTTCCATCGCAAAGCTGGAGGGGTCAGTGGAAGGTCTTTGGGAGCAAGGGGGAAAGGGGGGCAGGCAGAAGGGGAGGTGGGTAGGTACCATGGGCTGGGGACAAAGGAACCCAGGCATGGAAGGTAACGGGAGGGGAGGACATAGATCTAGGGGTGGATCAATGGGTCCACACCTGGTGGAGGGGGAGTGGTCCGGTAATGTAGTACCCGTTCATGGTGATGAATATGGGTCTGGATCATGGGGTCTGGACCCCGAGAAGATAATCAGAGGAGGAAGACCACCTGATGAAGAACCACCAGAGGGAAGACAGGACTTTATGTCCTAGAATGGGTATTTCAACTGTTATCTAAATGTAAATAATTATTGTTGGGTATGATTTTGGGATGTACATGCAATGAGAATTGTGCCTTTAATAAATTTTTGCCAGCGAGCATCCAAACTGAAAAGTGACTGGCCTGAATTATTCCTGGGTGGGGATCCAGGGACAATAAATATTTCTGAACTGAATGACATGCTGACCAGTCTGAAAACTGATAGTGATGAATTTGTGATTAAAATAACCCTCACAAAATTATCCACAGAGGTGGAGTTGGCATCTTCTCCTGAACTTTGCCTGCAAATAAAAACTTTGCAGCATCTCTAGAGGTAAGTAATGATACTGTGCATGATCTCCTAAACTTTCATATCAGTGATATATGTTAACTGAGAAGAGCACCCAAGATATGGCTAATTTAGAAGCCTTGGAAGAACATTTGGACAATAATATTTCTGAACTAAATGACATGCAGACTAGTCTGATAACCGATAGTGCTGAAATTGTGGTTAAAAGAAAATAAATATTCAGAAATAAATCTGTGTTTTGTCCAACTAACCTTAATACAAATATTAAGACATTTGAAAATGTCATTTAAAACTAGGTGCAAAAAAAATATTAATAGAACAAAAGAAGAGATTAGATATAATGAGTGTTGTTGAAAACAAAGCACTAAAAGAGTTAAAGTGGGCAATCCAGTGTTAATGATCTGTGCATAGTATGAGAAGTGAATGGGAGACTGCCAGAAAGGAAAGGAGACTACAAGAAATTGAGTGATAATCGTACTACAAAATCCAAAACAGTACAATTGAAACTCCTGGAGCAGCATTAGCGTTAGGATGGATTTCAGAGGAGGAATGTGATTACCTGTTGGTGGATAATCCAGTTACATCTACTATGTACACAATCCCAAACATACATAAATGCCTGACAGACCCCCCACCAGGCCAGTTATTTCTGGGATAGGGTCCTTAACAGACCACTTGCCAAAATTCATAGATTTCTTTTCAAGGGATGTGTTACTGGTCCATATTCATAGATTTCTTCTAGAAGGTGTTGCTTTACTAGGATTACTAGGATTTGTAGGCATAAGAAGGCTGAGGCCCATTGGAATGTCTCCCACCATAATGTGGGTGAAGATCAACATTAAGTTTCCAAATTAAGATGTTTATCAAGTCTCTGCGTGAACATGTCAAAATCAGCTGAATCTATAATATTCTGTGGAAGAGTATTCCCGAGTTTAGCTACTCTTATTGAGAAGAAATTCTCCTTCTGTTAGTATGGACATTTGGGATGATTAGCTGTTTATTATGACTTCTCAATGGAATTTGGTGACCATGAAAAAAAAAAGCACTCTTTTGATAAGTCTGTATCCTGGAGTATTTTATAGATCTGCAGAATATCACCCCTACTTTTTCTCTCATGGAAAGTTACTAAACCAGTAGCTTTGAGTCTATCCTCATCTGGCTGATTTTTAACTTGGGGATCAATTTTGTAACTCTATGCATGACCCTGTTCAAGTAGTTTTATGTCCTGCTTGAGGTGGGGTTCGAAAGGGTGAACAGAAGTCTAAATGTGGGCATATATATGTCCTCTATAAGGGTATAATAAAATAGGCATTTTTGTTAGTGAAAGTCTATTTAACACAATTAAGTAACCTATTTGTGGTTTGTGAGATTGTTTACAATGTGAAGTTGAAGAAAAAGAGTTATTGATAGTGATCCCCAATTCTCTTTCTTTAATGACTGCATCAAGAGTGTGTCCTTTGATAGAATATTTATAATGTGGCTTTTTAAACCCAAGATGTAATACTACACATGTATCTTGTCTTAGTGTCATTTTACTATCAGTCGTCCATTTAATAATGGTATTTAGATCATTGATTAATGATAAGGGTTTATTAAATATATTAACCTCTGTTCCAGTTTTAGTGTCATCTGTGAATTTGACCATGGAGATATAAATATTTGTACGTAGATACCCTACAAATAGGTTGAATAAAGTAGGTCCCAAAATAGAGCCTTGTGGGACACCACTAGTCACAGCCCCTGGTGTGGATAAGATATCATTAATTCTAACTTTTTTGGATTCTGTCTGTCAGCCAATTATTAACTCAATAGACTAATTGATCTGATAGTCTAATAGTAGTTAGTTTGTTAATAAGTTCCAAATGGGGGACTTTATCGAAGGCTTTACTGAAGTCTACTACTTGTGTTGTTTAAAGATTTTCAGCGGAAAGAACAACATTTGTGGCTGGGAATGGGTGTACAGTCCTTATATACATCCAAACTGGATGCTGATGGTATAAAATACATGTGAGTTATTTTTGAAAGAACACAGATAAATTGATGAATTCCTGATTCCATTTCTACAAAAAACTTTGAAATTTGTACTCAGAACGATTTTTTTTTTATTTAGTGGACACTGTCTTATATAGGAATGAGGAACAGCCATGGGGAAATCCAATGTGCCATTAGTTGAGAATTTGTTTCTTGGGCTCTGGGAGTGAAAAGTGGTTTTCCAATGTGGCAGCACAATCACATGCATGCCACATCATCAAAGGGTATGATTTTATTGATAATGTGTTATGTGCATGTGGGATCAGGAAGAGGCAGAAATGTCCTTGCATGGCTGAATGTGAATAATCTGAATTTAAAATTCACAGGAACCATTGACCCAGTAAGGTTAAACTCTTTGGATGTGACACTTTGGAGAGATGATGCATTTATGGTTAGAACATGTAGATACAGAAAACCCACAGCAAAAGACACAGTCCTAAGGGCTAACAGTGCTCATCCCAGGGCTCTCATAAAATCAATTACCTATTCAGTATTTACGCATTAAATTAAATTGTATTGAAGAGACTGACTTTGAGAGGAGGTAGCAGAAATAGTAGGAGCTTGCTGGAAAGGAGACACGAAGTGACTGCTGAATAAAGTAGAGGAAAGGGCCAGTTAACTTACTAGAATTGCTCTTTTGGCACCAAAGGAATGTCAAGCATGGGAGCAAGAACCAGTGACACTAGTGCTGAACTACAGTCCGGCAGCAGTGCAGACGGAGGCAGTGATTAGGAAAAGCTGACCAATCCTACATGGAAATAAAAGTCTGCAAGAAGAAATTGGTCCTTTTCCAAATCTCACATTCCAAAAAGGGGAAAACCTTAAAGACATGTTAGTCCACAGTGAATATAATTCTGAGAAAACTGAAGCAAAAATGGACAGTTGGTGGGAAAAAAGCAAATCTATAGGCATGTGCAGCTGTTACTGGTGTAGTGTGTTTAAATACTTTCTGACAAGAAACAAGTTGCAGACTGAGGGAAATACCTGTGAAATTGTGGTCAGAAACATCATCACATGCACAACTACATTTGTTCTGTATGTCATGACCTGCCCTCATAGCCTGGCATATGTGGGCCATATATACAATACACCCACTTAAGGTTACAGTGCAGGAACATGTAAGGAGCATTTTGAAATCTGATGTTAAATTCTGGTGGGTATCCACTTTAGGGATTTCAACAGTTCTGATCCCAAAGATCTTAGATTCATTGGAATCAACTGGATACCAAAAGCTAGACAAGGGAATGATAGATTCACAAGGCAGCTCCAGGGGACAGCAGGTGGATATTTATGCTTCATTTCCTTTACACTTAATGGCTTCAATGAAGAGTGGGACTGTTTTGTGACAAGTGAAATGGATTTTGATGGTGTGTCACTGCTAAGCCCATTGCAGTCCAGAATAGCAGAGGCTCAGTAGTCTAGACCAATGACCATGCACTGTGGTCATGATGCCACTGTCTGCTTGCTGGCAGGAAACTTTTTGTACTTCAAAGGACCAAAGCTGCTCCTATCAGAGAGGGCTTCAGTCCTTTGATTTGAATGAAATTGCAACAGCAAACAGCTGAGTGACTTTCAACATCAGGAGCCTGTCTCTGAATCCATAACCCTGGTATGCACATTAGCATCGATAATGATGTGCATGCCCAAAGTCACAGCTTAAAGAGCAGGTAAGCACTTTATAGATTTTTTTATTACAGGGTGACATGGTCCATTTTTAATAAAATGCTGCCTTTGTTAATCTTTGTTGTGGTCTCAGTTTCTTTCTTTGCTGTATCCTGTTTTGTTTAAAATGATGTTTACATACCTGTAGCTCACTCAGCCACAATCAACTCAGAAAAAAACAATTACCATGTATGTGATGTAAGCCCAAGTCTTGGTGACATCAGTTCCAGGAAAAAAGTCTCAGGATTGTGTGAGTCTGAGTGTGCATGTGCTGACTTTTGGGAGAGCGGTGTACCTGCGCTTTCATGTGAGAAAAGTGAGTGACTGACAGCTTCTCCCTGCGATGCAGTGTGGTACCGCTTACGGTGTCTTGTGTGTCCAGCATGAATGAAGGGATGAGGGCAGGAATCCAACATGTTGAAGGCCAAGAACCAAAGGTAACAATTAAAATCAGTATTTATATCATTAACCAGTAGAAAGACTAAAATGGAAGTTTATAATACATCTGATGATTTATTAGCAATAATGTGTAATGATGGAACTATATCATAATGTGGCAGTTCTCATGTACACTACAAATGTGGAAGAAAATGTGACTAGAGCATACATCTGTCCTAAATGCATTGAGCTAGGAAATCTACTAAATGAAAATAAGAAGTTATGAGAGCAAAATAAAGCACATATTCTTCAAGAAAGTAATGTAAAAGCCAAGGAAAAACATAAATGGGAAAGTACAGATAAGAGTGATCATAATAATGGTTCAAGCTCAGAGGACGAGATAGCTGATTGTGCTATGGAAGGAAACTTAAAAGACTGGACAATAGTAACCAGTAATGTCAGTCAAAAAAGAAGAAGACGAGCAATGAACAGGAAGAGATATTAATAGTTATCAATATGCAACACTAAGTACCCAGGAGGAAAGATCAGTGGAGGAAGATATGTTAGTCAAAAATGTGAGTGGGGAAAGCAGTAACAAAAAAGTGCTTGTGATAGGAGACTCAATCCTGTGAAGAACTGATACAATAATATATGGTAATGACAAAGCAAATTGGGAAGTTAATTGCCTACAACGAGCAAAGATTAAAGACATCAAAAATGATCTCCCAAAAATTTTAGACACTGATAATGAATGCCAAATTGTGGTACTGCAAGTGGGCACTAACAACATGGGAAAAGACCATGAAAAGGATATTGGTGATGACATTATGGACTTAACGGGAAAAATACAAAATGTGGGAGGTGAGGTAATGATATCTGGAATATTACCAATACTAAAAGGTCACATAGAAAAAAATAGGACCATAAAATGCATAAATGCCAGGCTTGAAAATAGATGCCAAAAATACAAAATTCCTTTTATAAACTCTTGGGAAGCATTTTTCCAACAAAAGAACATGTATGCAAAGGATGGGCTCCATTTACTTTCAAAGATAACTAATATGTTAACAAACATTTTAAACAAAAAATTGTTAACAAGCCCTTTAAACTTGAACTGGGAGGGGTATACACACAGAGAAGGAACGCGTTAAAATATAAAACAAAATAAAATCAAAAACAAAATGAAAAGGTAAAATACTATTTAAGCAATGCTTGGAGTCTCAGAAATAAGAAAGAAGAGTTGAAAATCTTATTAATACCCAATGGTGATATTAAAATGGCCTTTATTACAGTGACTTGGTGGCTTTCAGAGGACGACTGGGGAACAACAATCCAAAGTTACCAGTTGTACAGATTGGATAGACAAGGAAAAAAAAAAAGAGGAGGTGGAGCAACCTTTATCTATGAAACAATTAAATCTTTAGATATTTCTGATAAAATCAAGAAAGTAAGGTAGAATCTATATGGATTTTTACGGAGGTGTTACAGATCACCCAATACATAGGAAGAAATCAATACTGAAATATTGCAGGAATTAGAAAAAGCCTGTGAAAGTGGATGGGTTATATTCATGGGATATCTGAACTATAGTGACAATTGCTAGGAGTCATTAATAGGTATAAAACCTCAGAGTAAAGAATTTTTAAATAATATAGAACACCTGGGCCTAACACAACACATAAAATCCCCAACAAGCAACAATAAAATACTCAACATAATACTAACTTCAGAGAGGACAGAGCTAAGTAACTGCATCATAGACCCACCACTGGTGGGTAGTGATCATAATGGCATCCTGTTCTCAACTCAGGAATGTTTTTCTATTACATGAGGATGCAAAGAAACATACAATTATAATACAGTAAATCAACATCTTATCCAGGAAGAACTAAGTACTGTACAATTGACATTGACTAGGAATCAGAACTGAAAAACAAAACTACTGAAGAAATGTGGAAATCATCATTTTATTTAGTTTTTGTTGACCGGTAAGTGACTAGACAAATCCTCCTGCCTATTTTCAGGCCCGGCCCGGGAAGGGGATACAGATGAATGCCAACTAACCTTGAACCAGATTAAGCTGTTGGTGGTACTTTCTAGTGAGTTAAGCTACATATTTTTAGAAACTGCAATAAACATATAAAAAAACATAAAAATACAATCACCGAGGCATCAAACCCATTGGCTAACAATGAGATTAAAGAAATTACTCAGAAGGAAAAAATAATCTATAATATATATAAGAAATACAGAAACAACTCTGACTGGCAGCTGTATAAAGAAATTCATAAAGATGTAAAACATGATTAGGAGGAATAAACAAAACATGGAAAGGAGTATAACAAATAATAGTAAAAAGACAATATAAGAGATTTTATGAGTATATTAATTCTCTGCACAAGTGTAATAACTCAGTATGATCGTCACAGAAAACAAAACTATAGGTCAACACATTGAAATTGCTAATGTATTTAATTATTTCTCTTCCATATTTACTCCTCAAACTGCTTAGAAGGAAATGATAAACTTTAAGTTAACAGCTATTATTATCACAGAGGAGCTCATACATAGAAACATAGAAACATAGACTTTGACGGCAGATAAGGACCGCTAGGCCCATCTAGTCTGCCCATTTCCCTACCTACAGGATAGGCCACAGATTCTAGTTAACAAACAGCCTATTTCTTCCTACCCCCCACAAGAATTGCCTTATGTCTGTCCCATGCATTCTTGAATTCTCCCACAGTTTTAGACCCCACAACCTCCTCAGGAAGGCTGTTCCATGCATCCACTACCCTCTCTGTGAAATAATACTCACATTGCCCTGAACCGCCCTCCTTCTATCTTTAAATTGTGTCCCCTTGTTCTTGCAAGTCTCTTTTCTGAAAGATACTACCCTCTTGGACTTTGTTGATTCCACTGAGGTACTTAAAAGTTTCTATCATGTCCTCCTCTCCCTTCTTTCCTCAAGGGTATACATATTAAGCTCCTTTATTCTCTCCTCACACGCTTCTCTTGCAGACCCGGCACCATTTTAGTTGCCCTCCTCTGACTACTCTATCCTGTCTTATGTCCTTGCGGAGATGGGGTCTCCAGAACTGGACACAGTACTCAGATGGGGTCTCACCAACTGCCTGTACAGAGGGATAACAACTTCCTGTTTTCTGCTGCTGATGCCTCTCCCTATACATCCCAGTATACCCCCAGCCCTCCCTACTGCCTTCTCACATTGCTTGCTAACCTTAAGGTCATCTGATATGATTACCCCCAGGTCCCTTTCTTTTTGTTGTTGTTACTACCTCCCACCCATTGTGTATTCTTCCCCTGGGTTCTTGTTTCCCAGGTGCATTATTTTGCACTTCTTTGCATTGAATCCTAGCTGCCATACTTCTGACCATTCCTCCAACCTTGCCAAGTCCTTTCATCCTTTCCACGCCTCCTGTGTATCAACCTGTTGTGTTGTAACACAAATAACAGCTAAAACACACACACTCAGCTGGACCAGATAATATCTCCCCTAAACTATTAAAATTATTAACTCCTTACATAGCCAAAACATTAAAACAACTGTTTAAACAATCCCTTGATAACAGTCAGGTACCATATGATTGGGTTTGTGCATCAGCCATTCCAATACATCAAAAGGAAAGTAAAACTACATGTAATAATTATAGACCAATAAGCTTCACATCTGTCCCAGGTAAATTATTTGAACCATCTTAAAAGACTATACATTTGACCACTTGAAACAACAGGGCATTACAGACAACAATCAACCATATGCCATTCGTACAGCGAATGCACACGAGTGAATTCCTCACAGCAAAATCTCACAGGTTTCAAGATTGTTGCTGTGAGAAACTCAACAGTGAAATTTGCCCTTTCACTGTCTTTCACCCCTTCAAAACAACTCCTGACTCAGGTTAGATATCTTATGAAAGGGGGATGCAGGCAAGCCCTGCATGAGACTCGGGGGTGGGGGGCTGCAGTATACCGACAGAAAACACACAATGTCTGACTGGCGAAATTTCACCTGTCAAAACTGGGGATCTCGCCATGCCAAACTTTGACAACACTGTTGTTTTTTCAGTATGGTAGAACCCAATCAACATGGATTTAAAGAAAAAGATTGTACACAACAAATCTCGTATTTCTATTAGAAAATATCTAAAGCATTTATTTATTTTTTTATTTATTGACATCTTGGATTATACCACCTTTGAACTAAGAGCTCGTTTACAGAGGTTCCATGTCATGAGGTTATCAATACAGTAAAAACATAGAGAGTAGGTCAGTTGTTAAAGTGTTACAGAAAATTACATACTTAAAATCATATCTGTGAAGAACTGGCAATACACAGAGTTAAAAAGACAGTAAGAACAAACAGAGCAGGTCAGTTGTTACACTGTAACAAAAAGTCACATACTTTATATCGTACCTGTGAATAACTTGCAATACAGGGTAGGGTGGTGCAATGGAGAGGGTGGGAAGGAATGGATACTTTGACACAGCAAAAGCACTGGTCGAACAAGAGTCCTACTCATGTGAAGGGGACAAAGGGGATAGGGGTTAACAAGAGCAGGATGGAGAATAGGTGATGTAAAGAGCAGCCTTACAGGGCCTTGTCAATGGCATGTGAGAAAGTGTGGAGCTGGGGGGGGCAAGGTGGCAGAATGGTAGGGCATGGGGAGGGGTAAAGCATGAATAGGTGAGTGGGTAGGAAGGGTGGAGAAGTGGCTAAGAGGAGATAGAGGATAGAGGATATTTTGAGAGTGGGGAAATGGGTAGAGGGTTTAGCTAGTAGGGAAGTGCTGAGGTTGTGTGAAAGTGCCATAGTAAATCCAGAAGTAATTTAGGAGCTACAGTCACAAATGCTGGTTGCAGCAAGGTGCAAGCACAGTTTAGATTTGAACATGCCAAGCTTAGGTTCTACCAATATATAATTTTGGAGCGAGCTTAGCCAATAGGCTCCCCAGTACTCAAATGACTGCTGTCCTTGAGAGGTGCAGAGGAAGGGGGATTTTGAGCAGTAAACTGTTGGCCTGAGGTAAGGGGATGGGCAAAGGAGGCCCTGGACTCTAGGCAGTGTAGGTCCCACGGTGGTCTTTCTTGCGATCAGGCATACTTGGTACTGAATCCTGCAGTGGAGGTTGAGGCAGCCTGATCGAGAATATAGTTTGCAGGTATGAGTAAGGTGGTGTGTCTCAAGACAAGCTGACAGGCTTTATTAAGGCTAATTTGATTCTCTTTAGGGCTGTGTCCATGGCTACACCATACACTACTAGACCATAGTCGATTACAGAATGGACAGAGCTGTCACAGTGAGTTTTAGGGCCGCATCAGTTAGGCAGTGTTTGTGCCTATAGAATTGTGCTGATTTTGAGGTTAGCAGACTTGGCTACTTGTGTTGAGAGAAAGTAAGGAGCAGCCTAGGTTACACCTAGATATTTAAACTGGACCATTTTTAATGCAGCGTTCTGGTTGTTCAGTATATTTAATTGATAAGACTTGTGTCTTTTGAGGAAGGAGGTGAACAACATTATTTCTGTCTTCTTATAGTTTAGTAGGAGCTTAGAGTTGAGAAACCAGGCCTCTACTAGCAAGACATTTGCCTGAATTTATTTTTTCAGGGTAATGGGGTCTTTGTGGATAGAGTAAAGCACTGTGTCATTGGCGATAGTAAGATTCAATCTTGACAAGCCATTGGGAGGTGGATTAGAAACAGACTAAATAATAAGACACCCAGGACAGAGTCCTGTGGAACCCATGTACCAAACTTTCAAGGTTCAGAAAGAACATCTTGGATTTTAAACTGCTGTTCTCTCCCAGATAAGTAACTCCAGAATCACCTCACTGAAACTCAAGATAATCCAGTGGAGGTCAGCTGACTTAGTAGTAGCTCAGGACTGACCATGTCAAAGGCCATGGTGAGGTCTATATATGTTGCCCCCACCATAAACCCCCAATCCAGTGCATCATGAATGTAGCCAATGAATTCCACAAGAGCTGTTGTGGTGCTATGCCGTTTCTGGAACCCATGTTGCTGGGGGCACTGTAGTTGGTATTTGTCAATGTAGTCGACGAGTTAGTTATAAACAATGCATTTGAGTGCTTTTGAGAGCAGTGGGAGTACTGAAATTGGTCAGTAGTTGGAGTGAATAGTCCTGTCAATACTTTTATGGACAGGAGTGACCACTGTGGCTTTCAAGGACATTTTGCAGTTTTTAGGGAAAGATTCATAATTCTGGTTAGATCACTGAGTAGCTCATCATGGGTGAGTGCAATTAGCTTGAGGTTCAGTGTATCACTAATGGTTCTTGTTTTCCCAAGTACATGTAGGAGGTATTTTTTGGCCTCAGATTTGGTAATATTCTTGAGGTAGAAGGTGGGGGGGGACTGTGCTTGCATGTGGGCTTTTATCAATTTTGTAGTTAGTGTCTCTCGGGGGTTCAAGAAAGTCAGGGCAAAGTACTCCACTAATGTCAGTGAAAGCTTTATTGAAGGTGTTTGCGATGATTTTAGGGTCTTGGGTTATTGTACCCTCTACATCAGTGGTACTCACACCATGGCTCGTGAGCCATATGCGTCTCTTTAACACTTTTCTAGTGGCACCTTTACGAAGCACAAACATTTATTTACTAGTGACTCTTTAAATGCCACCCGCTTGATCTCACTTGATGCCTCATTTAGTATACATTGAAATTAACATTACCACTTAGCGCTATCAATGACTGTCCAATCATGCTAAATGGGCGATGTCAATTTCATTAAGTGTCTGCTAATGAATGCAGTCCCAGTGTTAGTGAGTCACAACTTGGGGTACTGAAAGCCTCAACATTCCTGCTTCTTTGTGATGTATTAGCTCACTTCGCTTGGTATATTCAGAACGGCAGCTGGGAGGAGGCTTGTATCAGCACTCCATGTCTGTGTGCTTTGGTGCTGTCTTCCATTGCAGGTACCACCTATGGACTGACTGCTTCAGTGACTGGGTGACAGATTGGAGGATATCTAAGTGCAGGTACAGCAATTTGCCAATATTGTGTATCGTTTTACAAGACCTGATTTTATAGCAACAGAAGTGGGTGATCTATTTTGCTTTCTCTGCAGTTTTGTGAAGGCCTTTGATAG
Source organism: Neoceratodus forsteri (assembly GCA_016271365.2). NCBI lineage: Eukaryota > Metazoa > Chordata > Ceratodontiformes > Ceratodontidae > Neoceratodus > Neoceratodus forsteri. Next base: position 360,899,937 of record CM028131.1, on the reverse strand, counting down.
AGATGGCACTTCATTAAAATAGAGAAGGGAGCATAACTAAATGCAGGTGCTGCAGTTTTTAATGAAACTTAACAGTTTGAGAGCTTTATATGAGTTGGCTATGTAATTTATTTTTTCATTCTGCAATGGGTGTTTGTGTTTGAGGGACTACAGCACTGTTAAGAAGGGTGTTCTTTGTCTTTGTAATTGGTCTCACCAGTTTGTGGTGATGTGCACTGTTGTGTAGGCTTTTATATGATCCTTCAACATTGCTTGCTTTTCTCTCAGTACTGAGTTTGTGTGTGTGTGTAGTGCTGTGCAATGGTAGTCCTAGGAGTTTGGGTGTTTGTGGAAGGTTTATGTAACTGCTCTTAAAGCATGCCGTGTGTGTGTGCTGTGGCTCCCTAGCGAACCCTATTATAAAATGTGGCTCCCAAGCCACGCAGGACTGAGTACCACTGCTCTACATTAAGCATTGACTGCGACGTTTTGTTCAGTTTCCCTGTTAGAGTTTTGATGTTATCCCAGAATTTACAACTGTCACCCCAGGAGTTGGCCACTTCACTTCTGAAGTACTGGCCTTTTGCGGTTTGAATAGCCCAAGTACATTTATTCTGGGCTGCTCTGTAGTTTTGCATATCTATAAGGGAACCTGAACTTCTTGGCTTATACCAGAGGTTGTCTCTTTCCTTCATCTTTTCGATGAGGTGGAGTGATCCAGGATTTGTATGACCCCTTCACTTTCTGTTTGGTGTAAGGTGCATATAAGTTGCAAGCGGCATTAAAGGTCTTAATGAAATGTTCAAGCACTATGTCAATTAGATAGAAGTTTACCTTTGGACTGCATATATCTTGATTTCTCTAACACATTTTAATACCGTACCACATGCATCCATTATTACAAAACTGGTGGAAATTAAATTAGACCACAGGATGGTGCAGTAGATCCTGGAGTGGTTTGGTGACAGGACTCAGAGGGTGTGCATAAATGGATACAATTCTAACCTGAGGCAGGTGACAAGTGGGTGTCACAGGGTCTGTCCTTGGGCCTATCTTGTTCAAGATTTTCAAATCTGACATGAAAAGAGGTTATGAACTGGGTATCTAAATGTACTGATGACTCAAAACTAGCAGGAAGTGTACAAACAGCAGAAGAAAATGCAGACTTACAAAATGATCTGAACAAAACTAATAACTGGGCAAAAGAACAAGGGATGTCTTAAGAAAAATGTTGCATGTTGCATCCAAGTAATCAGCTAGATATCACCACATATTTAATGGATGGAGTGCCATTAAGAGTGTCTCAGCAGGAAACTGACCTTGGGGTGATATTTAACAATAAGATGAGTACTAACCATCATAGTGAAAGCCAGATTGTTAAGGCCAACAGGGTCCTATATACAATCAAAAAAAAAGAAAACTTTGAAAAGAGCAGTAGTGAGGTGATAATGCCATTATATATACACAATAATGCATGGGAATGTGTGTTTAACAACTTTTACATATGCCCCAAGGTGCTGGATGCTACATAAACCCCAAGAGTGAAGCTCAAATTGGTTAATTTAAGCATCCAACACTGAGAGATTGTGTAAACTGAGTTAAACACACAACTCATATTTTATTTTATATAATTGCTGGGGAGCGCTCTCACAATTATATAAAATAAAAATAAATTGGTGTGCAGTCATGGTCTAGTTGTCATAAAGACCATGTGATCCCCGACTGCAGCTGCTGAAAACTTTCCATTTCTTTTTGTTCTTCTTTAAAAAAAGAAAGGTTTAGTCAAGGACTTTCAAGCCACACACTAATAAGTCAAAAGGTTATTTGTTCTTTATTTATTTTCTTACCACTAGGAGCTGCTGGTGGAGAAGACAGAGATCTCCAAGAAAGGGAGGACTGGAGGTTTGAGCAGGCATGTGTGTGGGAAACTCAGTGTGTGTTCACCGTTATAACCCGAGGTTATAACAGCAAAGTATAACCTGGGTTTCCAATGGAGAAAACGCTCCTCAGTTATTATATAGGAATTCCATAAGGCCATTATTGGATTATGCAAGCCCAGTATGGGGAACACTAGATAAAGGGACAATAAATAAACAAGAGAAAGTGCGAAGGAAAACTACCAAACTAATATATAAGTGATCTATCATACCAAGAATGCTTAAAGCACATAGGGTTAATGTTGCTACAGACAAGAAGGATTAGAGGAGACTAGTTATTATGTTGTCATGCAAGATGAACAGCTACTAAACGATATGGTTTAGAGTTTAAAAATGATACCGTAGGTACCAGAGGCCCCTCCCCCACAGCTTAGTCCTCAGAGGTTTAATGTAACAAGAAGGAAGGCCTTTTACACCCAGAGGGTGGTGAATCCCTGGAACAAACTACCACTAAATGTTATTGTCAGTGCAAATAAACAACAGTTCAAAAACAGACTAGATTAGTATATCAGTGATGGATACATACCTACTTATTATGGATGACTGGATAGGAGCATTTATGGTCTCACTGCCTATTTGAACCGTGAAAGTCAAAAACTTGACTCATCTCTTTTTGGTTGATCGGCGCAAAACTAGAGTATTTCCAAGTAATTTGGAGATGTTTCAGCAGTGACAGTCAAGAGTTTTGTTACTGATTGCGATCTTTTTATTGTGAAACAAAATATAAAGTAACAATCATTTAGTTTGTTAAATGATTCTCTTTACCTTTCCTTTTCCCATAGTTTTTTGTCAATGAGTCTGTCAGAGAACGAGCCATCTCGCTTGGTGTATTCCAGTCATAAAAAAAAAAAAAAAAACTTGGAGCTGGCCCATTCAAGCAGCAGTAGGGTTACCGCTCTTGATGCAGGCATCCTAAGTTTGGGAAAAGTGCAGGGTCGGTATCCAGGAGGATGCCTCCCCTCCATGGAGGGAGGGAGGGAGGGATGCTGGCTCCACTGTTTCACTGTCACCTGGTGGTCTACAGGTGGTGGTTCAGCAAGGAGCTGCTAGTGAGAGGGATGGGTGCTGGCGGGTGCTGAGCACCATGCAGGGTTCCATGTGTGTTTGCATGTACACCTCTCAATGCCAGTGTCTGAGTGGGAGGAACCCAAAAAATCCAGGAAAAAGAGAAAGGACCCCAGCAGACATGCTCACCAGCTCCCCGTAGGCTCAACACTGGTGATGTGGCACTTCTCCATCTGGACCAGGCCTAGATGGTGCAGGGCGAGGCCCCACCACCCCTAGCCGATAGCCTCCAGGTATGGAGATGGCATGTGGATGCTGGAGATGGAAGGTAAGCCCGCAAGATGTTGGGTGACAGGGCTGGAGGAGCCAGTAGAATGGTGGGCCAGGGGACCTGAAGGAGGGGAAAATAAAAATAAAATAATATTTGGCTTCCTGGTTGGTAAAATGTGCTATCCTGTATGGTGGTAATGAAAAAAAAAATAGTTTTAAACAATTAAAGGCTGGCCATTGCCAAATCATTATCTGGGTTTGTAACTGTCTGTATGGTTTTTATCTAGTGCATTCCTAATTTATTTATTTATTTATTTGGAAAGGAGTCACCAGGAATGACAACATGAACTGTAAACAGCTCATTTCCAGAAGCGTCCTGGGGGGAGGGGTTATATATTAAGGGTGGAGCAAGTAAAAAAAACATATCCAGAGCATATACAATAATGCACAGGCTAAAGTACAGGCATGTATACACAAAATACAAATGTACATAAAGTGTTCCCCATGGTACAAGGCAAGAACAATCCAGGCCAGTTGTTGAGCAAACACAGTGTACCATACAGGACAACAACAACATGGCCAAAACAAGTATTAATAACAAGAATGGAGAGTATATAGACAACATAAGGGGTACACTTGCTGGCTGGTGAGGGCCTATACAGGGTTGGCCAAGAGCATAAGGTTGCCTATTAGAAGGCCGAGTAGCAGGGGAGAGGGTTGGGGGGTGAGGAAGGACTGGAGCCAAGTCGAGAATGACTCCCCTTCAGGATGCTGTTAATCTTGCAAAGGGCAGGAGGTGGGGGCGAGACATGCTGAGAACAACATTTCAAGATGTTGATACTGGGAGGTAGAGCGAGAGATGCAAAGAACAACACTTCTTGCAGGGGATGAGGGCCCAGCAAAGTAGGGTAGAGGAGGAGGGGGAGAAGAGACATATGAGAATAACACCTTACAGGATGTTGAGATCCAGGAGGGATGGAAGTGAGACATGTCGAGAACAACACCCTTCAGGATGCCATGAACCCTGCAAGGGACAAGGACCCAGCAAAGAGGGTGGAGGGGCCAAGGGGAAGAGAGTCAACCTGATAGCTACACCCTTCAGGATGCTGAGAATCCTGCAAGGTGGTAAGGAATGGCGAGGATGGTTGAAGGGAAAGGAAGAGGCAGGAGGGGAGATGGAGAGAGAAGAGAGAATGCTGAGGGAGAGAGAGAATGCTAAGAACAAGCACCCCGTTAGGATGCTGAGAACTCTGTAGGGGGATGAGGACCAGATAATGGGGGAGGGGAGGAGGGAGGAAGGAGCGATACACTGAGAAAAGGGAGACACGCCAAAAATAAACAACCCTTCAGGATGCTGAGAACCCTGCAAGGGGACAAGGACGTGACAAATAAGGGCAGAGGAAAATCTGGAGGGAGAGCTGGGGTTTGGGACAGGAGGGGAGATGGGGAGGAAGAATTAAGAAGAAATAGTAGAAGGAGGAATAAGCCATGAATTTGGTGGGGGAGCAGAGAGGAGATGTAGTGTGAGAGAAACTGAGCAGACAGGGAAGATGAGGTGCAGTTGCAACAGTGAACTGTGCTGTAGGAGAAGTGGAGAGGAATGTTGGGAGTTGGCAGACCGAATATCCAGCAGGAGAGAGTTCCAGGTGCTGGGGAACTTGTACGAGAATGCAATGTGGTCCAATGAAGTGCCGTGAGCAGGCAGTGCAAGAGTTCTATATGTGGAGGCATGGAGGGTGTAGCAGGAGGGGGGAGAGGGCTAGATAAGAGGGAGGATAGGTAAGGAGGTAGGGTTCCGAGCCAGAACTTCCCCAGAAAATTAATGCTATGTGATAGGCATCTGGTGCTGACTGAGGAAAAGGAGAGTGATGTATAGAGATCACAGTGGTAAAGTACTGTCAGACCATAGTTTAAAGTTTTTGACAAGCACCCAGCACAGTTCATGAATTAGATAAATACTCTTTCAAGCCCATTAACAGTAAAGACAAAAAAACATATTTAACACGCAGAACATGCTGGGCATTGATTTGTTTTTAACTCTGTGATTAAGCACTTTTATTTAAAGCAGTCTTGCAGTCATAAACCAAATACACCTTTCCATCCAGAGTAGTGATGTGCTCATCCTTCATCATGCAGACAATCACTGTATGCTGTAGATGCGGTTTCTATGTCTCCTGGGCGATGCAATAATTTAATAAAATGCCTCACATATGTAAAGATGCAAATCAAGTGACTGAATGTAGAGGCAGCAAGTAGTTACCATCTAGTTAAAGGGACACTGTCAACCTGTTCTCCATTATATTCTTTCTAGTTAAAAACCCACATTTTATGATTGTCTACCTTCTCTAAAATTCATTAATGTTGCTGTTTGCTTTGTCTGTCTCTTTCTTTAGTAGAAATGAAATGCACGGTAATGTATATTTATAAACAACTTTATTTTGTTTCAAATCCTGAATCTATTCTTCTTGAATACTTCTTGAACATTAGAAGCACCCACTAACAGTGCAGTCACTTATGAGGCAGTAGCCACCTAAACTCCCACTGCAGCATGAGTGGCTAGATTGTGTTGGGGGTGTTTCTGAGTCCAGGAAAGATGTAGTGGGAGTTGATCAAGGAATGTAAACAAACCTGTTTTGGTGTGGTAACACCAGTATGGTGGGCAGTCTGTTTTTCACTGTTTAAAAGAAAAAAAGACTCAGCATTAAACTACAGTAGTAGCTACATCAGCAGTCTTTACAGAATGTTAGCAAGCATAAAATGTGTTTTTTAAACAAGGGACACTTTGAGGCCTAAGGGGGTTAATAGTGACCCTTTAAAGGAGCAAATATTTAAATAATATTTCACTCTTTTTCTAATATTTGAAAATCTCCATATGAAAACTAAATAGAATAAACCTTTTATGCAATTCCTCCCATTGCTCAATCTATATCTTATTTGTTTTTCCCTTGTGTCTATAGGCACCCCCCCACCTAACCTTTCCTCTCAGCACCCCTTCCCCCAACAAACATAACATTGACACTGGGGGTGCCCAATCCCTCAGTGTCACCACCTCATAGTTTGTTTTGTATAGCCTGTAACAAAGAAAACCATTTATCAATGTCTATTACTAGTGCCCTGTAACTGCCCCTCATCTGACCCTCCCTCATGGCACCCATCACCCAAACATAACACTGACACTGGGGGTGCCTAATCCCCTGTGGCTGCTCTAGTATTTTTTATATTATAATCTGCAACAATGAAACTGCCCATCAATGTTTGTTGTTGGCACCCCTGTAGTTGTCCCTCTCACCCAACCCTCACTTTCAGCACCCACCACCCCACACACCTCCCAACATAACACCGGCATTGGGGATGCCCGATCCTCCAGTGTTGCCAACTTATTGATTTTATTTTATTTATATGTAGCCTATAACAAAGGAGACCATTCATTGATGTCTGTTGCTGAAAACCCTGTAACTGTTCTGCCCCACCTGACCCTCCCTCTCAGCAGTCACCTACCAGCACCCCCTCTAATATAACACTGACACTGAGGTGCCCAATCCTCAGTGTCATCACCTGCAATATTGAAAACCATCCTCATTTTTGTAACCCTAAAACAGAAAACCATCCATCAAAGTCTATATTGCATCATTAGTCCCCCACGTGACCCTCCCACTCAGTACCCACCACTCCACACCTCACCATGCACTAACTTACCCACCAGGGTTTCAATGCTGTAATCTCCTTTGGACCACAGACACATCTTCGCCTTCAAATACGGACTGTGAACTGAGAAAATTGGTTATGCAGTTCAATATATTTCAATGGGGTTGAACTTAGTGGCATAGCTTGGCCACTTTCGAATATTTTTGCCCCAGATTTTCAACATGCATTTTTACTGGGATGCCACGTCATGAACAATTATAGTGAAACTAGGCAAATATGTCCTGAAAGGTGATTTTGCCATCACTGCATGAAATCACCTTTTGAGCAGGAGTTAAACATTTTCTCTGCCCTTGTTCATGAGGTGGGGTCATAAGAAGGCTATGTTGTTAATTTGGGGCAAAAATACAAAAAGGAAAAAAACAACAACAATAAAGTTATGAGCCTATACTGAAATTTTCAAATGCAGGTTTGTAACTTTGGTAATTGTCAATGTTTTGACCCAAAATCTTCAACACAGCCATTTCTTCACAACACATCATGAATGTGACAGCTGTCATTTTTCAAATCCTGGCAAAAATTTGTTTTTGTACTTGTGATGCAGAATGGTGTTTTGGTGGTGCAGAATGACGTTTTGGTGAGGATTTGAAAATTTTCACCTACCGGATTCATCAATCAATCAATCAATCAGATTTATTTTTTGACCTATTTGGTTGTTACAATTTTACAGAAAGCATAAAAAAATAAACTTAGCTGTATAGGTTATACATTACAACATGCCAGGCAATGGGCCTCCAGTAACACTTGGGTACTATATATCACAAATAATCTTATCTCATCAGTCAGATTAATATCAGGTAAAATATTTCAGTACATCATGGATCTGACTCAAATTAATATGTCCCTATATACTACAACCCTGGTATAGATCTTTAAATTGCATTCTCTGAGCTATCCGCAATCTATACAATGATCTTACTAGAACAACATTCAATACTATGAATAAATATGCCCACAAAAAATCAATTTCCCAGAAGGTTGAGCAATCTAAAGCATGTTAATTATTTCTACCAATGAGCATCAAAAGGTATGTCTGCTCAACTTCTATACATATCTATATTCTTCTTTATCAATATGGATGGTTTTACCACCTAAACACTGGATACTAAGTATTGCAGTTACTTACAGCATGAAAACTCACTGCATGCGATCACAGTAATTTAAATAACATCTCCTTAATTAGACAATTCACTGTTAAAATACATAAATTGCATTCATTGGAACACAGCATAAAAAGTTTAAAAGCTGTTAAGCAATTTCACCTCTCTAAAGTTTTCTTGGCATTAATAATAAATATACAAATAATAAAAGACAGAATGCAGCAAAAGAATGGGTTAAAGCTCCATTTAAACATAGGAGTCCATCAGATTCTTGAAAGTATTTTATGAGATTCTGATGTCCATAATCTATACATACCGTTACCATAATTTGCTTAGTTCAGCTTAAACGTTGCTTGTACTAGGATTCAGAATGAGAAAGTCATAAAAAATTATAGCAGCTTCACAGTTTGACTGCTATTAAAACTTCCTTTTATTTTGTTCAGTCACCAATCATATTTAGCAAATTTTCAAAATAAAAAAAAGGAGTTTAAAGGCAATACCTCAAGAATTAGTCAGTTCAGGGTATTTAAATAGCCTCTCCAACAACCGTAATCAACTTGAGTTCAAGCTTTGTACTATTAGTTCTCAGTAGACCACTCAAAAGAATAAAATCGTGGTCTTTCACCACAGTAATATTCAAGTCAACAAATCACAGGACGGGAAAACTAACCCATTCTAGAAAGCAGAGCAACTTCACATATAAAAACTTACATGACACCATGAGGACATAGTACCTCCTAAATGTCCTCTGGTCACCATGGTTGTATCAATGTGGAAATTAAGGGAGGCTGTAATTACCAAAGATTGCTCCATGCTATCATTCCAAGGGTCCATATATTTTTCTCTTCATTATTTTTAGCCATTTGTGGCAGGAAATTTACATGCCGCTCTTCTTAGGGGGAGTCTCTTATACATTTCCAGGGACCAGCAGCATATATCATCTGTCCCACCTGGATTCCTCCAAATTTCAGTTGGTCAAGCAAATCTATGAGTAAAGCAAAGTGTAGCTTTGCTAACATAGTATAAATAGTGTTTCAACAGGTAGAAAATATGCTTCCCATCCCCAGGTAACACTAGCATACAGTTTTGAAAGGTGAGCTATGAATATCAGCATACAAACTGCAGAATTTGTCTTTGCCAACACTGTCTGCTCCAAAGGTTGAAAGAATACTTTTGATGGCTCAGGTTCCACTGATCATTACAATCAGCAGGTGATCTAAAAACACCAAGAACCGATGCACCAATTTTGCAAACAGAACCTTGAATATCCTTTAGAGTGTCTGCATTCATACACAGTGCAACCTTTAAAACCATGTTCTAAAAGGGCTGCAATCTCTTAAAACAGCAACAAATAATTTACACATTTCAGAAAAAACTCTGCCAATGCAAGTCACTTTATTAAAACAACATTTGGAGTTTTTTTGAGTTAAAATAAAACAAAATACAAGCTAACGCAGAGCAGTGGAGATCAGTGCAGTGCTGCCTCCATCTTTCTGCCCTGGCCCTGCAGTACTGTGCAGTCTTTTCTCTACTGGGTTCATTAGGTGGGGTAATAAGAATTCTATGCTGAAAATGTGGTTTACAAATATGGTAAAATGACCAGGTTATGACTGAAGATTACAATATTTCAGGGTTCACTCAAAACTTCTCTAATTTTCATTACTTTAACTTCATCCTTTTAAAATAGCCATTTTTCCACACAACCTCATAAATGTGAAGTGTCATTTTTTAAATCCTGGATGAGATGTGTTTTCACACCTCTGGTCCAAAAAGACATTTTGGACAATATGCTATAAATGGTACATGTCATGTCTGTAAGGCGAATCCTAAAACAAGTATAGTCAAAACAGGGGTCAAAATTGCAAACAACAAATTGTTTAACAAGCATCAAATGTGCAGCATTGTCAAATGCTTGTTATAACTGAGTATGTTAAAACAGGTCATACTTCAATATGGAAAAGCACCACTCAACCATAAAACATGACAAAAATATATAATTGTATCAGTCTGCCAACTTTGTTTAAGCTAGCAGCTTATATTGTACATTTAAAGTTAATGAAAAAATCAAGACCTTCCGTCCAACTCTAAGTTAGACAACAAGTGGCCTCATATTTTATTTGAAGGCACACATTGCAGAATATGTAGTCCTGACCTTTGAAATCCACTGCCAGTTTACAAGAAATTATTAGTTAAAATAGTTTTATCTTAACAGTAAGGTTAACACTGCTTAAGTTCCATGTTACAAGTGAACAGATGGTAATAATGTCATTTTCTTCTGTACAGTACCTTATCCACAGAATATACAGCATGATAAAAGAATGGTTTCCATGACATTTGCCTTTCATGTGTGATCCAGATCACCACCACTGAAGGGAATTATGTGGCAGCCTGAAAACAAAGTGATGTAGTATGTGATTGGAACAAATAGAGTTGGGTTTTGTAGTCATAAAACTGCAATTGTTTAAAATTAAGCTGTACAGTAAACTGTGATAATAGGAAAATGGTCTTAATAATATGGCATAGGTCTTAGTTTCATAATTACAATTTTGTTTCTTTCTACTTTTCCTGCATTTTTCTACCTGACATCTAAAATTTTGATATACAGTAAATTTTAATTGTCGATCAGAACTCATTCTTATTCCTGTACAGCAAATGCAAACTGTATGCTAATACAGTAAATTTATATTTGGACCATTAATACAAACAAGCAACTTAAATAAGTTAACACATTAATGGGTCACGTGATGCAGGGCATGGAGTAACAGCCTTTTCAACACTCTCCAGTCACCTGAGCTCAATTTCAGTCAATTTTCTGAAGAAAGGGTGCCAAATACTTTTAGACTTTACAACAATTATTGTACTCACTCTTGGGCTCCAGTTGTGGCAGTTTTCAAAGCCTATGGATGTCAAAATGAAGAAAAATCAGCCGTGGCATACCCCGCTGGTCACTCCTGAAAAGTCCCCTAAAAAACCATGGGCCTCTAGCTCTACCACGGGATCATCCTTAATGCTACAGTCAGTGAATCAGGAACCCCTCACACTTAGTAGGTTCCTCGAAGAGTTCATACCCTTTCAGGAGGATTTGCACAGCCTTACCCAAGATTTTAAACTGCTATCTCAAACAGTGGAGGAGGTTGCACAAACTGACAACTCTGCCTGACTTTGCTCCGTGGAGAAAAAACTTGATAAAATTGACCCAAACCTGGCACTAATAAGGCATAAGATGGCACATTTGGAATTGAAGGTAGAGGATCTTAATGCGCAGCAGGAATAACGAGTTTTAATTGGTCTCCCAGAGGTGAAGATGGGCCAAATGCTGTTATATTTATCCAAAAGTTGTGAGAAGATAGCAGGCCCAGCTCCTATGGCTCTGGTTATATCATTAAAGTGCTCACAGAACCCTCCGCCCCAAGCCACAACTGGGGCACCTCCACATCCTGTGATCTTCAAGTTTCTTAATTTTTTGGAACATCAGCATTTTCTAGTGAAAACCAAAGAAAAGTATGAAGTGAGATGGGAGGGCTACAAAATCAGCATAGCACAGGATCTCCCAGCCACGGTGCACCAGAAGAGAGCTGCCTTTCATCCCATCGTGTCTAAAATCATAGCTGCCGGGATAAAATTCCAGATGGTCTGTCCCGTAAAGTTGCAAATTCTGTGTGATGATGCCTGGCTCTCTTATGAGGATCATGAGTCTGCACTGGCAAGGCTTAAGGTTGCCCTTCCTGATCTTTTTCATACGCCCTGAAATTAATGTATTCCAAGGACTCTAATATTATTTAATATTTCCACATGTAAAGTGTGGGGTCAGATTGAGATCTACTTATCTCTATAAGATCGAGGCTCCTTTCAATTTATGTTCAGAAGAAGATATGAGGCATGTTCTACTCGTTATTTTCCCACTTTGGGCAATGCCCTGTGAAGCCGTGCAAGATGTCTGTGACTTCTCTTAAATCAGGGGCTGTACTGTAAACCTATCTGCCCTGCGAGACAATCAGGATACTCCCAATAAGTCATGTTGTCTATTTAAATGTTAGGCTAGTTTGTCGTGGACACTGCTTCTCCGTATGTTTTTCCTATAAAGGTTTTTGTTTTTTCCTTTTCTCCTTCTTTACACTAATTAAAATTAAAACAAAAAGCAAGCAAGAGAATGACTGTTTTCCCTTGGTTCTTATCCATTTCCCCACAAGAGGGAGCCCGTGGCACATGATCGGTATACTTGTAGTGGCTTCAACCTCCACAGATTCTTCCATTTTGAACAGTCTCTCAATGTTATATGTGGAACCTAGTAAATCTTTCCAGTTAAATATTACTCTAGTGCCTGTTAGTTGTCTGTTCCTTCGATAGCTTGCTATATGTATGGGAGTTATTTTACCCATTGTTTACTTTTAAAAAGACTTATTTACAGACTTCATTTCTCTATTACATTATGCATATAAGGGGAATTTTTTGGATGCAAGCTGGATGTTACTTATATGATCTCCATTTGAATAGAAGCTCTTAATAGACAATCAATATTACTTATTGTTTAAAAGACTTGTAACTTTTGTTCTGTTGTACCCAGTGTAAAGGTGCAATTGCACAGTCTTCCTTTTTTATCAATGTATTAATTTTATACTGTTTCCACATCGCAAATGTTGTTATAGCATACTTAGGTTTCAGTTACATTTGATATACTGAGCTTTATTTTACTGTTATGAATAAGTGTGTTGCACAAATAAGTGATAATAGAGTTATAAGGTTCATCAATAGGGTTATTTTGGGTGGCTGGGGTGGGGAGGGGTAACTGAGTGCTGCTGAATGAAGTTTGTAACAGAAATGGGTGGTGGGTGGGTTGGGTAAATTGTTTACATTTTTTAAAAGCATTCTACATTCTGAAACGTTGGGGATTCTTTGATGCCAAGGGCTGGGGTGGAGAAGAAGGGGTGATTGGGATATTTGTGTAGCTAGGGATCGATCTTGCATAGCTAGGATTAGAGTTTTGTTATACTGGGCAAGTATTTATATTTTCTTTCATTTTAATAATACAGTTATAATTAAAGGGCGAGCTTGTATAATTGTAATTAGTCCCCTGGTGCTTAAGTTTGGTGCCCTTTTTTTCATATTCCAGGACCTCCGATCTCTGATATTATTACATTATGGCTAGGGACCTCACATTTACATCATGGAATGTTAACAGGACTAGGCACAAGCTAAAACAGCATAACTAGCAGATGCCTCTTTTATTCAAGAATCACATTTGATGATTCCAGAAGCAATAAAGATGAGATGACTCAAATTGAATCAAATCCAAAAAGGCAGCACCAGCATCCATCTCAGTTTGTAATGAAAGAACAAGATTTATTGTATTACATGCCTGTAAGGAGCAGTGGCAATTAAAAGCAGACTCACAAGCCCCGACCCTGAGGGAAGTGCGCATGCAGAGCGGTCGGGGCTTGTGAAATCTGCTAAATACTCCTTTAGGCATGTAATACAATAAATCTTGTTCTTTCATTACAAACTGAGACGGATGCTGGTGCTGCCTTTTTTAGATTTGATTGAATTGATTTGGGCTTGCACAGCTCCAGCGTGGAGCTGCTTTTTTGGCTTTCTAACGACTGCAAATTGGTCAAGTTTTTGCTGCTGAAAAGACTACTCAAAGTTGTGGAGTATTGATTCTGGTAACCCGTTCCACTCCATTTATCCCACTGAATATCATTGCTGACCCCCAAGGCAGATACATTTTTGTTCAGGGGAAAATGCACACCACGGACCTTTCATTAAGTAGCATCTATGGTCCTAATATTGATATACCAGAATTCTTTGTATAACTGATTAATGCACTTATTCCTGTTTTACCCATTTCAATGATTTTGGGCCGTGATCTTAACCTAACTTTCAACCCAAATTTGGACCATACTGGGAATAAATTTAAGGGTCTCTCTCCAGCACAAAGAGCATTTAGGGAAATGCTGGATTAGGTAGGTCTATATGATGCGTAGCGTATCCTCCACCCAGTGGATAAGCAATATACTTTTATCTCTCCAGTTCATAAAACATCATCTAAAATTGTCTATATACTGCTCTTGCATAATTTGCTTCCCGGGGTGGTGGATTCTGCTATACAACTTGGACCTCCTTCAGATCATGCTCTTGTCACTTGTCAGCTAGCATTCTCCTCTCTTCCTAAAGTTGGAAGTCATTGATGGAGCAACAACCAACTTTTAAAAGACCCAAAAATGATTCAATATATTTCTGAAAACATTCAGCAATTTTTATCTGCTAATCACAATTCCGTAGGTAAGCCTGATACAGAGTGGTGCACACTCAAAGCATATCTAAGGGGACTTTTGATTGGAATTGTTTCAAACCGCAAAAAGAAGAGGGAAGGTTTGTTATTAAACTTCCTTTCCCATATTAGAAATATAGAATCCCACTTATCTCCCATGATGCCTGATTGTCTCAGGCAGGAACTTACCCAGTTAAATGATAGAGAACCTCTGTGTGCAAGCACTGAGGCAATGGTTACTCCAAAGGGCATTTGTCCTGGAAGCCAAGTTTCAAAGAAATACAAAATCACACATGCCCCACAATGCAAAGCATCATGGGCTGCATATGCAAATCACCACAAAATATTATGCTGGTTCAACTTTAAGCAGAAATGCATGGTGCCGAAAGGCCTCTCACACAGTTTGCAAAGGGTACCAACAGAAGACATAGACACGTGTTTCGTCCTACCAGGACTCATCAGTGTGCCTCATCTGTTTGACACCCCAGTGGAATGAACCAGCTACCCTAAAATGGTCTATCTGGGTTATGTTGTGGTGAATGCCTATTTGAACCTTCTGAGAGAGAAGGCAGAATTTACTATTTTAAAAACCAATGAGAAAGCTGGACATGTGCTTTCCCTGTGTCTCAAACAGCAGGAATCCTCTCGACATATTGGGTCCATTAGGTCTACTATAGATAGTTATCTGAAACTTACCCTAATTTACATCACCACAGAATTTCTAACTTATTATAAACAGCTATATAGCTCAATGGCAAATCCTCCCTCTCTACAAAACCTCAACAACTACCTCAAGGACTCTCTTCTGCCTTCCCTCTCAGACTCTCACAGGCTACTTCTTTGTGCCCCTATTTCCTAAGCAGAACTCTTTAGGATAATAAAGAAGCTTCCCAATGAGAAAACTCTGGGGCCAGATGTTTTTTCTCCCACTTTTTATAAAACTTTCACCAAACAATTAGTCCTTATTGCTACCCCTATATCAACATATTCTGTCAGGGACCAAGTCGAATCAGTCTTTATTTAGTTATTATTGTTCTTCTTCCTAAGCCTAATAAGCCTTTAGATCTTGTCACTAGCTATCATCCTATTTCTGTTCTTAATCAAGATATTAAAATCCTGTCCAAACTACTAGCGGATCATATAAATTTGGTTCTTCCGGATCTTATTGGACATGAACAAGTGGGTTTTAAGAAAGGCAGATCCTCGATTGACCATTTACATACCCTTGCTCATGTCTTCTCGACATCCAGGGAGGCAGACTTTCCATCTGCTTTAATTTCCCTGGATGCTGAGAAGGCATTTGACAAAGTTAATTGGAATTTTTTGTTTCCTACCCTGCATGCATTTGGTTTTCCTGAAGAATTTCAGACTTGGGTGGGGGTTTTATAACAGCCCTTCGCCCGTGTAACAAGTAATGGAGTCATTTCAGTTCTTTCTCTACAGACATGGTAGGGTGTCTCTTGTCCCCTCTTCTTTTCAATTTATACTTGGAACCCCTGATTTGCCAGTTAGTTAGTTGCCCTAGGATTCAAGGAATCAATATATCAAAATATGAGGTTAAGGTGTCGGCCTATGCCGATGATCTTCTACTCCAAATATCCCACTCAATTTCCTCCATCCCACTCATGTTGGAGATCATTAAAGAATATAGTACTTTCTCTAATTATAAACTGAATATTGACAAAACGATTGCATCCCCTCTTAATTTCATAACTTTAAAACAAGATATCACTACTTTAGGCTTATCCTGGATGAGGGATTCCCTCAGATACTTGAGGATAGAACTTGTTAGAAATATACACTCACTTCAAAAGAAGAACTTGGATGATCTGTCGACTACTGTCATGCAAGATCTTAAAAGATGGTCCCTCCTCCCATTATCTTTATGGAGTAGGATCAACCTGATAAAAATTAATGTTTTTCCCCGACTTTTTTATCCAATTAATATACTTAATTTATGGTTACTGCTATCCTGGTTTAAAAAGGCAGACAGTCTTTTTCTTGATTTTATTTGGGCTAAAAAAGCTGTTTATAAGTTAACTGCTCCTAAACTCAATGGAGGGCTCCGTCTCCCACATATAGGTCTCTATTACTGGGCTAGTCATGCCAGTAAATATCTTAGGTGGTTCACTCCAGAAACTGACTCAAACATGACCTCCTATATCCCAATCTGGTTCAAACTAGAATTCACCCAAATAAAACAGCATTCTTTCCTTCTCCACTTTTACATACCAAGGTAAAATTCCTTCCTAAATCATTATATGATACCCCAATTTATACTTCCATTAAAGTTTATTCTCAATTATGCACTTTCTTAAAATATAAACATTACCAGGACTTGACCCAGCCTTTTTTCAGTAATCCCAATCTTAAAATAGATGACAAGCTTCTTCTGCCTTCATGGCTTCCATGCTTCAAAGATTGTCCTCTTTCATATTTTGCCCATACAGAAGATGGATCCTGGCTTTCTTCTGCTGACATCATTATTAAAGCAAGTATTCCCACTTACAATATATTTAAAATTTTCCAATTACATCACCTGTTAATAAAAACTATGGGAGAAACCCCATCGCCCATAGTAGGATTGCCATTTATTGGTTGGTTCCTATAGTGGGTTTCCCACATGCTGTGTCAAAGTTAGTTAATCTTTTGTTTACCTGGCTATATCCTGGTCACTTTGGCCCTTCCACATACTGGTCACCTCTTTTCCTGAAGAGAATATCAACTGGCCCATTTTATGGTGGGATTGTCATAAATACATTATTCAAGATGGGCTTCACCTAACTCAATTCAATATATTACACAACCTATATTACATGCCTCAAAATTGGATAAATATGGATTTCCTTCCTCTATTTGTCTAAGATGTTCTCAAGGTGAAGGCAATCTCTTGCATATATTTTGGTCCTGTCCTACAATACTCCCACTCTGGTTCCTAATTAAACAAAGAGCAGACCCCTTTTAGGAATTAATGACTTGTTTTCTCCAAAATGTATGCGTTAGGAGATCTTTCAGAGATCTCAGTCAAATCCCATAAGTTCTATATGGCCTTAATCTCCTTGTTGGTCAAAAAATTGATTTTGAGACATTGGTAGGACAATGTGGTGATCTCCTATATAGAATGGCTGAAGGAACTGTTATCTAATTTGAGAACTGAAAAAATGATTGCCAGCCTTCGTAACTGCACCTGTAACTTCTAAAAGCTCTGGGCCAGTTTTCAACACTGTCTTCCCTACAACCTGCCTAGGCATGTGTTATTTTACAAATGGTTCTTCTACATGTTGTTTATGTACTTTTAAAATGCAAGATTGGGGGGCAGTGGGAGGAAGGAGGGCAGGGGTGAGGGAGGAAAAATCTTGTCAGTTTTCATGTAGTCTTTGTATATCGTAATATGCTTGTTGCTTTGTCCTCTGTACTGTGAATTTTTTTAATAAACTTTAAATGGAAAAAAAAGTTAACATATTAATAGTGAGTACTTGGACTCATCAGGTATAGATCCTTACTAATACTGGGTGCTATATATGATGCCAACGTGCTGTGTATACCAGTCATATTGGAATCAATATGTGAATGCTATGGAGTGGTGTCTCACAGACTTTGGATGCATGCTCACTCAAACGAGGAGAAAGGCAGGTATTGGCCACTCCCCAGCTGTGCAGACTGCAATGTACTGGGGACATTCTGAGGATGTTCTAGCACTATGAGGCATTCACAAAAGAGCATAGCACCAGGTACAGGGAGTTCTGGTTACGGCAGCTGGGACCCTGCCATAACCGTGTGCACATCCCCACAGATGTTACCCACTGCTCATGGTGGTACTGGTATTTAAGCTCCCCATGCTGTTGCAGCCTACAGGACCACTGGGGATGGTGGGGCCAGCCATTAGGATGGGTGCCTGTCCACCATGCCGTGCTGGCATTGCTGTGGATCTGCAGGGGCCCATTCACTATTGCCCCATGGGCATGAGGGATCCACTATAGGACCTGGGCAGGCATCTGATTGGATGCCTGCCTGGGTCCATAACTCTAGCCCTGGCTGCTCTGGGAGAAATGCACACCAGGAGGTGAGGCTGCAGACAGGTGGTGACCAGTAGTGAATACCAGCCAATGTGCACCTGTCCACAGGTGCTCAGCTGCTTGGGCAGGGTACATACCTTTGGCATGTACCTTTGACCCATTCATGCATATCGCTTATTGACTGTAGCAAAAAAACATAAAGGAGTTTACAAGAATGGATGAGAAGCATAGCTTTCTTAAATTGTGTAAATTTTAAATTAACATTTTTTCTATGAAGTGATCACTTTTTTGGTGGTAAAATTTGGTTCCACAGTTAAGCTTACACATCACCAAATTAAGTATTTAATTTTTTTTTTCATCTTAACATTTTTTAACCGGGTAAGTACACTGTGCCACATGGCTCTTTAAATGGCATGACCCAGGACATAAAAAAAGATAAAAACATCAACACATAGAGAGCAGTGAAAACATTAAAATGCAAACATATAGCAATTCATTGTACAATATTATAATGAGTGGGAACAGCTAAAAGTAGAATCAAAATTTATAAAGATATTTCAAATGACTAATTGTATTTATGGCTCTAATACGTGGACATATAGAATTCCAACTTTTGGCATCCATAAACATATATGATTTCTGACCCTTTGAGGTTTAAAATGTAGCACAGATAAAGTCATATTGCTGGAGCATAAGCATTTCAATATATTTTTAAAGCTTAGGATACCTCATAATGGACATTTTTTCCTTTTTTAATGCCTTGTATGTCATACAATTTAAATAGAACATATTCCCCATGTCCAATATTAACCAATCCTACTTTTATAGAGGGTAAAATGATGTTCTCTAGCTTTTCCACAAGGACAAACTTACAGATTGAATTGTACATATATTGTATACTCTCTTAGCTTTTACTTTTCAGACACATGCACCCATACCACTTCCATAATCAATTGCTTGTAAAAGACAAGCTTGAGATATGGACTTTCAAGCAATGTCTGCTAACAGGTCTCTTAATCTATACAACGCACCCAATGTTTTTATGTAGCTGGCCACAGACTAAGTCTGTATGCATGTCACAAAATTTAGATGACATCTTCAGTCACCTTCAAATACTTAAAATGACTGCCAACCTTCAACAATCCTCTTCGCTAATTTTAGACAAGTTGTCATTAGTTCTACTTAAGCCTTCTGAAGTAAAGACTATCATAACTTTTCTTTTCCTCTTATTCACCAGCATCTGATTTTGAATAAAACAACTCTGCACATAGTCAAATTTTGTGTTCAGTTTTGTTCAACTCATTCAAATCTTGATGTGCTATATAAATGGCTACATCATCAACATAGAATGCTGTTTTGACAAACTTAATATTTGAAGCCGGCTATTAATGAATAAAGAAAACAAAAGGGGTCCCAAGAATGGACCTCTGAGATACTGAACATTATGAGTTATTCCTGTTACCATATGTCTGACATAGTTCCATTTCCCTTAACCATGTGCTTTCTATTTGGAAGAAAACTAGAGACCCACTTTGTAACAGGGGTACCCATCCCTAACGTTGTGATCTTTAGTCTCTTGAGTGAGTGAATGATACACTAGATTGAGTGCTTTGGTCAGGTCCACAACACTGTCCCCTATGAACATGCCCCCTCTCATGTTCACTTAAAGATTATCAGTGATCCTGACCAAGGCAGTCCCCGTGCCATAGTCCATCCTGAAACCATGCTGCACATTTGTCAAGACATTCTATTTTTCCAAAATAATTTGTCAACTGTCCATGGAGTATCCTTTCATGTGTTTTGCCCAACAGCAATAAAATAGAAATTGGACTGTATTTTCCTACTTTGTTTTTTAGACTTCCTTTATAAATTTGCACAACATATGCTATTTTCCAAACGTTTGGTATCTTTCAAGTTATACTGGACAAGTTAAACACTTTCTATATCGGCAGTGATAATTCAGCTGTAGCAGCCCTTATCAACCTAGCCTCAACCCCATTTATTCCTTGCTCTTATGAGAAGTCATCAACTTTAATGTCTTTATTGATATAGTAATTTGCAGTTAATATACTGTATATTATGCTGGTGCAGTACTGCTGTGATAGTTAGGGTTGAATAAGATGTTTAATATTAAACTCAATTTTGTACCTTAATAACTTGGCAGCACTTGATGAAATAGCCCAAAATGTTGCATGTGTAGTCTGGCTAGTAGGCTCTCAAAGTTGAAAAGTTTTGTGATGGCACCTGTGTCTGGTTTCTAAGACAGGAACATGGATCCTTAAGGAAGTATGTTTTGCTCTCACACACAGCCTACAGTAGATGGCACAGAATTATTTCATGAAACTTTCAGGGTAAAAGTGTTCTTGAAAATGTATTGCCTTTCAAAGGTTTTGTGAAAAAGTATGAAACAGTTCAAGAATTATAAGGACATTAAGATTTTTAAGCTTACTCAATAGGATTCTTGGACAACTCTGATACCAATGATAAAAATCATCATTCATGAGAGTTTATCACAAAGTATTGCTTGCAAGAAAAACAGTCAATCAATGATGGTCACAATTTTGTTTTTGGTTTTTTCTTTAAACTAAAAACATTGAAAATAAATAAAAAATGATGTATTAAAAATTACACACCTAAAGCTAGGAAATGGGACTCATTTAGGGAGGTTCTGGTGTTAGTTTTTTTAAAATGTGCTTGTAAATAATGTTTTCTGGCACACAAAAATCATGTATGCTCTGTTATGTGAGAAGAGTGGTAAACCAGTATTCTCTGTATGAGAACAGCAGGACTTTCTTGATTTGTACAGCTGCAGCTAGGGTTACACTGTCAGCTTCTGTGGGAGCAGTGAGCCAGTGGTCTACTGAGCCACTGCTGTGTCCCAGTACAAATCAATCTATCAATCATTCTATCTGTCTATGTATCTATCAATCATAACTGCCTGTCTGTCTCTATCTATCTAGCTATTGATCCATCTGACTGTCTGTTTGTTTATGTATGTATGTATCTCTCTATATGTCCACCATCCTAGAAGGGCAAGAGTAGCTCTCCGGCCCCTCTAGCTGCTGGAGGTCTGCCTCTGAGCAAGTAAGTGGTCTACTGAGAAATATAGGATATTCTTGTCTCAGAACAGGACAATCAGGAGCTTAAAGGGCACACAGGCAGAAAGTAAGGAGAGAGAAAAAACAGAGGAAAGAGTAAGGATTGCAAACAGTTAAGGGGCCAGAAATAAGACATGATTGGAGTGGTGAAGTGCAGTGGCTGTGGAGCAGCAGTCTTCGGGAGATGTTCTGGAGGATGCGGTGTTGTCCCATCTGTAGGCACCTCTCTGGGCTGAGGGAGGAGGTTGCTCATCTCCAGGCTGAGTTGGCCAGGTTGTGGGATCCTCTTCCATCCAGGGACCACCAGTGCCACTGCCGCTGCCGCAGAGGTTACCAAGAAAGAGGAGCGGCTGGACCACAGTGGGCTCAGGAGGGTGAGAGTGGTGGAACAGGAGGCGCATCCCTCCAGTTGTACCTCCACAATTCCTATGCCATTCTGACAAAGTGTGGTTCCTCTATGGAGGCACCCACAGTGGAGACCAAGGAGGATGCTGGGAACCTCCACAAGGAGACCCATAGGAGGGTGGCAGGGGACCCTGCAGGGAAGGAAACAACCCTGGTGGGGACTCCATTGTTAGGAAGGTAGAACTGGAAGGAAGGGAGAGGAGGTTAGGTGCCTGCCTGGCGCCATGGCTTGAGGGACAGGGAGCGAATCCTCAGGATTGCAGTGAGCAGCTGCACAGGGAGGGAGCGATGTCATTGTCCACCTAGGGACAAATGACCTGGCTAAGAAAGGGATTAGAGAAGTGCAGGAAGAGTTTGTGGAATTGGGAGGGCCTTAGTCAAGTAGCACACACGGTAACCTTCTCGGAGGTGCTACCCATCTATGGCATAAGAGAGGCTTAGGTGTTCCACACCATGGGATTCAATCAGTGTTTGAAAACTGGTGTGGAGCTCAGGATTTGGCTTCATTGGGGACTGGGGGTCCACCTGGAGTGATGCAAGCCTATACTGGCATGATGGGCTGCATCTGTCTGGGAGGGGAACCAGGATTCTAGGTGATAGGTTTAAATGCTTCATTGGCAAGCTTTTAAACTAGCCAAGGGGGGAAGCACTGGAAAGGAGCAGGAAAATCCTAGCCCCCCCAAATAATCACGGCAGTAAGTGCGGCAAACACCAACATAGAGGTGTTGATAGGGAGAAGGGCAGGGGTAAATGGAGAAAGTGACAAAGGCAAGAAGGACAGGGATTGGGAAAAAGGGAGTAAGGCTATCAGGAAATGGAGAGGTAATGAGTACCAATGCCCATAGTCTGGGCAACAAGCTCCTTGAGCTGATGGCCTTAATGGAAGAGGGATGCCTGGATACCGTAGCAGTCACAGAAACATGGTACACAGAGAACCATGACTGGGATGTTAACATACCAGGGTACATAACCTACAGGAGAGACAGGCAGGGGAGAAGAGGGGGAAGAGTAGCTCTCTATGTAAAGGAAGGGATAAAAGCAACTGAACAAAAGAGTAAACAGGGAGGAGAGGAGGCACTGTGGGTCACCTTGGAGACTGGAAAGGGCACCACAATCCGCACAGGGTTGTGTACAGACCCCCATGTCAGGGGAAGGAATGGACAAGGATATGATAGAAGGCATTTTAGAATGGCAGAGAAAGGGAGATACTGTTGATGGGAGACCTGAATATGCCAGATGTTAACTGGAGCACAAATTGCTGCAGCCACATCCAAGAGCAGGGCCATTCTTGATGCCCTACAGGTGGCAGGCATTAGACAGCTAGTTTCGGAACCCACTCATGAGGAGCAATCTTAGACCTCAGACTTCAAATGGGGTAGTGAGAGGATCTCAGATCTAGAAGTGGGTTGCCATCCGGGACAAGTGACCATCAAACAGTGTGGTTCACGTTAAACTCAGCTACAGAGTCTAGCCATACAAAAGTGAGGGTACTGGACTTTAGGAGGGCTGACTTTGGCAAGATGGGAGAGTGCCTCAGAAAAGCACTAGCAAACAGGCTAGAAGGAGGTATGGAGCAACAACAGGGAATTATCAAAACTGCCATCACAGAGGCAACAAGCTTGTGTGAAGCAAATAAACAAATCAAAATGAAAGAAAAAGCCACTATGGTTCTCAAAAGAGGTGGCTGTGAAAGTCAGGAAGAAAATGATAGCATTCTGGAAGTATAAGGAAACACAGAAGGAGCAGGACAGAGAGCTGTACCAGTTAAGGCAGAAGGAAGCAGGGAGGGAAGTCAGAATAGCAAAGGCCCAAACTGAGGAAAAGATAGCCAACTCAGTTAAGAAGGGGGATAAAACCTTTTATAGGTACATCAGGGAGCGTAGAAAGACAAAAGGAGGGATAGTGAGGCTGAATAGAATGAACGGTGGGTGGGCAGAGGGGGACAGTGAAAAAGCAGGAATACTGAATGAATACTTCTGCTCAGTATTCACAAAAGAGGAGGGGGAAGTGCCTAATCCAACTAACAGAAGCACTCTTGATAGGGGGGTCGATCCCAGTCCTTTCACAGAAGAAAGGGTTCTGCAAGAACTCCTAAAACTGAAGGTGGACAAAGCAATGGTTCCTGATGGAATTCACCCCAGAATTCTAAAAGAATTAAGGGAGGAACTAGTGAAACCACTGGCTACTCTTTTTAATAAATCATGGGAGGATGGTGTGGTACCCGAGGACTGGAGGAAGGCGGATGTGATTCCCCTTCACAAAAGTGGGGCCAAGACAGAGGCAGGAAACTACAGACCTGTCAGTCTGACCTCTGTGGTAGGGAAAGTGATGGAGTCACTTCTGAAGGAAAGAATAGTTGAGTACCTAGAGGCCAGTGGGGCACAGGACCCAAGGCAGCATGGGTTCAGAGGGAAGGTCATGTCAGACGAATCTAATTGATTTCTTTGACTGGGTGACCAAAGTAGTAGACCAGGGAGGGCTGTGGACATGGCCTACCTAGACTTTTAGCAAGGCATTTGACACAGTCCCACACAAAGATTAATAGTCAAATTAACCAGCCTGGGAGTGGGACCCAGGGTGGTAGCCTGGGTAAAACATTGGCTGGACAACAGGACACAGAAGTTAATTGTAAATGGAGTCCACTCTGAAGAAAGGGGGTTCCTAGTGGGGACTTGAGGGTTCAGTATTGGTCCAGTCCTTTTAATGTCTTCATCAGTGACATTGCAGAGGACTGGAAGGAAAAGTATGCCTTTTGCAGATGGCACAAAGATCTGCAACAGGGTTGATACACAAGGAGGCGTGGAAAGTATGAAAAGGGACTTGACAAGGTTGGAGGAATGGTCAGAAGTATGGCAGCTAGGATTCAATGCAAAGAAGTGCAAAATAATGCACCTGGAAAACAAGAACCCAGGGGAGGAATACACAATGGGTGGGGAGGTAGTAACAACAACAAAAAAGGAAAGGGACCTGGGGGTAATCATATCAGATGACCTTAAGGTTAGCAAGCAATGTGAGAAGGCAGTAGGGAGGGCTAGGGTATACTGGGATGTATAGGAGAGGCATCATCAGCAGAAAACAGGAAGTTGTTATCCCTCTGTACAGACAGTTGGTGAGACCCCATCTGAGTACTGTGTCCAGTTCTGAGACCCCATCTCCGCAAGGACATAGACAGGATAGAGGCAGTCCAGAGGAGGGCAGCTAAAATGGTGCAGGGTCTGCAAGAGAAGCCGTATGAGAGAGAGTAAGGAGCTTAATATGTATACCCCTGAGGAAAGAAGGAGAGGGGACATGATAGAAACTTTTAAGTACCTCAGTGGAATCAACAAAGTCCAAGAGGGTAGCATCTTTCAGAAAAGAGACTTGCAAAAACAAGGGGACACAATTTAAAGATAGAAGGAGGGCAGTTCAGGGCAATGTGAGGAAGTATTATTTCACAGAGAGGGGTAGTGGATGCATGGAACAGCCTTCCTGAGGGAGGTTGTGGGTCTAAAACTGTGGGAGAATTCAAGAATGCATGGGACAGACATAAGGCAATTCTTATGGGGGGTAGGAAGAAATAGGCTGTTGGTTAACTAGGATCTGCGGCCTATCCTGTAGGTAGGGAAATGGGCAGACTAGATGGGCCTAGTGGTCCTTATCTGCCGTCAAAGTCTATGTTTCTATGTTTCTATGTCCATCTGTCTGTTTTTCTGTCTATCTATTTATCCATCCATCCATCTTTGACAGGGTTGAGTAAGACCCTGTCCTATTTGTTATGTACAGAGAGTTAAAAGCAATGATCTATTGTGGCTGTTATTTATTTATTTATTTGAATTTTGTTGACTGGATCGTCCACTAGAGACAAAGCTATCCCATTTTCAGGGGTGACCGGGGAATATAAGCATTCCATACATAAGATAAACATTGCTATACAGTGGAGTAACAAATTATACTTACAAGTACAGGAAATTAAAACATATAGGGCCAGATATTCAAACTGTGCTCCAGAGCTAAAGTAGCACTGCCCAGCAGGCAAACATAGCCTGGAGCAAAAAGCAAGCTATGTTCAAAAGGAATAGCCCGGAGCAAAACCTGCTGAATATAGCAAACAAAGGAAGTCGGGCAAACAGGGCCAGGAGTGCAGGGCAAAATAGCCCATGAATAAGATAGCACTGAATATAGCAACAGAGAAGTACATTGCCACTGCAGCCCATTAGACACTGAAGAAAACTAGTGTTGCAGGTGGACAGCATTGTGTGTGACTGCACAGAGATGTCTCACATCCATTGCAAACAACAATGTAAGCCACACACTGCAGAACTGTGCTATGCTGACGGAAGTTTACCCATGCTAACCTGAGTATAATAGTGCTAGCATTAGCCCAGTGCAAGCTGAATAGCCCGGGCAAATGGGAGTCATATTCAAAGCTCCCATGCAAATGTGCCTACTTAGGTAATCTGTGGGAAAACAGGTACATTTGCATCTCATTATCTGCTGCTTAGCAGTCAGTACCACACAGTTTGCCTGGTGCTACTGCATGGAGCACACAGCACAACCTATTGGTCAGAATGGTAGTACAAGCTGGATGCAGCAAGCCAAGGCATGCCCACAGCATCCCCTGTTGGTTAGCAGGGAAGTACAGGCTGGAATCAGCAGGAACTGTGTGCGGGCAGGCACAAACAGAGCAGACATCCTGCCCATGCAGCACTGCATGCTGTATAACACAAGGTATGAATATAGGGAGAGAGAGACATGGAGAGAGTGATACCTGTGTGTCACATAGCTAGATATACAACTGATATACACGCACATGCATATATATCTGTATAGATACAGATATATATATCTATATATATCTATTTAGAGAGAGGAGGGGAGATAGTCACACACATGTCCACTGGCCATATGTGCTCTTGTAGATGCCACCCCAAACAACATAGGCACCCCACGGCAGGTGTTGGTAGAACACAATGGGGGACCCATGAATGCATGGGACAAGCATAAGGCATGCCTGGTGGGGGTGGATGGACATATGCTGTAGACTACTAGGGTGTGCAGCATATCCATACAGTAGGGACCTGGGCAGACTGGCTAGGCCATGCTGTCCGCCCTGTCATCATGGTCCCACTCCCTGTTGCCGTGTGTGCCTGTTGCACACCAGGCAGTTCGTGTGTTCTGCTCCCATGCCCTATGAACTGAGATTACCTGATAAAGAGTGATGCTTGTTTTTATTTGATCCCATATCACATATCTCTCGATAGCTCACACCGCATGTTTTTGATGATCCCCACACACATCTCAGTCTCATCCCCCAGCACGCTGTTCCCCATCCCATAATACCACAGGTCTCGGTAGCGCGGCCGTAGCGCCGCCGCTACATCCGACGACGAGCCAGCGATTGTCTTATTCTCACCACGAGTTTGTTATCAATCTGATGAACCCTGCTGTACTGAACAGCACAGCCTGCTCATTCCTCAGTCGGCGCCAGGTGTGGTGGTGGGGAGGGCTGAGCCGCCGCCGCTCCATTCGTGGCTGATGGTGGATGTGAGGGCAGCACTGCAGGGGGGCCTAGACTACCAGGGATATATGTACATTACAGGATCGGGTCGGGTCGGAAACATGCTGGGGGTCCGCTAGACTACCAGGGATATATGTGATAATACGGGATCGGGTCAGGAAATGTGCTGGGGGCGAGACTACCAGGGATATATGTGATATTATGGGGATCAGGGTCAGGAAATGTGTTGGGGGTGATAGATTACCAGGATCTATGTGATATTACAGGGATCTGGGGTTGGGAAATGTGCTGGGGCTGCTACATACCAGGGTAGTTATAAACGCTCACGAGGAACGGGGTTGGGAAATGTGCTGGCGGGTGGGGGGCACCACTAGACTACCAGGGTAATGATGTTTGCTATGGGGAACGGGGGTCGGGATAGGTGCTGGGAGGGTACCTCCGCTCTTAGCGCTGCCTTAAGAGCAGCTTTTCTTTGGCAGTAACTAGCGCCGCGCTACAGGTCGCACTAATGCCTGTAGCGCAGCACTCTGCTTTTGAATATGCCAGTGCACCGGCATTCAGGGATTCTCCCCTCTATCCCACCCCCTGCTTTCAGTTTGGTTTAGCGTCAGCGCTAACACCTAGTACCGGCGCTAAAGGTGCATTTCAATATTGCAGTCGGGCGCAAGGTCGGTGCTAGTCCAGCACAACGGCTTTGCGCCCGGTGCTGAGCTCTGAATATCTGGCCCATAATGTACAGAGATACATTGTGACTTGTGGTTATACTCAATATATCATACAATAAACAGTCAGGACAAGGAACCCAAAAATAGACAAGCTTATCGTAATTACACAGGATTAGAGTATTGGGCAGGTCTAGTAAAGGCACTGTGGCACATACACATAAATATTGTCTATTGAGCATTCAATACATGTATCTAGGTGAATTAAAGAGAGAAAAAATCCAATAGATGAGGAGTTGAAATTGCTGTGCTCAGACATATGGGGTAGATGAAGGGGGAGTGTGGTTGGGAGAAAGGGCAGGTACAGAAAGGGAGGGAAGACCTGTGAGAGGGAGGGAGGGCATGTAGAACAAAGTAGGGATTATTTACAGTCACAGAATGCAGGCAGAAAGAATATTGCTTTGTATAATCATTTAAATTGTGTAAGAGACGTACATGAGAGTAGGTCCAGAGAGTGATTGTTCCATTTTTGAGGTGCAGAAACAGGGAAGGATCTTTTGCAAAAGCTAGTCGAGTCTTGGGTACTTTTAGGATTGGATATTGAGAGGATCATAGGGATCTGGTAAAGGGTTTCCATGTGAGTAGGTCAGAAAGATTGGGAGGGGGAAGGCAGGTGGATGAGCTTAGAAGTGGTGCAGAGCAAAGGGAATTCAAGACAGGTTTCAAATGATGGCCAGCCTATGGTACGAAACACATCACAGAAGTGGGTATGCGCAAGGACTGACGCAGTGAAACAAGCTATTGTATGGTAAGCTTGTCTTAGTCTGTTTAGGTTAATAGTCTTAGCTGAGTGCAATAGTGAAGCACCATAGAGAAGGCCTGGAAGCAGTGTAACAGAGGCTATGGTTCTCCTGGTCTGAGGTTGAAGGTAGGGAGCAATGCAGTACAGCAGGCCTAGTTTCTGATGTGTGGATTTTGTGACCTTGTCAATATGTGTCTCAAACGATAGGTGTTCATTGACTGTTAAACTGAGGTATTTGAATGAGTTTACCCCTTCCAGAGTCTTGCCGGAAGAGGTCTTGATTACCAAAGGAGGATGGGTGGACCTATCAAAAGTGGTGTGGTGAATAACATAGACTTATTTTTTTTTAAGTTGAACACCAATAGATTGGTCTTAAACCATGCCTCCATCTGCCAGAAGTCTCTCTCTAGATTGATATTGAGGGAAGAGATATCATTTGAGGATTTGTAAAGTATGGCATCATTAGTGCTGAGCTGTACTGATGTCTCACCACAGTTTGATGCTAGCTTGTTGATAAAGATGGAGAAGAGTAGTGGACCCAGTATAGAGCCCTGGGGAACCCCATCAGTGATGGGTGATAGGGAAGACATAGAGCTGGACCATTTGACACATTGTAACCTGTCGGTTAGATAGCTGGCGAGCCAAGGGATAGTGAGAATATGGAGACCAATATTGCTGAGCTTAGTTAGTAGAAGTTTGTGATTGATGAGATCAAAGGCTTTCGTTAAGTCCACAAAAGTGGCCCCTGTCATAAGCCCCTGATCCATAGCCTGAAGAATATCTGTTGTGATATGCAGAAGGGCAGATTCAGTGCTGTGAAGTCTCCGTAAACCATGCTTGTATATGGTTAAGGAATTAGTCTGCTCAAGGTAGGAATAAAGTTGTTTGTTGAGTAGCCTTTCTTGTATCCTAGCTAGGGGGCATATAATAGAGATTGGTCGGTAATTCTCTACTAGGTCAGTTTGTCCACTTTGTGTATGGGGACAACTACCATGCTAATGGGCTGAAGTGCTGCACACTCGAGCAGACTAGATAGACCATACAGCCTGTATCTGCTAGCAATTTCATATGTTCATATACCCCAGTCTTCCATTTGTCTGGTATGGTTTGTGTGAGGAAGGATGTATTGAATAATAGTGATACTGGGTGAGCTATTGCAGAAGCTGCTATTTTGTGTAACAGTGAATCAAATCCTGGAGATCTGTACAAATTGAGGCCATTTAATAATTTAAGAACCTCAGAACATGCTGTGAGTTTTTGATGGAAAGGGGGATCATGGACCGTAAGGTTTGGGGACTGTATATGATGGGATGTGGAAGGCAAGTCAGATTTGTATTTGTGCAGGTTGGTAAAGAAGCTGTTTATGCCTGAGCTATATCAGAAGGGCTGGATAGTGTTTCACCCTTAAAGATCATAGTTTGGGTGATGGTGTTTGGGTGATTGAGTAAGGAATATATAGGAGATCAGAAGCTTCTTGGACTACCAGGATGTGTTGTCTGTAGGGAATGGAAGTAGTCCCACTTGGCTTTGTTATTTTTAGTTTTACAGGTATTCTGTAATTGCCTGTAGAAGTGCCAGTCAGATTATAGTCTAGATTCTTCAAAGGTTTTCCGTGCTTTATCACGAGAGTGCATTCATTGCCTAAGGTCCCGGGATAGCCAGGGGGAGTGGTTGCTTTTGGTGCACCTTAATTTGAAAGGGGCATGCATGTCCCAGATGGAAGTGAAGATGTGAACAAAGCATTCTAATCCCTTACTAATGTCAGGGAGAGATGTAATGGGTGAC
This sequence comes from Neoceratodus forsteri, assembly GCA_016271365.2. NCBI lineage: Eukaryota > Metazoa > Chordata > Ceratodontiformes > Ceratodontidae > Neoceratodus > Neoceratodus forsteri. The sequence continues at coordinate 360,869,411 of CM028131.1, read as the reverse complement.
CAATCGACAGACTTTAGACTAAATATGTAAGTGGCAGGATTGAAGTTTATCAGATCCCAAGCTTTTATGGTTTTAGGTGGAACAGGTTGGAAATTGTTCCTCCAATCACAATAGGTGGGGAGGTGGTTGCAAACAGCATTAGGAAAAACTCCCACGACCTTGATGTTGTGTTTCTCAAGGCTCAGCATCCAGTCTAAAAAGCTGTGCTTGCTTGTTTTCATATTATGTCAGGTGGGTTGATTGATATGTTGCTCCAGGTTAACATCTGATAAGATGACCTGATAGGTCCTGTTGTTAGAACCTAAGAAGTCAAGGTTGAAATCACCACAGAGTATTAGATCAGTTTGTGGGATAGAGTCAATGTTATTGAAGAGTTCAGGGTAGGAGGAGGAGGCAATGTTGGAGGAAGAAAGATGCATCCTATAGTAACTTATTTAAATTGACTGAGGGCAACAGAGATAAATAGATGTTCAAAGGATGATTTTATGGTGAGACCAGGTAGTGTGGAGGTTGCTAGCTCTTTTCTTGTGTAGATCAGCATGCCTCCATCTCTTTTAGAGGTACGGTCGCTCCTGTGGGAGATGAAACCAGATAGGGCAATTTCATGTGAGAGTATGGAGGGTTTTAGCCAGGTCTTGGTTATACATAGGACATCAGGTTTATACTGCCTAACCCAGATTTCAAGTTCCGCCATTTTCCGCCTGAAATTTTGGATATTCATATATGCTATTTTAAGCCCCTATAACTTGAACCAATGTGGGAGAGAAGAGAGGGTGTTTGGCATAACTCTCCTTCTGGTGCCAGGGTTCAGTTCAATGTCTCCCAATAGTAATATAATACAGGTCAGGCAATGGAAGGAGGGAGGAGGGAGAAAAGGAGATTTGCGTATGGACCTAGTCCATGGTACTCGAAGTAGTGTTTTGTTACACTGGGCCTAGGTCAAGTAGCCAGCAGGTGATGCTAGCATAGGTTTTCTTTTCTGCTTCTTCTCTGTCTCTTGCCTGTCTGATTCTGCAATATTTTTTTTTCTTTTGGCACATAACAACTGGCCACTCCGATGGTCCACAATTTCTCTATTATCTCCTTTATTTTGCTTGCTGTTTCTATTCTTTCTTTTGCCCCATGTTACTCTATGGTTAAAAATCATATATGTGAATCTTTATGTGAAACTGGAATCTAATGGTTTGCAAATGCATATAGTAAAGTTGTTTGAAATGATAGCAGAACACTAGATGGGTTTCTGAAAAGGTGACAATCTGTATGTGCAATGGCTGAAATTTTGCACATCTAGCTACACCTTCCTGCAAATCTCAGATATTCATTTAATCTGTTGTATGCTTTTATTATAAATGAGTGTTTATTATTTTAACTGTTATTAAATGTATTGTATATTATGTTTTCCTTCCTTTGTCTCTACCTTAACATTGAATATAGGACCACCTTGAAAATAAGACCTTGGTCCTAAGGTGTGACATGAAATGTATCAACTTTATTTTACCGTTTAAAAATAAAGATTTTTACTACTACAATACTATTACAGGGGGTTGACCTTCAGATGTACTTTGACCTCCACAAGCTTGCTAACACAGTTGTTGATAGGAAACCATTTTGGGGCATAGTGTTTCATTTTGTTGCACCTGTTAAAGGCCAGTCATGCTCCTCAGGCTGGCCTCAGGGAAGAAACTGACAAAGTTCTGGTACATTTTGTGAGAAACAGGAGATGCAACATATAAGAACAGGTGCATCTGCAGTTTGAACTACCACACAAATGCATCTTATATAAAGAGAGAGTAATGTTTTATTTAGAGAGAGAACGTTAGCTGGAGATTGTAAAGAAAGACTCAGATGTAGGGCTTTGTACAGCCTGTATAAAGAGTTGTCCCTGGATCCCTACCCAGAAATAACTCAGGCCACTGCTTTGTCCCTTTGGATGCTCGTTGGCAATATTTATTAAAGGCACATCTTATATTCATCAATTTAGATCCCAATTTCATGACTAAAAATCAGTATTTACAGTTTGGAAATTTGGACATAGCAGTCCCACATCACTTCTCAGACATAACAGTCCTGTCTTCCCTCTTGTGGTTCTTCCACTCAGTCTCTTCCTCCTTCACCATTGCTTCTTGTGGTGCGGACACCATGATCCAGCCCCCCCCCTTTTCATCACCACAGCACCAGGTACCACCTTACCTGGATCACTCCCCCACCAGGTGTGGACACGGCAATCCACCGCTAACTCTATATCCCTCCCTCCCTTGTTACTCGCACACCTGGGTTCTCTTGTCCCCAGCCCATGGTACCTACTCCCCTCCCTTTACCTGCCCCCATTTTCCCCTTGCTCCCACAATTTCTCCCTCTGGTCCCTCTCTTTCTTCTGATGCCTTCTGGCAGGACTCCACCTAGCCCCTGGACCCTGGCCACCCCTCTGCAGCCCCACCTGGCCATGCCAGGCCCCATTTGAGGTCACCTCTACCTTGTGCCTCACCACACTAAGTGCCTATTCCTGGACCCTTCCTCTTTCTTTCAGGGAGGGTGGGTGGGAATTTTGTAGCAAGAAAGAGGGCTTACTGAGGGTTACCTGCCCTTAAGTAGCCCCTAAGGACCCCTGATAAGGACCCCTCTGGCCCCTTCCCCTGGCGGCCAATAGTCAGCAAGCTCCAAGCCTAGCCAATCGACATCATCCATGAGGTCATAATAACTCCCCTTTCCTTGAAGTCCACTTCCCTTCCCTGCCCCCTCCCCCCTCCTTTGTAAATATTCCTGGCTGGGGCCCAAGACAACCTGGCCTGCCTTTTAGTGGCAAGCCTAATTGTCCCTGGATCTCCACCCAGAAATAACTCAGGCCACTGCATTGTCCCTTTGGATGCTCGCTGGCAATAGTTATTAAAGGCACATCTTATATTCATCAATTTACATCCCAATTTCATGACAAGCAATCAGTATTTACAGTTTGGAAATTTGGACATAACAGTCCCACATCACTTCTCAGACATAACAGTCCTGTCTTCCCTCTCGTGGTTCTTCCACTTGATCTCTTCCTCCTTCACCATTGCTTCGCAGGCTCCAGACACCGTGATCCAGACCCCCTTTTCATCACCATGACACCGGGTACCAACCCCGGACCACTCCCCCCCACCAGGTGTGGACACAGTGATCCACCCCCTAGCTATATCCCTTCCCCCTCCCCTGTTATTCCCACACCTGGGTTCTCTTGTCCCCAACCCATGGTACCTACCCCCTCCCCTCTACCTGCCCCTTTTCCCTTGCTCCTCCTTCCACTTACCCATCTCCAACTTGGATGGAAGATGGGGCTCCCCCCTTGCTGGTTAACCCCTCAGGCCTTTCTTGTTTGTCTCCCAAACTAACTCCCCAAAGGGCTGGAGGAACAGCCCCATGACAAATTCTGTTAGGTGAACCCCACCTGCCCAGTACACCACCTCATGCAAGTATGAAATGTCCCTATGCTGGATGTGGCCCCCTATTTTGATCACTGCCCTGGCCACCTTCCTGTTCATGCATTTCTGTGCCACCTTTATCACCTTGGACCCTTTTGCTCCTCTCCATAACCTTTGGGAAGTGATCTCAGACCACCCGATCACCACCCTTGGCCACCAGCTTTTTGCTCTCTCCAGATCTGCAATAATGTCCCGAATCATGGACCCCCAAGGCAGTGTCCCTAAGTCATTGACTCCCAGATGAATAATGATACAGTCCAGTCTGGCCCAGCAGACCCGAAGCTTCTCCAGCAGGGTAAGCAGCTGTGACCATCTCATGGCTCTCAGGCCCCTCTACCGCACCTTGGCGTTATCCGCTCCCAGGCGCAACTCCGTCCCTAGCCTTGTGGCAGCTGCAAACCTCTCTGCTCAGTAGATGAATGAGTGCCCCATGATCCACACCTGTTTCTTGGAGCCTGCTGCGGGGAGAGAAAAGGGAACACCAATTAGCCAATGTCAACACCTCATATATCTCTTGTAACAGTTAGAAGTCCATCTCCCCACCCACTTGACCTCACTCTCCCCTGCTCCCACCGCAGTCACCTCTGATGCTGCCCCAATCCTGTAGAAGTGTAGGGTGAAACTGCTGGGGCTCTCCTCCATGAATGCCACAGTCTTTTTCAGTACTGCCCCCACCTGGAACCCCGTCACTGGGGACCCATCCCCATGCATGAACAAGGCCCCTGCCATGCGGCCTTGCACCATACTATATTCCCTCATGGCCTGGACTGCACAGACTCCCACCCCTGCCTGTCTACCAATCTCCACTGCAGTGCCCTTCCCCTGCTGGTCTGTTTTGGACCTCTGAAGCTAGATGACCACCCTGTCTGCCTCCACTGTCACATTCTCCTCCTGCAAGCCCATGGTGGCTGACCTTTCCTGGGTGCCAGCACTTCACCAACCCTGAAAGCTCCCCTAGCCATGACCGCAAATATGGCCCTAAACAGGCAGGCTTCATTCGCTGTTTGGCAAACATGGTCCAAAGCCCATACCACCTTCGTGAGCAGGGGCCCCATTATGGGTCTTCTCCCATCCTGCCTTTTGCTCTGCCCCGTCTGCCAACCCATGACCATCTGTTTAATGGCCCAGCTGCCCACCATGTCCAACCACCCCCTATCCCTGCACATCCAACTGATACCCACCAGTTGGACCACCATGATGGTGTGAGCCACCCCCTCCTCCCACTTTTTTACCACGTACTGTATGACTTGCTCCTCCTGGACTGCTCCTTTGTCCCACACTCCATCCCAGACCAAAAAGCCTGGAAGCTTTCCCACGCCTCTTCATATGCCTTCAGATTGTTGGATGACCATGACCCTCTGTACAAAGCCCTGACTTTTTCCGTCCAATCTCCCATAGCCAGTCTAGGACTCTGGTCTGGGCAGGCTCGGTATGCGGTGCCAACTCCTGGAACCGCTCCATCTAAAAATGAGAAAGACAGGCAGCCACTTCATTCCATGTCCCTTCAATGTGCTGCACCCTAAAGGACAAGTTCAAACGAAGACCCAGCAACACCATGCACCTCAGTACCCACCCCACCGACTCCATGTAGCCACTCTGCCTGTTGATCACCTCTACCACTCCCTTGTCATCAAAGCAGAATAAGATGTGCTGTCCTGCCATCTGGTCACTGCAGAGCTCCAAGGCCACCCATATTGGGAATATTTTGAGGAACTTGATGTCCTTGGTCCATCCCCATTTGTGTCATTGATGGGCCATGCCTCTGAAACCCACTTCCCTCAAAAGTAGGTCCCCATCCCAGGCCCTCCAGCCACATCTGTGTACAGCTCCATGTCCATATTGCAGCCTCACTCATCCTGCCAGAATGTCCCCCCATTATATGAATTCAGAAAAACCTCCCAGAACTGCAGGTCCTCCCTCATGCCTTTACTGATGTCCACCCAGTGATGGGGTTGTATTGCCCTGACCGTGGCCCTCCCCAGCCTTCTCCTAAATGTTCTGCCTGGGCTTATGGCCTTGCAGGCAAAATTAAGGTGCCCCAGCAGCAGCTGTACCTGTACAAGTGGCACCCTCCTCCTCCACCCCATGAGCACTAGCAACCCCTTTAACCGGGCCACCTTGGCTACTGGCAGCCAAAAACACTCCTGCTCAGTGTTCACCTTGATCCCCAGGAACTCCAGCTTGTGGGCAGGGCCCCCAATCTTCCCTGCCACCAGGGGGATCCCTATGATGCTGCACATGTCCCTAAATCTGCCAATATCCCTCAGGTCTCCACATGGCTGGCCCCTATCAACAGGAAATCATCCAGATAATGGATTACCCTCCTGTGCCCATACTGGTACCCAAACACCCACTGCACCCATGAACTGAATGCTTCGAATGTGGAGCATGCCACTGAGCAGCCCATGGGCGTGGACTTGTTGAAGTACAGTCTGCCCTCGAATTGGAACCCGAGCAGGTCCCAGTCAACCAGGTGGATAGGTAAAAGACAGAATGCAGACTCAATGTCCGTTTATGATAGTCAGGCCCCCCTGTCACCCATATCAATTCCATCACCTGGTCCAGGGAGGCGTAAGAGACAATGCTCAGTGACTCGAGGATCCTTTCATTCACTGACCCCCTGTCCGGGTAGGACAGTTTATGTATGAGTTGAAACTCTCCACCTGTTTCTTAGGTACCACCCCTAGGGGCAACACCCAGAACTCCCTCTAGAGGGGCTTGGGTATCAGCCCCTCCACCCTCCCCACCCTGACCTCTTTCTGAATCTTTTTCCAGACTATGTTCTCCTTCCCTCTCACCAAACCCAAGTTCTTTGCCTGCAACACTACCCGTGCACCTTCAAAACCTAACGAAAACCCTCCCTTGAAATCTGACCTCAGCATTTTGGCTCATCTCTTGTCAGGGTAATCTTTCATCCAGGCCTCCACCACTTCCCATTTTATGGGGGTGTGGGCTAAGACATAGCCCCATTGCCCATCCCCCATATCCATCCTAATTTCACCCATAGCTGGGGTTGTATCCCCCTCTCCTGGGGCCCCCCAGCCCCTCCCAGCTCCCCCATCTGCCCCAAAAGGGCTATTCCTGAAGCTTCCCATTTGCTTGACTGGCTTTGTCGCCCCCTTGCCTGCATGTCATCACTGGGTGTGACCCACACACACCTCGCGCAAACATGTCTAAACTTGCAGCTGGCCATGTGCATGATGCCCTGTAGAAAGTCCAGCAGGCATTGGTGCCCAGGACCAGCGCTATCCTTTTCCCCTGCTCTGCCCCCTGCCCTCCCGCTGGACCCGACAGGGTCTGTACCCACAACTCGGCATGTGTGCAATCCCATCTCAGGTCATCTTTGACTGCTATTCTCCTCCAGAATGCTTCATCCTATTTGAGTCACCCGAAACCCAGCTTCACCTTATACGCAACCCGGATGATCGCCATATAAGTCAGTAGCAGGATTGCCAAGTCAGGCTGCTTCTCCAACACCAATGCACTATAAATCAGGAAACCAGCCTGCCACATGTCAATGCTTTTCCACTTGAACTTGGTTTCATCTGCTTTATGCCCTACTACCGCCAATGCTACCACCATTTCTGACTTGCCAACGGACTACACTTTCCATATTTTTTCCTTTATTGAGGCTGGCACATGGTCACCCAGTGTGAAACCTGGCAGTCCATCTTACAGCTTACACACCCCCTCCATGGCGCCCACCCCTTCCTTGCCCGGCTTGCCCCCTTTTTTGGTGACTTGCAAGGCACGCTCCATTTTTGAGATCCTGTCCTCCCCCATGTCCCCCAACAAACCCTCAATATATTCCCTTAAATCTGTCTCATTGTTCGTATCCACATTGTCCTTACCACCATCTGGCTGTGGCCCTGCCAGGACCAGAATAGGCTCAACCCCCACTCCGGGTGCTGCCGGTGGACTGGGTCCCACCCTCTTTGGTCTCTTGTTTCTCTTCCTGGCAACAGCCCCCCTGTCTTGCCCCTTCTGTTTCTTCTGGGCCTCCACCTCCTCCTCCTCTCTTTTTTTAGCAGCCTCCGCCAACTCCATTGTTTGTGTCATCAGTTTTGCCACCTCCACCAGCATGGTAGCTCTTGACACTGGAGTTTTCTTGGGACCCATCTCTTCCACTTCATGCCTGGGCTGTATAATAAAACACCACATGATCATATGTAGTCCTACCACCTGCTACCCGCCTCCCCCACTCCCTACCATGCCTTGGCATTCAGCCAGCTCCCAACAACTACCAGATTGCTTCAGCCATATGCACCACTCCCACTTTAAATGTAATGCTACCAGGATATACCCCCACTGCCACTCCCACCATAGAGCCAGCCCACTGTATGGGGCTGTCCACCTTCGTGTGGCTGTGATATCACTCTTGTTGGGCAACTCTTCCCCCCACAGACCACCCCATGGCCTTTGGTTCAAAGATGGCAGCCATGCCACATGGCTGGAGTCCCTACAGCCCACACCCATCTGGGCTAACCAGAAGAATGACTCCCCAGTTTGCCAGGTCCTGGCAAGCAAGAACATATGCAACATCATTCCCCTTTTTTGTACTACTAGCATGTGCCCCGACCATTAAAAGTGCTGCATTTGCCCCTGTAACTGAACTGGTCTTGCTTGCTGTGGCCTGAAATCCAGTTGTTGCACCTTACCCCCCCCGTAAAGCTTGCAGAGCAGTACCCTAAACTCTGGGGCCTCCCAATCCTTTCTGCCAGCCACCCTGCTTGGCATCACCTGAAAGCATGCTGTTGCTGCTTGCCCAATTTGTATTCCTTCTCTGCTGTTGCCCCAATGGCCTATGTGGCCACCCGATTTCCCTTTACCCCACTATCTCACATCCTGCCCCCCAAAATGGCAGCTGCACCTTGCGGTCAGGCCTCCATGGTCCCCTTGTCCTGCAGCCAGGCCTCCTGGCCCAGCCTTGGCCCATCACTGTGTTGGACAACTTTTTTGACCCCAGAATGGCAGCTGCCCATGCAGTTGGGCCTCCACGGCCACCGACCCGCAGTCTGGCTTGTTGGCTGAGAACTGATCTGCTCAGCATGAATCTCATTGGCACAAAATGGTGGTCCTCTCACAGTTGGGACTCCCAAGCCCCCTGCCTGTCTTCTGGCTTCTAGACCAAGGACTGGCCTGTCACCACGTACATCCCTCAGCCTCAACATGGCAGCCCCCACATGGTTAGGCCTCCATGGCCCCCGACTCACACCCTGATCTCCTGGCTGATCACGGCCTGTTATCATGTGAAGCTCCCCTGGCTGCAAAATGACAGCCACCCACGCAGTCAGGCCTGCACAGCCCCCAACCCATGCCCTGGCATCCCAACTGCTAAGTGGCCTGTTGCGGCATTGCAATCCCACGGCCCCCAAATGGTGGCCACCCACTTGGTCAGGTGCATCCTCTGAAATTGAGCTGCTTGCGACCTTCTGGTAGTGCTTGGAGCACTTGCATGATGTGTAGGGGCCTGCCGCTCCATTCCCAGGCCCACCATGCTGCCCTCCCTTCTGACCATATGGTGCTGACATTTGCTGCCTATTCCCCACAATCGTGCCAGCATACCATATGCCCCTCAGTGCCAAGTGCACTATTCCACTGCCAGACAGCCTTCACATTATCTCCCCCACCCTGCGCAGCGCCAGCATCTCTATGGCATGCTCCCAAATGGCACCAGCTCCTAGCATCTCCTCCAGCCTTCTGCTCAGCATGAAAACAATCCACACTCATTTCCCTTTTCTGTCACTTATTTTCTCTCTCTCTCTTTTAAAAAAAATCCATGAAACACATGCTGAGGCCAATCATAATCCTACCTCCTCCACGGATCACATTAGACAAGAATCTTCATGCCAAAGACAGTCAATACCACTGCTGCATCACATACCTTCTTCTAAGCCCATCAGGCTCTGGGCCAGCAGCCAAGCAGTCTTCTCTGCACTTCCTGTTGGCACAAACCATCTCCCTGCACACTGGATCCTTTTAAGCAACCAACAACCTACCACCAGGTTGAATACAAGCCCCCCATCTTAATTTAGTGCCACACCATACACAAAAAGACCCCCATACCTGGGCCCAGCAGCCCACCATCTGCCCTACCCTCCCCTAGCTCTTCCAGCTCTCAGCAGTATAAAACCTCTATGCAACTGTATAACATTTTACAACAGGCCCCCCAGCATGCCAAACCAAATACAGCCTGCACCTGCAGCCTGGGTGCTTCCCAGGGAGGAAGGGCCCCGGACCTTATTGCCTTACCTTAGATTGCCAGCGATGTGCTGTAAGGTTGAGAATTTTACAGCAATAAAGAGGGCTTACTGAGGGTTACTTACCCTTAAGTAGCCCCTATGGACCCCTGATCAGGATCCTTCTGGCCCCTCCCCCTGGCCAATAGCCAGTGAGCTCCAAGCCTGGCCAATTGACATAATCTGTGAGGTCATAGTACCTCCCCTTTCCTTGTAGTTGCCTCCCCTTCCCTGCCCCCTTCCTCCTCCCCACCTTCCTCTGTGAACATTCCTGAATGGGTCCCAGGACAACCTGGCCTGCCTTTTAGTGGCAAGTCTAATTATCCTGTACAATTTGTTTTATTTTTATTCTTATAGTAAGTAATACTTTATTTGTAAGAAAGTGCAATTCACAGGGGTACCAAAGTGCTTGTACAATTCCATATAAAATCAACATTAAAACATCAACAAATATTAAAATACTAAAAGACACATCTGCTTCGATATAATAAAATTATTACTTTGAAAAGGCAAGAATAAAAAGTTGAGTCTTCAAAGACGATTTAAAACTATCCACAGTCAGCCACTCTTGTATCCAATGAGGTAGAGAGTTTCACAGGGTAGGGGTCACAAACGCAAATGCCTGGGCACCCAATGTTTTCACACAAACCCTGAGAATCTCTAGCAATCCCTCATCAACAGAGTGGAGTGGGTGGAGGGAGCGGTAGGGGCAAAGAAGATCTTGCAGAGAACCCAGTCCCTGTCCATGTATGGCCTTATACATCAGCAAGGAGACCTTGAAGGTGACCCACCACTGAATAGGCACACAATGCAGACCATGGAGCACAGGCATGACATGGCTTGATCAAGATAGACCAGTCAACAGCCTAGCAGCTGCATTCTGCACCAGCTGCAAGTGGTGGATCTCCACCACCAATAGCCCTAGGTATTGGGAGTTGCAATAGTCAAGACAAGAGGCCACAAAGGTGTAGAACAGTGTTGGAAGGTCATCAGGCAGAACAAGGTGCTTAATCCATGTGATATTCCTCAGACGGTAGAACAAAGTCTTGATAACAAATGACACCTAAGATCTTTGTGTCAACTCCTCATCAAAAATAACACCCAGATTCTGTACCCTCTTAGAGGTCACCAGCTGGCTACCACTGAGCCAAAGCCCAGATGGTCACCGAGCCAAAGGCCCCCCATTCAATGGCCCGGGTCCATAACCAACATTTCAGTCTTGCCAGGGCTCAACTCCAGTCCTGGATTTCAGTGAGACAGTTGTTAAAAATCAAGATAACTCTATCCTGAGTATTGTTATTGATAATGAAAAAGCACTATTTGCAAATCTTATAACTTCTCCTGGTTTGCCTATGCTTCCTGACCTCTGTCTCTGTGAAAGCTGGTGTCAAACTGGGATTTAAATCGTGTATACTCTACACTAGGAGTTTTATGCATGGGTACAAGGCCTGGTACCAGGGAGGCCTAGAAGAAAGGTAAGGATCCTGCCACAGCAAGCCCTGGAATGATTATCAGAAGAATGGCAGCCAAACTAGAAACAAAAACAAAATCCAATCTGAGACTGTACAGTCAGCACCAGTGATGAAAGAAGAAAAACTGTCAGGGATAGACCCTAAATTTATGTCTATAGTCTTCAAATGGTGGGTTGTTTAACAAAGAGAAATAGAGAAGGGAAGAGATGCAGCAACAAAGGAGTGATGACTGGATGACATGCAAGCTATCAAAGCTGGGGTATCTGGTACATCTCCAACAGATAAACAAAACACAAATAAGTTACATGACAGTAAACTGACAAAGCTGTGTCCCTCAGATGTCATTAAAGCATACCTGACAACTTTTGAAAGGTCACTGGAGCCTGCTAATGACCAAAACAGCAATGGGCAATCGGGCTGGTACCTTATATTTCTTTCTTTTTTTTTATTTCTCTATTTGTTAACTGGGTAAGGATACTGGACAGGTCCTTTTTCAGATCTGACCCAGGACATACAATGATCATCATTTAGCAATCACAATGCACATTCAATCAGTTAACAATTACACTTAAACTGATGCAATAAAAATAACTTAACATTATGCTTAAAACTAAAACAAGATGATGCTTGATGAAGGGTTGCAGATAAAATATTCCAAAGGGATGAAGCTGTGATAGAAAATAACTGCAAACCATTACAATTCTTATGAATAGGTGAATTCAATAAGATATCATTAGCAAATCTCAAATTTGGGAGGAAGAAATGAATAACAACCATATCAGCCAATGGAAAACCTGAAAAAAAAAAACAACTTATGAAGCAACCAGAAAAATAGTCAATTCTTGCCCTGGGTGACAACCAGGCTAGCTGTAAATGCAAAGTACAATGATGTGTTTTGAAAGGAACTGACAAAATAAACCTACAAATATTATAGGCTACAGACAAGACATTATACTCCCTCACATTCAAGTTCTGAAACAGATAGCAAACAGTCAAAATGCAGAAGTAATGAGCCAACAGCAATAGATTTCGTAGTTTCTAAAGAAAAATAAGACCAACATTTATACAAAATACCCAGTTTCTGATTTATCATTTGACTAACATGTTTTATATGTAGTAAATAAGTTAAACCACAATCCAGCCACACTCCCAAATATTTAAATTGGTTTACTTGTTCTATCACAGCACTATCTCAACTATGAAGCAGTAAATATGGATTGTCTTTCAATATTTAAAGGTGTCCCAGAAATCATAGATTTTGTCTTTTTTAGAATTTAAAATCACAGAGTTATTTACAAACCATGCACACACATTAATAAAACTAGCTTCAAGAACGCTAGTCAAATCTTCCAATGATTTAGCCTGGAAAAAGAGTATCAAATCATCCACGTACATTATTGAGTTACAGGATTCACATTGAGGGTTTACCTATAGCGCAGCAATACCAAGGTCACCGACATCTCCCACAGTGATGGAATGCTGCCAACACCCCCAACTGTGCCATGTCCCAACACTGATAGGGAACAGAGTGACACTGGTCAGGAAACAATGTGGGGAGGCTGCGCCCTGTGTCCCCCCAACCCCGCACTCCTCAAACTTAATGATTGTCAGCTCTGGGAGTTGCAGATCATGGGAGACAGTGGCTTACACCAGCATCACTGTAAACAACCATCACTGCAACAACCTGTTCGACACTGTGGAGGCTGAACAGGTTGTTGTTGCTGTGGTGGAGTTGCTGGGGGGTCATTGCATGAATGTCATACCCACATTCAGTAGGTAATTGGTTAACAAATAACAAGAATAACAAGGGGCCCAAAATGGACCCCTGCGGTACTACACACTCAATTATGACCATCTGTGAATCCTGTAAACCAACTCGAACAAATTGTTTATGACTAGCCAAATAATCATTCACCCACAATACTACACTTTCAGAAAGACCAATTAATTTCATTAAATAGTAATAAACCATGATCAATGAAGTTGAATGCCTTGGTCAGGTTCACAAATGCCACCCCAGTCATTAGACCTTCTTCAAAATCCCTGAGGATGGTGTTCATGAACCTGACCAAGGCAGTACCTGTCATATGTCCTTGTCAGAACCCATGCTGTTGTCAACTAAGGATGCCATAAAAATCCAGATAATCTTTCAATTGATTAGACACAAATTTTTCTAACAATTTACTTAATGGATTAAGAATAGAAATGGGTCAAAAGTCATCCAAAAGAGCATCATGTGCTTTTTGAGGGATTGGAACAATGTTCACACACTTCCAATCTTGTGAAAATTGGTCAAAGATAAATTAAAAATATAACATAATGGAACGACAATAAGGAAAATAGCTAACTTCAAAAACCTAACATCCAAACCTCCCCCACAATCACCAATTTTATTTAGCAGAGTGCAAAGTAAATCTAGCATTCCATTCTGCTCAATTGCCCTAAACTGGAATTGGGGTCTCTCCACTTGTCCAATCTCCTCACCCACAGATGCATTAAATAAACCTGAACTATAGCTTGAACAGTCAGAAAACTTGATATTGAGTAAATCAGCAATCATGGCTTGATCAGTGATTACGTCATTATTCACCAGCAATTTATCCACCTTATAATTCGTCCTAGGTGATAACAATGAGATTACATTCTGCCAACATTTTTAGGATTCGACAGGTTAACTGTAAACTGTTCCCTATAAAATTCCCTTTTGGCACACTTCACCAATTCAGAAACCTTATTCCTCAAATTCCAATAACCAGCCAATGATACAGGTGAAGGGATACTTTTGTAATTTACCCAAGCATAATTCCACTGCTTTATATGAGATTTGATTTCATCAGTGAACCAGTTATTTGAAGTACCTCAAAGTCTAACTGTATGCAAAGGAAAAAAAGTATTCTGAACAAATAACAATTAATTTAAAAAATAATCCAAAGCACAATCCACATCAGGAATTAAATAAAAATATGCCCACTCAATAGAAGACAAGGAAGCATTAACTGCTTCAATATTCACCCTTTTAAAATATCTTTGTTTAAATACATGAACTGGAACCTTTACGGTTTTAAAACTCAAAAGACAAAAAATGGCCAAACGATCACTTATTGAATCTTGTATAATGCCAGAGGCAATTATAATGCTCTCATGATTGGTAATAACCCAGTCAAGAATTTAATGGTTAGCTGAATGTGTATCTAAGCGAGTAGGATTATGGATTTTTTGAATTAACCCATAGGACTGCAGTAAAGATTCCAACCCAAGACCATCCCTATGCTTCCAATTCAAATTATCATCACCTACCAATACTACATCATTATGCAGGCAGTGTGGAGAAACAATATCTAAGAATACCTTTAATCCATCTACACCAATTAGAGAGGAATTATATAAACAACCAAAAATCAGGTGTTCCTTCCCACCCAAAATAAATTTCAAAAGCAACCAGTAACACAGATAAGTCTCTATACTGGAACTGAGAACAGTCAATTGAAGATGGTCATAAAATATATTGCCACCCCCACCCTTTTTTGTACCCTTACAATCAGCCCTGAACATAAAGAACAAGTTAGGATGAAGGCTGCATAGGGAGAGGGTAGTTTCTAGGGCAGACTAGATGGATTGCATGGTTCCCATCTGCCAATACTTTTCTTATGTTCTTAATTGTAGCCAGATAATTTACACAGGCCATCAGGAATTTGAGACTTCAACCAAGTCTTAGAAATTGCCATGACCTCCAGTTGCTGATGATATACAAAATGTTCAAGCTCACTTAATTTAGGAGCCAAGCTTCTGACATTGAAATGAACAACTTTGAAACCTTTACAGAAATAATGTGGTGGAAAATTTGGCCTAGTAGACTGTCAGCCAAAACAGGGTGGGCCCGGATTAGTTTTCACATCCCCAGATAAAAGATGTAAGACAATATTTTTAAACAAACACACTATCCTCTTAACCCCAGCCTAATAATTATAGTTAGATATGTTTAATAACAAATATCCACATATTCTAATTTCATATTTCTTCCTAATTAGAAGATTACCAGTAACACACTGTATATCCAGACCAACAATCAGGCTGGACATAGTATAGTCACCTTCATTCTGACTATTTCTCATTGCCCGATGGAAAACAGGGTCCCCTACTATATTACCACACAATCATACCCCACATAATACTAACAAAACACTCATCAAATAACATTTAGTCATTATTAAATCACTAGAGACCGTTACTAAAAAAGATTCATCTCCCCACTCTCCCACAGTTTCCACGGACTCCACTAACTTCTGATTCATTTTGCCATACTTAGCTGCAACTGGCCACCACTGTAGATGCTGCTCCATCTACAGAGCTCACCAATTTAAACACCACAACCCTACCTTCTTGGGCTGCCAGCACCAATCTGGAGGGGAAGGGGAATGGCCAAGCAACAGTTTAGGGCAAGCAAAGACAAGGTAAAGCCCAACTTGTCTACAGTAATATGGACTATGCACAGTTAGAAAACTACAACCTTGTAAAAAGAGAAATCCTTAAAAGATACTACATCTCAGGGGTATACCATGATGATAGTGACCGCATATGGGTGACTGCCATGGCAGTGACTGATATGATGATGCTATCATCATGGGCTGTCTTAGGGGACAGCGAACATTGTGACTGCGAGGTTAGGGTTGGTGACAGGAAGGGAGGAGGGTGGGTGACAGGATGTGGAGAGATGGGGAACAGGGTTGTAACCCTGTGGTGAGCCTGCTTCTGCTGAGCCAACCATGTAGTGTGATGGGTAGGGTGGTTGGCTCTGACGGAGCAGGTCCTGGGTTCAGGACTGGGGACAGGTGTTCCTTTTGCTCTTCCCGCAGCAGCGGGACTTAGATTTATTTTTAACCAGGATGTTCCCCCCTCCCCAACATGCACCCCCTGGAGTTGAGAATCTTTATTTAGTGGGATGTGGGAGGTCACAGCACCTCCCTCCGCATGCACAATTCCCAGTAGCTTTATTCTGCATAGCACCGAAAATGTTTTTGGCGATAATGCAGGTTGCGATATAAGTGATTGCCTTTGTGCAGTCGCTATTATCACATAGAACCCACCTCAGGAGATACCTACAGGCAGTAATCCCCATCCCTGAAATACCACTCAGTCAACAATTCTCAGGAAGCCTTCACTCAACACAAAGAAGTCTTCATTAAATGGCTCCAACTAGTGGCAAAACAGTCCCACAGATTATCAACATATTTACAAAAGAGCAATTCATCAACATCATTTTTACAGAGAAGCTCTGGGTAAAAGAACCCCAACCAGAATGTGAAGAAAAGGCCATTTCTTTTGTGGAGGACTATCAGGTGGCCAGGCACACACCACAGTAGTGAAGTAACAGCCAAGGAATGGTAAGACCCTCTTTTTCCCTGATTTAACTACAGATTAGGTAAAAACTCTGATAAAGGTAATAAATCTGCACCTAAACACTTTATTTGCTATAACTGCAATAAACTAGGCCATACTGCGAGAGATTGCCAAAAAATAAGGAAGGTAGCACTGGAGCAAATTTGACCTTAGGAAATTGGGGCAAGTATTTAATAGATGTCAAGGTGGCAGATAAAACTGTGAAGGGAAATATAGCCTTCATGTAGCAGACAAATCCTGGAGCATGTTGAAAATCTGGGAAAAGACTGTTCAAAAGGACCAGGTACTGGAGTCATCTGCATCAACAGGGACACTCAATACTCTGCCACCACTCAAGTGACTCTGAATATTAACAAGGTGTCATACCAAATGAAAGTGGGTTTGTATCAAATTTACCTGTACAGTATTTATTGGAAATGACTTTCCAGTCAGTCAGTGTTAAGTTAATCTCAGAGGATGTAAAACCAGCCATTTCAGCAGCTCTGATAACAAGAAACAAGAACACAGGCTAAGAAAATTTCAGATGGTGGGATTCCTTTCCTTTTTGGTGACTTTGTTTCAGACTTGTTTGAGCCTAGCTCCAAGATCCACAAGCCCAGAAAAGAAAGACGACACTTGAAAAATCAGTGCTGAAAAAGACTAATGGACTTAAGGGGTTAATATATGAAACTGCTGAAACTGAACTCATAATTGATTATGATTTTGTGTCTGAGCAAATTAATGATGTTTCTCTCCAAGGTCATTTTAAGAAGCTGGGGAGGAAACATAAACAGGGTGCACTAATGTTTAGAAAATGTAATTGTTTACAGTGCAGTTTGAGTTCATCCTCAGATGCAGAAATCAGTAAAACAATTGGCCATACCAAAGAAGTGCAGAACTGAGTCATTACAGATACAGCTGAAGACCTGGACAATCCCACAACACTGTGCTTAGTGCAGCATATGGTACACATACATTTATTCATCATATGCTCAGCAAGGTAAGATATAGTGTAGTACTATGTGCTTATGTAATGCATATGTGCATATTACTGCAGTATGCATACATTTATTCATAATGGGATCTATTCACTATGGGGTGGGTAATACGCACCAGAGGTGCATAACCCACCCAAGGAGGTCCGCACCAGCTAACAGGTGCACGCCGGTGGTATTCACCACCAGCTACCACCTCTCCACAGCCCAGCCCCCACAGTGCGCTGGACTCTGCAGGGCGGCCAGGGGAGAAGTCGCACACCTGGCCAGGCATCCAATCATATGCCTGGACTGGGACCCACAGTAGATCCCATATGTGGCGGGGCGCACATTGGTAGCATCCTCTGCAGATGTCCAAGGGCCAGTGACTGTGGTGGAGTGAGGAGGGCAATGCCACCAGCCCTCCAATGGCACCAGAGAAGTGCACAATGATGGGGTGTGGGGATGGCTGTTGGCGATGTGGCGGAAGGCACTGTACCCCGCCATTAGTGAGGGGTGGACAGGCAGTGCCATTTGGGGGGCAGGGGCAGTATCCATGGTCTGTGCCCCTGTGTGTGGAGTTGTGCTGGGAGGGACTGATGTGCTGGAGCAGGTGTGAGGCACCAGGCATCCATATACAGTGGTCCGGGAGGGTGGGTGGGCTACTCGCCCCTGTTATCGGCAACTCCTGATGTGTTCAAGGGTGCATAGGGGCTTATGTCAGGTTTCTCCCTGTTGTAACCTGTTCCCCAGTGCACCCCCCAGGCCAGCACTACTCACCTTGGTACATTGTGCGTAGTGCTGGCATGCCTCCACCCAACCCCCGGCATTGCTTTTCACGCACCTGGGGATTCGGTGCATAGGTGCTGCATGCCCCCCATTTGTGCATTCCACACAGGGTGCACTCAAGGCATAGAGTGGCTATGTGCCTCAGCTATGCAGAGCATAGCCACTCCACCCCATAGCGCATAGGGCCCTATATGCTTAGCAAGGTAGGATATTGTGTAGTACTATGTGCTTATGTAATACACATGTGCATATGATTGTAGTATCCTAAAAGGGCAATGTGCTAGTAACCTGTGGCCATGATAGTATTAGTATTGCTAATGCAGGCCAGATGGCACAGTTACTTTTCCAAGCTATACAGCTGACATATCTTTATTTTTGTTCACTACTAAGCATCTTTTGCATTGTGACCCAGAACTGGTTTCAGCTAGCTTCACTCTTATCAGTGTGTGTACGTGCAGAACAAGCAATCTAACTATCCTAGGTGCTAGCTGTTCACCCAAAGAATTTTTGTATTTTCTAACTGCTTTCTTTGAAAGAGTCCTTTAATATTTCTAAAGAGATTCTATCTGGTGGCCCATAGGCATGGAATTTCTCCAGCGATATCGCAGAAATTTCAGGAACTATCTGACCATGTCTATGGCACAACTGAAGCGCATGATAGTCCTATGGCTGGTCATTCAGGGAGGGACTGTACCCTTGCTAAACTGCTGTACTGATTTTAATGGCCTGAGATTCATACTGATGTTACTGCCTATTGCAGTTCTTGTGCTGAATGTCAAAACGTAGACCCAGTGACGAAAAAAGACAAGGTTCCCCTGGTACCACTACCCTTGACAGATGTGCCTTTTCAGAGAATTGCAGTGGTTGGCTCTTAGAAAAAAGTAAAATGGGAAATCAATTTATTTTGGTGGTATGTGACTATGCTACTTGATACCGAGAGGCAATTCCAATGTGTACTGTCACTGCCCCAAATGTGGCAGCAGAGCTTGAGAAACCTTTAAGCTGGGTGTGCATACCTAAAGTGATTATCACTGATCAGGGTAGTACTTTTGGTGTTACATTGTTGAAGGAACTGTACAGTTGAAGCCAAAGATATGATGAGATATTTCCTGAAATTTTTGTGATGTTTCTGGAGAAGTTTCCTGACTGCCTGCAGTAACGCTATGGGCCATCAGAGAGAATCTCTTTAGATATATTGTGAAATGCCTGGAAATATATGAATGTATCTATGGCTATAACTATACCATTGGGTATTACTGCCATAAGAACCTCCCCTCATCAACCTAAGACAGACAGTCTTGTTAAGTGTTTAAATCAAACCCTAAAACACGTTAAAAATGTTTGTAAAAGGAGAAGGGAGATATTGGAACCAATACTTACCTTACCTTCTTTTTACTTATATGGAAGTGCATCAAACATCAACAGCATTTTCTCTCTTTAAAATGTTGTATGGTAGGCAACCTAGAGGGCCATTAGATGTAATAAAAGAAACACAGGAAGAAAATCCCACTCAGAAATAATCTATTATGTATTATACATGTGCACTGAGAAATAAATTGGCAAAATGGGATGAAATTGCCCACAGTAATGAGAAAGGTGCTCCAAAACAATATAAGGTGCATTATGACCATGGGATAAAAGAAAAATATTTTTGAGCCAAATGAAAAGGTATTGTAACTGTATCCACTACAGAAAACAAACTGTTAATGAAGTGACAAGGGCCTTATAAAGTGATTAGATATACTGATGCAGTTAACTATGATATTGACATCCCTAATAGGAAAAATGCTACCTAGATATACCATGCTAACCACGTGAATAAATGGGTTGAAAAACACTAAAGGTTGCTTTGAAGCCGACCTGGTGGCGCTGAGGGTTGAGGTGCTGGACGCCACACCTCGCGCCACGCCGGCGACCCGTTTTCGGGAACGGGCACGGGTTGCCAGGGGTCGGCAGGGCGGAGATGGATTGAGCCTCCGGAGGCTGCCTCCATCTCCGGGTGGGGATTTGTTGGCTGTTGCTCTTCGACCAGCGGAGGCTGAGGACCGACAGCACGAGCCGCAAGACTATGGAGGGTGGGACGTGGCTGACGCTGACTAGTGCACGCATCGGGAGCATGCGACACTCAGTCGGCTACGCCATTAACGCCATGGCCCATCGGGGAAACAAGAAAATGGGCCGCCAGCACGACGCTGTTCCTGGTGCCATTCCTGGAGGACGCCCCTGGCATGGATTCGTGGTGGGTTGGTCGCCTCACCACCCTGACGCAAAGGGTAAGTCGAGGGTGCAAAAGGAGGGGTCTCATGTCCGGGATGGCACCGGGGAACGGCGGAGTGCGGGGGGGTAGCCGGAGCTCCGAGAAAAATAACACCCCAAAAAAAAAAAAAGGTTGCTTTGATGGTATTACTGGAAACTGCTAAAGAAGATATTGATGTACTGTAAATTATGACAGGCAGGAACAAACTCTAACTTCTGCTGATTCTGTAATGGTAAGTGCTTCCTTGTTCAAAGAACAAAATGCAGAAATTTGTAAATTGGTAAAGGCATTTAAAAGTACTTCTACTATAGTGCCAGACCAAACAAAATGAGTTGAACACATAACAGCAACAGAGAATGCTCACCCTCTCAGATAAAAGACATACAAATGATCAGAGCAGCTAACAGCAGGCATGATTTAGGAAATACAAAAATGAAACAGATGGGTGTCATTGAAGAATCAAGAAGTGCTTGATCATCACTAATGGTGATTGTAAATAAAAAAGAAGATGGTGTAAACATCTGCCTTGAGTTTGGGAAGCTTAATCATGTGTCCATATTTGTCAGCTATCTTATGCTCAGGATAGATTATTTGTTGATAGACTGAGAAGTGCTAAGTATATTAATACTTACGATCTTACCAGGGATAACTGGTAAATTCCTCTAGCAAAAGAATCCTGAGACAGAAATGTAATTCCCACTCCATTTGTATTCTATCAGTTCACCACAATGCTGTTTGGTTTACATGGTGCACCTTCTACATACAACTGTGATATACAGTCCAGACTGGAAAAGCCATCTGAACACCTATGAGCACTTATTCAGTATATCAAAAATCATGCATCAGGCAAGCAGGAAACCAGATACAGTATTTGGGTTATATTTTGGGAAATGGAGAAGAAGAGCCACAGATTTCCAAGGCAGAAGATGTAGCTAACAATCCTGTCCTTAAAACAAAGAAACATGTCAGATACTTTTTATGTCTGGCTGGTTACTTCTGAAGATTCATTCACAGCTTTTCCTAGTTAGCTACTCCCCCTACTAAACTCATGTAAAAGCAATTCCTGAATAATGTGAAATGGCCCCTAGAGTGTGGTGAGGTTTCACAGGCCATCAAGGCTCCATTATATTCAGCCCATGTTGTAAGAAGTTCAGATTTTGCAAAACACTTTCTGCTACAGACAGATGCACCAGAGGTAGGCATGAATGCTGTCTTGAGTCAGAATCTACATGGGAAGGAACATCCCATTCTGTATATCATTATGAAACTACATTACACAGAGAAAAAGTACTCCACCATTGAAAAGGAATGCCTTGCTGTGAAATGGGCAGTGGAAACCCTTAAAAGTTAAAAGTTAAACATATTATCTGATAGGACCTGACTTTGTACTTATAACAAGATCACAATCCTTGCTGTCAGCTTACTCAAATGAAGGATAAAAATCCCAGAATCACAAGCTGGTACCTGGCAACTGTAACCATTTAAATTCAAAGTGATACACAAACCCGGAAAAGAGAATGTCAATGCTAATTTTCTGTCAAGATACGGTTCAAGAATTTTGATGTGTGTGCTTAACTGAAATGTTTGCTGTAAAAGTTATGAAAAAAAGGGATACTGCATATGCAAAAAACTGTAAATGTTATAAGGTAATGTTAAAAGAGAAATAAGAGTAGGTTTAGGAAACATTTTGTTTTTTAAAACAGGTTCTCACTTCATGTGTGTGTGTGGGGGCTGATAGGGTTGGATAAGACCCTGTCCCATTTGTTTGGCAGAGAAAGTTAAAAGCAAGGATCTATTTTCATCCTCTTCTATTCTGTGACTTAGCTGTCGCTTGTGTGTGATTGTGCAATTTAATTTTCTTGTGGTACCTAGGAACTGGCTACACTGATGATCCCACAATTTCCCCATGTTATCTCCCTTCTTTCAGTTGCTGTTTCTATCCCCCTTGCTTTTCTGTGGTTAATTCTATTTTGTTGCACCTGTCAAATGCTAGATGTGCTCTTCAGGCTGGCCTCAGGAAAGAAATTGATGCTGTTCTGGTACATATTGTGAGAAACAGGAGATGCAACTTACAAGGACAGGATACCATTTCAACTGTCAGGCAAAAGCATCTTATATAACAAGCATTTGTCAATGCTGAATGTTTGCTTGCTGATATTAGCATTGGACATGCAGAAGTTAGATGTAGAATAGGAATGGAGGTGAAGCACTGAACTCATGCCAACCCCACCTCCACCCTGCAAAGATGGACAAGCATTGGGGTGTGCCTTTGGGTCATTGCCCATAACACTCGTGGCATTTCACCTCACCCTATCCTGCAGACACTGACAAGAGTTGAAGTGTGCCTTGGGGTGTTTAGCTTTATAGTCACCCCATTTCATAAGGACATATGCTGAAATGGGTGCAGTATAGGAGAATGGTGTGAACTCTGGGGGCTGAAGAGTCCAAGGCACACCTCGATGCCTGTCACTGTATTCAGGGTGGGGGTGAAATGGCATGAGCATTACAGCCAATAATCCAAAGGCACACCCCTGACACCTGTCAGTCTGTACAGGGTGGGACGTTACGGTTAGACACCCTAACACCCAAGGCATTTGTTGGTATTTGCACTACAAATTTTCAGCATGGCCTTTTTGTAACCCCCCACCTCATGAAAGCATTTGGGACCTCTGTTCATGAACAGTGGCACTGTGATTTTGTTAATCTATCCCAAACGTTGATTTCCCACAGCGACCACACCATTCTATGCCAGATGTGCAAAAACACAGTTTGGACAGGATGAGAAAAATGACAGCTGTATCATTCATAGGGAGGTGTGAAGAGATGGCAATGCTGAAAATCTGGAGTGAAAATATTAAAAATGCTCGAATGCATGAGTGTACATGGATACTGAGCAATGTACTTTCATAACACAGTCGTTTAGTGGAATTATTTTACCAAATTTTCAACATAGGCATTTTGTGACCTCTGCTCATGAACAGTGTTATTATGATTTTCTTAATCTGTCCCAAACATTCATTTCCCACAGTGACCATGCCATTGGGCACCAGATGTGTGAAAACACATTTGGGTCAGAATGTGAAAAATGACAGCTGTACTATTCATAAGGGGGTGTGCAAAACTGACAATGCTAAAAATCTTGACTGAAAATATTACAAATTCTCGAGGTTTCGCGTGTGCATGGAAACTGCCAAATGCATGCTCATAACGTAGTCATTTTATGGACTTTTGTCACCAAATTTTCAACAAAGGCATTTTGGGACCTCCACTCATGAACAGTGTCATTGTGATTTTTTAAATCTGTCCCGAACACTGATTTCCCAGAGCGACCGCACTATTGTGCACTGGAAGTGCAAAAACACATTTCGGCCAGGATGTGAAAAATGACAGCTGTATTGTTCATAAGGAGGTGTGAAAAAATGGCAATGTTGAAAATCTGGAGTGAAAATTTTACAAATTCATGACGTTGCGAGTGTGTGTGGAGTCTGCACAATGCACACTCATAACACAGTCATTTTTTGGAATTTTTTTACCTAATCTGCAACACAGGCTTTTTGGGAGCCCACCTCATGAACAATGACAATGTCATTTCATTACTCAGTCCTGAAAGGTGATTCCTAACAGTGAATGCGAAATCACCTTTCAGGACCAAATAACCAGATGTTAGTCACTGAATTCATGAGATGGGGTCCCAAGAACCCCGTGTTGAAAATGTGGTGCCAGAATTTGCAAAAATGGCTGCGATATCCACCTAAATTGACCCCCCTATTTATGCCATTATGCAGCTTACCAGCATTTCTTCAGTTTGTGGTTGGCTTTGAAGAGTGCAGATGTGTTCCCACTCCACTGAAGATCATTGCATCAGGCTTCGGAGGTAAGTATGGGGTGAGGGGGTTTCTAGGGAGGTCAGGAGCACAGAGGGTGTGTGCAGATTGGGGAAGGGGCACCAGCAACAATGAGGAACAGTTTTCTGTTTTTATAGGGTTTTAAAAAATAAGATCTTGTGGAACCGTTTTTCTATTACAGGGACAATGGGCATGCTGGGGTGGGCTTCCAGTGTGCCACCTGGGTGTTCGTTGGAGGGGACTGTAGCCAATGTGGATTGTGCACCTCATCAGCACACACAGAGTAATTGGGGGAGGCATACCAGCTGAAGGGGATTGGGCACCCCCACACCACACAACAAATGGGGGGGACATTATGCAGATGGGGATTGGACTCCCCCATTGGCAAACGCACTTGTGAGGGGGGCATGCCAACAGGAGGAATGGGCACCCCTGTCAGCTTTCAAGGGGACTGTGAGAGGTGGATGGTGTCAGCCACCACCATGTTTATTTAAAACAAATGAGGGGGACATTATGCCGATGGGGACTGGGCTACCCTGATGGCAAATGAACTAGGGAGGGGTATGCCAATGAGGGGATTGGGCACCCCATCAGCATTCCTGGGGACTGTGAGAGGCAGCTGGCATCAGCCACTGCCATGTTTATTGAAATGGGACACCAAACAAGGCAAGCTGTGATTTGCCGCTGGAATCAGGCACCACCCCAACAGCAAAAGCAGCTGATTGCTAAATGATGGGGTGCTCCCTGATTGTAGTGGCAAGTTTTATTCAAGTCAATGGCACCCTGCAATATTGCTGTCATCAAAAGTGTGCTCCTCTATTGGCACCACAGAGACTAGCCCCAAAATAGACTGCTGGTGTTGGCCACAACACTGCCACACCTTCACAACTCACTACTACAGCAAGCTGCCACAATATGTTTCTTGAGCATGTGCACAATCAAACATAAAATGGGAGCACTGTTTGTTTAGAAAGAGAGAGATAAAGAACTGAAGATTTTAATGAGCATCTCAGATGTAGGATTTTCTTTTTTTCTGCACTGACTATATAAGAGCTATCTTGTAATTTTATTTTTATTGACAGTAATATAGTTCATAAATAATATAAAAATAGCTATGGTATTTACACTGGTGCTGTCTTTACTAAACTAACAAAGGCCTTTGAGGTAGAAGACTTGATATGCTGGCCAAGGCACCTAGCTTCACCTGAGCTCTTTCATTCTAAGATTGCTTGAAAGGACAGAGCAGAGAACATTACCAGAACAAGGGAAATGGATTAAGACTTATTTTGGCTAAGCAGATTTACTGTGTGTTGTTATTTTTATTTTGTACTTACAGGGATTGCTACTGTTTGTTGCTAACATTTCATTGCTTTATTTTTCTCTGATTCAAATTGTTGTTGCTGGTATACCTTCTTCTGCATTATTACAAGGTGTACCTACAGGTGTATGTTAACAGATTACTGCTGTAATCTTCTGATTCAGATTGTCTTCTGCAAGGTACATCTTCTGTTACTGCTTTATTTTTCTCTGTAGCAAAGTGTTTCTTACAGGGTATATATTCTCTGAAATTATTACAGGTGGTGCTTTAAAGGTTTTACAGTTTTATCTAACATTAGGATAAGCTTTCAGGGTTACTGCATTTGTTGTTGACTGATTGTTTCTGCTCTTACCTCCTTGTTCTTTCATCCATGGTTCTTTTTCAGCAGGGGAAGGGCCCAGCCACCCACCCCCATCCCCGACCACCCCTCACTACACTCCATTTATAGGGTACCGCAGTTGTGACATTTCCTGTGGCAAAGCAGGGAGGGGCAGATCAGTGGGGCATCCACAAGGTGAGCTCATTTACAGGGGCACTAGTAATTTAAATTGTTATAACAAGTTATATGAAAACAAAACACAAAATCAAACCATTACTTGCATTTTCTTCCTTCTAATTACTCTGACCAGGTTATAAACCCAGCAACTTATCAGGAATGGATATCATTAACTGCAGGTACTGAGGAACATTTTTCAGAAGGACAGTCTTACAGGATTTAGGACACTGTCCTACATGCTGGGCCATTGGAGATCTTAGGGCTCAGCTCCGGGCAGCATGGGCAGAGATTGCACACCTCAAATTTCATATTCAGGAGGAAATACATTATAAGAACCACCCGCCATTTCCCCAACATCCAACAGAAGAACCTCAACCGCAGAGGGTAGTTGGTCCAGGAGGTTGGTAGGTGGTTAGGAGGGGCAAATCGGGTGCCCCATCACTCTGTGCTCTCCAACGTATTACCTCCAAAAACCATATAAACACTACAAACAGGTATCTGCCTCTATCTCTGAAATCAGAAAAAGGGGCAGAGGACACTGCAGAGCAGGACACTGCAGCACAGGAGCTAGCACAACAAAACATGCCCAAATCAGGAACCAAAACAAAAAAAAAGCAAAAAGGAAATCCAAAAAACTTCTGATCATAGGAGACTCCATGATTCAGGGAGTTTATACCCATCTCCAGCCAGGGGTAATGGTCAGATGTCTCCCAGGTACATCAGCGTGGAGAGACACTGACCGCATTGATAAAATTGTTCACAAAGCAGGAGAAAACATTGACATCCTGGCACACATAGGGACTAATGATCTTGCCAGCCGGTCAGTTGTGGAGACCAAGGAATACCTGACCAGGCTGAGTGACAAACTATCATTCATTTCATCTGACATCTCCTTCTCTGAGATCCTTCCAGTCTGGGAAAGGAGAGCAGATAGACGGAAGGTCAGAGAAGGGGAGATAGGGGAGCTAAACATGTGGCTCAAAGACTGGAGCCAGGAAAAAGGCCACAGATTTGTTGGGAACTGGCAACAGTTCTGGGAGTGAAAGTTCTTTAAATTTGATGGACTGCATTTGACTAAGGAGGGAGTCAGTGCATTGGGGCAGAAGTTTGACGTCTTTAAGGAATATTTAAACTAGCAAATGGGGAGAGGGGTGCAGCACCCCATAAGTTGAATGGGAAGAACACCCCTCCCCCCTCAGCTTGTGGTCAAACAGGGATTCAGCATGTTTGCAGTTCATTTGCATCACCAGGTAAGAAAAAAGCTCTGTCTCCCCATATGACGCACAGGGGAAATGCCAAACCTCACCCAACAACTAACACACCGAAATCTGGCCAATGGAAAATCATGTACACAAATGTTCACAGCCTGGGAAATAAGATCCCAGACCTGCAGACAATAATGTCAGAGGCTAAACTGGACATAGTAGCAATTAGTGAGATGTGGTTTCACCAGTAACCCACTTGGGAGACTTCGGTACTGGCTATGTACTGTCTAGAAGAGACTGAGGTGCAAAAGGGGGGGTGGAGGGTCTTATATCAATGGAAATATCAAAGCTACAGAAATTCAGAATACACATAAGGAGCCAGAAGAACTGTGGTCACCCTGGAAATAGGAAATGGGACAGCCATAAGAACTGGGTTTGTCTACAGGCCCCCAGACCAGGGGAGGACATAGACACATTACTGTTAGAAGATATACAAAACATGACAGCTAAAGGGGAGGTTCTGATAATGGGAGACTTCAACATGCCGGATACAGATTGGTCAATACCAGCAGGAACATCTGCCAGAACTAGACACATGGTGGATTCCCTGCAGGGGGAGGGCCTCAAACAACTGGTACAACAACCCATAAGAGACAGGGCTATCCGAGATCTAATACTGCCTAACAGGGAAGGCATCACAGATCTCCAGGTAGAAGGTCACCTGGGGGCCAGTGACCATCATATGGTATGGTTCAATTTGGCCACTACATCTAAATCATCCCATTCCAAGACAAACATATGGGACTTCAGAAGAGCTGACTTTGATAAGATGGCCAACAGAGTTAAACTAGCCCTGGCAAAAAGAAACACAGGTGAGGGGGTACAGGCAAAGTGGGCAAGCATTAAGGATGCAATACTTGAAGCAGCATCCCATTCTGTTAGACAGAAAAAGAAGTGCAAAAGAAGAAGGAAACCACTTTGGTTCTTAAATACAGTAGCAGAAAGGTCAGAGCCAAAAGGCTGGCCTTCAGGAAATATAAGGGAACACAGCGGGATGAAGATAGGGAGGCATACCAAACTGCCCTAAGGGAAGTAGGGAAGGCAGTAAGGCAGGCAAAGTCCCAAACTGAGGAAACACTAGCACGAACAGTAAAAGAAGGTGACAAGACTTTCTACAGATACATTAGTGAAAGGAGAAAGTCCAGAGGGGGTATTGCTAAGCTCAAAGGAGAAAAGGAGGCATGTGAGGAGGAGGACCCTGTAAAAGCATCTATTCTAAATAGATACTTTTGCACAGTATTTACTGAAGAGAAGGTATGGCAGGGCCCACAGCTCAGCACCATGGACACAGGGGAAGGGAAGTGAACACTACTCCCTTCACAAAAAAAAGGGTCCTACAAGAGCTCGCTAAGCTCAGGGTGGACAAGGCAATGGGACCTGATGACATACATCCAAGGATACTTAAGGAGCTAAGGGTGGAACTAGCAGAGCCATTAGCAGAACTGTTTAGTGAGTCTCTGAGCACAGGAGAGGTCCCAGAAGACTGAAGAAGGGCTCATATGATCCCGTTCCACAAGAGTGGTAGCAGGGAGGAGGCAGGAAACTACAGGCCAGTCAGTCTTACCTCAGTAGTGGGCAAGATTATGGAGTCACTCCTTAAGGAAAGGATAGTGCAACACCTGGAATCCATAGGGGCACAGGATACAAGACAGCATGGGTTTACAAAAGGAAGGTCCTGTCAAACTAATCTCATATATTTCTTTGGCTGGGTAACCCAAGTGGTGGACCAAGGGGGAGCAGTTGATGTTGCCTACCTTGACTTCAGCAACGCTTTCGACACTGTTCCACATAGAAGATTGATAAATAAAGCTGGGTATGCTCGGGGTGGGTCAGAAATTGGCCAACTGGGTGGCAAACTGGGTGACGGACAGAAAATAGAGAGTGGTGGTAAATGGTATACAGTCAGAAGAGAAGCAAGTCACAAGTGGGGTACTTCAGGGATCAATCCTTGTGCCAGTCCTCTTCAATATCTTTTTTAGTGACATTGCAGATGGACTAGAGGGTAAGGATTGTCTGTTTGCAGATGACACCAAGATCTGCAACAGAGTAGATGATCCAGATGGGGTGGGAAGAATGAGAAGATCTGGATAAACTAGCAAAATGGTCAGAAGAGTGGCAACTGGGATTTAATGCTAGAAGTGCAAGATCATGCACATAGGGAAGAGAAACCTGAAGCCACCTATAGGCTGGGAGGGGAGTTGCTGGCAGTCACAAAGGAATAAAGAGACTTGGGCATCATCATCATCACCGATGACCTGAAATCATCCAAGCAGACCTCTAAAGCAGTAGGTAAGGCTAAGGGGATGTTAGGGTGTATTAGTAAAAATTGGTGCCTCCACCTCAAACCCCCTCCTTGTCTCCATTGGCGTCCCCCAAGGCTCTGTCCTCGGCCCTATCTTATTCTCCATTTTCCTCAATGACCTTCCCTCAATCTGCCTGCATGCTGACATTCACATGTAAGCAGACGATACAGTATTGTATGCCTCAGGTCACTCCCCGATGGAAGTTGCATCCAAGATCCAGCAAGACTTCACTGAAGTCCAGCACTGGTTTCGTAGAAATCAACTTATTCTAAATGCCAAAAAAAGGATCTCCTTGTCTTTTGGTAGAAGACAAAGTATCTCCCGCCTCCCTGCTTTCCCCATTCTCAAAACACTTGATGGGACCCCCTCTAGAAGTCTGCACCTCTTTCAGATACCTAGGGGTCTGGCTGGACCAACACCTAGACTTTTCCACGCACATCGAAGCAACCCACAAAAAACTACATCCTAGGCTGGGGACACTATACCGGAACCACAGCTGCATCCCTCTGCCTGCCCACAAAGAGATCCTACAGAAAATGATCCTCCCTATTTTCGACTACGGGGACATAGTTTATAGCTCTGCCCCTAAATCCACCCTGGCTAGACTGGATTCTCTTTTTAACTCCTTCTTCCGCTTTGCACTGTATTGTCCTCCCTCCAATTACCACTGCGACCTCTACAGTCACCTTAACTTACTGTCCCTCGTCAATAGGCACCTGTACCACTGCAACAGACTCACAGCCAAATTATGGACCCAGCTACTGCCCTCCTACCTAACCTCTGCTCTAACGGCCCAAAAAGCATCAGCATACTCACTCAGAAATTTTGACTCCCATCTATTATAAATCCCACACATGACTACCTCTGCTGGACAGTCGGCTTTTAGAGTCTGTCTACCAAAACTGTGGAACTCTCTGCCGGCTGACATCCGGGTCTCCCCCTCCCCTCGGTAACAAATCTCCCTTCTAAAATGGCAAGTCCCCATAAGCTGCTCATGTCAACTTGACGTGCACTAGTATGGGCCATAACTTAACTAGTGTGCACAATGTAATGGCAAACCACCCAATGTGATCTGTGTTGTCCACTCAAATGCTTAACTATAAAATTTTAATTGCCACTACTTCTCTACATATTCTGCCTACTATTACGCTGTTCACTCTCTGTTCTTGCATCCTGTACATGCTATTTCCAGATTATTTTTCACTGAAATTATAAAACCTTGTACATATTGTATGTAACCTATGTAAATTTTTGCTGTTCTATAATTTCTGTATGTTGACTTGTATGTACTGTCCCGTTCCCTCTACCCCCAGGACGCATCTGGAATCGAGCGGTAGTCTGCTCATTATGTCTTTCCTGGTAAAACTTTCAAATAAATAAATTATTAGGGGTATCACAAGTCGTAAGAGGGAGGTAATAATCCCTCTTTACAAGACACTGGTTAGGCCCCATCAGGAGTACTGTGTGCAGTACTGGAGGCCACACCTTCACAAGGACATTAACCAAATTGAAGCAGTCCAGAGAAGAGCAACAAAAATGGTGCAGGGACTGCATCAGAAAACATATGGGGACAGATTAATGGAGCTCAATATGTATACCCTTGAGCAAAGGAGGGAGAGAGGTGATATGATCGAAACATTCAAACACCTTAAGGGCATTAACAAGGTGAAAGAGTCTAACATGTTTAAATATAAGAAAAATAGCAGGACAAGAGGACACAGCATGAGGATAGAGGGAGACTGATTAAGGGGGAATGTGAGGAAATTCATTTTCACAGAAAGAGTGGTGGAAGCATGGAATGGCCTACCTCAGGAAGTGGTGGCTATAAATACAGTGCAGGGCTTCAAACAGGCATGGGATAGGCATAAGGGAGCAATACTGACAAATATGGATATATAGGTCATTGACAGTGTAAATGTGTGTGGCACATTCATAAGGTAGAAAAATGGGCAGACTGGATGGGCCTTGTGGTCCTTATCTGCCGTCAACCTCTATGTTTCTATGTTTGATGTGATAAACCATTCTCTTGCCTTCACCAAACTATTTGCACTTGGTTTCTCCCTTCTTCTCTTAGCTTGCTTCACTAGTTATTTTAGTGACAGGCAGCTGTTTGTGAAATTTAATAACTCTACTTTTGACCTTGCTACTATTGGAATTGGCATTCCACAAGGATCTATCCTGCGCCCTTTGCTACTTTCCATTTTTATCAATGACCTCCCTAAAGCCATCTCTAATTGTTCATCATTGTTATATGAAGAGGATATTGTCTATACAAGCTCCAAGAACATGGATCTTATTAATTTCTTGCTTAGTTCTGACTTTGGTGGAGTTCAATCATGGTTGCTATGAAACAGATTACTTTTGAAAACAGAAAGACCCACTCCATGTGCTTTGGCTCTTTTCCTGACTCAAAGCACATTCAAATAATCTAGCTGGCCAGCCTGGTGGTGCTGAGGGCTGAGGCATCAGCCTTACCTCACACCATGCAGGTGACCTGGGTTTGGGAGCACACTCAGGGCACCAGGGATTGGCTGGGGAGGAGAAGATTGAGCATCTGCAGGACTGCTCTCCTCTCCTCTCCTGGGGAGGGTGGGTTGTGGATCCCGGACACTCAGCAGCTCCCAGTGCAGACTGGAAGTGCTGTAGTTGGGAGACACTCATGTAAGGGGAGGAGGCAATGGTGGACATCCTGCTGGTAAGTGCCGGAGGGTGCCTGCTGCACACTGACATCATTGCATGTCCACATGTCCAAGGACCAGAAAAAGGAAAAGCCCCAGCCCCCAGGAGGACAATTGGCAGGCCCCGCAGCCAACCTCCGTGCCAATTGCTGGACCCTGCCCACATAAAGTCCTCTGATTCCTCATCCACTCTCAGCCTGCCAACTAAATTATGAGAAAGGGAGTGAAGAAGGAGCGGCAGCCCCACCTTGAGGATATACAAGCCAGGGGGGGGTCGGTGGGCTGGGATGTTGGTATGAGCTCTAGAGGGGACCTGATGTGGGAGGATCTTAGGTGGGCGGGAGAATGACTGACTGTCGAGAGGCCACATCTGAGGGAATTCCCAGTGGGTCTGATGACCAGAGGGAAAAAGAATTAAAAAAAAAGTAATCTAGCTGTTTTGTGCTCAAATGGTCATCCGCTTACTGAAGTTAAGTCTTTTGAGTGTCTGTGCACTATGCTTGATCCTATCATAGACTTTCCCCTGCATATCACCACTGTATGCAAAATGGTACACTCTAAATTGAGGCTTGCCTACAGAATCAGGGAAACCCTTACACTTGCTGCTCAACTTGCCATTGCTCATGGAGTATTGCTGCCCTGTGTTATGCATGGTCTGGTACCCTTCTCCCAGTCTGGCTCCTGTATTCCTCAAAATGGATCATAACCTAAGAAGCATTTTTTGCTCTGCTTTGCCTGTGCACAGGTGGAATCACCACTATGACCTCTATAGTAGCCTAGGGTAGCTATATCAGATTTCACTCATACACTATGCTCTAGGGTGAACTATTGAAAAGCTTATTAGGTCAGGTACTCCTGCCACCCTGTCAGGCAAGTTTAAAAAGTCTGATCAGCCATATCCCCTTCAGTCCAGTGACATTGAGTTAAATGCAACACCTAAATATGTCACTAATATGGGTACACAAGCTTGTTGACCTGCATGCCCTGTGGAACCACATGTAGGCTCACACACACACACACACACACACACACACACACACACACACACACACTACTTCAGTAAAAGGTATACTCACATTTGCTATGATGTTCTTAGGAACTGTACTCAGCATGATTATTGTGTGGTGTTCGTGCACCACCTACAGACATTGGTCATGATGCTATGATCAGCATATTTTATGAATTGTTGTATTGTAACCCAAGAGCAGCTTTAATCAGCATAATGCTTATCACTGTGTAGATGTAAAACCTAACTGTCTTAGGTGCGAGCTGCCCACCAGACTCCAACAATAAAATTGCTGTATTTTGTTCTTCTGCCTTTTGTGAGCATCTGTTACTTAGTAATGCAGTCTCTTATCTCTTACTATAATAACTCATGTAAGCCTGTTGTTCTCTGAGTTTGCATTATGACATTGTAGTGTTTGGGAAGTCCCCAAACTCCCAGCAGTGTGCTGTTTTCTACATGTTTTGGGAATAAACTTTTTTATGTGACACCTGGGCTTCTCAGGTCTAGATTCCTGTCACCCAAAAAATCTGGTGACCACGGCAGGACCTGTTTGGACAGAACTGAACCAGTACACTAAAAGGTACAAAGGTGAATGGGAATTATGACAGGAACGAGAGCCTTCACCCCCCTTTCAATCAGACAGGTCTTGCAGGCCGCTCCCACACCATAGCAAATGAGATTGGGAACCACAAAGGGATTTGAGCCTATGATCTCTCATTCAAACAGCTGCTTGGGGTGTGCCAGACACTCTGTACCAAAACATGTGGCTGCCTAGCAGTTGAGGTCAAGGTGAAACAGTATGCCTCAGACTCTCAGTTGGTACAGTAAAAAGGGGGGATTTCCAAAAATGGCCATTACTACAGAGCTCAAATTAGATGTCTTAAACTTTCTAACTTCCCACAGAGGTTGTGGAGATTTCACACTGAATGCGAGGTTGTGGGCTAATCCGGTGCAGTATGTCTGTGAACTGTACTCAGAGGCAAAGCCTACAGCTAGGAAACATGATCAAAAAGGCACAGTATAAAGGTTGACACCCTATATGCTGCATTGCAAGCAGTGGAAATGGAGGTCCTAGCTCTGAAAAAGGAGTTGGACTTCAAAACAAGGGATGCGGGTGAGCAACAGAGGGATTTATAATGAGAAATTGAAAAGCTTAGGAACAAGACTCAGGTTGAATTTTAGAGTGTGGTACAGGAAAAAGATAGGGAGATTTTGATGTTGAAAAGGATTGTGAAAGGTTGCAGCAGGATAAGGGGCATGTGTACAGTTGAATGACTTGCTTACAGGTATGAATGATACATTGGGAAGTGAGCATGACAAGTTAGAGGAGGAGCTTGAGAAATGCCAGAATGCATTGGACAGGGAACTTAGGAAGAACCACAAAGTGAGTGCTGGGTACAGAGTTTTGCAGGATCATGTCAGTAAGGGACAGTACAGAGATACAGTTGATCATTTGATGTGTAGAACTAAGAAGACAAAATTATGTCAGCAGTTGGCAATCCTGAAGGGTCATGTAAAAGCTATGCCGTATGCCCTGCCTATCAACCTGTCATCATCGGATCGTGATGACACAGATGATGGAGATGTTCAAGATGGCAGACCTTGGGACACCATAAGGTTGAGGCCTCAAGCTCCAGTAGCCACCTTAAACAAAAAGGATAAGTATGAGGTGAAAGTCTTAATTCAGCAAGCGATTGCAAAAGCTGGGATTTCTGATTCCCATGCCAAGGTGTTGAAACAGACAATCAGCGATATGCTGAAAAAGGAGGTGGAGAAACAGCCCCTTCTTCAGGGAGTCACCATCACCGTGACCAAGGTGGTTGCCAAAACCATCACTCGGCTGGGAGGAATCCCAAATGTCCTACAGTCCACACAGGCCATCCAGAACATTGTGGACAAAATAGGCTGCATGGCCCCTAGTGACAACCTTAGTTGCCACTTTTAAAAAGTGCAGTGTCAATGTGAAATGCTCAGCCTGGCACCTGAGCATCAGATACAGGATTCAAAACACACCGTGGACCCTATGTTGTGGGCCGAGTTGCTGGAAGGCATATGTAATGACACCAGAGCCCTGTTTGACAAAGTCGCAGCCCACCACTTGGCAGCACAAGACCTTAACATGGTCGGTGTGATGCTAGTGACTCAGGTGAAAGAGCACATAAGAAAAAACATGGACCAGTACAAAAGCTGCTTGTGGTTCATGTACAGTGCAGGCAAAGATTTGACCATTGAACATCCAGAGAGTGAATCGATCAAATACAAATGCCTCTTTCTGAAAAACATCCAGTCAGCCCTACACCACAAGATGGAAACATCCGTATTTCCCAGATAGGAATATTTCCATGACATCATGGAAAAGGTGGAGTGTGCCTACAAGTTCTATTTCAAGAGACCTTGGTTCAGGCACCAAGACCAAAGTGGCCACAGTACAGGGCAGCACAGATTCATCCACCCTGTATGAGGCGGAAGGGAAGACTAAGGATTCCCAGCAAGAAAAGTCCTGGTACCCAAACCAAGGCAGATACAACAACAAGCAGAAATACTGACAGAAGTCGAACCAGTGAAATGCAAACGGGAAATGATGGACAAAAACAATAGTCCGGACCCATGTTTAAAGAGTTAAAGGAGGAAAAACACACAACTTTGGGATTTTCAGGCCAAGGATCAATCCCTTATGTCCCACGGTCCTGCGAAAATTATGGCAGCTATTCCTTCCACTCCTCCTTTGGAGGAGGAATCAAAAGGGGGCGGGTGATCAGAATCTCCACATGCTGCAGCAGTACAGATGCTCTGAGAGGCATACCCCACCCTTTATGACTCCTGACAAGAGCAGAATGCATTGGACTGAAGGTGTCAGTCGCCGGTTCAAATCCTCACCTCTTTAGTTGCCGATGACTCCAGAAGCCCATGTATAGAAGTGTAGGTTGGAGGCCGCCAACTTGAATTACTTCTGTAGACAGGTGCCACTGTTTCTGTGCTGCATCAGGATGATCCACAGAACTCTTGTTGGTCCACAGGGAAAGCCACTTCCACCCAGACCTTCGAGGGGACCATCATCATGACCTATCGGTCCAAACAAATGCCTGTCATCATTGGTAAGTTATAAGTGAAACACCATTTTGACCTCATGGTTTTATGTCATCACCAAAGTATCCTTGGTATAGACTTTCTTTTTCAATATGGATGTGTGGTGGACCTAGCCAACAGGCTCCAACTTCAGGTGCCTGATCTGGGCCACATAATCTTCATCTCTGATTCATACATCATGGCAGTAGTAAAGGCCAATGACAAGGAATATGATGTCATCCTCGTATTCCAGCAACATGCCCTTCTTTCCTGAATTAAGGCCTATTTTTGAGAGGCACAGAGCACCAAGCACAAATATGACTGTGACAGAATGGATACCCTCATACAATTCACTGGCATGAATCTACCATGCAAAGACAATACCCCTTTCCACCTGAGGCCATCCCTCTCTAAGGGCCACAATAGACTCCCTTTTGAAACAAGGGGTCATCAGTCCCTGTTTCTCCAGAGTCAATTCCTCCATATGGCCAGTGAAAAAGCCCAATAACAATTGAAGACTGACCATAGATTTCAGAAGGCTCAACCAAGTTACCTTGAATTGTACTCCCACAGTGGCATCTGCCCCAGATGTACCGAAGCTCTTCAAACCACACCACAAGTGGTTCACCATCTTGGATATTTTCAATGGATTTTGGTTACTACCTTTGGCCCCAGACAGCCAATACAAGTTTTCTTCAACATTTGAAGGATGTCAGTACACCTGGAAATGCCTGCCACAGGGGTTCGACTATAGCGCCTCCCTGTTCCACATCCACATGAGGGATGCCATACAAGGCTTCTCTTTACCTGACTGCCTCTTGCATTATGTGGATGAGCTTCTCTTGGGAACAGAAGACCTCAAAAATCACTTACAGCTTCAAGAGGAACTTTTGACACTGCTACAGAGAGCAAGCCTCCCGTGCAACACTGCAAAGGTACAACTTTTCCTCTCTGAGGTCTCTATCTTAGGCCTACGCATTACCACCGATGGTAGGAACCCCACTTTGGACAAAGTCCAGGGCATCCAAGATCTGCCCCTACCCACCAGTGTCTCTACACTGAGAGGCTTCCTTGGGATGGTGAACTATTCAAGACACTTCATTTGTCAATTTGCACAAAAGGGCTGCTCCTCTATATGAGCTACTGGAAAAAGATGTCCCATGGCAATGGGGCTCAGAACATACAGCTGCTGTCCCCTAACTAAAACATGCTTTGGCCTCAGCCCCAGTTCTGGTTAACCCTAATCCACAACTGTCATTCCATCTGGACACAGCCACCTCTGATACCATCATGCCTGCATTACTGGCACAGAAGGTGAATGGCACCATCAGGCCAATTGCCTACACCTCCCAAGTGCTGTCCCTGGTGGAACAAAAGTACTCTCTTTGTAAGAGAAATCTCTTATCTACTTTGTGGACTATCAAACACTTTACTTACATTGTAGGTTTTTCTCCCATTGTACTGCACACCAATCACACCCCCACCACCTTCCTGTTGACAGACCGAGTTAAGGATGGTAGCGTCTCTAATATGAGACTCACTCATTGGTCTCTCCACCTACAAGACAGAGACATTACTGTGCTTCTGGCAAAAATGTCCTCAATTTTGGCACATGAACTCCTTTATCAGGGGGAACCCATGAGTGTGGACTAGAGCCACCCACACTGCCAGAACCAGGTCCCTTCTTACCTATCTCTAAACCCACCCTCACAGATCCTGCACTTCAGTGCATTTTTACAGACTGCTCTTTTTGTTATCAAGGAGGAGAGCAGGTGTCTGGCTTTGGAGTCCTGGTCCTTCGTACAACAGGAGACACCCTAGAGGTGTTCAAACAATGTGCCATTAAAGCCACACAGTATGCAGAAATGGCAGTAGTTGCCTGTGCTTTAGAAATCATCTGTGGCAAGGAGGAGGAAGACACCATTATCTTTTCAGATTCATGTTGGGTGTGTAACTCCTTGATGGAATTCCTTCCATTCTGGAGAACACATGACTTCACTTCTCCAGAGGGTACCCCTGTCAAGTACAGGGATCTATTTCAGTACATTGTAAGCTTTGCTGAACACTTTGTTTACAGACTTTACATGCATAAGGTTAAGGCCCACTCAAAGACTGAGCCACTTCATGAATACAACGATCAAGAAGACACCTTAGCCAAGGGTGTTGCTCAAGGGGGGGGGTATTGACTATGCCACCCCACAGTCCTTTGAGGCCCACACAGTGACAGAGAACAAGAGGGCCTAAGTGGTCCCACTGTATCTGACCATGGTACAAATGGCAGATCCTGAGCTGAAAGAGGTGCTTGATTACCTCTCTAAGGAAACAGAGAAGGAAATGTCACAGGCAAATTCCTTCAGAAAACATGCTGAAAATTTCCATCTCTCCCCAGACCAGACATTGGTCTTGTACCAAGCTGGAGAAGAAAAACTATGGGTAATTCCCATGGAGCTCCTGACGGAGTTCATTCATCAGGTTCATAATACATCTACATGAGGACACCAAGGTGTAGATAAAACCCTACAGAGACTGAGGACTTTAGGATGGTGGCCAGATCAAACAACTGATATCCAGCACTATGTGGACAACTGTATCACCTGTACTCAAAATAACCCAATTCCAGGCAAGAAAAACACCAAACTGTTTCCACAGCAGCAGTCTGGATAATGGAATGCAATACAAATTGATTGCATTGGACAGTTGCCCTTGACTTGTAGAAGTAACAAGTATGCCCTTGTGATCACAGACCTCTTCTAAAAAATGGGTTGAGGCCTATCCATGCAGAATGAATAGAGCACAAGCCACTGCCAAAATTCTGGTAGAAGCATTTACCAGGTGGAGCCTACCTCTCAAGCTAGACTCCAACAAAGTAACAAGCTTTACAGGGTCATTAATGTAGAAAGGCTTGGAATTGTTAGGGGTTAGCCAGGTATTCCACATAGCTTACCACCCTCAGTCTTCTGGACAGGTAGAGTGAGCTAATAAATCAAATTGATGTTGTGTAAGTTTGCCAATGAACATGCAAATAATTGGGATACCTTGTTGCCCTTACTCCTAATGGCAATCAGGGACACCCTCGCTGCAGCAACCAATTGTACACCCTTTTGAGATGATGACAGACCATAAATGAGATTGCCTGAACACTTGTGGATAGATTGCAACAGTCCCATGATGGAGAGAGTGTAGGTGGACACTTATGTCACACAGCAGAAGGACAATGTAATCCAAACCCATCTTTTACTGCTCAGAACCTGGGCAAAGCCCAGGAATAGTCAGAAATGTACTTTGACAAGAATGTCAAGGATGTCGACTGGGACGTCAGCGATCAGGTCATGGTAGTGAAATTTGTCACACCAGCCCACTCTCTGACAAGTAAGTGGGCTGGTCCCTCTGACATCATTAATAAATTGAGCCCTGCCATCTACTAAATATGGTTAATGGACTGCAAGATATCCTGGGACAAATGGTACCGTGCCAATCAACTGAAACTATACAAGGTAATTAATACTCCTTCCCATGTAAAGGAGAGGGAGATCTGTATGTTTACCTTTCTGAGTTTTGTCTTGCAGAATGATCCCGATCAACTCCTACCTTTTGCTGAACATCGTTGTAAGCATCCTGGATGCAGACCTGTCAAGCCTCAAGTAACTAATTCATTTATTCAACCCACCACCTATGGAGTGCCCTATTTCTGAGTCCCCGAATGGGGGTGTTGCTATCTGCCTACCATCTGCCATTGCGACTGTGACCGAGGGAAGAGATGCCTATCTTAATGCCATGGTGGTATCCCCAGATAACTCTGCTATTCAAATTGAATGGAGAACTGGTAACTCTACTCAACAGTGCCTGTCTGTGGTCCTCTTTACTAAAGGAACTTTCCAAGCTTGGCACAATACACACACATCTGTCCAAATGGAACCTTGTACATATGCCAAGCTACCCAACATCATACATGGCTATATAATGTCACAGCCACATTGGGACCAGACTTTTATGGACAATTTTCTAACACAATCGTGCCCCAGAACTGTTTAACACAATGCATTTCCACTGCTGCTCTTTTCCTTACAGTTATACGAACCGCATCCAATGAACTCTTACAATGTCCAGTAATGGAGCCAGGACCATCAAGTGGACTGGCACTAATTTCTATTCATGGGACTTTGTTTGCGTTATGTTGTATCCATGACACTCCAGACATTACCTCATGGGTTCTCAACTCACCTGATAGGCTAGTGATGCACATGTGACCCAGATCAAATTTCAGAGCATAGCCAGGTCCTAGGAGTCCCCATTCTCCAGTTTCAACCTTGCATCTGAAGAGGCTACAAGCACTCCAGGAGTTCCTGTTAACTAATTAACTAAATTAGGCCAGCTTGTTTCTTTTTAGGATCAATGGCTCCCACAGCAGTTTACATAATTGGATTAATTGTAAAACCTGTTATGCTGCCTGGCTTACAGTGGCCACAGCTGCAGGTGAGACTGATTAAATGAGACCTTTTTGGCTTTACAATTTAGCTGGAATTCTGTAATATCCTGGGCTAATTGGTTTGCAGTGGTTGTTTCTCTATTGGAAGTGAAGAAGACAGTAGAGTCTTAAGAAAAGACCCACAATTAATTGCGGTTGAGTTGGAAGCTTTAAGTTTTGTTTAGAGACTGGAAGTTTGTGTAGAGCATTGGCTAGCTGCTTTTTTGAGGAGTTCTGGAAGGTTTAAACTGCTACTTTACAAAGGTGTTTTGTTAGAACAAGGAATTCGAGCGATTTGCTCTGTTACAGCATGTTTATTCGCTGAGATGATGACCAGTTCATGAATTGAACGATTTTCAGGAGTATGCTCTGCTTGCATGCTTCCCCTTGCTGTTTGAAAAATCTGCTCTTCAGTGCTCACTCTGCAACTGGCGGCTCTCCTTCTAAGCGGGGCTGCTCAGTTTTTTAAAGAGATCCCGCATGCTAACATTTGCCCTGCTGCTGGCGGCCTTCCTCTCAAGCGGGGCCATCCAGGCGTGACAGTCAACAACAGTCTGGCATCTCCTGCTTCACGCGTGGGCCTCCAGCCGAATCGCAGGCATCTCCTCACAAGCGGATGCCATGAGCTGACGTTTCTCTGTCCCTCTGTTCCTGGCTACTCTCAGCAAGTAACACAAGTTTTTTTCTGCATCTTGATTGCAGCCCCTGCCTAAATGGCTGCCTTGGAGACAGAATCTCTTTGTTCCTCTAATTCTGGCCATATGCAGGAGCAGTCCTGTACCACAGCCCCTATAATTGTGGCTGGTACACGAGGACAACCTGTTTTTGTTGGTTTCCTGTGGTCCAAAAAAATTCAGAGACTGCAGCCGAAACAAAATCAAGAAACTGGGGCTAATTTTCTTTGACAATTTGGAAGAAACTTTATTTTACAAAAAGCTCCATTCAGCAGCCTTACTCACTCTGTCCTAAGGCACCACATGGTTCCACATAGGCCACGTACTTTGGGTGCCATCTTAGGAGACTATTCTCTCTCCATCATGGTCCTGATCACCGCCATCTTGAGGGAGAGGCTTCCTCTCTCCAGGGAGTTAATCCGACTCCATTTTGTCACAGGAGCTGCCATTTTGAGCAACGCTTCTGAAGACTGGAAGCAAGCAGCCTCCATTTCACAGCCAGCCAGACATGCACGTTTGGCACAATATTACTAGTATTTTTAATAAAAACTGATCCTCTTTGCAGAGTACAATGACCTATTGAAGGGATCAGTCCTCTCTTTGCATGTGGCAGTTTTTCACTAGCCCACATGCAAAATTCTCAGCATATAAGCCTAACAGCACTGCTTTTGTCTGGTGTTTTTTTTGTAAAGGGTGTATTTTTAACATACAGATGCAATTACACCTCACATTATATATCTCATTTACTTGCCCAAAAGGGTGTGTGTGTGTGTGTGTGTGTGTGTGTATATATATATATATATATATATGTATATGTAAACTCATTATATATATATATATACACACATATATATATATATATATATATATATATATATATATATATATATATAAAACGGATGCCCTTCTCTCATCTCTTTCAGATGATGAAGGCCAAGGTGTGTGTGTCTTGCAGTACTGCATTGATGCCCCACACCCAAGGTCCCCACTGTACAGCATGCTTGCATGAAGAGGAGCAAACCAGCGGCCAACCCTCCACCGCTAACGTAGATGGGCAAGGGCCTGCAGCATCAGGATGGATGAACCTAGGGTCTCTCCTCATTCAGATGCAATAGGAGATGGTAGCCATGATGGAGAGTCAGCAGAACTTCATGCTTAAAGTCATGGAAAAGCTTGAGTCTCTGACAAAGTCGAGAACACCCTCCCCTACAGCTCCTAGCCAAACTCCAGGTTCAAGCACCCCTCCACAACCACGTGTTGATGAACAGCCTGCATCACCTCCTCCAGGGGAGGAGGATGCAGGGTGGAGCACCGGATGACTGTGAGGATGTCGATTCAGGGGAGGAAGACATGGCCATCATACCCAATACCCCTTCCTTAACTTCAAAACTTTGTTCATTTGATATGATTCTGGGCCTGATGAGTGCCATTAAATCAACCATGGGTTTTGATGTTGACACACCAAAGCTTGAGTCCAAGCTCAATCCAATGATCCAGCAGAACCAAAAGATCAAGGACACATTCCCTAGCTCTCCTGCTATTGATGACATTTTCATGAAGGAGTGGGAAGCCACAGAGCCTGGCCATATGTCTGAGAAGCGAAATCTAGATAGGATGTACCCAGTACAGGAGGACAAGGTTAAGTTGTGGTGTACGGCACCATCTATAGACCCTCAGATAGCAGCACTTAGCAAGAAGACAGTGCTGCCTTGTGGCACGATCTCATTCAAAGATCCTACCGACAAGAAAGTAGAAGAGATACTAAAGAAGCTGTTCGATTTCTCAGGCATGACAGCTAAAGCAGCAGTCACAGCAGTCTATTTGGCAAGGGTGCAGATCTGCTGGTTGGAAGAACTGCTAGAGAAAACAGACCCCAAATCCAGGGAAGCAGAGCAGTTAGAATGTACTCTGGACACAGCAAAATACCTGGAGGACATGGCTGTGGACACATTGAAACTAGAAGCCAGATCTGCCGCCTTGACAAACAGAGCCAGACGAGCGCTATGGCACAAACTATGGGACACAGACAATGAGTCTAAGATGCTGCTATAGAATTTTCCCTTTAAGGGGAACAACGTGTTTGGAGAAGGCTTGAAGGACTTCCTAAAGCAAAAAGAAGAGAGCAAGGACCTCACAAAACACAAACAAAGAACCACATATTTGCCTTCTGCACGGCGCAGGTTTCGGGGGAACAACAGGTTCCAACAAAACAGAAGGCAGAATTACACAAATAATTCCTTTTGAGGCTGAGGCCTCGGCAGCAATAACAATGGTTTCAGGGGCCCCTTACAAGGTACATATTCAGCCTCACAAGGTAGGCGATTTGGAGGCAGAGGCAGAGAAGTAAAGTCAAAGCAGTACTGACTATTCCACCAGGTTGCTGCCAACCCCAATCCCACTAGGGAACTACCCACCGGTGGGTCAGAGACTGATGGCTTTCCAACAACAATGGCGATGGACCACATCAGACAGATGG
The DNA here is from genome assembly GCA_016271365.2 of Neoceratodus forsteri. Lineage (NCBI taxonomy): Eukaryota > Metazoa > Chordata > Ceratodontiformes > Ceratodontidae > Neoceratodus > Neoceratodus forsteri. The sequence continues at coordinate 360,825,257 of CM028131.1, read as the reverse complement.
GTCCTAGAAATCATATCTCAAGACTATGCAATTGAATTTTCAAGCATGCCATCCAGAGACAGAGTGGTACTGTCTCCCATTTCAAAAAAGTGGGCCACTGCCCACCAGGTACAGGATGTTCTCCAGGACCTGTTACAGAATAATGCCATCCAACCGGTGCCAGCAGACGAGGCTGGCATAGGGGTCTACTCCATTTTCTTCATGGTCCCAAAGAAAAACGGAGACCTCAGACCTATCCTGGACTTAAAGTTCCTGAACAGGTTCATATCCACTCCACGATTCAAAATGGAGACCCTCCAATCCACCTTAAAAAATGTATGGGTGGGGGATTACCTCACATCCATAGACCTGAAGGATGCATACACCCACTCCCAATCAGGCCAAGTCATTAACATTTCCTCTGATTTCACATACTGGGTCAGCAACTACAGTACCAGGCCCTACTGTTTGGCCTCACGTCAGCACCACAGGTGTTTACAAAGTATCTGTGGTCTTAGCAGCCAGCCTAGTTGAACAGGGGGTGGATATTATCCCTTACTTGGATGACTGGCTGATAAGGGCATGCAGCAGCGCCCAGTCTCAGAGAAGCATGGACTAAGTCCTGACGACTCTGTCCCAACATGGTTGGGTAGTCAATCATGAGAAGAGTTTGCTGCATACAGCACAGTTTACAGAACACCTGGGCACATAAATAGACACGGCCGAGGGGCTGGTAAGACCTTCAGTACAGCACATCGACTCAGTAATGTCGATGGTATGGAGCTTAAGGTCCTCAGCCAAGCCAACGCTGGGCCAAGCAGCCCAGGTTCTTGGCATAATGGCATCCTGCTTAGACCTAGTACCGTGGGCAAGATGGAACATGTGCCCACTACAGTACTGCATGCTGCAGCAGGGCTCCCCATCAGAAGACAACCTCGACCAGATGATCCATCTCCCAAGGATGGAGAAAGACTCACTGAAATGGTGGACACACCATCCAAACCTACAAAGAGGGTGCCCCCTAGAACTATCTTATGAGGTAACAATGGAAACCGATGCCAGCCTCATTGGTTGGTGAGTGTGCTTGCACCAGTCCACAGCACAAGGCAAGTGGACATCTGCAGAAGCTTGACTATCCATCAACATCCTAGAGATGAGGGCGGTGTTCAATGCTCTGAGAGTATTCAGGAACAATATCGTGGGTCCGACAGTGCTGGTGAAGTCTGACAACCAGGTCACGGTAGCTTATATAGCAAAGTAACGCGGCACATGCAGCAGAGCCATGCTCAGAGAGGCCGCCAAGGTATTGAACTGGGCACAGTCTAATCTGTCTCACCTCTATGCCTTTCACCTGGTGGGGATGTTGGATGTCAGAGTAGACTGATTAAGCAGACAGTGGGTACGTCCCGGAGAGTGGCAGCTGCACTCAGAACTTTTCACCATGGTACAGAAGAGGTGGGGACATATCCTGATGGACCTCATGGCATCCAAGGCAAACACCCTGGTAAAAGCTTATTTCTCCAGATACAAAGAGAAACAGGCAATGACAACAGATGCCCTATCACAAACCTGGGATCAGCAACGGTCACACAACTTTCCCCCAATTCTCCTGATCTCACAAGTACTGGCAAAGGTCAGGCAATCCTGGCTACAGATCATTCTGATCTCGCCTTATTGGCCAAGGATACCATGGTTTGCAGCAGTGATATCCATGACACTGGACAGGTGGACCCTCCCATGTCAGAGGGACATGTTATGGCAGGGACCTTTACTCCACTCAGCACCCCACTCCCTGAAACTCTCGGCCTGGCTCCTGAGAGGCAGAGACTGCTAATGGCTGGGTATCATGAATCAGTCATTTCGACTATGCTACAGTCCAGGAAGCTGTCTACCACGTCCATGTATAACAGACAGTGGAGCCTCCTCACCAAATGGTACAAGTCCTCACATCATGACCCGATGTGAGTGGATATGTCAGTGATCCTGCTGTATTTACTGCACAGGTTAGATAAGGGATTATCTGCCTCCTCCCTATGGGTGCAACTATCGGCCATAGGTGCGGCCATGGGAAAAGTCAGCCTCTCACCACCAGGTGCGCACCCTGATGCCATGAGATTCCTTAGAGCTGTATAACATATTCGACCACCCATTTGGTCACCAGTAGCCCCTTGAGATTTAACCATGGTGCTTGATGCTCTAGGGAAGGATCCATTCAAGCCCAACCACAGTATACCTCTATACTGGTTAGGTTTGAAAAACTGTTTCATGGTGGCTGTCTGCTCTGCTTGCAGGATTAGTGAGCTAGGAGCACTATCATGCAAGGAGCCCTAAACTATCTTCATGGCACAAGGGGTCATTATGAAGACTGTGCCTGCCTTTCTACCAAAGATCATGTCCACATTCCACAAGGAACAGGCACTAGAGTTGCCAACGTTTCACGCACAGGCAGAACAAGGGAGGCCAGGTACTCATCACCCACTAGACATGGGTAGTACCGTAGCACAATATATCACAAGGACAAGAGCCATCCATAGGTCTGAGTGACTTTTTGTTATCGCACAAGGCCATAAGCAAAGATTGTCTGTTTCAAAGACCACCATCACTAGCTGGATAAAAAGGTCAATACAGGAGGCTTACAAGACAAATGATCTCACTCCCCGACAAGGAATAAAAGCCCACTCAACAAGAGCAATGGCTACCTCCCGGGCAGAAAGAGCTAGCGTATCATTGGAGGACATTTGCAGGGCCACGACCTGGACTTCTGTACATACATTCACTAGGCATTAGAGACTTGAGTCCCTATACAAGCAAAGAACTGGGTTTGACACAAAAGTTTTAGCTACAGCATGTCCCTAGGACATGTCCGTCTGATTGCCCTGGCCCATCCTAATGGTTTTTTTGCACTGCCTATTAGAAGTAACCCATGAGATAATGTCTTGAGTGTCATGGATATAACATAAAACAATGGGTGTTTACTCACCTGGTAAAGGTGATTGTGTTAGTTGTATCCATTACACACCACAACCCACCCATCAGGGCAACTATGGCACAGATTCCACGCTGAATGACTTCAGTGGCAACAAACTGATATGAAAATAGGAATGGCTAGTATTCTAATCTAATATTCCATGTTTCATAGTCGGAGTCCTGATGGACTGAATTAGAACTGTAATGAATAGGAAATAAATATAAAATTGTGGTGAGTCTGTGGTCAGTAATTTCTTACATTTTTATATAAACAACAATGGGAGTCACAACTGTTAGGGTTTTGTTGGTCTAAAGCATTTGCATTTCAGCTGTGGAAGGATCAAAACTGGGGATTGGGGACTCCTGGGACCTGGCTATGCTCTGAAATTTGATCTGGGTCACATGTGCATCACTAGCCTATTAGGTGGGTGGGTTGAGAACCCATGAGATAATGTCTGGAGTGTCATGGATACAACTAACACAATCACCTTTACCAGGTGAGTAAACACCCATTACCAATGTTCAATTTATGCATGTTCCTGTTGTTTTAAATTTGACACACTGGAATATGGCCGAAATTGGTCATTGTGTTAATGCAAATGCTTCTAAATTCAATGCTGTTATGTTCTTGGATCTCATGGCAGAATATCAGGCACATGCACATGACCCTGTAGCTGAGCAACACACTACTAAACACTGAGTGGTGCTCAGGCCCAAATGCCCCAAGAGGAGTTTGGGATTTTCTGATATGACATGCATAGCAGGCACTGTTATAGGTATGTTTGGGCCAGAAATGTTAATTTGGAACAGATCCGACTTCACAAAAATTCAATGACATGCCAAATATTTCCATTGCAAATTAGGTCAGGATGTGGTAAAGCCCATACTACAACATGGTATTACTGGTTTATCACAGGAGGAGAGATTCACAGTTTATAACATGCACAATATTGAACTTTTATTTAATGAGACCTGAAACCAAATCAATGAATTGATATTTTACAACAATAAAGAAGCTAAAGAGCATACTGTAATAGTACACAACTATGTGAATGAAATCATTCATTACAAAGTTGTGTATTATTACACTATGCACTGCAAGACCATTGGTCCACTGTACAGTGTCATTCAGTAGGCAGCTGCGGTGGTATGCAGGTGGGTATACTGCCCACTGATGACCAGGGGGAGTGTTGGGTGGGCTGGGGTCCTTTGTGGGTAGGGGATGGGGTTACCACTGGACTACCTGGGATACTACGGCGGTAATTGGCGGTACGAGCGGAGTGGGGGGTACCACTGAGCCACCAGGGATATTTCTATCAAATATAGGACAACGATTGGAGGGTTGGGAGGGGCGGTACCACTAGACTATCAGGGCAGTTCTTGTTAGATCTGTATAGCAATTGGTGTTATAGAATGGGGAGTGGGGAAACTCTGGACCTCCACAGCCAGCACTGAATGGTGTGCAGGGTGCCAGGTACATTTCAATGGCTAGCCCTGCATAAATCATGCAAATGGGGCCAGAATGACATTCAAATGGCCCCATTTGCACCTTGCATGCATTATGGCCCCATTTGCAAATTGGTGGCTGAATGTCAGGGCTTTGTGTACAGCATATCTCAGATGCACTGGCACACTTCCCATTCCTGGTATGCAGCCCTGTCTGGGGGGATGCACCAGTGCATTGTATTTGTGCAGTGCACATTACTTGATATATTCAGAAGAGATACACCATGGCTCATCTCTTTTGAATATGACCTTGGATTGCTCCAGTGCAACTCAGTTGCACTGCACACCAACTTGCGCCATTGCCAGGCACACATTTGAATATTGGGCCCCACGTATGTTACATTTACTGTGTCTCTACCAATTTTTGACAAGGATTTTTCAGTCTTAAACAAGCTGGCATGAGTCCACTCTGTGGGTCATCTAGATGGTAACATCTATGAAGAATGGATCAACTTTCCTCCTTTGCTGGTATTTCATCCTCAACTGGACACCTGGGTAGTCCCACATACTGGCGGTTGTGCCAAAAGGGACTACCACTATTTGTGCAGCTGTGATGTCTCTCATGTAACTTCACCTGTTTGTGGTTACTCACCAAACTCTATGGGCTTGTCATATTAGGCACAGAAGGAAGGTTATGGGACAGACAAAACAACTATTATTGGAACCACTGAAAAATGGATCTTACCCATGAGGCAGATGTTATCAGTGTGGCAACACAAGTAAAAAAAGAACTTTTGAACACCCTTGGACAAATGAACATTTCACTATCAAACAACACATTACTTATGCAACAGATAGTGTAATCTATGTACTCAGCTGTCCATGTGATATGTTATATGTGGGCATGACCTCGAGGGAACTCAAAATGAGAGTTATTGTACATAAGAGTGACATCAGAACCAGAGATATCCATTCACCAGTAGCAAGACATTTTAATCAAGCAGGACATTCTGAGACATCCCTGCGTTTCTTGGGACATGAAAGAGTACTGGAACCCACAAACTCAAATTATTCATGGGAAGAACGTTTGATGCAAAGGGAAGTGTATTGTTTTTTTTCCCTGGACACCACTAATACCTGAGTTGGACTAAATGAGGACTGTAACTGGACTTTATGTTGTTGAAAATAAAAACATGTACTAGATATAAATTAGTACATGAAGTGTAATCAGAGTCTTACTTGAACCTTTCTCGTGGGGGTCTTGCCTAGGTGGAATGTAGATAAAAAATAATTTGAATGTAGAAATAAGATTTGCTTCATTATTCATGACTAAAATTGGTTCAAAAAATACATTAATTTAGTTAAATAATGTTCATGGTGGAATCGCCACAGGCAGGGGGCGGACCGGTGACCTTGGACTATGCTAGCACTGAGAATGCTGCAGCCTAACATCTTTCCTCAGTGTTATCAGTCAGTTCAGTTGTCCTGGTGGTGGCTCAGCACTAGTACAGCAGCAGAACTAGAGATGTCAGGTTGATGATGTCATCACCCCCCCACAATGAATGAGATATTTAAACCGAGCCAACAGGGAAGTAAATGGACCCCACAAAGGTGGAGGTCTGTTGCTGCTCTGCTGGTCTGAGAAACTGGTAAGAAATTCCTTCTTACTTTAAATAAATGACAGAAAATGTACTTCTACTTATGGGTATTGGAAGCAGCACTGTTTCTGAGTGTTTAATATGTTTTTGGTACAGATGACTTTTGAAAACAAACGAGGTATTTGCTGCAAAAGAACAAAAGCAGGTAGGAGAGGATTTTAGGACTGTTGAGAGCAGGCAAAAAAACATGGAATTACATTTACCGAGCAACAGATAAGTCCATCAGTGTAACACTAAGAAGCTGATTTTAAACTGCTGTTTTCACATGGGCCTGGATATTCAAAGCAGTTGCGCACGGTGCAACTGAGATGCACTGGCACAAGTAAAGACTTGCACCAAGGAGCGATATTCAGCAGGAGCCAGTGTGCATTGCAAATCTCATTGTGCCAATGCGCAACTATAATAAATGCAGGCACAAGTGCCGGGGGTGTGCCCATGAATTTCCAGTGCAGTGTGATTTTCAACCGTGAAACCATGGCACAAGTGCAGAGCAAATCAGACATGTGCCAAGCAGACTTTTTCCTATAAATACAGGGCACAAGCACACAGAAAGCACTTTCACCAGGCGAGAGGGAGTGAGAGAGAGAGAGAGAGAGAGAGAGAGAGACAGAGAAAGAAAGAAAAACAGAGAGAGAGAGAGAGAGAGAGAGACAGACAGACAGATAGACTGACCAAGGCAAACACAGAGGGAGAGGGATAGAGGTGGCAGTGATGATGGAGACAGTGGCAGAGAGAGTGTAAGAGACAGGCAGAGACACTGCTAGGCAGTGCACCCAGGATGGCACACAGCCAGCAACAGCCAACTGCCCAGGGGCACATAGGACAGCAAGGGCCATGGATAGTGCACCCTTCATGATGGAGGTCATAATGAGGGGTGTGAGGGTGCAGCAGGGTCAGCAAAGTGGCCATGGAAGGGCCCGTCAGTGGTACAGGTGGTACTGCACCCACATCACCTTCGAGCAGTGCAATGACATGGAGATCATGGGCTGGTACCACATGAATAGCGCCATTATGAGGCAGCTCTGCCAGCTGTGCAGTGAGAAGATGCAGGCACCCACCAGACGGAGCCACGCCATGTCTGTGGAGACAAAGGAGACAGCCGTCGTGTGCCTGCTTACCACGGGCACCTTCCAGAGACCAACAGGGGACACCACAGGCATAACCCAGTTGGCCACATCCCGCCTCCTCACACAGTTCCTCAATGCTCTGCTGCCATGTGCATCGGAACACATCCATTTCCCCATCACACAGGTGGAGCATACAGCAACCATGCAGGACTTTCACAGGGTAGCACATATGCCTGGCTTGATTGGGGCCATTGACTGCACCCATGTGAGCATCCTCTGCCACCTGACCCCAAGGGTGTGGCATACATCAACAGGAAGAGGAGCCCGAGTGTCAACTGCCAGGTGGTGTGCGATGCCACAGGGCACATAACCAATGTGTGCACCACACACCCTGGGTGTGCACATGATGCATTCATCTGGCACAGCTCTGTGCTCTACCACAGGTTTGAACCTGGAGATATCCCCATGGGCCACCTAGTGGGTGAGTATGGCATGGGCAAGGGGCGATGGGAAGAGCATACCTTAGGATGGGGGAAGGCAGGGTGTGCATGTTGGCATCGGTGCCAGTGACAGGCAAGGGGTGCAGCATAGCATAGCAGAGGGCTAACCATGTCATAATCCACACAGAGGACAGTTCTTATCCACTGCGGCCCTGGCTGCTCACCCCCTACTGGCATCTATCGTTCCCAGCAGAGGGACACTACAACGAGGTACACGCCAGCACACACAAAATCATAGAGTGAGTCTTTGGCAGGCTAAAAGCACAGTTCCATTTCCTAGACAGGTCAGACAGCGCCCTACAGTACAGCCCCTTGAAAGCCTGTGGCCTATTCCTGGCCTGCTGCATACTGCACAACATGGCCATTGACCGTGGGGTAGTTGTTGAGGCTGATGAGGGTGACAGTAGTGGGAACGATGGAGACAATGGGTCAGAGGGAGGTGGACAGCCGGATCCCCGGCTGATCCAGCAGGCAAGATGTCACAGGGACACCACAGCACAGTAGCACTATGGTGCACACAGATAGGTGGTGTGATACACATCCTACCTGGGCCACACAAACAGGTACAGCACACATGCATGGGCATGCATGGCAATGGACATGCACACACTGATGCAGGAAGCAGGAGTTAGGGTGACAGGGGCACACACTCACACACAAACACACACAGCACCCCTCACAGCCTCCCCCACACACACACACACACACACACACACACACACATATGCACCCACACACACAGGCGTGAGTATGTGGTGTGGATCAGATGCATCACACCAGTGCACAGGCACAACCGGTGCAAGACTGCTGTCATCATGCCCATGCCACATGGCCAAGCTGCCAGGCAAGCATGCACACAGGCAGTGTGTGGCATGACACACAGGTTCCACACCTGCGGTAGGCACACACACACACTGCCCATGTATGCACTGGGCAGCAGCTGCAGACCGCAGGTGGGGTGGGCCGCTCATCAGGTCCACTGCACGGAACCATGGCCACCATGGACATGGGGGTGGACATGCCCATGCCAATCAGCAGACACAGGCTGTGCATCAACCATGGGGGTGTGTGCTATAGCCCCCCATGTGTGGAACCATGGGACCATGACTGTGACTGCTCAGGGGTGTCAAGGTGCCCAAACAGCCCAGCCCCGGGCGTGCCTGGGATGCTAACATCAGAGCACCGCATTGACCGTGAAACAGTCACCCAATGCTGGGTAAGTGGGGTGGACAGCGCATTGTGGGGGATAATCTGTGCCCGGCCATGCCCTGTGGCAGTCAGCAGTGCAAAGCCATCTGAGATTGCAGTGGCAATGTGATCCAGGGATGCAGTCTTGGCCTTTTGCAAGTGCAGCATCCCCACCAGGATCTGTGCAGTGCCCCTCTCCTGCTGCTCGACTAAATAGCACACCTCCGTGCGCAGTGTGCGCACTCCAGTGCTGAGCAGCACCTGTTGCTGAATGCACTCCCGCAGCAAATGGGTGTGCTCAGCCAGCGGGTCAGAGTCCTGGGGCTCCTGGGCCAGACGCCCTCCCCATGTGGTGACCTGCCACACTGCACAGCCCCCCTCTCTGGTGGACGCTGCACAGTGGGGTCTGCAGGGGGATTGGGTACAGCAGGTGCACCGGCAGTGGACCACGTGTCTGGCTGCCCAGTGGCACCCACAGCCTGCTGCTGTCACCCGTCCAGCCACTGCACACCACCCAGCACCTGCGCAATCACACCACCCCCACCACAAGGCACAGCCTGGCAGTGCACACCACTGCACCACAGTGGTGGCGGGCAGCTGTTCCACTGCTGGCAGAGTGCTGCATGTGCTGCCTGTGTCAGTGGCCAGTAGGGGCATCTCCCCCACAATGGAGGCCTGCACACAGGACCCCAAGGCTGGCATCCTGCAGAAACACATCCAGTCCTCATCTGACCCCAGGTCCAGGACTTCTGCCTGCACAGTGGTGGTGAGATGCAGCCAATCAGGTCCCTGGATGCCCATGGAGATGGAAAGCTGGTCCTCCGGGGCCAGTCCAGTAGCCAAGGCTGCTTCCGCCACCTGTGCTCCATCATCTACACTGAGGCATGCTGGTGCTACAAGAGAAAGAGAGGCATGTTGCAGTGCATGGTGGCTGCCACCAACTCCTCCTGTGCCATGAGCTGTGTCACATCTGCAGGCCCCCCTCCGGTGGCATTCCAGGATGCATGGATGGTCGCCACCTTCTCCTTGATGCACCTCTTGTCCATGCCCACCTTTTTCCTGCACTCCTGCGCTGAGCACTGGTGGCTACCTTGCTGGTTGACGCATGCTGCCACCTTCTTCCAGGCCCCAGCACTGACCTGTGGTGTGCCCGTGGCACCACTCAACAGGGGCTCCCTGTCAAGGTAGGCTTTGAACAGGGTCTCTGTCTTTGTCTTTGTGAAATTTGGCCTGCGCTTGTGAGCAGGCCAACGCTCCTCACCTTTCTCACATTCCAACAAGCCACTTCCTGTGGACTTGTACAGCACAGTGTGTCAGTGGCAGCATCACCCTGTTCTGTCCCATCCTGCTGTGCTGGCAGCTCCCAGTGAGCTGCAGCAGCATGCACAACTTACTCGAAAGGATGCAATACCGGTCCATGGCCTGTGCTGTTCCATGGAGCTTATATAGTGCAATGCATGCAAATAAGCATTGGTGCAATGATAATGACATGATAATGCCCCCAGTGCACCACTCCTAGGCTGATGAAGTCATTTGCACGTGGCATCTGAATATCGCAATTTTGCTCCGTGCACAATGAGATTTCTCTGGAGCAAGTCATGTCACAATGTGCACTCATGCGCAGTGTGCAGGCCCGCAGTGCACATGTGCTGAACGGTATCATCGTGTCTATCATGCACTGTGTGCCAATTGTGTGATGGGATCCATGGTGCATGTTGCGCCAGGCCTGCAATCGCTCAGATGAGCACTGCGTGGTGGGTGACCCCTGACCCTTGTTGTGACCCCTGACCCCTGGGTCACCCCCTTACCTATGACCCTGCCTAGCCTCTCCCATGCCGTGCATCTCTGAGACTGTGCGATGATTGACACAGCACATGTTCCCTCACATAGCACATCTGGCGCATGTCCTGGCCATGTGCGCTTACTGCCACCATTTTGCTCACTGGCTACAACTCACAGCATGGCACAGCAAAGGACACCGAGGGCACAGATCTGGATGTAGGTGGAGCTGGTGAACCTGGTCACCTGTATCCTGCCCCACACTCCCCAACTGTTTGATCAGGTGCCTCTGCAGTGGCCCAGGGTCACAGTGTGGCAGGGGATTGCTGCCACACTGTAGCAGTGGACTGGGGTGGCCAGGATGGGGGAGAAGTGCATCACCAATATGGTGACCTCATGTGAAGGGACCCAGAGCACCTGAGGAGGCTGGAGGCACATGTCAGGCATGGGGCCATGCCACAGCCAGGTGAGTATGCCCATATTGCATGTGTGACTTGGTGCTGTACTGCGGTGTTGGCTAGGCTGCTAGCATGCCCTGCAAAGTGGTGCATTGCCATCATGCGTATCGCAGGGTGGCAGTGCCAGCAGCTGCTTGTGTAGTGATGCAGCTGTGTGATATGTGTTGGGCAGGGGCTCACCTTGTGCACAGGGGTGGGGGTGGTGGGCAGCTGCTGTGGATGTTTACTGATGTGTACCTGTCTATGTTCCATTCCCAGGGCCTTAGAATTGCTGTAGGGTGGCAGCGGCGGTGGCAGCAGATCAGCAGGTCGCAGCAGGACCAGGAGGTGGCGCAGGAGCAGCTCTGGCACCAGTGGGGTCACAGAGGGCAGGTAGGCACTGTCATAGTCCTTTACACTTTACATGGGGGGTGGCAGCGGCATGGCTGCAGGCATGTCCACCCATGCCTTGTGCCATGGCAGCTGTGTGTATTGCACTGTGCATGGTGCTTGCCACTGTGGCACATCCATTGGACACATGTGCCAGCTGTTGATGGGGTGGGCGTGTGCCCGGATGCCACTGACATTGCTGTGGTGCTGACAGTGCACTGTGCCATGTGACTGTCATTGTGCAGTCAGGTGGCCATGTGTGGTGGGGACCACTGCTGTGCACTGCCGTGGTGTGCTGCGTTGCTAGCTGATGTTGGCCCACCCCCCATGGGTGGCCAATACAGGCCCTCTGGGGGTGTGTGTTCCCTCTGCCCATTGCACGCTGTAGGTTGGCATGTTTTCTTGGGACAATGCATTGATCACCCGTCTTGTCCTTTGTCATAGATGTCCGGCATAGAAGACAGAGGCCTGTGTAATGCTGGCTGCTCTGGCAGCTGATTTTTAATCTGTTCAACAACCATGGAGGCTGTACTGCAGGTTTGCCACATGCTCCTCAATGATCGGAGGTGGTGATGGCACTAAGAGGTGGCAGGCCATTGCCACAGTTGAATAGGCCCCAGCATTCCCCTATTTTCCCTGCTGCACCTCCCCCACAGTCCCTCATCCCACTGTATAGTCCCTTTTCCCTATCCCCATCCCACACTTTCCTACCCTTTCCCACCACCTTGTTGCTGTATATAATTTTTTGAAAATATATCTATTTTGACTTACCTGCCTGTGTCAGCGTTTGCTTTGCAGGTGACATGAGGAGCCATGCTGCAGTGGCCCAGTGCCTGTCCATTTGGTTTGCATGTGTCGGGGCATGTGTTGTGCTTCTGTGGTTTACTGCTGTGTGCTGTTCTGTGTCCCACTGTGGTGATGTCCCTCCCCATGGTCATTGGCTGTGCCTTAGGGTGCCCATGGGATGGCTGTCAGGGGTGTGTGGTGGGTGTATGCGTGGTGATGGCACACAGCCGTGGTCTTTGGTCGGGTAATGGCTGCAAGCTGTGTTGGAGCCCCTGCTTGGCATTGTGCGACCTGTCCCATGTGGTCTGCTATGCCATGTGCCTACTGTGTGGGCCACCTGTGTGGCATGTGTGTGTGGCCTGCTCTGGACTGGGTGTGTGGGGGGGGCAAGGCCTGTGACCTGGGGGGGCTCCATTGGTGACCCTCCATTGGCACCTCCTGTTGTCAACGGTATGTGCTACTGTTGTATTCTGGGGGGTCAGGGTGCCTGTGTGTGCCCTGCTGTGCCCTGCTGGTGGTGGCCTCCTATGACCTGTCACTGTGCTTCCCTGGTTCAGTCC